>CAMTZC010000004.1:3757500-5007500 GCA_947086505.1 Morpho deidamia | reverse complement strand
GAAATATTCGAGTCCATTTTCCCTCTCATTATTTAGTGTGACACTCTCAGTTACAGGCCTGCCTATGGTTCCCTTACTCTATAGCGTAATCGCGCAATCTGACTGACCGATTAATAAGAAATAAATAAAAAAGATAAATTAACTAGATATCTGGATCTAGCTCATAAGATTACTGCCATGTGGGATATTGACTCAATTATAATTGTTCCTATTGTTGTATCGATCAACGGTTTACTAGCAAAGAGCCTCGACTAACACCTCAAGAGGCTCTCGCTTAGTTGTTGGATTTAGGGCAGGATACAAAGGGCAGTGTTGCTTGAGATGGCACGCATTGTGAAGAGATTCCTCACTCTGTAGTTCTAACCATCGGGAGCTTGGGTACTTTCTCCGCCCTACGTGGACGTCAATTTTTTATATTTTTAAATGTTTTTTTCTTCTGTTTGTATTATAAAATATTTAAAAACACAATTTAATTTGAAAATAAATGAATGAGTGATTATAATTAATAATAAAAATACAAAATTTATATATTAAGTTTGATTGAAATAATAAAAATATAGTGTTTCAGAATAAACCCTAAGAGGAAGATACACGCGAGGTAGGAATTCGCAATGTGACGCGACTTCAGCGACATCTCAGTGGAGATACAATCTCAATCGAATCTTGCTCTGTACTTCATAAAACTATATGGACGCTTCTAGAATACTGAGTTCTAAAGGGCATTGTTTCGTATCAAACTGGATTCTTCGATTCGCTCGCGTGTTATTTTTAAAATTGTGCCCAATGATTTAAAAACAAATTTTTACGCATTTTTATTTCTGAACTTCATGTTTTATATAATTGTAAATTACGATCAATATAAAGGAATTAAGGTAGAACCAAATTTCCCGTGAAAAAGGCGAATGAAAAAAAGACAAAAATATTGATTGTAAAGATTGTAATTTAATTTCGAAGAACTGTTACTTGAAAATCGTAAATTAGAATTGTAAACACAACCTGGTTAAACACCGGGAATACGGTTATCCGTTGCTCTCTGTATATGGTAGATAAGCGTTATTGATAACAGATGAACGATGCAAAATCAATATTTGATAACAAGATTTAGTCCGAACCCGTTCTCGGGTACAGTTTTATAAAGGGTTTATTCCGTTTAACACATTTTTATTTCGACTCAATGGGTCTGAAAAACCTTTATTAGCTAATTCATAGAATTAGGTGTTACTTGCGGAGATCCATAATGCAAAACTAATAGTAAAATTATTGTGCTATAATCCGTGATAAAGTAAATGGGAAATATATATAATGCTAAATGTAGAGTGGACTATTCGTTTTCATACCTAAAACACGCAGAATTCGTTGAAACACATGCACTAACCTCCACTACCGTCATCAATATATAAGCACTAAACACGTTCACTATCACAAACTCAACAATCGTTTCGTCCCGCAACCGAAGCATCATCAGGAGATAGACTCCACGACAAAATCGAAAAGTTAAACGTGTTATTAATCGATATACCTTTAGATTGTACGAATAATGTAATATATCTTTTCGTTAAACATGCATATCTAGAATAATCGAAATTATTGATTGTTTTGGTATACTTGGACTACTTGCTAAATTATTTATCATGGCTACTTATTTTTCATTAATCTGATAAAGTACTGTCTGCATAACGGTTGGATAATATAAAGCCTACTACTTTACTTAACTAAAGTATTGTCTAACGACACGGCCCTTCTACGTTAGGTACGGTATATGTGACCAGAATCGACTATCGAGTAATAAAATATATACTAAGTTTGACGTTCCTCTCGCTTCGCACGAACTGCCTCCCTTCTAGGAAAACGCCCGTAAAAGCATTCCCACAGTTTTTACCTTAATACCTATCCAATATATATGTTATATTTATTATTTCCTTAATAACAATGTTGTGATAGCCCAGCGGTGAGACTGTGCGAGTTTACGGGTTCAAACCCCGGGTAGACAACAATGAGTTTTTCTGTTAAGACTTACATATGTGTCTAATTGATAATTGCAATTTATCACACTCTTTTCAGTGAAGGAACATCGTGAGGAAACCAGCATATCTCTAGAGAATTCTCGGCATGTGTGTAACCTACCAATCCACATTGGAGCAGCGTGGTAGGTCTTAACTCCAATCCTTCTCTCCAAAAACGGAGAGTGGAGGCCTATGCCTAGCAGTGGGATGACAAAAGGCAGTTACTTTACTTAATAACCATGGCGATAATTATTTATATATTATTATATTTTCGTGGACGTGAGCAGCGACATATACCATAGAGTCATCAATACTACAGTAAGGGACGACTGATAGTAACGCAATAAATAGTGAGAGGGAAGAAGACACCCGTATACTCCATCTTTGTCTAATCATACATAAAAGATAGAGACAGATAGATCACCCTCTATTACTTACTCTTTATTGTAATATGATGCATTTTAGGTTGGCTTTCCGACTCTAGTATAATAACTCTATGCATAATACAATAGCTTATGTCACTATCGAGCTATTTAATTGACTCACGAATACTAAAAATTACATCGAACAAACGCATTTTCTCATTTCTTATATTAATTAGTTATCTAATTTCTTTTGTTTTACAGATTGTAATATTTGAAAGCGCAGGTCATTACTGAATTATACCCACGAACCAGCAGGCTTACCATGAACTCTTAATGCGACCCAATTGAAGACGTAAACGACGACCGCGAACCGCTTTCTTTTCGTACATGAAGTGTGAATTGCATTGGGGTCGTAATGTTTGAAAAGGATAACGTTATATGAACTATTATCTATAATTCATATAACGTTACTCCGCCTCTGTCTCTATTACTCACATGTTCTTAGGACGAACACATCACACATCCCGAACGCAGATTCGGCAACGACGTAAAGTGTGCGTCTTTAAGACGTCATGGTATGAAAAAGCAAAACAATTTCGTTTACGTTTTCAATTGAGTCGCAATAAGAGTTCACGGTAGGCCAGCTGGTGTTAGCTTAAAATCATTAACCTCTCAAGTGGTTTATTTTTCTACACGAGATGCGCTTTCAGTGGCGAGTTTTGATATCCGCTAGCGTATATACGTCTTGGACATAGTGTTAAAAAAATATATTTTTGGATCATATTTATTAAGATACTATTAACAAAAGTAATATTTATGACATGCATATGTTGATGACGTATTTATCCATCATAGCCACTTCAGAGGTTAACAAAAATTTAGTCTATAACCGTCTTAAATGCATACAAGTCTTCTAAGAACTAAATTCACACGTAGAACCAAAACGGAGCAAACTTTATCTGTGAGCGTAAACATATACTGTTCCGAGTACATCATAATGCTGCATTGTTACATCTCCCTTATCAATAGCGAATACGATAGCCATTGGAATTATCCTACACTACAAGTAAACTGAGAATAAAACGTTAATAAATTCAAAGAATTGATTGCGATATGCAAATAATAGTAAAAAAGTAAAGAAGCGGCCTGTTACAATCCCACTGCTGGGAATAGGCCTCCTCTCTCCGTTTTTGGAGAGAAGGGACAACCCTTCTCTAGCTAAGCTAAGACCTACCACGCTGCTCCAATGCGGATTGGTAGGTTACACATATCTCCAGAATTCTCAAGAGATATGCAGGTTTCCTCACGATGTTTTCCTTCACCGAAAAGCGTGTGATAAATTGCAATTATCAATTAGACACATCAGTTTTAATAGAAAAACTCATTGATGCCTGCCCGGGTTTGAACTCGTGTTTCCCTCGAAAGAGTCGCACGGTCTCACCGCTGGGCTATCACAGCTCCAAATAATAATTACAAGAAATTCTTTTTTCCAAACTGACAATATGCCCATATGGTCTTTACAACGTCAGCGCCCAGGAAGCGCAGAAGCATTGTCGAGACTGCCAAATATGAAGTGCAGCACGAAAACTCTACTGGCGTCGAAAATTGTCGCGATTTCCGATAGGTGATGTTAGAAATGGAAAAAAACGCACATATTTATCAATTACCTACTTTTCGCATTCGCGCAACCGCGTTACTTGCATTGTCCCCCGTGATTAACAATTCACGCTCTTGCGTACACTATTTTTGAATTCCACTTAATCTTTGGTATGAGGAAAATGGACGGGAATTCCGGAGTTACGATCGTTTCCAAAAAGTAAATTCAATCGATTGGAAATTTTAAATACATTATGTATTTTAAAAGTAAATATAGCCATAGTTATGTTTATAAAATACGTTAACCTTTAAGCTTTCTGAGTATATTTAGGTGCTCTCAGTACATTTAGGCTTATTGAACTCGTTGGAGAAGTATTTGTTCATCATCATTCTCCTGCGCTTATCCCACTCTAATTGGGGTTGGCACAACATGTTTAAAACATTTTACATATTTTGGCTAGTTATTTTACGACCGGCCGCCTGCCTGACGTCAGCTTACCTTACGGTAAGAAATGAAGATGGTCTGTTCTACTCAGCCGGATGCCATATGGCGGTAAGAAGTAATCGATGTAGATTTTTAAAATTTCGCGAATCAGTTCGTAACGACGGCGGATGCAACTCTGTCGAACTTAATATAAAGGTGACCAGTACGATTATATAACAATAAAACATAATAGAAATCGACTTCAGTTCGCGGCTGCTACTTTGCGCCTAACAAAAACACGTTAATCGATTGTGGGGTTTAGGTATACTATTCTTTAATAAAATTCCACGATCAATTTTAGCATTGCTTTGACGGCAGTATAAAATTACTACAGGCTGTTACAGGAAGCCTACTATGCTACTGAGAAATGGAATGATAAAAATGCTTGGATTTAGCTGCTCTTCGACCTGCACAAGACAGCAATTGCAAAATGCGGAAATAAAGCTGAATTAGAAAAAAAAAGAATTACGAGTATATCTCGACAAGAACAACCGCCGAGTTTCTTGCTGGGTCGTCTCAGTAGATGTAATTTTACGGTTACCGGATTTTAAAAATAATACTACTTTGTAGACATCAAACGAATTGAGCCTTACTTAAAGTGTGAGCTTGATTTAGTATGCACGACCGTAACTCTGTGATCTCTCGATACGCAGAATCCGCATACAATGGGCGCTGGTGAAATCGGACCTCGGTATTCTGGGACCGGACTTGCAGACCATGTTATTATCAAAAATTGTAAAAGGTAAGATTACTTAAAATTTATTCACTAATATACATATCGCGCGCTTAGTATTAAATTCAAAAATGTTGTTTTATGGCAAATTGCAATTAAGGGTATCGTAACGCCTACAAAATCGTGAGTGTAAAAGGGATCTATAATTACTTAGAAGATCAAGAAAAGACTAGCTTTTTAGATTAGCTGACGTTAACTTGCCTCAGTCACCTCTTACGACACCTCGGTAAGAAATGAGGGTGGTCGATTCTACTCAGCCGGATACCACACGGCGGATATATCATATATTCAAATCTAAGCATATTTATCACCTAAATAATCTTAGATTGTATAATATGCTTTACGTAGAGATATAGGTATTTTTTACACTTAATTTAAACCTTACTGTAGGCACTCGATACAAAGGTTCTATAAAAAATATTTTATATACAAGATTATACAGCGAGGGTAAAAGATCGAGATACGCGTAGCTGGGAACGGAGATGTGTTCACGGTCTGCTGCTCTGAAGGGTCCGTGTGACCTCATAAACGAGATGCCTTTGTACGGCCGACTCATGATCTTTCTTTGTCTGCATTAACTTATAAGAAAAACGTAATAAACTTTGAAAATGCTTTGTCGTTACATATACGTTGTAATTTATGTTAAATCAAGCACTGGCTAACTTAAATTCAGTATACTCCTTATTCAAGTGGACTTGAACAAAGTGCTTTTGAATTCTTCGCATTCTAATCATTTACGTAATCTCTCACTCACTCACCAATGAATCTCTCTCTTAAAATGTTTAAATATTTATATATATATATAAAGTTAGATATTATTTAGGTACCGATGGAATTGCCGCATCCTTCAAAGAAGAGAATAGAATAGAAAAGAAGTCGTCAAAAAAAATTGTTAACTGATATAGATAACTGTCTTTGATTGTAATATAATCAATAGTGATATTATAAAAGTGTGATTGGTTGTCAAGCTTGTTGATTTGATAGACATTGAAAGAGACAGGCTACTTTTTATTTCGATGCTACTACAGCATAGAAATAGAAAGTAGCATAAATTGTCGTCCATACAGATGAACTAACTAGCATAAAGTGTGTTAGAAATACACTTTAATGCAAAAAGCACAATTATATGTGCAGAAAATTTCCCGCCTTTTTTACCTTTTTTGACAACTGAACTTAAAATGAAATGTCACTGAACACGTTTTTTCTCTAGACCACTTCACAGGAAAACAACAGCAGCACAGTGGCGCCACCATTTTGTTTTAAAAAGGCGCAATATTCTTGTTGCACGACGTTGTTGCTGTAAAAACTACAAACTAAAGTCAAAGGCGACAACAAATGCTATAAATTTACATTATTTTTATGTCCAAGTAAACTGACGTTGCGGACTTCGTACAGAAATTTCAATTTTACAATATTAAAAAAAATATATAAGGTTTTTTTTTTAATTTCAATATACTAACATTTTTAGTTATTTTTCAATTATTGAGTTTGCGCAGTTATTGGACGCTGACGCGTAACTCCAAGCGGTTATGACTAAGAACCCCAGATTGGTTTTGGAACTAGTCGGGAAAACCCGATATAGTTTGTGACTATAAAAACATGAACAGTCTTAATTTGACAGCAATCCGAATGAAAAAAAAACAAAGTTCAGAAACTTATATATTTCAGACAGTTAAACAGTTTCTTTTAAAACACAGTTTGAGTTTCTTTTAAATTATTATTACGTTCGTCTAAAAATATGTGTGCTTTGTAGTATTAAATTTAGACCCGTTGTAGAATTCGGTATATGTCCAAGTCAATACCAGAGGCACTTGAAATTTTATACAGATTGATGAGATCATTCGAATTTTGTCCAATTACAAAGATGTTTTAAGCCTAATATATAACAAATAAATACTGCAATCTAAATACTAATATGTTATTAGTCAGAGTAATAATATATAGGTCAGAATGTAAAGCAGTATGCATAGAGACCTTTAAATTCAAATTCAAATGATGCTTTATTCAAATTGGCCTTTACAAGCACTTTTGAAGCGTATTTTATTTATATATTACATATTAACATTTCAAATGAAGCTACTATATTATGTCACGATATTTATAGACCGAGACAGCAATGTTACCCTAAAATATCCCTTTCAGCTATAACAGGATAAAGATATTAGAGTTAATAGTAATTTTTATATTTCTATTCTATCACACACATAAATATAATAATAATTTCATTCGACCATTTCTGTATAATTAGAAAATTGTTTTTATTGATTGATTCGATTAGATGATACAATGATTTTTTCAGTATTATGGGCAGAGATTAAATAGAGTATGTAATTAGATCTATTTGCGACATTGAAAACGTTTTCTAAGTCTTGTTACGTATTCAAATCGACACATGATGGAAAAAAAGACGCGGGCATAATTTTAAAGGGCTCCTACAGCCATTAGACCGTGTCGAAACATCTTATAGGTATATCCATGTATGTAGGGGCTGCCATCTTTTAATTTTTAAATTAAATAACAATTTTTTTCTCCTGTTTCTAGAAAATGCAGCAAAATTTTGATACAAACTTCATTTTAAAATAAATGTTTACCTTTACAACACAGCTTAGCGCAATATTAAGAAAACATAAATGGATATAGCGTGTCATTTTTTATTATTATTTAATACTTTGAATAAATACATTTTCTAATATTTTTATATAATTGAGTTAAATTAAATAATTCTGAAGAATGAATTTAATGTTAAACTTCTTTAAAAAGCTTTAAGCGAAAAGTAATAATAAAATTCTTTTAATCCGCGATGGAGTACATAGATATATAATGGTAAATGTAGAGTGGACTATCCATTTTCATACCTGATACATGCAGGATTCCCATAAACACATGCCCTATAAACCTCCAACACCGCCACCACAATACACAAGCACTACACACGTTCACTATCACAAAAACTATCATCATCAGGAGAGAGACACCGTTTCGGAGTCTATAAGGGGTTCATACAGACGTTCATTTTTATATGTAAAAAATAATTAAGGAAATCATTTACCAACCCTATTACCGTCGCCATAGCATTACGAATATCGTTGGAGGAAGTGTGATAATGGGGAACGTCGCGTAATTAAGCAAGCGTTTAAATTGTACAAGTGCTTTCAGAAAACTGCTAGATTTGATTATTAAGTAGTAAAATAAGAGTTCCTTAGTATCGTACATGTGGAACTGCTCAAGTGCTCAAGATAATCTATTAGAATTAGTATGAATCAAAGGTTAAAAGAAAAAAAGTAAAGTAGCGGCCTGTTACAATCCCACTGCTGGGAATAGGCTTCCTCTCTCCGTTTTTGGAGAGAAGGGTTGGAGCTAAGGCCTACCTTGCTGCTCCAATGCGGATTGGTAGGTTACACATATCAACAGAATTCTCTAGATATATGCAGGTTTCCTCACGATGTTTTCCTTCACCGAAAAGCGTGTGATAAATTGCAATTACCAATTAGACACATGAGTTTTAATACTCATTGGTGCCTGCCCGGGTTTGAATTCGTGTTCCCCTCGAAAGAGTCACACGGTCTCACCGCTGGGCTATCACAGCTCACTCAAACGTTATAAACCTTCTTAATTAAATGTATATATTACGCAATATACATTGTCATCCTCTTTTTTTAATTTATTAGACCAACTAATAGTAT
Source organism: Morpho deidamia (assembly GCA_947086505.1). NCBI lineage: Eukaryota > Metazoa > Arthropoda > Insecta > Lepidoptera > Nymphalidae > Morpho > Morpho deidamia. The sequence continues at coordinate 4,998,636 of CAMTZC010000004.1, read as the reverse complement.
TTTACGATACACAATTCTCAAACACATTATGATTATATAATAAAATCTAAGTCTGTGTAAAACGCCTTTGAAAGTTAGTACCACATTTGTATGAATGATACAATTACCACTATCGTTGCCTAATACCTATTTGTATATAAATAAAAAAATAAGGTATAAAATGTAATGTGACATTAATATTGATTAAAAAAATAATAATAAATTTAAATGTAATCTATGACATCACGCTACCAACTATTAAATAAGCTAGTATTTTCATACATTTCCAGGTTATTTTCCCTTAATAAATTTAATTTATTAAAGAATAAATAAAGAAAATACTCACGAGTTTTGTAGTTGCTTTATTGCAATTTGCCAAAATACAACTTGTTTGAGTTACGTTATTTTAATACTAATTTGGCTGCAAGAGATTCCGATTCCGGAATAAGCCCGCCATTGCAAATTATTATTTTTTTATTATTATTTTTATTAATTTCAATTTGTGCAATAAAGATATTACAAACAAAAACCAGTCTTGGCTAATTTTGGTTTTGAAAAAGTCCAAGGACTTTACAAGGCGACAAAATATGGAAAAGTGTTTAAGAAAGGTTTAATAAGCAACATTTTAATTTTCCATTTTTGCTGCAGGGCCTTTAATCAGTGGTTATATATATTCCACGACCTAATTGTAGCCCTATCCAAAACTAGGGGTTGTTCTTAGATTTATCCGATAATACGACCCCTTTGTTTATAATTCATCGTAATAACATATTTTATCAACAATATAAATATATTTTTCTGTTGCTGCCATAGGCCAAGTTTTGCTGTAAAAGGTGTTGGAGATAGGGATTGCTAAATGTAGAGTGTACCCACTATCCGTTCTCATACCTCATACATGAAGAATTGGTAAAAACTCTTGCACTACCAGCCATCAATAACACAACAATACACAAAAGTATCCATATTACAGGCACTATAACAGAACTACCTTGCTATAATCCGCACGGGTTAAGTGAATGCATGCTAATGTGTATGAAGCAGGCAAAATTTACGAACCTTACATATGCAGGACAAGCCACCACACGCACCCCAAGGATCCTCCACCAGCAACAATCTCGACGATCGTTTCGCTCCGAAACCGAAGCATCATCAGGAGGATAGGCTCCACGACAGAATCGCAATGCATTGCGATTCTGTCGTGGAGCCTATCCTCCTTGTTGTGGTGGTGGTTGTATGTGCTGCTTATGTGCTTTGTTGCTGGTGGAGGAGCCTTGGGGTGCGTGTGGTGGCTTGTTCTGCATGTGTAAGGTTCGTAAATTTTGCCTGCTTCATACACATTAGCATGCATTCGCTTAACCCGTGCGGATTATAGCGAGGTAGTTCTGTTATAGTGCCATTACTGAACGACTGATTTTCTTATAAATGCCAAAGAAAAAAAAGAACTCGGAAGAATTCAAATTCAAATAATTTAAAGCAATACCCTATTAAGCTTATTTTGTTTTTTTTTATCAAGGATCATAAGAACTCAGAAGTCATCATCCTCCTGCCCTCGTCCCACTCTACGTGGGGTCGGTACAACATGTTACAAACAAGTTGTCATATGATTTGGCTACGTATTTTACGGCCGGTCGCCTGCCTGACGTCAACTTACCTTAGTCGTATTTTACGACCCCTCGGTAAGAAAGAGGGTGGTCTATTCTACTTCACCGGATACCACACGGTGGGTCAACTCACTTTAGTCGCCTTTTACGAAACCTCGGTAAGAAATGAGGGTTGTCTATTCTACTCAGCCGGATACCATACGGCGGCATAAGAACTCAGAAGTATTCGATTAAAGTAATTACCCTATTTTTTCCGGAATTCATACAAAATGGCAGAGCTCTATCTAGAACTAGATTTGTATTGATCTTAGTAATGTAATAGACATTTCAAATAACAACCTTTAAATAATACGATAAAATGTACATTAATATTAGTAATAGGTATTGCGAATTTGAAATGTAATTAATATATTTCTCTATCTCAACACGTCTGTGGCAAACTTGATACAAAATTTCCCTCTTTAATTCTTTACTCAAGTCAATTCGTTGTCATTAATATTCAAACGGAAACAAGTTAAAAGATAACATACAAGTTGCTTTAATGGTTCAGACGGTTTCGCATATAAACGGACAAGATGCGGGGGCATTAGGTTTTTTCTCGTCCCGACATGCCCAAGAGTCGTGCCCGCTCGTCCATGAAGACACGTAGGGACATCCTTCTCTTAATGAACTAAATTACAAAGAAAATACTCAGAAAATTACTTAGCTCTCCAAACTTGTTAGTACAATAATCAGCCGTAATACATAACTATGGAGTTCAATTTTCTTTAAAGTTTTCTTTTATCTGTGAGGATGCGAAGGCAGTTAACAGGCTCGTGAGAAACGGTGTTTAGGTAGAATAAATTATCATACGCCTGTCTATATAGATAATGAACGGGTAAAGTGCAAGTTATGTCTGCACATTTATTAGATAGCAATACTCGTACATGCAAACAATTTGCGGCGAATCCGTAAGTAAGTAGCGATTACTCTCCCAAGTACATACTCTGTGAAAATTCTTTATAATTTAAATTCAAAGTCAGAATATTCTTTATTAAAGTAAACTTGTAAACAAGTGCTTTTGAATCGTCAACTCCACTGCTGGTTCGGAAAGATGTTCCTACCGAGAAAAGCCAACAAGAAATTTGGCGGTTGGCCTTTTCAAAGTATAATTCTTATTACTGTCCTGTACATGATCGAAGAGTAGCTATGTCCATGCATTCTTATCGTCTAAGTATTAGTTCTGTATTAGCCCTTTTTTAATAGAGTTTTTAAACTGTTGTTGTTGCAAAGCTTACATTTATTGCGGAATTAGATTATAGAATTTTATATCCAAGCCCACAAACGACTTACGTACTTTTGCAAGGCGCAAAGCAGTAACCGTAAGCTTATGTAAATTCCTACTTTGTCTATTATATATACTTCGCCCATCTTTTTATTATTATGTATATTTTTAGGCAAAAAAAATGAGTTGCTAAAAATATACTGTGAAGCCTACGTAAGAATACCCATTCTCTTAAACTTCTGGATACTGGAAGTGCGGCACATGAACTCACCAAGAGTGAAAATACAAATGAATAATCAGTGGTGGTGGAAATTGCATAATTTTAAGACTCCATATTTCTAAGTCGCTCATATTATCACATTCTATTTCAGTTATCTAGAGAATCCAGAAGATTACTCACATTAATACTTCAACTTTAAAAACTAAAATTTAAACTAAAACTTTAATTTCAGTTTTAATAGTTGAGCCTTAATGTTGTTTTTTATTGTTTGTTTTTGTTTTCGTTATTGTTTTACTAGTGTTTATAATTGTGAGATTGTAACTAAGAATAATGTGTTCTTCTATAATTGGTACTACTATACTATACTACTGTACTGTACTATATCATTTAAACTTTATGTTGGATGATTTATCGTGTAATGCAGTTGATAATCCAAATATATAAATAAACCTTACCAATAAATATTGAATCACAACAAATTATAAATCTCCTTCGTCACGATTTTTCTGTTCGTGATAAACTAAAAAAGAACTGAACGGATTTTAGTTTTTTGTTACATTACATTTTTGGATTTTCTATTCTAATGCGATAATTATGTTTTTTCAGTTACATGTCCTTTGTGTGTTTTTGGTTGCATTATACCTTGTGCAAAATTTTTAATCATTATTTCATCGCCTCATTCGTAGAACGTACCTACTTCAAATAGAAATAAAACTGAAAATAGTTTTTTTTTTTGCAAATAAATACATACTTTTTTAATTGGGACTTTGAACATATATATTCTTATGTTTCGCAATGAAGGCATTCCAATTAATAAACACTTTATTTAGATTATGAAATTAGAATATATAACGCTGCCTAATCAAGGCAAGCAGGTTGCGTCAATCCAAAATGCTAGTCAAAAAAATATCTATAATTGTAGAAAACGGTGTGTTTTGTTCAAATTAGTCGCTACATGTTTAAACGTTCGATTCGACCGATCGATCGATTTTCTAAACATAATAAAACGATTAAAAAAAAAGATTATCTATGTTATTTCTTTTTATATTTATGTATCTATGTTATTATTTATTCGTACTATATATATTGTATAAAATGGCGATGAAACGATAAAGAAAACGTGATCGCACACATCTCTCTCTTGCCCCTACAGCAATATATTCTTCTTTCTATTTTCACTAACTTATATCTTCCTCTCAACCTTCGATCACACTTTCCGTAACGCTTTTGTCACGCATTCAGACTATTCAAGTCAAGCGTGCATCAATAAGTTTTACTTCAAAAACGCTTAAAAGTGTATTGCTGAAAAGAATAGGTTCGAGAGCAGTGTTCAGTGATAAGGACCCATGTACATACTAATCACCTGCGGATGCTCTTATCGCAATGTATCCCCACTCGACACACTTCACCGCATCTCTTATCTGTATGCTGTATATTTACGGGAAAGTTGACGCCGGTAAGGTTCATTACAGAAAGTCTTAGGGCACTGTTTCCTTTTTGTGCCATGCCTCTCTTAAAAATTCTTTCGACCCCTCTATGCAACATACATAGTAAAAAAGTAAATTAGCGCCCTGTTACAATCCCACTGCTGGGAATAGGCCTCCTCTGTCCGTTTCTGGAAAGAAGGGTTGGAGCTAAGACCTACCACGCTGCTCCAATGCGGATTGGTAGGTGTATAACCTACCAATCCGCATATCAATATCGCAATCGCAATATCCCCGGAATTCTCAAGAGATATGCAGGTTTCCTCACGATGTTTTCCTTCACCGAAAAGCGTGTGATTAATTGCAATTACCAATTAGACACCTGAGTTTTTAATAGAAAAACTCATTGGTGCCTGCCCGGGTTTGAACTCTTGTTGCCCCCGAAAGAGTCGCACGGTTTCACTGCTGGGCTATCACAGGAACATACATAAATATTAATATTTAAGAACTTTAATTGTTCACTTAAGTAATACAACGTAAGTAATACATTTCTGGATGAAAAGTTTTACTTTTCGTTAAATTTGGGACTGAAATCTAGCATTTCTTTCAAATGCCCTGTAAAAGGCATTAAAGGGTTAAGCTGGTCCATCTTTAAATTGCTCCTCCTTAATAGCAAATTGCCCTCTCTGGGGCGTGGGCCACATGGTGAGATATACTGTCTTTGGAACTAAATTAAATCTATGTACTGTGCCTGAACGGAGAAACCGCGTGTCCTTAGGGTTCTAAGCATAAAGCGGACATCTAAGTTTTTTATATAAAAAAAATACCGAATTATTTAGCTACAAGGCGGGTTATTGCAAAATATGTATTGGATTATATGCTCATCATCCAACGCAGATTTTCAAACCGAGAATCATTTCGTTTACTCTTGGGAAATTCCTAGAGTAAAACGTGCTGAATATCTATTTTTTTAAAAAGCGTATCCATGTTGTTCTTACGAACTCCCAATTCCGTAAACAAAAACTAAAATAAAAGAAAAGAAGATCGTACGTCCGGCGATTGGTGGACGCGACGTTGCCGCTCCGGTTCCCTGCGGAGATGCGCGGTATCCGTCCTCTTTACTCCTGAAAGCTTTCACTATCTATCCCTTTCCATTGACGTCCGCAGGATCGTCTCGCTTCAAGACCCAACTGAGATAATTTTATCTTCAAAGTCCGAACGTGACTTTTTTTTAAAAAACATAATCGCAGAACCAATGGAACGAAAGTAGACAGCCACTTTGTTTTTAGGGAAAAACTTTTTCACATTATTAAACGTTGAATGAAACTCGACTATCTTTTTCGATGGTGAAAGTTTGATAAGGCCAAGGTTAGTTGTGTTCGTATTTTTGTATTTTGGAAGTCCATCACAAATCGTATTAATTATAGTGTATTAAACAATTTATCGTAAGGATGCCCGGCCACCTCAGGTCTGCCCAGTAAACTATTTTTTTTTACTTTACCTATTTTAGGCGAAAGAAATCGATATCCACTGCTAATGAACTGTAAATTTGGGCACATCTTAGATTCTAAAATTCAAGCATACCTTTTAAGAAACGTAAGTCACATGATTGCTTCATTATAATTGAACGATTTAAAAGTGTTTGCAAAAGTTTATTTAAATAATCAATAACGTCTTAAATTTGAATTTAGAGTTTTCCATCTGTACGACTATAATTTTATATTTTTTAATGGAATTTACAACTTCTATAGCAGACTCAATTAAATATTTTATGAGAAACTGAAGTTAATTAAACTTACTCTCTTTAATTAAATAATATATTTAATTTTGTATCCATGTTTTTTCGATGAACTTTTGCATTAATACCTTTTAAAACAATTATGTAATCATACTATCAGACGCTACAAACATGTCACCTCGTATCTTAGTCGCGTACATCTGCAAGTATTAAAATACAAACGATGGCATTCATTATTGAATTGGGTGTAAGTATAACACGGAATATAACTAAAAAAACAATGAATATGTAGGTATAAACAAAGATAAGAGCACGTTAACGGTCAGCTCCAACTGTTTGGAGAAAGGGTCGCGTGCGCAAGGTTCGCGCAGATGCATTAAGAATATCACAGAATCGCCTGAATATGTAAATAAAGAGAAATTATAAAAAAATATTTTTAGCAATATTTTTGGATATTGCGGCTGTTATGCATGTATACATACACATAATATACAAATCATATAAATCAGTAGCACAGCGTCTTTTGATTTCATCGTCGTAACTTCCGTAGTTAGTGATATTGGAACTGAGGTAGATGTAGTTAGGGACCAAACTGCAGCTACTAAATAATAATAATATACTATATGTTATTGTGAGGAAGTTGCTCACCCACGAGCCCTAGCCACCGGTAGCTTGGGTATTGCCCCGCTTCCAGCTGTCGACGATTCTTTATTTTTTTTTATTATTTAGTTTTTTATTGTCATTGAAAATTAATAAATGTATAAGTTAGGATTAAGAAAAATAAATGAATAATAATAGCTGAGGAGGTTCCTCACTCTGTAGCCCTAACCACCGGGAGCTTGGTTCCTCTCTCGGTTCTCCTTCTTCTTCCTCTTAAGGTACCATCTTCTTTCGAAGTTCGGCGATCAATAAGGCAATTTGGGTCTTCGATGCCACTGCTCTGAATAAAGAACGAGTACTATTGCCGAACCAATGGCGTAGACTTTTTAACCAAGATTTCCTCCGTCGGCCCACACTTCGTTTACTTTGGATTTTGCCTTGTATGATAAGCCGCAGCAATTCATATTTAGCGTTTCTCATGACGTGGCCATTCTCGATCTTTCTTTTCGCTCCGCTCTCCGTCGATGGCAATATTTTTATATTTTTAAATTTTTTTTTCAGAAATTATTCATCAATGTAAATCAATTTGTAAATAAATAAATGAGTGAAATAATAATAATTTTTATTGAAAAGAATTAAAAACCCAATACACAAGCAAGTAAAATTACATATACAAAGGTAATAAAATATAATTTGTTGCTATATGCTGAGAAACTATTCCCAGGCGTCGAAAGCATGTCTTAACAATTATTTACTGTTGTTATTACGATGAACAGAAAGCCAAATAGACTTGTATAAATAATAGATAGAAAGAAAATTATAAATTATGTTTTATTAGGCACTAGCTGATATATTTTTTCTATTACTTTTCTTTTCCTCTTTTCTGTATAATCCATTTTTTGTCTTAATTTAAAGATAAGATTAGTTTTACCGTATCTTTCAGGAGTCGTAACTCAATTTTAATGTTCTTATCATCTCTAATTAAACTACTACTTAGTTTTAGTTGTTCAATGTACAATGTTAATTTTAAGTGTGTGTGTTGGTGATCTATGAATTAATTTTTATCAAAATTAACTTTGTTTTAATATATGGCGGCTTACAAAAATTTAATTAAATAAATATATAATTTTTACTTGACGAGTCCCTTCTAGTCAATCTGAAGGCTGTAATGGCAGGTGCGCAGGCGTCACCTTTAAGAAAAAATAGCGTGCGTGGGGGAGATCGACCCTTCACTATAAACTTTATCGATGTGGAATCGTTTGGTTAAGGCATTGTGTAATTTCTTTTAAGAGACAAATGAACGTCCTTCATAGAGTCATTTTACTAGAATAGGGAAGCCAATCTAAAATATGCCATATTACAATTAAGAGAAAGCAAATAAGGGTGTTCACTCTGTCTCTTTTTTTTATGTGTGATTAGACAAAGATGAAGTATACGAGTGTCATTTACCATCTCATTTTGCAAAAATTAATGAAAAACCATTCCTTAGATCCATTTTATTGCACTTATATGAAATACAAGTAGTATCCGCGACTTCGTTAACGTCAACTTAAGAACCCTCTGAAATGCCATATGTTTTTACCTGATGCCGAAGGAAAAATGGGAATTTTATGAAGTATAAGATTAAATTTTTCGCAGTTGTAGATACTACGAGCTCTGCCGGCGGCTTCGCCCGCGTGGGAATCGGAAAGTTTACCGCGTAAGTACCCTCTTTCCCCGAGAATTCTAAAATAAGACTCTATTGACTTATACGTTTGAATACGTTTGTGAATTGCACTATCCTTTAGTAAAAATTGTACAAAAATCCGATCAGAAGATTTTGAGAAAATCAATCACAAACGTGGTTTTGGCCATATGAATTATTTCTAGGGTATTATAAATAATTAATATCATCATTCTCCTGCCCTTATCCCACTCTAAGTGGGGTCGGCCCAACATGTTACAAACATGTTGTCACATGATTTGGCTGCGTATTTTACGACCGGCCGCCTGCCTGACGTCAACTTACCTTAGTCGCCTTTTACGACACAAGGACTTGAGGGTGGTCTATTCTATGCAGCCGGATACCACACGGCAACATACCTTAGTCACCTCTTACGACACCTCGGTAAGGACGGAGGGTGGCTATTCTATTCTGTCGGATACCACACGGCGTATTATAAATAAACAATTAATTATACGTAAATAATTTCTAATGTACAATAAAAGAAAATGCTAACAAATAATAAAAACTGTTAGGGATGGACAGTCCTTATCACTTAGGGTATGAAAAATAGATACCTATACTGACTATGCATATAAAATTTCATAAAAATTAGGTCGTTCCAGAGAAGTACGGTAATTAACATTGCGACACGAGAATTTTATATATAAGGTGTATAAATATAAAACTAACAGCAATTTACAATTGCCAAAATTTCATCCGAACAGTAAATTGCATTCAAAAGAACAATCAACCAAGATCAACCGAAACAATAGACGGATGCACCAATACCGGTGTCACGATAACCCAATAAAACTACCGCTCACAAACAAACCGATAGTTTGTATTCTAACCGTACGACTAGGGTTCGATCACGACGTAAAAACAATTATGATGATTAACTTAACTTATGATTTAGTATGAGCTGGTCCATGACTAAGTCTGAAGCTAATAGCCATTTATTTTCTAATTACAGTGAACGTAACCAGGAATTCATATTTATTGAAATGTATATATTATTATTTATTAATCAAATTTAAAAAAATGGTCGTTGATTTCTTGGCGAAGGATGTTGTCTATGACTTATGGGGGCATTATTAATTATAAATGCTTTTTCATTGTTATACTAACTTGTTTTTGTTAAGCAATGCAATAAATGTATGTAGGTACCTAATATATAATATAGTCATTTTAATGTCTATTTATTTCTATAAAGCAATATTAAACTTCGAGTGAAAATTTAAATACGATAACGTAAATTTGTCAAATGATATCAAACTTCTATCTAAGTAAAACGATTATTATTAGAAATCGATTCAGAGATGGAATATGGCATCTCTATTCTATTAGCCTGTAAAAGTTGAAAAAAATATTGGCAAGACTATAGTTGCCGCCACTTGTCCCAGCCAACATCACTGTGAATAAATATTATCGTACAAAAAAGCAAGTATTTCACACATTTAACATCAAGTGCTGTGAATTAAAACTGGGCCCGATAAAACAACCGACAAGAATAATATTATGAGTGAGTCATTTTCCTTCTCAATGTGTTTTGTCTGACGCTCGTGCCGTCTTTAAACAATGCTTTGATGAATAACTTAATATCTGTATCGTAAATAATGGGTCGAGATTTCATAACAGATATATTTAAGCATATAATTTTTTTACACCTTTTACACAACATAAATGTACGACTTATGTAAATCCTAAATTAATAACACGTTAGTACTATATAATACATGCCTACGTGGAATGTTCCTAAGAATGCTGCAAGCGTTTCCGCGTTGAATCGCTAAGCTGATTATTTGTGCGAAAAAGGAGCCTCTTGTCACCTGAACAGACAGGCATCGAGGTGTTAAAACAGGCAATTTTTTTACCATGTAATGGGTATTTCATAATCTGTTAAAACTAAATTTTGCACTGTTATAATTAAGCTTATTCGCTTTTGCCATTGATTATTTTATATATAGTAAGGAAGCCATAGGCAAGTGAGTGTGAGTATCCAAAAAATAATAAGAGAAGGAATATGAGAGACCGATACTTATCTTTGTCTAATCACATATAAAAAAGCGAGACAAATAGGTAGCCTTACCGTTTTTCTTTATATTTTTTATGGACGCTTAAGGCTGGCTTCCATAGTCTATTAAATAACTCTATAGTCTCTGCCCACGACGTAGACTTCAGTATAAAGATATGAACTTTAAAATGCTTCTACACAAAATTCGTTGCTTCATTCTGACATAAAAAAAAACAACGAATACTTGTCACTAAATGCTATATTATACTATGTTGGTTTGTGATGATAGTTAATTCTTAATTCGAACACGACATTTGTTAAGCACACTTTTTCTAATTGCAAATACATTCATCGATTCGATTTTTTTCCTTTGTGAAACCTGATAGTTGATTATAAAGTTACCCTAAAATCTTAAATGCACCTCTGTCGCGATTGTTACAGTATTTTAAAATTCTTCGATAACATGTTAAAAATGTATTGTTCATCTCTTGACGCCATATCAAGTAGAGAAACAAATTAAACCTACATGGCAAGACAGTCGGTAGGTATCCCCACTTCCGGCGAGGGAACAAACCTCATTTCCGGCGTACCCTTCCGTGGGGCGCGGGTGTACTGTTACTATGGTAATGCCCACCCCTACGGCCAGGGTTAATACCTATGAGAATAGTGTCGTATTCGGACAGATAGAGTTAAAATTAGTACCCTCATATTTGCAGACCCTTGTTTAATTTAATAAATTAGACTTTGTTTAATTAACGATATTTACTAGAGATACCCGCAACTTCGTTAGCGCCAACTTAAGCGTTAAAGTACCCTCAATAGAGCGATTTTTTTTCCCTGTTCCCGAAAGAAAACGGGAATTTTGAACGTTCGTACAGACTTTCGCATCTTTAATATTAGTAGAGATATTAACTATTTGTGTATGTGACCTTTTTATGGTAGGCCATAGGTGTGCTTTGGGGGATTTCTACGCCACACGATCCGGTACCGCTTGAGTGTTAGAAGGTAAGCCCTCCATTAGGTAGACAGACTACTTCCAAGCAGTAGCAAGGGATAGCTAATTTCATCGGAGAAAATTCCTTAACGTAAAATTTATGCAAACCAAAAATTAACGATAAAAGAAACCCTAGTACTGATACGTTAATGTGCTTGAAGATCTCTGTGGCGTAATAATGCGATTACTTACTCCGCATTTTTTGGGTTAGACTGCCGAGGTTCTATGTTTGATTGTGAGATCATCAAAATAACTAATAATTAGCTCAGGTTTCGTTGCAGTTAAAGGCTTATAATTGGTGTTTATTATCTTTAATTCTATAATTTCTATTTACGCCGTGTGATATCCGGCAGAATAGTATTCTATTCTGCCGGATATCACACGGCGAACACATGGATAACACACAGAAAGGAGGGTAGTCTATTGACTACCCTCCTTTCTTACCGAGGTATCGTAAGAGGCGACTAAGGTATGTGCCGTGTGGTTTCCGGCTGCATAGAGTAGATCACCCTCATTTCTTACCGAGGTGTCGTAAAAGGCGACTAAGGTAAGTTAACGTCAGGCAGGCGGCCGGTCGTAAAATACGTAGCCAAATCATGTGACAAGATGTTTGTAACATGTTGTGCTGACCCCAATTAGAGTGGGATAAAGGCAGGAGAATGTAAGTATGTAATTCTGTAATTTCTTTTTATATTATTACTATATTTTACCAAAGGGAAAAGAACATAAGAGAAAACATACAAAGATAATCATCATTCTCCTACCATTATCGCACTCTAAGTGGAGCCAGCACAACATGTTTAAACATGTTGTTTATAACATGTTGTTGGCTAGGTATTTTACGACTAGCCGCCTGCTTGACATCAACTTACCTTAGTCGCCTCTAACGACACCTCCGTCGTGAAATGAGGGTGGTTTATCTATCTTTACAAAACATCCCTTTCATTAGAGAAAATTACATTTAAAAATGTAAGTATTACTCTTTTACGTTTTTTTTTATGTAAGTTGTGCAAATACTACTACAATTATTTGGTAGTTTATTCAATTGTAAATTTCATTTAAGTAGTTTTAGGTTACTTTTGCATGTGGCGTTTGCCTTTAATTAGTTTTACATTTAGACTTAGTTTTGTTTTACAATAGAATATAGATTTGAATGATATAAATGTTAAAGCTGTTGGTGAACCTAATAAATTAAAAAAAAATACGTAAATTAGATGCAATGTGATTAGAAAATTAAAATTTGTTACTCATGAATCTGAGTAATGAAAATTTTGTGCCAGCTTTCGAATTTCCGGTTTTGAACTAACGCAACGATTTGTAATCACAAATAAAGCGCAACACCCTCAAATTAATTCATTTATACATGATATCATTACAATGCGATAATTCGGCGTAAGTAAAGCAAAACACGAGGGGCGCAAGTGACTTTTCACATCTGCGAACGGTGGGGTGGTACTACAATAGAAAAATCAAATCGCCCTCGCCACATTGTACACAGGTGATAAAGTCAAAATACAACTGTTTAATACACTAAAACTATCAACATTCGATTTATTAAAGGCTTTTATTTAACTTGCCGCATATAATTTTAAACACATACTTAAATACAAATACAACCAACAAATTGTTTATAGAAAATGTTGGCCCTCGGTGGAAATCGAACTCGCGACCCGCGGAACTGAAGGCAGGGTCACTACCGATTGCGCCAACGGGTTAGTCAAGTATGACGTGATGCTGATGCCATGATTGGCTCCAGTAGAGGAAACTCAACAATGGTTAACAGAAGCGATATGGACGCCTATGATGTTCTATGACTATGACGCCTAAAGCAGTGGTAGGAAGTTTTGACATAACAATTAATACTTGAAGCGGGCGAAATTGTGGATATAGCTTGTAAACTTTTTAAGTTAATAGCCGAATGATAAAACCAATTGAATTATACCAGAGAATAACGGGCCTAAACCCCGGGCAGGCACCAATGAGTTCGCGGTAAAAACTTACGTACTTAATTCATATTTTCAATTAATTATAAATGTTTACGTGAAGGGGAAGAATGCGAAAAAACCCACATATCTCGAAAGACTTCCTGGGTTTCAGACCTGCAACTCTACATTAGGTAGTGCAGAAAGCTTATTTTAAGTTCTAATTCTTATCTCCGCGGGAAATAACATACCTTTGCTCTGCAGTGAGATAAAATCAGGGCGCTATTATGCTCCCGTTTAAACCATACTTCATCATACATAAATGCTAAATCTTTTAATGACATTCCTGGTACTCTGATCTTCCTAATCAATCTTGGTTAGAGCTTTATTCACCAGCGCAGAAGCTCTGCTAGCGTCGGGGAACGTCGTCTTAGGCTGGGTGTCCACTGAAGCGGTCGAGGCAGCGAAGTCGAGGGAGTAATGCGGAGTAGATTGCGTAGTGTGTCTGTCCATCGGAGCGGAGTAAGGAAACGGAGCAAAGCGAGAAAGTAATGCGGAGAGAAGTTGGAGAGTGTTTTTCAGTATGCTAAGCTAGGCCGTAAGCACGCGACGAGTCATTCTGATCTCTAGGTAGCAGGCGATTGCCAATATTGCTCCATTTCGGCGTCTTGTTTCTCCGCACCGCTTCTTGGTTTTGTATGAATATTAAAATATTCTGTCGTCTCCCTGTCCAATGAAGAGGAGCGGAGATTATGTGAAATCCTATTGATTAATATTTCTATGTTTCTCCGCTCCGTAGCTCAAGGGTCCCCCCTGAGAGCTTAGGACGACGTATAGTGAAGGTGGTATGACTGATTGTATGTGTGTGATCTAGCCGTTGGAAGTTTGGTAATTATAGAGTTATATACTACAGCAGGGGATGCATAGGCAGACTTGTAAGTGTGCGTGTCTCAACAAATTCTGAAAGGGAAGATGAAACTCGTACCTTTGTCTAATCAGTAATCACACAAAAAAAGGAAACAAATACATAATAAGTCTCGTTTGCTATCTCTTTATTGTCGATGGACACATTTGTGGCTACCCTATTCCAGTATAATAATTTAATGTTGACGATAAGTCACTGCCGACCGAAGTGAGAAAACTGTCGAGTGTCGACGTTGCTTAGCTTCAATGATCGGACCAGAACCGATTATAAATGTGGTATGGACTTTGGCAAACAGAGAAGCAGTAAAGTAAAGTACCTGCCTGTTACAAACCCACTGCTGACAATAGGCCGGCCTCCTCTCTCTGTTTCTGGAGAGAAGGGTTGGAGCTAAGACCTACCACGCTGCTCCAATGCGGGTTGGTAGGTTACACAAATCTCCAGAATTCTCTAGCGATATGCAAGTTTCCTCACGATGTTTTCCTTCAGCGAAAATCGTGTGATAAATTTAATTATCAATTAGACACATGAGTTTTAATATAAAAACTCATTGGTGCCTGCCCGGGTTTGAACTCGTGTTCCCTTCGAAAGCGTCGCACGGTCTTACCGCTGGGCTATCACAGCTTAAGCAGGTTATATATATAAGCAGGTTATATTGTCTTCTAGGTTACCATTACCACAAATAAAATAAGGGAAAAATAAAACAAGAATTAGTAAGATGACTATATTTATATCTTTACGATTATGGGAAATTGCCGTATAAACGTATAACCTTGCTTTTTATAATAGCAGCACGTGCCCATGAATCATCAGAAAGAGCGTTGAATAAGTTAGTAGATTCGAGTATATCTATGTTATCTTCTGAGAAGCCGAGTGGCGGTTGCCATAGCAACGTGCCGCATCAACACCACACAGACACGTGTGAATACCCAGGTGACTTGTTTAGACTGGGAGCACAATGAGCGTATTATGTGATTCTTTAACCTGAACTAAATAATAATTCAATAAATATTCGCTTTAATCTGGCAATTGTAAGCCGAGCGTGCCACTTTAGTTTAGTTAGGAAGTCGCTAACATTATTTCTACTATACGTGATAAAAAATTGTAACACTTATAAGATTTAACATGCTGCATTCTTGGCTAAAATTTATTTTGAGTTCGACCACACATCAATAAATTTTACTTCTGCACATTCGTAGAATTAATTAAAATATTTGAAAAATAAATGTCCGATTTTCATGAAATTTAGTATTTAGTATAGTCCTAGTATGTAGAATGTAGTATGCAGTGAAAAACCGCTACAATATTATTCGAAAACAAGGGCTAATTACGCTGTCATATGTGGATTTATGTGGAGTAAAACTGTGATAGCCCAGCGGGCCGTGTGACTCTCTAGAGACGATCATAGATTCACACCTCAGACTGGCACCAATGATTTTTCTATTAAAACTTATGTTTATAATTCAAAATCACAATTTATCACACGGTCAAGGAAAACATCGTGATGAAACATGCATATTTCTAGAGAATTCTAGGGATATGTGTAACCTACCAATCTGCATTGGTGGTAGGTAGGTTTTACCTCCGACCCTTTTATCCAAAAACAGAAAGAGGAGGCCTATGCCGAGCAGTGGGATAGTAACAGGCCGTTACTTACTTAATTATAAGTAGTCATAATAGCTCAATTGGGATCGGGCGGTCTCGTCTCGGGCGTAAATATAACCCGGGTTGAGCCTACATATACACCAGCCTGATTATCTTCTTTATGTCTTCTAAAAAAAATACCGAGCAAAGCTCAGTCAACCCAGCTTAGTCAGTACTATGAATTATCTTATAAAATCTAGTTTTCACGTAAAAAAAAAAGTAAAGTAGCAGCTTGTTACAATCCCACTGCTAGGAAAGGCCTCCTCTCTCCGTTTTTGGAGAGAACGGTTGGAGCTAAGACCTACCACGCTGCTCCAATGTGGATTGGTAGGTTACACATATCTCTAGAATTCTCTAGAGACATATCTCTAGAGACATATCTCTAGGAAACCTGCATACAGGTTTCCTCATGTTTTCCCTCGGGTGTGTTATAAACTGCAATTAACAATAGACGTGTTTTTTTGACAGAAACAAATTAGTGCCTTTGTCGTCGTCTTAACCCGTGACGCCCTCGAAAGACCTGTACGGACTCACCGCTGGGCTAACACAGCTTAAGTTTAGGGTAACATTAGAAAATTTAAAAAAAACAACCTCAGTTTTCACGTAGTATACCTCAAACCCAAGTCACCTTCGTGTGTGTGGGTGTTTATCCACGTCACCGATGTCATATGCGATTGAGAGCCATTACGTATCAAGCTATCAGCTAACAACAGACATGTCCATGCCAATGTTGTGACCAATTATTATAATGGCTATATCATACCTTCGTAATTTTAGAACTTTGTAGATACTATCCATACCTACTAATATTATAAATGCAAAAGTCTATAATAGTATATATAGAAATGAATCTCGATTTCCCTTTGTAATCGCATCACGCGTGAGCAAATGGAATAATTTCGCAACTTCTTAATTTTTGTTGTGTTAATTACTGTCTTATGAAAAAAAAATATTTTAAGTTTAGGGTAAAAAAAAAGGAAAGTAACGACCTTTTACTATCTCACTGCTGAGCTCTGTATCTACTCTCTCCGTTTTTGGAGCCAAGACCTACCACGCTGTTCCAATGCGGATTGGTAAGTTGCACATAACCCTGTAATTATCTCGAGATATGCAGGTTGCCTCACGATGTTTTTCCTCGTGCGTGTTATAAATTGCAATTATCAATAGAGACGTGTTTTTTTAACAGAAACACATTGGTGCCTTTATCGTCGTTTTAACCCATGACGCCCTCGAAATACCTGTACGGACTCACCGCTGGACTAACACAGCTTAAGTTTAGGGTAACATTAGAAAATTTTAAAAAACAACCTCGTTTTCGTCTGTAATCTAAGTTTCTTAATCTTAACACGTACCTTTTTCGCACGGGTAGTACCGCGGGACGCATCTAGTATATCATAAAAAGATCCCGATTTTCCTTCGGAAATAAGAAAAACCAGTATATAATTGACGTTTTATTAAATTTTAATTTGACGCGTACGAAGTCGCAACTTCACCTAATTATTTTGAAATACAAAAGATTACCTCCTATATATATTAATAATGTAAAACATTATTAAAATAGCGGTATATAAATGCTATATATGTACGTATAAATATATGACTAATTAGTATGTAGACGCAGATGCACCTCCATGAAAATAATCCTGGCCTAGGGTTGAAAACCAAATATTATATGTACTACAAATCTGCACTTGTTTTGTAAAAATCTTAAGTATAAAATTGTGTTTTTAATAATAAATTGTAATAAAAGAATCAATAGGTAACAGTGCTTTATTCGTTTGAAGGTTTTTCAGTCAAGGTCAGTAAAGGGGCTTGAACAATTAACACACCATCTTTGGATAGCAAGGACACTACGTTGTTATGATCTATTCCTTGAGGGAAGTAGAACTCTCTGTGATATTCTCGCAGTGTGGTGCTATTGTCAGTTTTTTCACGATGACTCGCTGATACAACGAGCTTGTTGTTCAACAACCTAACGGTAATCTGTAAATGCAAAAACATATATTGATAGCGTTGAACACACATACACGGCAAGTTCAATAAAAGCTAAAGCTCCACGACATCTACGAGTATTTCATGATGATGTCATGGTCGCGGGGCCAAACGATTGTTGAGTTTGTGATAGCGAACGTATGTAGTGCTTGTGTATGTGGTGGCGTTGGTGGAGGTTTGTGCATGTGTTTTTAAGAATCCTGCATGTATGGGGTAGGAAAAAACGGATAGTCCACTATACATTTAGCATTATATATATTTTCTAAAAACTTTATAGCAGATTATAGCAAAATAATTGGATCTCAGCAAAGTAACGCTTAATTCTACAAATTATTCAAATAAAAGCTTTTAATTGTCAAGTAATTATTAATAATTAATTACAATAAAGATTTATTAAAAATAGATTTCTAAACAGTAATACATTTTTATCGATCGATCGAACTAATGGAGAGACAGTATGTATTTACCTCAGATGGATCAAATTGGCTAACATCAAATTGCAGGTTGAGTGTTTTGTTCTCCCCTTCTCCCTCAACCAGAGGCGAATCAGTCAGGAATTCAAGATCTAAAGGTCCTTTAGAAGTAGTTGTATCTAATTGAGATCCTGAATGTGTTTGAGGAAACAAACTTTTGCTGTAATTATGAAAATAAATGGTTATAAAAACAGGACGCTAATATTAAATTTAGAAACTATGATTCCATTATAAGATATCTTAAGGATATCGCTCACTGGCAAAAGTGGTACAACTCAAAAAAATCATGTTTTGTGATAAATAGGTCTAAAGTTTTCATTGCTAAAGAAAATGCATAAAAAATGCTTTAGTTTGCTTGCACGAACGACCTTATGAGTTTTGCCGGTACTGCTGCTGAAATGAATGTATATTTTTACATTTACACCTATTACCAATCCAAAACACATGGTTTTTGAGTTGTGCCACTATTACAGCCCCATGTCATTATAGTATATAGCCGTTACATTATAGTAATTTTCATTTGCCCATCGCAATAAATGGGAAAGTTAGTTGCGTTAGCTAAAAGTTAAATGATCCTAATAGTTTTCTATACCAGGTGGACTAACGGCCTTAGAAAGGTCGCAGAGAAATATTGGATCCAAACGGTATATTATAATCCTATAGCGTAGAACATTCCTGGGGCCTTTGTTCGGCAATATTTGTAGATTTGCTTAAAAAGAAGTTTCTGTAACAAATAAATTCAAATTCTTTTTAAACGACCAGTGGAAGACTTTAAAGAAAACCTTATTTAACTAATCAAAGGAGGTGCACATTCAGCGACAAACATTGGTTCGCCATCCATCATCAAATATATTAACACCAGTGGTTTACGTGACTTCGTTTTGGCCACCTTTAAGCGTCTAAGTAACCCCAGTATTGTAATCTGTTATTCCCGAAAAAAAACGCGTTCTTTTATTATATTTTTTGCCCTGATGTAAAGGTTTTGAATATGCTTAATTTACGGTATATATATATATAGGCGTGAAAATGTAACAGAAAGACTGTTAGACAGACTTTCACATTTATAATATTTATATGTATTATATTTTGGCCGGTTTGCACTGAGTCTTAATTTATATCAATTTATCATTACCTTATCTTGGTCATTTCATCGTCAATTTGTTTCATTTGCGCTGCAAATTTATCCTTCATAGATGAAAACGCATCATCGAAGATGAGTTCATCGGTCACCTGAACTGGAATGTTTTGCTGATATTGAGCCTGGCTTTGTGACATTGCTAATTTTTTATGATTATTATATTTTAGTGTAATATTTTTTATATATTAGCTTAGCAAAACATTTTTAGCACCTATTTTGCATTGTGTACGAGTATATGACAGGCTGTTAATTTTTCTGTTTTTTACATAGATACATGGAATAAATTGTTTGAAGAAGTTTTAATTATATCAGCTAGAAAAAACTCTTTATTTGGAATTATATCCATGATATATTTATTTATTGTTATTGCCAAGTTGACAAATGATAGGAAAGAACGAAAAAGGAAAAAACATTTTGTTTCGACCCCACTTAGAGTGGTATAAGTGCTATAAGTGGTATTAAGAGAATGAATGAATTAATGCACTAAAAAAAGAAAATTGCTATAATTCTTAAAGGCAATATTCATGTGGAAATCATATCATTACTACGAAATGACTAACATTATTCGTAGAAATAAGTTGTAGCTATATATATTTAGACGCGAGTAAAGAATAATAAATTTCCTGAGTAAGAAAATCCAATTAACTTTTGACATTTATGTTGACATCATTAAATGTCAGTATTGCCAGATAAGGTAACTTTACCCTCGAGATGTGGTATTTAGGCGCCCCTCTGATTGTCAATCCCACCCTGGGCGCCATGGCGACCAAAGCCTAAACATAGGACCCTATTAATCTCGATGTAAGGGCGTGTCAAATTTAGAGAGTGGCCAAACGTTTTGGATGAGCTGAGAATAGGTTAATGCTTTTCTTTTGAAATGATGATGATCTATATTATTGCCGCTTTCAGTATAATAACAATGAGATTAATAATCAAAGAAATGCTTGATGTTTAATTTGTTCATATTTATGTTTATTATTTTTAAGCAAGTTTACACTGAGAATAATTTATAAGAAAGTATCTGGTATTTGATATTTTTTATACAAAAGTATACCCGGAAATAAAAGTACCAAAAATGAAATTTTAAACTAATAAATATATGAATATAAAAGTCTCTTAAACAATAGATAAACACAAGTTCATCCTTATTATAAGCGCTCTATATTTTGGTCTTATATTTTGTCATCAATATACATTAACATTATCCCAATATGTGTATTTCGTATAAGGACACTCTACGTGGTGTGAGGGCGCGAATCGAAACCAAATTGGCGGGAAAGCTGCTCGTTTGACAGATCATTTTTTATTCCGTTCGGAAATTTGGCAGCCATTGTTCCACAAATTACCAGCTGGCCAGGAAGAGGGATTCTTTAAAGGTGTTTTTTTAATGTAATTGCAGTAAGTAAATTTACAGTTTAATTGATTTACAGTTAGAGATTTTGTAATAATGATAATAATTTGAGATTTTCTGTTGATTGATAATATCTTCAAATATGTCCCTTTGTAGTTTGGTATGCCTAAAACCATTCTATAGAACTTAAACAATATATAAAACAAGCAATATAACAGAACTAACTACTTTGCTATAATCCGCACGGGTTAAGTGAATGCATGCAAAGCCAATGTGTATGAAGCAGGCAAAATCTACGCACCTTATATATGCAGGACCAGCCACCACATGCACCCCAAGGCGCAATTCACCAGCAACAACGAACACAAAGCAGCACACACACCCGCCACCACAATCTCGACGATCGTTTCGCCCCGAAACCGAAGCATCATCAGGAGGATAGGCTTCACGACAAAAATCGTACTTTACAGTACGATTTTTAAGCAAAGTAGTTAGTTCTGTTATATTGCTTGTAATATGGAATTCCGCAAAGTAACGCCTGCTTCTATAAATCAATATATAAAACTGAGCAAACGACTTCCACATATAAAATCGCATATATATATACAATACAATACAGTAGGTGAAACAGTTTAATCAAAAAGATTGCCCGAGAACAACTACTACAGAATTATTTTCTATTTATGCAAAATCCATAACTATCATTGTAAATTGACATACCAAAAATAAAATCTTAACTTGTAATTTTATTATTTAAAACTTAACATATTTTGGATTGAGTAAAACAAAATATTTAAAGAAATCCTAAAATGGGAAATTAAACACTGGTGAATAGATAAGGTAACCAACAGAATTTAAAAAAAGCTCTATAAATGTTATCATAATATTATATCTAAAGAGACTTGCGGTCTAGTTTCACTATCTCATTGACATTTTAATAATATATTAATAAACCAATTTGACAAATTGGATTTATTGTTCTTGAATACTTAGCCCAAGAGATGTCAGTCTCATTGTCTACATAAAATATACGAAGTATTATAATAGTATTTATTGATAAAGTAATTATTAAGTAGACAACGTCGTAACATATTAATTTTTATAACACGTCTCTTTCGAACACGATTCTTCTTCTAAATTGTGATATGAAAAGCTAACAGGCAAAACGGACGAAATATAATAATAGGAGTACAAATAAGTTCCCGCCGTTTTAATGTAGATGCGCGGAACCGAGTGTCCCTTAGCTTTCGCAGATGATAATTGGCTTAAAAGATAGTTTGGACATCCGAGAACAACATAACCTATTAATATCATTGATTTCATATTGGTAAAATATAATTTTTATTAGTTGAAAATGGCGAAATTTAAACCAAGTAAGCGTCATTTTGCGGGAAATATTAGTTTACTTCTTTAATTTAAAGAAATCTACTGCTGAGGCGCATAGATTGCCCATAGAAGCATATGGTGAGGGTGGTTTGAGTGAGATAACGTGTCGTGAGTGGTTTCAAAAGTTTAAAAACTGTGATTTCGACGTAGAAGACAAAGATCGCAGTGGAAGGCCAATAATTTACCAGAATGCAAAAATGGAGGAAGATTCATTTCAAACACAAAAATAGTACATGGGTATAACATACATATGTGTTTAAAATCTGTATTGATAGAAATCAGGATTTGTTGGATTAAGTTGGAAAACCTATAATATAATCTTTAAATATTTGCTGTAAATCATTATTCAATGCTATGTTTGTGTTTTATGATTTAAACATAGTACGTTTTAATTCGATTTCTAAAACGGGCTAAAACCAACATACAATCTTGGTTAGGTATTCATTACATAGGAAAAATTACAGCCGTCTCTACATTTACGATTCAGTTCGCCTGGTAATTCAATTTCTCTAATAACTTAAGTAGCTTTTTCTTAATTAAGTACATCGTGATAATTTCGGGAAGACTTATCAGATAATGGAAATGTTGCTTTAAATAAAACCCAGTACCTACCCTGTAAGTAAGTACTTAATTCCTTAAAATATTCCTAGATAAGTAAAGTTTGCTTTCACCGTACTGCAATTGAACAGTAAAATATCATTTTTTTTCTTGTTTTTGTGTGTCGAAGAAACATAATTTTTAAGTCCTTTAATACGTTGGCTCAGTGTTTAAGCTTCAATCGAACCAAATTTTATCAATATTGCAGCAGCGGACGAGAATTAAAAACAGACTTTCATGTTTATAATATCAGTATGGATGTAGATACTATATGTAGATATAATTTATGTCAGTTCCAACTCAGAACTTCACTTAATAATTAATCTTACTTATATGACTCATTGTGGAAATAATTTGCAAATTGAATAGTCCAAGCGATCACCCCATGGCGCATTTATAAAAATGGCAAAAAGAAATTCACTGTCTGCGGTTATAATATAATAAGAGGGGAGGTCAGGGTAGCGTTTTTAATTCTCGTAAAACGCAACGTGTATCTCGGGGGATAGTGGGCAAACATCGTTACTCGCCAACGCTTGTAGTGTAGGTAAATACAGACTCATAGACAAGTATTTGACGTACGTCTTTTATTTGAGGAATTTAAAGACAAAGTTACTATCTTTTTAATAATCTGTGTAAAAAATGTATGCAATACTGTATCGTGAAATCAAATCAAATCAAATCAAATCATATTTATTGTGAATACAGTAATTATAGATGTTATAAAAGTAATTATTTAAACCAATGTATTCTACCATTACAATATGGTGTACAATATTATGCAGTAATTATAATTAATCTATATTTTAAATTAAATATCAAATTATATTATCTAGTCTAATTATTGAGAAAATCATTGATTGTGTAGTAACATTTAGTAATTAATAACATTTTTAGCGCACTTTTAAAACTATTAATTGATGGAAGTTTTTTAATATCGTTGGGTACTTTATTATATATATTAACTGACATGCAAAATGCACTCTTATTCATAAGAGCAGTTTTAGAAGGAACAATTCGCAATCTAAGTGGGTATCTTTTATTATTCAAATTTTTAAACGTGTTGAGATTAGTATGAACATACACAGCTGTTTCAAAAATGTATAATGAAGGGAAAGTTAATAATTTTAGTTGCTTAAAGTGCAGTTGACAACTATCAGTCCAATGTAAATTTAAAATAGCTCTGACACATTTCTTCTGTGCTCTGAAAACTGTATCCATCTCTGTTGAATTACCCCAAAACATAATTCCGTATCTCAAAGTTGATTCCACGTAGCCATGGTATGCAGATAGTAATGTTTGAATATTAGCAATTTTGCTAAGATTGTATAGAGCATAAGAGAATTGATTTAGTTTTTTGCAGATTCTCTGTACTTGTGGTTTCCATTTTAAATTATTATCTAAAGTAATACCCAAGAATTTAGTCGCTGTAGTTTCTGCTATTTGAACGCCCTTATAGTTAATATTTATATTTTTTATGTCCGTTTCTTTCCAATTAAAAAACATTAGCTTTGTTTTATCGAGATTAATTTATAAATTATTGTTTGTTAACCATTGAATTATGCTACTTAATGAATTATTTATTTCTTCTTCATAATTTATCCCTGGGTTCCTTTGAAATGTAATGGTACAATCGTCAGCAAATAGAACCATTGGCTGGGTAATAGATGTCGGAATATATATACACAACACACACATATATATACAAATAAAATTATTTGCTATATTCTGCAACATTATAATTTGCTTTAGCATTTCACAAAACTGCCAATTGTTAAAACTTATAATATGAAGTGAACCAACTTTATTTAACACATCCCCGCTGTAAAGATCTTTTTTGTGGTAAAATTGATCAATTAAATTAATTTATCCTATATTTTATATAGGATATACAACCTATATAAACTCCTATTGTACGAAATTGCATCAATATTGTATAAACGAAACAAACTTTCAAATGTATAATATAAGTATTTATTTATTAAAGCTTTTATTTAACTTGCCGTGTATGTATGTGAAGGTGGAATCTTGCAAGTTAAATTTGACCCACTTCCCCGTGTCTGATTGAACTGAGATTTTAAATGATGGTTGATGTCAGGCCGATGACAATGCATGTTTATGATAAACATGACCTAATGCTGCTACCAAAATTGGCTCCAGACGAGGGAAATCTCAACAGTTAACAGTCATCAAATTTAGCTTTTTGTTAAAAGCTTTTTTAATTTTTTTTTTTAAATGAATCACAAATATTTGTTGTCTTGTCTGTACTTACGTGTTATGTTACACAAACTATTTGCTCTTTCATGTTATGACCAATGCCACGCTATCATATTAGTATTGGTCTTTATTATATTATATGAATTTTAGATTCATATAATCCACTGAATATATACGGGACAAACGTTCAAAATTTTTTTACCGACCTGATATTTAATCGCATTAAACTCGTGCTATATACTTTAGTAGTATAATATCCTGCTAGCTTTAAAGATTTTCAGTAGGTAATGTGAAGAATAAAGTGGCTCGTCGATTCATAACAAAATAAAAGTAGCTTCAATTGCCACGATTCGATTTATTATTAATGTTCTATGAAAGGAGACTTAAAATTTAAAGAATAAAGGGTTTTTTTAAATATATAATAAATTCTACATATAATACAGAAACAATCATTTATTGTGATTTTGATAGCCTACAAATTAAAAATAATATAAAAGGTGCTCATAGTAGGCACGCCTTTGTTAATAATATATTTTTTTAATTAGTTAAATTTAAATTTTTTAGATCATTAATAATAATAATAATGTTTTTTTCTGTTTGTTTTAGAAAATATTTAAAAATGTAAATGAATTTGTAAATATTCATTTACACAATGAGTGAAATAATAATAAACTATTTATTGCAAGAACATAAGTACACAAGTTAGCATACGACATTCTGGTAATATTCCGAACTACCGAGTAATAATATTTGTTAATTGTCCCAGATAAGTTATAAATACTTTACCATCTCATTTCGCAGCTACTATAAAATCATCTTCACCCTAATACGAACCTTATGTTGATAATTACGACTGATTAGAGCGGGTATCACGGCACTTTCCCCATCCACAATCAGTAAATTAGTCTGCATCAACAGAAACACGTTGTTAGGGGAGAAAGAGACTACTATTTGTATTCGAATTTGTAACGAGAAGTGTTAAAAAATAAATCATTCTACATGTCAAATTCAAATTCAAAATATTCTTTATTCAAGTAAACTTGTAAACAAGTGCTTTTGAATCGTCAACTTTACTGCTAGGTCGGAAAGGTATTCCTACCGAGAAGAGCCAGCAAGAAACTCGGCGGTTGCTCTTTTTAAAATATAAATCTTAGAACTAGTTACATTTATTTATTACTGTCTTGTACAGGGTAGAAGTACACCTATATTCACACATCCTTATCATGAATATTAATATATTATTAATGTTCTAAATTATTTATAAAAAGTAGAAAGGCATTTTGATTTAATGCATGTGGTTTTAGTTGAAATACAGTATTAACACAATTAAAATTATTTTTATCTTTTTTTTTCACATATTTCCCAAATATAGCGTTACCTGAGTTAAGCTTTATTAATATATATTTTATAGAATATTTGATTATATTTTCTTAAAAAATAAGAAATGGATCAATCAAACATAGACAAAAAATTAAAAGCGAAGAACTAATTATTAAATGTTACTATTTTATTTTTTGACCAATATGTCACTGCTACTAAAGGTATTTAGTAACCGTGTCTCAAGTTTATTTTTAGTCAATAGAGAGAATCAAGATCATGTAAAAGATTAAGTTAATTTAAATTTTTCGTTATTCTTCAGCTAGATTGTAATAGGCAGTAAAGTAGACCTCATTTACTGTTTCGTTGTAGTAATACAAAATAATCTATGTTCATTTAAATAAGTATATTTTTTGTGATTGAATGTTCTTTCAGTATATAGTCTGGTGTTGTAATTAATAGTGTTTTTTTCCTATCCTCACCATTACTAGTAGCATTATAAAGTACAATTAACATTAATGAGTTTTCGCCTTCTTTGTACTAATAGTTACCCGTCCGAAATCTTCTTACGACTATATATAGTAAAACGACAAATCAAAGACATACCGCTCTTCCATTAGAAGTGGTGTTTGAGCTATTTATCATAATTTATGAGTTTCAAAGTGACGCATTATTGACTTACCAAAAGAAAATTAACTATTCGAAAACATGGGCAAACGTGGAATGTTAGTTACATTAGATGTTGCATTGGAAGATTTGGTATAAATGTACTCTATGCCCTATGCCCTATGTCTCGATTGTCGTCATATACAGGTTATTTACCGCACATCGGCACATGTGATAGATAGTCAGTTTATATTGTATAGAAGACGCTAGAAGAGCGGCACTACCGATACTCGCTTGCAGCATGGTACGCAGTTTAGCAACCCAAAGAGTTCTATCTTTTTCGCATCTTAAGTATTTCTCGCCGTAGTTTTTTAAACATTATCAAGAAACGCCAAACTTATGGCCACACTCGACTCAGGGACGGCTTCTACTATTAGATAAGTGCACAACCATCCCGCTTCTATTGGGTTAGTTAACAGTGAAACGATATAACTTGTAAAAATAAGCCTTCTCATCTTCCGCACTTTTAGTGCTACGGTGGGTAAGGAGATAGTGGATATCATAGCTTCTTTTCTATGGTGATCTTGCTAGGGGGCAGCAAAAAAAAACAAGCTTGCAATACTAAAAATACTTTTTTCTAAAATTTTCTTTTTTTTAATCTTATTATCGTTATATGAGCAATAGCTTGTGAGTGAGTTTCTATCTTTCAATCTTAACAAAGGTAGATGAATTTGTATAAAATTTTGCTTAGGTTTCTAGTCGAAATATGAATAAAATAGATCTCAAAATCCAGTAGTAACGGTAGTACATTTTACGTAATTTTTTCAATTCGAGTAAAGTCGCGGAACGCAGGTATTCTCTGGCCTTGTCTTATTAGTTTCGAGTTACAATAGTATCGTATCAAACGCAAACTGTTCCCTGACACGCGAGCACCGTGAGATGGTATCACGTCACGGGATAAAACGTGCGCCCGGCTATCGAGAAAAAAAATGAGATCACCTCATTTATTAAATGGTATGATTTATAGGGGAGCTTTTTAATATGCTTACGAATGAAATTGTTTGACTATAAATGAAATCGATTTGTTAAACGAGTGCTTCCCGCAACTTTGTTTGCGTCGTGCTTAAAAAATCTCAAAATATTGTTTATTGAAATACTAACTCTGTCTGCAGCTTCGCTCGCGTGGAAATCAATGTGTTTAATTGAAATTTTGAACATAAAAGTAGCTATTGTGAGTTAAAGATAAGAGATAATACATGCTGTCGAGGATTTTTCGTAGTATTTTTGTTAATTCACAATTCTTTGCGTAAAAAGCTGTGATAGAGATAGAGATAGAGACAATAGAGTCGACGATTCAAAAGCACTTGTTTACAAGTTTATTTGAATAAAGAATATTTTGAATTTGAATTTGAATAGCCCAGCGGTGAGACCGTGCGACTCTCTAGAGATGATCATGGGTTCAAACCCCGGCCAGGCACCAATGAGTTTTTCTATTAAAAACTTATGTGTCTAATTGATAATTGCAATTTATCACATGCTTTTCGGTGAAGGAAAACATCGCCTGCATATCTCTGAAGAATTCTAGGGATATGTGTAACCTACCAATCCGCATTGGAGCAGCGTGGTAGGTTTTAGCTCCGATCCTTCTCTCCAAAAACGGAGAGAGGAGGCCTTAGCCCAGCAGTGGAATAGTAACAGACCGTTTACTTTACTTTGCTTTTTATAACCCTCTACTGCATTTCTTTCGTGTACCCCTGTCACGCAGCGCAGTCGACTAATGCTTCCAGCAGTTGCGTTTTTGCACAACTGCGCGACCTCTTAACACAGTTTACAAAAAACCGTAATGTACTATTAATATAAACGTTTTAGAAGAATTCCGCTACCTTTTAGTAAAGACTTTACAAAAATCTGTTCAGTCGATTTTCAGAAAATCAATCAGATACAGACAGGTTTTATAATTAGTATAGAAACTCGTAAACATGCGCTTTTAATTCGTCAAACTCGGTGGTAGCTCTTTTCAAAATAGCATTCCTAAATGTAAGATACTCTCAACTATGCAATTTGTGTTTTCCTAAACAAGAGAAAAAACGTTAATAAAACTAACCTATATGTTACTTTGGTGTACAAGCTTTAATTGTACCAAATTTTATAAACATCACTCCAACAGATTAGCTTTCAAAATATAATAGACAAACAAACAAACTTTCGCATTTATAATATTAGTACGGATGTAAATGCATATATCCAAATAATGCCAAAATATTTTTTAAATTACTTATAACCTATCTAAATTTGTGATTATACGAGAAACTACTGGTACAAGCGATATCATTGGCGCCGACTTAAGCGTTTAAGTACCCTCAATAAAGCAATATTTGATATTTTCCTATTGCTGGAAGAAAAAAGGGATTTTTTTCAGATATGTTACCCCGGTGTAAGTTTTAATTGTTCCAAATTTTAGTAATATGTTCAGACACACAGACTGACTTTCTAATTTATAATATTAGTATGGATGTAATTATCAGATACCATGTCGACGCGTGCGCAAAGTCATCTTGCTAATGTTCCCATCGCACCTTTGTTTACACGCTGCTCGCTGTGGGATCGAATATTGTTTGTAGTTTTTTTGTGAGTTATATAAATTAGTAGTCCAAGTTTATAATCGTTACGATCTGTCTGATTAATACTTAGCCTAGAGGTCAGAATCGGTCACTGTGAGAATCTGATTTCAATGTCTTTATGCAAGTCAGCTCGCGTAACTACGTGCAATGTCTCGCAAGCCGTCAACAAATCCTAATGATATAAGGTAATAATAATTTTATTGCGACCATTCAAAAAAATTGGTGCTTCTAAAATTTTCGTAGATTTTAAGACAGCCTAAGTAATAGCCGATCATTCTACTTTGTGACTCCAAACAGAGCATAAGTAGTTTAACAAAGTTTAAATCCAGAACAAACACCAATAACATTTCTATACAAACTTATATGCCTAATAGATATTTACAAATTCTTGCGCACCTTTCGGTAAAGGAAAATTTCGAGAAACCTGCATATTTCCAGAGAATTCTGAGGATATGTGTGTACAAATCCACATTGGAGCAGCGCGGTAGGTCTTAGTTTCTATCTAACTAACGGATAGAAGAAGCCTATACCAGCAGTGAGATGGTAACAGGCCGTTACTTTACTCCAAACTCTACTTCCACTATTAACATATAAGGCATATAAATAGCAGCACATTGTCCGAGATAAATCAACAGGTTTCATATTTGATATCATCGTGGAGTATTGTGTGAAATAGAGGTCAATCGTCAATAGAAAAAGTGAATTAAAAAAAAGAAACCCATGATGCAGTTGTCACGCCCGCACGCGCCACTGTCACGACGACAAAACCGTCGTGAGCGTCGAAGACAGTGTGTGATATGAATATATGAATATACGAGCCTATTAAACGTATTGTAGAGATATTTTGACCTACTTTGAGGTTAAATTGACTTGACCGTTTGATTATAATAATTCATAATTCATTATGATCGTATCTTAGTGGTCATTCTCCTGCCCTTGTACCAAGTGGGCAGCGAAGGCTTCCTTCTGCGAGGACGTTATCTCTCGGGAAGAGGCGGTAGGCCGTATCCGGGAGGTCGACTCCTTGAAATCGAAGCGCTGCAGGCGAGCCGGGCGCAGGCGACTCCCTCAAGACCATCGCGTGCCGCTCTAACGGGGACCTTCTGGGCGTTCCGATCGAGGTATATCGGAAAAAAGGTAAAGTAACGGCCTGTTACTATGCCCATTGCTGAGCTAAGGCCTCATCTCTCCGTTTTTGGAGAGAAGGATTGGAGCTAAGACCTACCACGATGCGTCAATGCAGTTTCACAGATCCCTAGAATTCTTTAGAGATATGCAGGTTTCCTCACGATGTTTTCCTTCACCGGAAAGCTTGTAATAAATTGCAATTATCAATGATACATAAGTTTTAATTGAAAAACTCATTGGTGCCTGCCCGGGGATTGAACCCATGATCGTCTTTAGAGATTCGCACGGTGTTACAGCTAGGCTATCACAGCTTATAAACGTTCTTTCGGAATTCCTAACCATAAAGGCAATATTTGAGATCAAAGTGGCCAGTACGACAAAACGCCAATTTCATATGTAAGGACCTAATATAATATATTTCAAAATGGCGTCTCTATAGTGTACGTACATTAAATGTAAGTTATAGCTAGTTCCGCTGTCACCCGTACCATTTACGTGGAAAAGTTATTAATGAAATAAACACGCAAAATGTAACAACGTTAAAAAACAAACCGGATTTTCCCACTCTACACGGGTTCATCCATCACTGTATATTATTTGTAACTGAGATGTCAACATTTACATTGGCTATAAGCACGAAATACTGTTTTGTTCAAAAATCCTTTGACGCTATGTTAAATTATTCTGTTATTCTGTAAAAATTTAGGTTATTATCCTGGTTGTATTTAAAATTGCTACGTATAGTAGCAGAATAAATGCTTTAATATCGACAATGTGCTATTAACCTAAACGTTCCGAAAGAATCGTACTATTTATTAATAAAAACCGTACAAAATCTAGAATCGATTACATACAGATAGACTGCTTGTTTTGGGGGGCTTTGTTTTATAATAAGTATAGATAGGTATAGATTACGGCTGCGAAAGTCGCTCTGTTCTTCTGTTATGTTTTCAAGACTTATATGCTAGTGCTGGTGGGGGATAACTTTCCTTTAGCTCTGTCGCGTGTTCGATTCGCGTCGAGGGTCAACATTTTCTACTACTTCTACTATTACTCTACTCTCCTTTCGTCTTACAAATATTCGATACGGTCACGTGTCCTGACGCGAGCTTAACATTTTTCACCCAACACAAAAAGTGCACCACGCCAACAAGTTGTCGCTTCAACACAAATCTATAGTAGGAACGAACGTGTATTGGATTTAATACGAAGCTGTATTATTTATTGTCTTGCCAATAAGAGATATAAGCGTTCCAAATACTTCATACATTCTCGATAAACAGGTCGTTGACATTAAAATCATTTGTAATACATTTATATAAAAACTTTTTTGGGTGTTCTTATCTGTGTAAGAGTGTTTTCAAACCAAAAAAAACTAAATTCAAATTATGCGTTACTACTTTACATAAATTTTACGCATCATGTAGGTATGTATTTATTTAGTGACTTAATGATTAGATAGTTTACTCATTTATTTGTTATGGAAGCGTGATAAGAAAAATACATGATTTTCACACGAGATGACATTACCTGACGGCATTTCTTACCAGAATATACTTTGCCTGGAATATACTTCTTTTTCTCTTCTTATTTAGCTTACGTAGCTCACCGATCATGGCTTACCAGAAGTATGTACCATTTACAATATAGTAATTACTATATAGCTAGTAATAAGAGACATATTTTAAAAAGATCAACTGCTGAGTTTCTTGCTAGCTGGGTAGGACCAGCTTTTCGAACCAGCAGTAGAGTTGACAGTTCAAAAGCGCTTGTTTACAAGTTTATTTGAATAAATAATATTTCGAATAAGAATTTACGGTATATATGTCATATAAAGTCACTCACTCAACAAAACTTTAATTGCTACCATAACTCATTTACAGTTAAAGCAATAAGACTGTGGAATTTTCTTCCATCCGAAGTTCGGCAATCTCTTTCATTAAGCATATTTAAGGTTCGTATTTATCGCAATAAGGATGATTCTCAATGGCATTGTTATCTTTCATTTATTTATTGTTTTCTCTTTTTAGTTTATTTTCCTCTCTATTTATTTGATCTCATACTTTTGCATACTTATCTAAGTGTATTTGCTAACCCGTGGGTAATTTACAAAAGATTCTCTCTCAAAAGGTTGTCTGAAAGAGATCACAACATTGTATTAAGACCGCCCTTTGCACATTTAACAGTAACAACTTATGTCTTAATGTTCCTTTCTCTTTGTATTTTTATTTGTGAAATAAAGTTATTCTTATTACGCCGTGTGGTATCCGGCAGAATAGAATAGACCACCCTCCTTTCTTACCGAGGTGTCGTAAGAGGCGACTAAGGTATGTACCGTGTGGTATCCGGCTGCATAGAATAGACCACCCTCATTTCTTACCGAGGTGTCGTAAAAGGTGACTAAGGTAAGTTGACGTCAGGCAGGCGGCCAGTCGTACATTACGTAGCCAAATCATGTGACAACATGTTGTAACATGTTGTGCCGACCCCACTTAGAGCGAGATAAGGGCAGGAGAATGTATGTATGTAAAGTTATTCTTCTTCTTCTAAAAACTATAAAAAGATAAACAAAACAGAATGATATGGCTTGTATTATTTAAAACAAATACAATCCTTGTTACTTATATTCACACTCACTATTATCTGATACAGAGAGGTTTGACCGCTTGCCAATTTTAACGGCAGCCTAATCGTGTCTCATTATAATAATGGATATTAAAATTAGCACCAATATGGCTGACTCCTTTTTGGTAGAATTTATTTAGGACGTATATGAATATGTGATGACACGATAAGAGTAAAATGATTGTCGTTGTTATAACTTTGTACACATCCCTAGGCGAATGACTTTAACGTTTGAGTCAATATTGTAGACCAAGAGCTAGTGATCCTTCAACACTAATTAATTCTTACATTACTGGTAACGCCATCTATTAGAGGACTCGTAATATTTTTTTTTCTTATGATATTGCAGTGTCTAATGACCAATCAAACCACGGGAGGCCCCTTTACTTACGTGCACTGTACATAACTTTTTTATAAATTAAAAAAACTTAAATGACCATAATATAATCAGGGATTATAAGTAATTCAAGCAGTTGTTTGTAATTGACGATTCAAATAACTCGCAGAAGCTTATTCGGTTATAGATTATTTTGTTTTCATGCGATTTGATATAATTAGTATAAAACTAACTTCTGACAACAGCATTGTGTTAGCATCGAATAAAAGAATTGCCCATATGACTCTTAAGCTCTTAAAATTCATGCATACCATATATTGTTGCTGAAAACAAACGCAAACAAAGATAATTCTGCCTTTGCATACACATTCACAGATTTTCTCTATCGATGGGCTGAAGAATGGAACTCGTTTCAGTCAGTTTTTTCAAATGTTATCCTTATCTGCACGCGGTGCACCCTGCAAATAAACTGACACGGCCCTGGCGACCGACTCACGGCGCTATAACCATTGACTTAAATACAAAAGACCGACAGCAGGCAGCAGCTTTTCTATGCGGTATGGACCTCATTGCGATCAGCAACCCGCTTACAAGCAAGCGCGGTGACACATTATTAACTTACTTTCGCAGATTTTAAACACCCCTGTCTTTTTTAGAAAATCATATCGATATAGTTACTGATATCTATAATTTGCAACGCTTACTAGCGAAGTCTCACCTCCTTGCCTAGAAATGTTTATATTCAGGGTGCGTAGGTACTCGATTGAGCAGAAGCTTCTGCGAACATATCAGCAAATAATGCTGATGCGCGTCACTGCATCGGCGCGAAATTAACATCATGTTTAGGTTTGTTACGAGTACTTGTACGTTTAAAATTTTAGGTGTCGATTATATAAAAAATAATCGAATTATTCAATGTATAATAAATAGTTTATTTTATACAATTAAAATTGTAATTTAAAAATTTACATGAACTTATTGCTGTGGCGTCATATAAAGATGTCCAAATTTTTTTTATATGGGAATATTATATGGGATAATTACACATATGGTGGTCCGTCCCTAAAGTAAGTAGGTTAATATTTACTACTAGTGCTAAGTAACTTAATACTTGTGTTACGGGTGACTAGTACCTAAATATAAACATATATAATTTTAAACCCAGACTCGAAGAACTAACAATTTTTTTTATAAGAAAGTTAGCCCTCGGCGGAAATCGAACCTGCGATACTCAGAGTCTTATTTACTATCTCTGACTACAGGCTAAGAAAAGAAAATAAGAATAAGAAAGCTGTTTATCAGCAAAAGATACAGCAAAGTATGTTTAGAGGTAAGACGATCCGTAGAATCCGAAGAAACCAGAGTAATTTATATAATCCTGTGAGGGTGTATAGCGATGAACGGGGTACATTATTAAAAGAACTAATAAGCTTTAAAGTCTGATAAATCTCATTTAAGGGCACTTTTAAAATTAACCTTAATCCTTTATCCTACGCGATATGGAACCTCATTAAAAAAATATTGCTAAAAACACCTTAGCAAGTAGATGCCCGGTTAAGAAATTAATTGTAATACTGTTTCCATTTCGGAGCTCTTCACATCTTATCTCGGCAACACAAATACTTGTACAAAAACCGTCCATTTTAAAATAATTTAAAAATTACTTCAGACAAGTGACGACTGAACAAAACAAAAGAAAACATCTCAATGCAATCTGACAAAATTGTTTCATCCTAACTAAAGCTCGTATTAGTTTTTTAGATGATAACTCTTTGTACCGTATCCGTTGAGGCTTTTCTCAAGAAAAAAGGGACTATAGTTTAAACCAACGGGTGATGTATCTTTATTATTAGTTGAAAACGTTATGGATTACTCGCAAGAAGTGTGTTATCTAAAAGTTGGTGCAAACGTTTTAGCCTTTATCGTTGTCTACGCAGGCTCTGTAGAGGTATGACGCCGTAATCTGGTGCGCACGCGACAATTATTGTCTATAGAGTGATTAGACAGGACACATATTAATCTATCACATTTACCTACAGTAGATTTAGTATTGATCATTACCAGACTCTAAATACTATTGCATTTTAAGATGGAAACGAAATAAAAATGTTTTCATAGCTTTCATTAAATTCGACATTTAGTTTTACTGTATGGATGATGTTTAATCTATATTTATTATAAAACAAAGTCCCAAAAAGCTCTGTCTGTAGTGTAGTCTGTCTGTATGTAATCGATTTTCTCAAAATCTACTGGACAGATTTTTAAATGATAGTGCAATACTTCCGGATGGTTTAGGTAAATAGCACAGTTTTATGTAAACTGTGTTGAAGAGATCGCGCAGTTGTTAAAAAACTTGCTTGCTGGGAGCTTTAGTCGCGTGCGCTGCGTAAACCAGTAGAGATACGCTAAAGTAATGTACTAGAGAATTGCAGATCTATAAAAACGCTACAAAAAAGTCCGAAAGTGAGAAGGTATGTCTCTATCTCTCACGGTTAACTCACAATAACTACTTTTATGCTCAAATTTTAAAAAATTCGGGAAAAGTTTCGTAAATCACTGAATTACACAAGAGCGAAGCCGTTGTTGGCACAGCGAGTTTAATATAAACTGATGTGAAATTAAATATAAATTATTATATTGCAATTAATGGCCCCACGTTCTTCTTCTACAGGCTTGAATGTAGATAACTAATATGAAAAAATACATTTTAAGTTACGTTACTTCTTATATAATTTCGAAATAACTTGCAATTTCTATATAACGATTGATGAAATTATTTCTTTTTTGCACTGTATACCACTATATATATATATTTCGCTGCGGTAATTCTATCTATTAATTTAAATAACAATAATACAAAATGGAAGAAAATAATGTTGTCATTTATTTAGTTTATAGAATCTCACAAAGTGAGATAATTTGACTTTTTGTTCAGATACTTCTATGCATTCTTAAGACGTTCGACGTGGATGTTGGATTCATCTCCAGAGTATGCGGAGGGTCATTTCTTATCTTTACAGATAGACGACAAAGCAGGAGGCAAAGGGACATTTTAGTTAAATTTACCTACACTGTCGCGTATAAGTCAGACGTCCCAAAATATGTGGTGCCACTGTTTAAAAGGGCAACTCATTTGGAATTCTAAACTTGAATTCCTTTGATATAATGCTAGATACGTTAATTTGTAACCCGCGGCTTAACACGTAGTGAAAAGTTAAGATCACTTCTTATGTTTTCTATGGGATCATACATTTTCACATAAGAACAAGTAAGAAGTTGAAAAGAAAAAAGAAACCCCGAATTCTTTTAAAGAAATTGCCATGTTTAGTCTATATGCAAAATTTCGTACAAATCGCAGCGCTTAAACGCCACTAAACAAAGTTTTGCATTATATAATTATGAGAATAATTGATTAGTATGAAAATTATATAATTTAGTTAGCCAAATAACCTATATATTTGCGCTTTAAACACAAACGATAACTTACGCCGTTAATGGAATGAGTGAACGAAATTTGAGATTTCTATTACAATGCAATTCTGTAACAATGCAATTTTGCCAATTAAAGCATCATAGATAATTTAAAAGGTCTTGTAAGTCAATACAATCAAATTAAATTATGTTTTCATAGCCTTTCGTATGACTTAAGATTTTTAATCAAACTTTCACCTCTTCGGATTTAAGCTCCAGAAATAACTCAATAACTCAAAAATATAAATTAAAATAATAAGAAGACCTTGTTGAGATTGTAGACCTAGACCAGTAGACCAGTTACTAAACATATTGCTGTTACACTACAAATACTTAGAAAGTACCCTCTTTGAGAAAGCTCCGCCTTTGCTACTGCGTCTATTGTAGCTTAGTTAATTTGACATCTATTAGAGTAGGGTAATAATAGCATAATCGTTGATACTCGTAACGTGGGACCCTCTCGTCTTATTCTATTATCTAGGATTTCTCTACAGATCCATGGTACTTGGCTCGTTGGCCATAGTAACCGACACATATATTTGCAACTGTTATTTAGCTAAGATAAAACTTAAATATATATTCTTAACACAAAACTTAAATACATAAACACTAATTACATATTCTAAAATGAACATTTTAAGACATTCGCATTTATAATATTTATAAGGACTAGCTGCGCTCTGCAGTTTCAAACGTGGTGCAAAGATGCAAGTAACGAGTGAGATGGTTCCTTATAAGTATTCAGCTACTTTACTCGCATGCTATTTAATAGTAAAATATGCAAATATTAAATAAATAAATAAATTCAACTACTTCGATATAAATGGAATTTCATTTTTTATTTCTCTAGAACTATCCACACTAATGTAAACGTTAAATTCTTTCTGACTGTCTGTCTATTGCGCTTTAACTTCTTATCCGCTAGAGAAATATAGTCGAAAGTTGACACGTTTAAAGCTTATATAAAAGGCTAACATATAGGATTCCCGTTTTCTTTGGGAAAAACAATATAACCAAGTGCAACCAAAGAAAGTGAAACCGCGTAATACAGAAAACGTACTAATACGTATTGTGAAACAAAGCCCCCCTGCAACATCTATCTGTCTGTCTGTTTGGGATAAATTCCAAACTGCTGACGCGATTTTCATGTGGTTTTCTTCAATACTTAGAGTGATTATGTATCACTCTATGTATCGAAGATTTAGGCTAATAATTTATTAAGGCTTTGTGTAAGTTGGTTGAAATATAATTGTAAATAATACCACTAAAAGTCGGGCCGTCTGAGAGCTTTCCATCGAAAATGCTTTCCAATTCTTTTGAGATATTACAAAACAATGTACGTTGTGATTATTCCACTTTAAGTGGTCAATTCAATATATTTTGGAATTACTTTAATGAATAATAGTTAATGATGACTTTCTATAAGCATTATTTTTTATGAAATTAATTATATATATGCGGTAGTTAATATATAGATACCGGCTATACTCACGTCTAATTTTATCGGATGAGCCCGACTGGTTTCGAACCCATCCATAACGTCGTGTAAACAGCTCATAAATAGATAAATAAAATAAATAAGTAAATAAGTGTCCCGGATGGGTTCAAAACTAGTCGGGCTAATCCGATAAAATTAGACGTGAGTATAGCCGGTATCTTTATATTAACAATGAATACTACCCACGATAGTTTAAATTAAAAAAATATATTCGGTATTTCGAAAGCTATAATATTTAAACGAATATTCCCTTTAGACATTTCATTTAATGTTTATATATGAACATGATACGATTTATGTCAAAAATATTAATCAATGATCCCTAATAATCTACCCGTGAGAAGTCTAGGTGTATCGGCTGTTATAGAATAAAGAACCAAACTGTGTCGATTCCACTGGAAAACACGGACTACAAATAGTAATCAACCAGGTACTTTACGTAAGCTCAGTGTGTCACTGGTCGCCACTGTTATTCTTTTGTTATACAACAGAATGAACTCTTGAGACTAACGTACACTAATGATATGCTTAAAATAAAGCATAATCAACATAATGAGTCTATGGGATTCTCTCCACTCTATGACATATTTTCTTTAAGTGGAATCCAAATTGTACAATCTTGTGGTTCTTAAATCCAATGTCTCCTTGCAATGTTTTTGAGGTGTCTTGTCCACCTAGTAGGTCTATAGACACTGAATCTTCATTACAAAAATTAAAAAAAAATAAAGTATACTATACGTAAGCTGTGATAGCCTAGCTGTGAGACCGTGCGACTCTCTAGAGACGACATAGGTTCAAACCCCGGGCAGGC
Organism: Morpho deidamia; assembly: GCA_947086505.1. Taxonomy (NCBI): domain Eukaryota; kingdom Metazoa; phylum Arthropoda; class Insecta; order Lepidoptera; family Nymphalidae; genus Morpho; species Morpho deidamia. The sequence continues at coordinate 4,959,044 of CAMTZC010000004.1, read as the reverse complement.
ACCAATGAGCTTTTCTATTAAAACTTATGTGTCTAATTGATAATTGCAATTTATCACACGCATCGTGAGGAAACCTGCATATCTATAGAGAATTCTAGGGATATGTGTAACCTACCAATCCCCATTGGAGCAGCGTGGTAGGTCTTAGCTCCAATCCATCTCTCCAAAAACGGAGAGAGGAGGCCTTAGCCCAGCTGTGGGCATAGTGACAGGCTGTTAAAACAATACGTATTAATATCGTATGCATGCTAAATTTAAAAATTCCAAACCACAACCGCCACGACACTACAAAAACTACACACATTCACTACCGCAATCTCAACAATCGTTTCGCCCCGTAACCGAAGCACCAGTGGGAAATAGATTCTACGGCAAAATCTTTGCGAGTGGTGTTGGTTTGGAGCTTGGAGGTTCTATATAATAACACTTAATTATATAAAATGTCTCACGAAAATACAGTATTGCCGATGAATAAAAACGACTGTGATGATAGTATAATATTTTATATAAAACTAGCTGTGTTTGCGGCTTCGCCCGCGTGTAAATGAGTGTATTTAATTGCAATTATGAACATAAAGTAGTTATTCTCAGTTAACCATTAGAGATACAGACATTCTATCGCGGACTTTTTTGTAGTATTTTTATAGATCTACAATTCTCTAGTAAATTATTTTACTGTAACTCTACTGGTTTACGCAGCGCACGCGGCTAAAGCTCCCAGCGAGCAAGTTTTTTAACAACTGCTCGATTTCTACAACATAATTTACATAATATTAGGTCGTTACATATGAAATTGGCGTTTTGTCGTACTGGCCACTTTGATCTCAAATATTACCTTTATGGTTAGGAATTACAAATTCAAATTCATACAGCTATTTACTCATGCATTTGTGTTTCAAACCCCCTAATTCATTTGTTTTTTCTTCTTTTGTTTTTTCTTTGTGTCACTCTGTTTACAAAATGGAAAACATGAAATATCGCGTTATTTACGAGTATGAGTTACACCGTGGCACCAGTGCTGCAGAAACGGCTCGAAGGATTAATTATGTGTATGGTGACGGTGTCGCAAAAGAAAACACAGTGCGTTTTTGGTTCCAACGTTTTCGTTCTGGAAATTTCGACCTGCAGAACGAGCCTCGTGGACGGCCGGAGACCAAAGTTGATAATGAAGAATTGAAGGCTATTGTGGAAGCGGATCCATCGCAAACCACGTCCGAGTTAGCTGCAGGCTCCGGTGTTAGTGATAAAACTATTCTAATCCACTTGAAGCAAATTGGGAAGGTGAAAAAGCTTGAAAGGTGGGTACCTCATGAATTGAGTGAAGCAAACCGACAAACGCGCGTCGACTGCTGCGTTACGTTACTCAACCGGCACAATAATGAAGGAATTTTAAATCGAATCATTACCTGTGATGAAAAGTGGATCCTCTACGATAATCGGAAGTGATCATCGCAATGGCTGAGCCCTGGCGAACCAGCCAAATCCTGCCCTAAGCGAAAATTGACTAAAAAAAGTTGCTTGTAAGTGTTTGGTGGACTAGTGCCGGTGTCGTTCACTACAGCTTTCTTAAATCTGGCCAGACGATTATGGCAGATATCTTTTGTCAGCAACTGCAAACCATGATGGAAAAGCTAGCTGCTAAACAACCGAGGCTGGTCAATCGCTCTAGGCCACTGCTGCTTTAGGACAACGCTAGACCACACACTGCACAACAGACGGCTACCAAATCAGAGGAGCTTCAATTAGAATGTCTTAGACATCCACCGTACTCTCCGGACCTTGCTCCAATAGATTACCATTTTTTTCGCAATTTGGATAACTACTTGCAAGGAAAAAAATTCAACTCCGATGGGGCAGTCCAAACCGCCTTCAAAGATTTTATTGATTCCCGCCCGAATGGTTTTTTTAGTAAGGGGATCAATGGACTACCTATGATATGGCAAAAGTGCATACATAGCAATGGTACATACTTTGATTAATTAAATATGTTTCATTAAAAAAAAAACGACTTTATGTTCCTCCCATAGAAAACGCCAATTTCATATGTAAGGACCTAATATATATACTATTTAGCCAAACTATCCGGAAGTATTGCACTATGTTATGGTGAAAACCGTACAAAAATCCGTTTAGTAGATTTTGAGAAAATCGATTACATACAGACAGATAGCTTTTTGGGACTTTGTTTTATAATAAGTATAGATAGGGTGTAAAAATTGCTTCAATGATGGTAGAATGATAAAGGTTTATAAAGAGTCATTTTACTCGTCAATTCAGAAATGGGTATTTCCCACCCCCCTACGTTTCTCGGAAGCCAGAGCATTTATCCGGCTTTTTAGCTGCACATAAAAAGAGCAAACTCCCCCGTTCTCCCCGTTGCTGGGAGGGAGAGTGAATCGATATGCAAGTATAACGTACCTGCGTGACCATGTATTTTGTATTTTTAGGAATTATCCTGGGAATTAATTACGTTGCGCATTCTTATTAAAAAAAGCTTACAGTTTCTTCATTAAATTAGTATGCGTTACTTATTCCAAATGATGTATGTAATCGTGGAACTATGTAGTTTAATTAAGTAACGTGATCGTTTTTAACGCCATGGACGTAAATAATGATTCGGAGAAGAAATCTCAAGGGTCATGATATTAAAAGAATCTATTATCTCGTATATAGAAATAAATGTCCTCCGTTGCTCTTATAAGCGTAATGCTCTGATGCTGAATAGCAGATACATGTCCTAGGAATTTTACAAGAACATGCAAGTTTCATCAAGATTGTTGTCCATCAACGTCAAACTTTTGGTGAAATGTACAAGTAAATATCAATTGAGGCCGTACAGCTCTATAACTCGGAAACTCAAAGGTTCTCGGGGTTGGAATCCACAAATTAATAATAAAAGTGATATGCTTTCACTATTAATATTATACTTTTAGTTGCATTACAAGTGTATAATTAATATTGTATGTTGAGTTAGTACTGTAGTCGGCATATTTCATATGTAATTCTAGATTCAATTTAGGTTCATTAATCTAATAACCACTGATATATTATGTAGATTAAGCTAATTTTAATGGTTCAGTAACTAGCTGTAAATAATAAAAGTCTTGATTTAGTTGTATCGTAATCTGAAGCCTTCCGAGTTATAATAAAATCAGATGTTTTTTAAGTCTACTATATTGAATGATTGAGGTTACTTTAACGCTTAAGTTCGAATCATTATCTTTAGTAATTATTAAAGAACACAAATTCATATCCAGAAAAGTCTATGTGATACAAAGAAAATTGGATAAAAAGTAAAAATCTGTCCAGAGTCCTCCCTCATCCATCATGGTGAAACTACACACACCCTCAGGTGAGTCACTCGCTATCTGTTCCTTTGTGTGCGCGCTGTGCGTGTGTGCGGCGAGACTGGCTGGCGGCAGTACGGAATGAACTTACTAGGAATTGGTCACTTGGAAGGTCGAAATGTTAAAAAAAATATTTTTAAATAATATATAGGTATATAGGTATGTATAGCAATATCTGACAGCTACCTTCGCCAACGTACAGCAGCGTAGCTGGTAGGAACCAGCTGGAACTGAGGTGAAAAATAAACTAAGGATAAAGTAACTAGGAAATATATATAATGCTAAATGTAGAGTGGACTATACGTTTTCATACCTGGAACAAGCAGCATTCGTTAAAAACACAAGCACAACCTCAATCACCGCCATCATACGCACTACGCACTTTCACTATCACAAAAACTAGCGAACTTGTGTATTGTGGTGGCGGTGGTGAAGGTTTGTGCATGTCTTTTTAACGAATGTGGCATGTTCCAAGTATGGAAACATATAGTCCACTCTACATACAGCATTATATATTTATTACTTTATCGCGGATTATAGCAAAATAATTGTACTATTACTTTTGTAATATATATGCTAATATTATAAACGCGACAGTCTGTATGTGTATTATGCTTTCACGGCTAATCCGCTCGATTAATATTTATTAAATTTGGCATTATTAAACCTTATACACCGGGGCAACATATTATACGATAAAAAATTCAGTTTTTCTTTCTACAGGGAAAAACATTACTGAGGATACTTAAACGCTTAAGTTGCTCGTAAGTGTACAAAGTCGCGGGTAGTTAAGTTATTTAACGATATGTTTTTTAAACGGACAATATGATAAACGCGCACTACCTAGTAAAGGAGGCGCGTTTGTTTTTAATATTTCACCGCTCAGCACGCGCCTCTCGTGGGAGTACGCCATAAGATAACCCCATAACGAATCCCACGTACATTATAATTCTTATGGCTCACGTAATAGAGGTTTCAATTGTACGTCGCAAATAAAGCGCTCGGCAAACTTAAATGTCCAGTTTTGACACACCTTTGTATGGTTTATGTTGATATAAAGGTGATTATTAAATTATTTAGGCATTATTAGGCGTGTGTACACTCTTCCGCGCATCAGAATAGTGCAAAGTATAAGTTTAAACGTGATTATCAAATTCAATCCACAAAAAGTATTGAAAGTTTTCAATCTCAACGCGAGGTGTTATAAATTCATGAGGCTATTATACTTAGAGTATGGCTATAGGCAGGCCTGTTAGTGAGAGTGTCACATTAAATATTAAGAGGGAAGATGAAATTCGTATACTTCATCTTTGTCTAAGAAGGCGTTACTTTCCGGAGATCCATAATACAAAAGTAATAAATATATACTCCATTATAATCCATATTTCATCAAGCAGGGACGCAGATGACGAGAAAATACAGGAGAAGGGATCCAGGAGGATTTTTGAACTATTTATAGCTTCATTATCATTTTGATTCTTTCGATCGAATCAATATGAATGTGATTGACGATTTAAGTGCCTGAAATGGCTTACTTAAATAAAGATTATTTTGATTTGATTTGATTTATTTGATTCATTGACAAAGGAATTTACACAAATTCAAATTCAAATTCAAATTCAAATAAGTCTTTATTCAAATTGGCCTATTATAAGCACTTTTGAATCGTCAAATTAAAATTAAATTGAAGCTACAACTGGTTCGGAAAGGTGCTCTAACCGAGAAGAACCAGCAAGAAACTCGGCGGTCACTCTTTAAAAAAAATAAATATTACAGTTTTGTATTGACTATTGTTAACAAACTTAGATTATAATATCGTCTAGTACATAGCTGGTCGCAATTTAGTTCCAAGCTTTCTTATCATTGACATAGTCTTCAACATTATAGTGAGCTTTATTAATGAGAGTCTCTTTAATTGCTTTTTTGAACTTGTGTAAAGGCAAGTCCAAAATTGATTGAGGAATTTTATTATAAAAAAGTATACCGAAGCCCACAAACGATCTACGTACTTTCTGAAGCCTTAGCCTTGGTATTATTAATTTATTTCGGTTCCTAGTTTGCCTATTACTAATATCGCTTTTTTTATTAAAAAGATGTATATTTTGTTTCACAAACACTATATTATTATAAATGTATTGTGAAGCTACAGTAAGAATACCTATTTCTTTAAATTTATCACGAAGCGAGTCACGTGGTTTCATATTATAAATCGCACGAACAGCTCGTTTTTGTAAAACAAATATTTTTTGGATATCAGCTGCTTTACCCCATAGCAAGATACCGTATGCCATGATGCTATGAAAATAAGAAAAATAGACAAGTCTTGCTGTTCCAATATCAGCTAATTGCCTAATCTTCCTAATGGCATAAGCAGCGGAGCTAAGTTTACCACAAAGATTCGTTATATGGGGTCCCCATTGCAGCTTTACATCCAAGGTAACTCCCAGAAAGACAGCTAATTCTTCTGTTTTTACTATTTCATTATTAATTTTTACTGTTTGTACTAATTTTTCAGCATTAGGCAATGCGAATTCTAAACACTTAGTCTTATTTGTATTTAATATCAAATTATTTATTGCAAACCAATGCGATACCTGTGACAAGGCCCTGTTCACATCGTCAACTTTCGTTTTTGTTTTGTCAATCTTAAATAATAATGATGTGTCATCTGCGAAAAGTACTACGTCACAAATATTGTTAAGAGACACATTACGAGCAATTGAGCGTAAAAGGAGATATATAACGATAAAAGAACACGACAAAATATCTATCATAATAAGTGAAGCCAGTTCCATTATTGGACAACGGTCTTCGAACTTACTAATAAGAAATTTTAATAACAATATTTACACAATACAGAGCATGTGATAAAAAATCTCCATACAGCTTATAATAAACAACCATAAAGAATATCTATTCATTATTTATCCGTTACACCTCTAATCCAACCCTTCAATACGACCCTCGCGAGATACAAAAGGTCAAGCTCAAAATGTACCCTTAATTCTTGGGGTCAGGATGTCTTTTGTTAGAGAACACCAATCCGTATTTTTTGTTGTGTCCACTTTTGTCCAGTGCCGTTGGGAATGGTCCAGATGACCCCAAGGTCAAATTTCCGATTTGAGGGTCAGTTGGAAATGAGTGGTCAAATGCCCAGAAGGTATAATTTTGTTAATTTTATGCTATATAATTCTCTTTAACAATGACTAAACATTTGGTAGGTGTGAACATTTAATACTTTATAAAGACGGGATTTTTTCCTTTAGACTTATTCAATAAATGAGAAGCAAGTCTCTCAAAAGTCAGTTCATTTGATCTCCTTCCAACAACTCGGCACATATTGGCGGAGATAATGTTCTTTTATGTTATTAAACTATTTCAAGGAGGTTATATTTGAAACACGTTCTAACAACATATTTAAAAAAATCTAACATGTTTTTGTTTGAAATAATACTATTATGCGCATTCTTTTCTATCGGAGATGATCGTTGATCCCATGATCGTCTATAATCGTGCCAAACTGTCCACACGATCATCCTTATTATCATACGATACACACGATCATATGTATCACCCAGATATTCCCTCTGATGTGTGCCCGAAAAAATGACAATTCCCTGGCTGTATGCGATCTTAGGCGATCAGAGACGATAATCGGTGAATCCAGCCGAGTATGCCCTTTACACGATCGTGCTCGTGCCCTTTACACGATTGCAAACTATCTAGAATTTGTAATCTCCAATTATAAAGAGGAGCCATTAAATATGTTTTAATAAAATCGAATATTTATCTGTATAAACAATTTTATTACCCACTATTTCAATATAGTTCTCCTATTTTTACAAAACCTTACAAAATCGTAATCGTAATTGGCATTACGATTTTTGTCGTGGCGCCTATCCTCCTGATGATGCTTCGGTTTCGAGGCGAAACGATCGTCGAGATTGAGGTGGTGGGTGTGTGTGCTGCTATTGTGTGCGTTGTTGCTGGTGGATGCGCCTTGGGGGGTGCATGTGGTTGCCTGCTTTATACACATTGGCTTTGCATGCATTCGCTTAACCCTTGCGGATTATAGCCGACTAGTTAGTTCTGTTATATTGATAACTAATCATATCTACTTCTAGAATCATAAAGATGAATCATGAGTAAAATAGCTGAGATGAAAATAAATATTACGCTAAAAATTTTTTAAAAATTGATACCGTTAGAATAATATACAGTTAGTAATAAAATCGCGTACTGTCCTTTCTACATTAAAGAGAAGCCATAGAAATCTCAAATTATGATTAAATCATTTATTCTGTGCTGTGCTTATTACCAGGGAAATCTGTGAATGTTGCACACGATATATAATGGTGCAACTGATGCTATAATAAAATGCGATTCTTGACATAGAAGAAGCGTATAATATTCACTAAAAACTATCTTGAACTATCAGAAAATATAGTAAAAAGTGGTGTCATTGGTATATTAGGAATAAAGCTACACATTGGCCATGATGTCATATGGAATAATGCTGTGGGGTAAAGCGGCCGATATAGAAAAGATTTTTGTTGCCCAAAAAAGAGCCATACGGGCTATCTATAATATGAAGCAACGTGAGTCACTTCGCGAAAAGTTCCAAGAAATAGGCATACTGACTGTAGCATCACAATATATATATAGTAATATTCTATTTGTGCGGAAAAATATAAGTACATATAAAACAAAATTTGATGTATATCATAGACATACGAGAGGTCACAAACAGCTTACGATACCTGCGTCGCGACTCAGCAGAGTAAGCAACTCATTTGTTGGTCTCGCTATTCGCTTCTGTAATAAAATTCCTCAATCCATTCTAGACCAGTGTACAGAAAGATTTCAATCAAGTGTAAGAAATATGCTTATACGTAAAGCATATTACAAAATTGAAGATTATTTGGATGATAAGAAAGCCTGGATTTGAAAATCCTTTCAGCTTCATACAAGACAGCGGTTTAATAATGTATAATTGAAAATATTTAAAAGATTGACCGCCGAGTTTCTTGCTGGTTCTTCTCGGTAAGAGCAACATTCCGAACCAGTTGTAGCTTCATTAATCATATTGATGCTTGACGATTCAAAAGTGCCTGAAATGGTTTATTTGAATAAAGATTATTTTGATTTGATTTGATTTGATTTGATGTAATCTGCTCAATAAGGAAATGAAGTGTATAAAATATATTCTGTGTAAACGACGATCAGGCGAAGCGCAAATATATCTTGTAAGTGATTAATCTTCCCATATGTATATATTATATATATATAAGAAATATGAAAACATACGAAGCTTTTTACAGAAACGATAAAAGAAACGTACGTCGTACGAGTGTCTTTTTAAATGTATTTGTAACATTTGGTAGAGAATGTGTTTTATAATTAATTTATTTACTGTATCTATCTATATCTATCTATACTTATAATAAAACAAAGTCCCAAAAAGCTGTCTGTCTGTATGTAATCTATTTGCTCAAAATCTACTGAACGGATTTTTGTACGGTTTTCACCAAAAGATAGTGCAATACTTCCGAATGGTTTAGGTAGAAGTAGATATCGGTATTATGTAAATTGTGTCGAAGAGATTGCGCAGTTGTTAAAAACTTGCTTTAGCGAGCTTTAGTCGCGTGCTCTGTGTAAACCAGTACAGATACGCTAAAGCAATGTACTAGAGAATTGTAGATCTCTAAAAATACTATAAAAAAGTCTGCGATAGCATATCTCTATATCTTATGGTTAACTCACAATAACTACTTTTATGTTTAAAATTTGAAATATAGAAAAAAATTGTGACACGCTGATTTCCACGCGGACGAAGCCTTTGGCATCGCTAGTTATAATTATAAAACAAAGTCCCTAAAGGCCATCAGTCTGTACGTAATCGATTTTCTTAAAATCTACTGAACGGATTTTTTTAACGGTTTTTACTCAAAGAAAGTGCAATTCTTTCAAAAGGTTTCAGTTAATTACCGTTTTATGTAAATTGTGTTGAAGTGGTCGAGCGGTTGTAAATTAACTCTCCTATTGAGAGCTTTAATCGCGAGCGCTGTGTAAACCATCTGAGATAGACTAAAGTAATGTAGCTCTATAAAAATACTATAAAAAGTCCGCGAGACCTTGTCTCTTTCTCTTATGGTTAAATCACAACAACTACTCTTATGTTCAAAATTTCAATTCGTGAAAATTTTTGAGATCTCCACTTAGGCGAAGCCGCTATCACAGCTAGTATTATATATATTTACATTCAACTCCAATCTAATTATGTGTCTATCACATCTAAGCGAATTTTTTTCAAATTTTTTGTTCTAATTTCATGATCATTGCTACAACCCGAAATCATAAATTCCTATCAGTATAAAGAGCGGCAAATGTTTTGTGATGTGCTTATCTATTCTAATACTTTTCAAAGTCCAGCTGCCGACCAGTACAAAAGATTCGCAAGGGCCGTTATGCGAAGAAACTTAATTGCCAAAATTTGCATAAACACCTCGAGGGCCATTGCAAAAAAATGACAAAAGGAAAGGGTAAAGAATGAATACTGCTGTGATTGATTGCAACTAGTTTTCAGTATCCGTAGGGCAAGATTTAAATTTTACAAATTGTTCTTCGTGGTCATCGAATAAGCTGAGATAAATAATAATTTGGTATTAGAAGCATATTGTTTAAAATTGTTTTTTTTTGTAAATTTCTTTTATCCTTAATTAACTTTATTTTTCTTAACAGTGGAACAACGCTCTCTTGCTTCCTCAGACTTTTTTTCTTATAATAAAGTACTCACTACTCGTCCATCTACAATAGAAGCCCTATAGCTAGATTGTAAATTTAATAACGTAAGTACGTTATTAAAGTTACAATCTAGCTATAGGGCTTAGTCATCGTCATCCTCCTGCCCTTATCCCACTCTAAGTGGGGTCGGCACAACATGTTACAAACATGCTGTCACATGATTTGGCTACGTATTTTACGACCGGTCGCCTGCCTGAGGTCAACTTACCATAGTCGTATTTTACGACCCCTCGGTAAGAAAGAGGGTGGTCTATTCTACTCAACCGGATACCACACGGTGGGTCAACTTACCTTAGTCGCCTTTTACGACATCTCGGTAAGAAATGAGGGTCGTCTATTCTACTCAGCCGGATACCACACGGCGGGTAGACTTACCTTAGTCGCCTTTTACAACACCTCGGTAAGAAATGAGGGTGGTCTATTCTCCCCAGCCGGATACCACACGGTGGGTCAACTTACCTTAGTCGCCTTTTACGACACCTCGATAAGAAATGAGGGTGGTCTATTCTACTCAGCCAGATAAGTTTATCCAAATTTAATTTATAATTGTTTTATAGTGTTTTTAATAATTTATCTTTTACTGTTAATGTACCTATACTATGTTTTTACTTACTTTCAAACCACCAAGGGTCGCTGGCAGAGATCTCTTATAGAGATAAGTAATCCTTTGTACTTGTTTTCTTAACCTGTATTTTCTTATATATTTTAATTTGGTACATAAATAAATAAATAAATAACACACGGCGGGTCGAAATACCTTAGTCGCCCTTTACGACACCTCGGTAAGAAATGAGGGTGGTATATTCTACTATGCCGGATACCACACGGCGGAGCTATAGGGCTTAGTATGCAACTTAATACTGACATAGACTAATAAATTAACTTACATCTAAGAATAAATCCAATGGTCCATCTGTCTTACTATATTGGATAATTAGTTCTTGTGTTCTTTTTAACTAGCACTAGCACTACACTTTCGGAGTAATAAAAAAGTTTTATTAAGAGACTATCTGTCCGGCCATGTTGCGGTGACTCAGTGTGGTTTCGATTTTCCTCCGAAACAAAACTCAACAGTTTACAATTCAAGTTCAAAAGGCTATTTACAATATTTCATGTCCCTACCGTAAAACGTAACCGTTAAGGAGTTCCCTTGTCTGGAGACAACCCTGGCAGCATCATGGTCATGCTTATCATAAACATGTCAATCGGACACCGAGAAGTGGGTCAAATTTAACTTCAAGATACCATCTTCACATTCATACACAGCAAATGAAATGAAAGCTTTTAAAAAATTATCCAATCGCCACCAAACTTTATAAGATTGGTGGCGATTGGTTATTCTATTATAGATTGTCTGAAAATTTCATTGAAATCGGTCCCACCGTTCGGAGTCTATAAAGGATATACAAAGAAATATTCATCATTCTCCTGTCCTTATCCCACTCTAAGTGGGGTCGGTACAACATGTTAAACATGTTGTCACATGATTTGGCTACATATTTTACGATTGGCCGCCTGCCTGACGTCAACTTACCTTAGTCGCGTTTTACAACATCTCGGTAAGAACTGAGGGTGGTCTATTCTAAGCAGCCGGATACCATACGGCCCATACCTTAGTCACCTCTTACGACACCTCGGTAAGAAAGGAGGGTGGTCTATTCTATTCTGCCGGATACCAGACGGCGTGATATACAAAGGAACATTGATTCTTATATATTACAAAATTTAGAGATTCTTTATAGATTTTTGCATAGGGATATTTTTATTGATGGCCATAATTGAATATCACAATAAAGCTTTTGTTATGGCTTAAACAAACAAATATATTTTATAACAATGCCAAGGTATTTAATCTAAGACCGCTAATCCTTTAAGGGACAGCATCCAACATCCCAAATCTCACGTATGCAAAAAAACAAACATAAAGCTAAATTACCATAAACAACGCATTATAAGATGGCGGTTAAAGAAAACCGGTCGTAACCGGTTTAGTCCGGAAATTATCAGTTCCGACACCATTTTACAATCGTCTTATTGTTTTTTTTGTTAAGGGTACAATAGATGCAGGCCGGTAGCTCGGTGTTAGACGATTAAGCTCGACAGTGCAATTGTCATAAATCGAGATAATAATTGATCTCCATTTTATAAGTAATACAAACAAACTTTGTTTTGCCATATAAATTATTTCTAGGAAATTTCTTGTGCGCATTATAAAAAATAATTTAAAAATTCAAAAAAATGAAAAAATGTTTATGGTGGAAATCCCTAATAGCTTAGAGGGTATGAAAAATAGATTAGCCGACTCTCAGACCTACTGGATATGCATATAAAATTTCATAAAAATCGGTCAAGCCGTTTCGGAAGAGTTTGGCAACTAACATTGTGACACTAGAATTTAATATATAAGATTAACGAGTTGTTTATAAAAGCAATAATAGGATTATTTTGCTATAATCGATCGTTTGTTAAGAAATTTTATATTATACAAAGTGTACGAAGAAAAAACCATTATCACATATCTCCGCATGATGCATCGGTTACGGGGCGAAACGATCGTTGAGATTGTCGTAGTGAATGTGTGTAGCGCTTGTGTTGTGGGCTGGTATTGGTGGTGTTTTGGAATATATGGAGTAACTAATTTTGCAGGTATCAGGACAAGTATGCTTCCTACACTTAGCATGACATAGATTTCCTCGACAATAATTAACTATATTGTTGTGTTACTGCTGTCTGTTATTATCCTTAACATTAATTATTAAAATGGGTTATCTAAAAATTCTGAAATTAGGAATAGCTCGGTTTCGTTTTGTTCATATGGTGCATGTTGGTACATTATAAGAATTAATTCTCGAAACTGGGATGTCCAACGACTGGCAGCCTGGGAATTGTCAAAGGTCGAAACACATCTTATTTCACGCGCGTCTGTGAATCATCTAAGATGCTTAGCGCACCAACGTTAATAAACCGCTATGCCACTCAAGTTATATTAATGAACGTTCTATATTCATTTCCTAAGTAGGCTATATGCAGCAATGTTTCATAGTAAGGCTGTATCTGATCAAATTTGTAGGTAGAGGTCAGTGGCTAATAAGCCAGATTTCTTTTAGTATAAATTCCTCAGTGCTTGAAGACCAAAGTCGTTGAACAGTTTGTGTTGCGAATGATTAAAATATTCAAAGTGTCTATGCGAAATCTTTCAGAAATAAAGAGATATGTAGAAGCAGTAAAGTACTACGTTGCCAAAATTTTTCAAAACTAAAAAAGGAATGAGTGGAGATTGATGTGTTTTTTGAACCACTAACATGAAAGCAAACTGATTGTTGACCTCCGCTACGTGGGCAGAGACCTAAAAAAGGTTACAAAAATTAGTGGATCTAAGGTACACAAGATTATGTTTCGTTATAAACGCCATCACGAAACATATGTCCAGCTGTGGATGTCCACCAGTGGGAAGAGACGAAGGGAAGGATAGGTATTCCCAGATTTTGCCATTTTTTATTGTTGTAACTAAATTTTATTATAAACTAGCTGTGCCAGCGGCTACGTCCGCGAGAAAATCAGCGTGTCACATTTTTTTTCTATAATTCAAATTTTAATCATAAAAGTAGCTATTGTGAGTTAACCATTAGAGATACAGACATGCTGTCACGGACTTTTTTGTACTATTTTTATAGATCTACAATTCTCTACTGCATTGCTTTAGCGTATCTCTGCTGATTTACGCAGCGCACGCGACTAAAGCTCCCAGCAAGCAAGTTTTTTAACAACTGCGCGATCTCTTCAACACAATTTACATAATACCGATATGTACTATTTACCTAAATCAAGTATTGCAATCTTTTGGTGAAAACCATACAAAGACCCGCTCAGTAGATTTTGAGGAAATCGAATACATACAGACAGACAGCTTTTTGGGACTTTGTTTTATAATGATTATAGATGTGTAAAATCATGAAACTCAATAAAATTTAAAGCTTTGACCATCAAAATAAAAAGGTACATATTGCATTACGGTTATTGATCTACATGATCCTAAAACAATATCGATAAACAAAAAAATAATATTTCTTTCAAAATACTTTATACAAATACAAAAACGCTAGTGTGCTACACATCTTATTACTAAGAAACAAGAAATGTGCTTAAACTTACATAATCTTAGTTATTACTTAGAACGACATCATATGAAATCTCCAGAGATAATAAAACTTGGCTCGAGTTACAGTAATCGTTGGATTTAATAATAAAAAAATAAATGCCTTGAAAACGCTGACCGTGTTGTTCTATACCAGGTAATGAAAATACCGATCTTCTTCAAGTATAATTGTTTCATTTCTCAAAAATACCGGGAGCCAAAACGTCTTTTGCAGCATTACCGTGTGACAACGAGCTCAAAAGTATAGCTGACAGTACGACGTGTGGAGTGTTGAGCGAAGAGGTCTTACTGACCACAAGGAAAGTCGTTCTAAGGATGCCTTCTCTGAGGGTTGGCATCCTTGATCTCATCAACGAAGTCATATAAGATCCATTTTAAATAGTAAGGCATCTATATTAACGGTGGATCGATCTAATAGAGTATGAGGGGTAGCCACTGTTGTTATATTTAGGTTAAAGTGTATCTCGGTTTTCGCAGCGTTTTCGCTGGCAAAGACGAGGTTCCAGTTTCTGACTTCGGTCGGTCGTCGCTTCTCGCCACCCTTTCGACGTCGCAATGACTAATCAAAGTCATACCATCAGCCCTCCACTACGCGTTGCCCTAAGCCGTGGTCCGGCCTCACAGGAGGCACTCTTAGGACGAGGTTCCTCGACTTTAGTAGAGCTTCTGCGCTCTACTGTCTGCATTTCGCAACCTCGACGATGCTTCTGCGCTCGCTCGTCCCACCCGGTCACGCTGTAAAAGCCGCTAGGGCTAACAGCATACAGTCAGTTCGAAAAAAAAAGTATCTCTGCTTAATCGTAGTATAATTTCGAGAAGTGTAATAGGTGAACTATAGTGGAGAGATCAAGATCTCTATGACACCCATAGAGACCGTGTATATCTCTCTAATAAAGAGAGAGAGAGAGAGATCTCTCATTTATTTGCTATATAAACTTTTGAATAGTCAAGATACACGTGGACATACATTTAAATATTTAGGTAGCTCCAATTTATGCGTAAATGAACCCTTAACTAACCGATAACATATCAGCAAAGAGTTCAATCCTAAATAGCGATTGTAGATAAATATGTACTAGCATTTTTCTATTTCCTAGTAACATCTGCTGTGGATTGGTGACGCGTTCACAATATTTTTAAAATAATCTACTTTCTTGTTAAGCGCATTCTACTTAGACAAGCTAGATCATTGCATTATATATGATTGCAGGCAACCGCACAGTCTAATAGGAAAAACTATTTCTCCAACTTACACAATATCTATTACTTATTTATATTTTTCATTCACAAAGGTCTTGTATTAATCAGCATTTCTTTTTCTAATGAATACGTAGTTTTTTGCGAGCGGATAGTCCTATTAAATAATGAATAGATAGTAAAATCTCGCGATGGCTAAAGGGTCATACTAGTTGACCCTTATCGACAATCGTACATATCAAATAATATGGTTCTTATATAAGATCTTATAAGCGGAAGTGATACTTTCAATTCATTGTGGCCTTATAAAATTTTTGGATAAGTGTAATCTGACAATCCCAACTATAACACAATCGGGAACTTTGTTTACGTTTCCAAGATGATGAATTGTTTTTTCGAACTGACTGTATGCTTTTATTCTTAACGGCTTTTACAGCGTCACCGGGCGGGACGGGCGAGCACAGAAGCATCATCGAGGTTGCGAAATGCAGAGAGTAGAGCACAGAAGCTCTACTAGCATCGGGAACGTCGTCCTAAGGCCTAAGGCCTCCTGTGAGGCTAGACCATGGCTTAGGGCGACGCGTAGTGGAGGGCTGATGGTACGACTTTGATTAGCCATTGCGACGTCGGAAAGGAGAGATGAATTGTTAAATATAAAGGAACCTTTTAACAGCTTACTATATCTCTTTGTTTATCTCTTAAACTTAAGAAAAAATTTTTTATTTTTACATTTTGTTTTATATTTTTAAAATTTGTTAGGCTGTAAGTTTGCAACTAGACAAACTATATAAATAACAATTAGAAAAGAGAAGACTAGAAATCAAAACTGATCTTATTAATTTTACCTTAGTTATATGTTGCTTAAATTTAAAACTTGTTATTTCTATACTATACATTATAACTATAAATTACTAATGTATCGCAGACATGTGCGTTACATATATTTTTTAAATTATTTAATACACTTTAGAATGAGCGAGTATTAATTTGATGTAATCGAGGCATCGCTGATAAGAAACGCGTTTGTAAACGATATCCAACCTGGTAAAACGTTTGAACGAATTTAACCACACTTACACTAAATTAATCTTTAGCACATTATTATAAGGTTTATTGGAATTGAAATATATGTATGTTTAAACGATAAAGTATACTAATAGTTATGTGTACTCTTCTTAGGCGAAACAATTTTATATTTGCTGCTCAAATATTGGTGTAACGTTCTTAAGGTAATGCTTTCAAGAACAAGATTAGTTTTATATAATATCTTAAGTATATAGTGGACTCGACTTTTTATGAATTATGGTCAACATTTGGCACCTTGAATTGGTGGTAGCTTGTTTTTTTGGATTTAGAAACAGTTTTTTTTGCGAAAACTATCTGTGGTAACTAAAAATATCTATATTTTTAGTGACAGCCAAGCAGACCGTGCAAATCTTTCAAGGAGGTCACGGATTCAAGTCTTTCTGTTAAAACTTATGTTATTTAATTGATATTTACTATTTATAACTCGCTTCGGTGAAGGAAAATATCGTCAGAAAACCAGCATATCTCTGGAGAATTTTAGTTATATGTGTAACCTACTAATGCGCATTGGGGCAGCGTTATATTTGGTGTAGATGTTTGGTGATGGATGGTAGCGGTTCCAAATCTTCTTTCCAAATATGGTCTTACCTTCTCTCCATAAAAATGAATAGAGAAGGCCTATGCCCAGCAATGGAATACAAACCTTCAACTCTTCTCTCCATAAAAGTGAAGAAAGAAGGCCCAGCAATGGAATACAAACTAGATATTAAGACTTCTATTATTTTCGTATATCACTTCGAATTAAAGGAATGCATGTTCTTGGGTATGTAACTATTTATTAATAGTACTAGGAATTCATAAGATACATAGTGCTATTGCACTAGCGAAATTTAGTTATAACAAAATTAATTTCAAAATCAAACTCAAAATAATCTTTATTCAAATAAACCATTTCAGGTACTTTTGAAAGTCAAACATCAATATGATTAATGAAGCTACAAATGCTTCGGAATGTTGCTCTTATGTGTTGTCAATCTTTTAAATATTTTCAATTATACATTATTAAACCGCTGTCTTGTATGAAGCTGAAAGGATTTTCAAATCCAGGCTTTCTTATCATCCAAATAATCTTCAATTTTGTAATATGCTTTATGTATAAGCATATTTTTTACACTTAATTGGAATTAATTTTTTCATTCATCGGCATGGATCTGCTTATCCCATATTACACGAAAAAAACAATTACAATACTACACGCAAGTTACCTTTAAAAGAAATGAACATTTCAAATTTCATTCAACGTAAAAAGTAAAATAGAAGTAGCTGATTGTTTCCTTTTAAGGGAAACATTTGTTTTCCTTTTTTCAAGGATTCGAGTTAAGACATACTATGCTTCTCAAATGTGGAATAGCGACGAAACAAATTTCCCTTGAAAAAACCTTAATAAACAGATTATCATCTGTAGATGTTGACTTCGCGTATAAGTTTTTATACCCCACGGTATCCGCTCTTACAGCTTTATTAATATTTGAACTCACATAAATAAAGAACAAAGAATGTCTTAAAAGCAGTAAAAATTCAATGTTCGCATCACTCTTACTTAATCTTCGAACGCATCTCAGGTACAAGATGCATTGTTCTTAACTCAATTTGCATAACCCTGCTATGCGAGCGGGAACAAAGAGCCCAGTATCATAACAGACTAACTGACCCATTTCGCAAACGGCCTTTCAAAGAACGCAAAATTTCTCACTGTCCACAACAAAGACGTCTATGACCAAACCCTTTGCTACAATTTTTATGGGAAATAGCTTTCTATGCTCCCGTTTTTTGCGTTGTCCGAACTCCTTCAATAGGCTAACGGATTCGCCTTTGGCATTATATGATTTTAATATGTATAACGTAATAGAGCGGCCTTTTTACACCTGAAGCCATTGGAACATAAATCCAACAATGTAATATTCATTACGTATAGAAAACTGGATGTTACTTCTTTGTTAGAATGTTTAATACACTTAAAATAAAGTTAATATGGTTTTTTCAAATTTGTTTATTTACAAAAGGCATATTGAAACATTATAAGAAAACAAAAATATCAGAAGCCAGATTATCGACTTCTTATCAATGCTGAACTAGATCATAGTTATTTAAAACTTAAACTATGATAATAATTATTATTTTGTAATATTTCTTATACTTCTCATAGCTAAATCAGGCTCAGTTATTACAATTCCAACTTTATGCTTAAATAATACTATTGTCTATTTTGACTGAGTACTATTTAAGCTGTTTGCAATTGTTAATTAGACGATTTGTTTATTGTTAATTTTAACAAAATAAGTACAGTTTTATACTAATAAATAAATTTAAAAATAAGTTTTTCTCCTATTCTCAATTTTTAATACTTAAATCCACTGAATTACCAGTATATTAGTGAAACAATATGTCATATATGTATTAGAAACGGTACCGTTTACATTCAAAATTAATCCATGAAAGGTTATCGGGGTATTTGTTCCCTCTAACCGTCGATGCATCAGTCTCGTTTTAATTGTCTATTCACTGGGCAGGGTCACTTCGAGCCGTCCAGCTCAGGTAGCCAACCCGTGCTGACCTGCGAACACAATGCACGGGTCACGACAACCCTTTATGTCAGTTTAAACACCCCGAAATTGGTGCAGCGTGAGTGATAGGGTCAGCTAGCGGCCGGAATGACCGTACTGACCTTTTCTTTAGAAAACCACCCCTTTCTTACAAGGTATTATTTGTAATCCCTTTCGCGAATCTATTTTATTGTTCATCATCTATTCAGTTCCTATTTTGGACGTTAGTTTGTCGAAAATTTTGCGTTCGTGAGAACGATCTAGTTTCTTTGCAAAACTGTAACGTCCGCAGGACAATGCTTTAAAAAGTTGGGTCGTTTATGGGAAAGTTTGCTGTTGTCTGCTAGACAAAGAAGTGGTCTCCTTTTAATGATTCACCATTGTGTTAAGGAGTGCTTTGATAAAATGTTTTGTATGGTCATTTCGACCGTTGGACAACGGATTTGGCGATATTATATAAGTTGAAATTCAACGGTTAGACGTCGCATTACCTTTCTGATGCTATGCATGCCTGCAAGCAGGCTGGGACCATTTTATACCTACATGCAGAGAAACAATAAAAATTCAAATACATCTTGGTCTAAATAAACAATGTTACGTAAGGAATTTATAGTTTGATAATCGAAAGAAAAAGAAGAAAGAATTAGTTACTAGGTATTATGACCAGCCAACCAGCTGTTAATAAATTTAAATACATATAGGTTTAATGTAAATCCATTACAAATCCATTATACATGTTACTAGCAAGTTTTATACCACTTTACCGCTTAGTTTAGTTAGCAATAACTTTCATTTATTTATTTGTTTTAATCCCCGAAAGTCTTGAAATTGGTGTCTTTATAAGTTTTTATATCCTTTCGACTCCTAAACTTACTGAGGGTTCAGCAAATCCCAGTTTCAAAGGTCTTTATTTGCAATATACGCAAATAAATAGTTCTTTGTTAAAATTCATTTCGATTTCGATAACAGTTTCCCAAATACTGCCAAATAAAACCAGTAAGTATTCAGTTATTGATTTGTGGGAAATTGGATGAAATAAAATGCATTTACATACTCGTTTAACTTCTTAGTTCCAATATGTTATTATATGTATGTAGATTCTACGAGGAAGCCAAAACAGTTCTTGCTTTTTTGATTATTATTTGCCGAGTTACTTTCATTTATCTTGTATCGTAAGCAAGTATTGATTTTATAATAAGTTTAAGAACTTAATATATTTCAAGTCAATAAATACCTTTTTTGAGTTAATTTAATCGATCGGATCTTCGCTTTAATCGAAGACCTAACGGAGAAAGTTCATGCCCTCGTCTCTTAACAACAATGCCGTAAAAAGTAAAAAAAGCTAAAAAAACGTTGGAACTGGACAGTCCCCGGATGCAGGGGTAGGTAGCAGTTGGCACGTGCGTCAGGCAGGTGTGTTCGGATGCAGTAGATAACAACCTTAGGTTATTATTATTGTATTTTATATTATACAATATTTAAATATCGTAATGGACAAAATAAAACAATAACGATTATTATCGAGTATTACGATTTTTTTACATCATGTTATATTATATGATTAGCCAATGTAATTAGATTAAGGCGCTGAACAGAGCTGGCGTAAATTCAGATTTCGGCATATAAGCCACGCCCACTATGTCTGCGACGGCGTAGCGACACACTTAATTTTTTAACACCCATTGTAGGTGTACACTATTTTATCCAAACTTTTTTTGTACAATTTATTTAAAAAACTTATGTCTAATTAATCTTATAAAACTAAGTATGCTGAAACTATAACAAAACACCTAAAAAAAGACATATTGTCAACAAGGAACAGTCACAAAAGGCGGCAGCTAGCGACACACGTCCGTATAGCAGCGCGCCTCAGCGATCACTGTCTATATTCGTAGATGTAAAAGAGAAGCGAGACGATGACTCGTTTCAGTTTTGCTATTTTCTAAAAAATATTTAATTTGAATGAAATATCTTAATTAATTCAAAATGTAAATCTTACATTCTCTTTATATTATAATGATCTATTAGTCTTATTAATTTTACCAATTTTTGTTGATAAATATTAGAGATATTTACGATAAAAGTAAAAATCAGAGGTCTATTTACCAATTTTTTTTATCGAAAAAAAGTATCGTAATCATGTTTTGAAATCTTACATTCTCTCTGAGATATGATGTATATTATTAACATATATTTTTCTTGTAATCGTCATCCCTATAGCTTTTGTTAAAAACGTGTTTAAAGTCAGCCTATTTGGCTCTGTTCAGCGCCTTAAATTCGCAAATACAAATCACGCAAAATTCTTCTTTCCACTTAATGTTGATAAACTATTCTGATTCTGATATAAATTAGTCTTTTTGCCTAAAGAAGCATTTAAAATCATAATTTCGTTCAAAACGTCAAGATATTACTTATTAAAACTACCGATAACCTATATTTCTATATAATAACTATTTCTGCGTTATTGCAATAAAGGGTAACCTATGATATAAAAATTATTTATAATTTTCACATAAATTTTATGTAAGCTAGAAATGTTTGTAACCTCTGCAGCTTCCTCTGAAGACGACGCTCTATCGCCCACAAAGTGTAAAAGATCTTGATGCTTTAGCTCTGTATGATGTGTTTTTAATACTTAATTTTTTTAATTTAAAGTTTACGATTAAATATAATAACTACTAACTACTTATTATATACCACAAGACAGCGAAGATATTATTTATTATATAGAATATATATTATATTTGAATTTTATATAATTGAAAATATTTAAAAGATTGACCGCCGAGTTTCTTGCTGGTTCTTCTCGGTAAGAGCAACATTCAAAACAACTGCAGCTGGTTCAGAATGTTGCTTCATTAATCATATTGATGCTTGACGATTTAAAAGTGCCTTAAATGGTTTATTTGGATAAAGATTATTATGATTTGATTCGATATGATTAAGCTGTGATAGTCCAGCGGTGAGACTGTGCGAAATTGGGGAAAAACTTGAAGGAGTTAAAACTTGTCTCTAATAATTGATTATAGCATAGCAATTTATCACACGCTTTTCGATGTAGGGAAACATTGTGAGGAAACCTGAATATCTCTAAAGAATTCTAGGGAATATGTTTAGTAACCAACCTATCCGCATTGGAGAAGCGTGATGGGTCTTAGCCTTCCAATCTTTCTCTCCAAAAATGGAGGCCTATGCCTAGCAGTGGGATAGAAAAAGGCCGTTACTGTATTAATACTTTTCGTCCATGTAAACAGCCATTATTTTATTATTGATTGACTAAAAAGGTTTAGGCCGAGGTTTTCTTAAATATATAAACTACTCTCCTTCTTTATAAATGTCCATTTTAATGAAATTTTGTACATTGTTTACTTAGAGACCTGCGCCTAACATGAACTGTTATTGCGACTCAATTGAAGACGTAAAAGAAATTTTTTGCCTTTTCATACCATGACCTCTTAAAGAAGCACACTTTAAGTCGTTGCCGAATGAGCGTTCGGAATTCGTCCTAAGAACATGTGAGTAAAAGGGACAGAGTTATCTATAGTTCATATAACGTTATCCTTTTCAGACATTACGACCCCAATGCAATTCACACTTCATAGTACGAAAAGAAAGCGGTTCGCGGCCGTCGTCTACGTCTTCAATTGAGTCGCAATAAGAGTTCATGGTAGGCCTGCTGAAATACAAAAGGTGCACGACCTTTGGTCGGATATCTTGGGCAGAGCAATTTATTCAGTCAAGCATCAAAAGTGCGTGGCGCATTACACACAGGTGGTCCGCTCGCACCCCTATCTCCCACGCCACTTCCTTTGTCGCGCTTGGTCCAATTGAAGTCTTATTATTACTAAACTTGAGAAATAAACGTTAAATTTTAAACTTTTGTTAATTGATATATAGTGTAAAGCAGAGGTCTGTTATGATTACACAGATAGGCAAGTCCGTCTTCGCTCCTTAAGGTGTAATTCCACTAGTGTGCAGAACTGTGCAGCACAGTGTGCGGCACATATGTTTACTCTGGTCGACTCACTCAAGCAAACATTAAAAAATTGTGCGCGAATATTCTAGTAATGTTCGCGCACATCTATGCACATTTGTGCGCGTACACTCGAAACAGTGGCCTCGCGTCGACGCGTACGCACTCGTTGTTCACGAACACAGTTTTGCTTCCGCTACCGGAACGAAAACATTTGTTTGTACGCGCACATCTTTAATGAAGAGTGAGCGAATTAAAAAATTATTAAGAATTTTATAGAAAATGTCTAAAAATATATTGTAAATTTGTATATAATTAAAAAATAAGTGAAATAATAATAATAAAGATTTTAAAATATTTCTAAATGAACATGTTCGCGCACATGTGTGCTTCACTGTGCGCTTATACAATTTACACACAACATTGCCGGTGGAGACAGAAGCTAAACGCGATATCAGCTTAGTACGTGCAGTGCGGAAACTTTGTACACAATCTTTGTAAACAAATGTACTGCA
Organism: Morpho deidamia; assembly: GCA_947086505.1. Classification (NCBI taxonomy): domain Eukaryota; kingdom Metazoa; phylum Arthropoda; class Insecta; order Lepidoptera; family Nymphalidae; genus Morpho; species Morpho deidamia. Next base: position 4,935,423 of record CAMTZC010000004.1, on the reverse strand, counting down.
CACTATTTTGGTGGAATCCTACCTTTAGATTGGATTGAAGCTTAGGCTCACAAGCTGCGTCAATGGTTATAAATACCGTAGGAATTGATGACAGATTTTTTACTGTAAAGCGTATAATGAATATGTAAATATAAATTAAGGTCAATATATATATATAACACTAGTTACCGGGAACCCTTGGTAAGGTTCTCACGCCCTCACCGAACAACTGTCGCCTTATAAGTATAATTATTACGTTATCTTATATTAAATAAAATTGTTAAAATTAAATTTGAATTATAAAAGTTATGTGCTTAGATCGATCTTGCGCAATTCGCTTACCCTAAGTATTAACCACGACGCCTTATAACGTCTTTTCAATATGGCGCAAGACGTACAAATTAGAATTATATAACGGACGTTGCGTATGACGAAAGACATCGAAGCCCTCGTTCAATTTAAGTATCACACGATAACATAAAATTAAATATGGCAACTGCTACAGTTTTTTACCTTCAGTGTATGTAGTAACAATAAATTAAAAAATCGGCTAGCCTGTCTTTGAAGCTGGTATATTTTTTACAATATGTATGGAATGTTAAATACATTGTAAGTCTTTTGATAAGTAGGGTTTTTTAGTTGCATTACGTATTATATTAACTTTTTACCATATTATATTATTCTAGATTCTAGACTTGATATTTAGACTTGCCTTTATATAGGTTTACAAAATATCTTTAAACGATGCCACTACATAAAGCTTAGTATACAATTGAAAATTATTTGAGTTATCATAAACATTCTAACTGCCGACAACTAAGCACCAGAATTTAGGTTTAAATTAAATAAAACCTTCATTGTTTTCGTTTCTCCATTTCAACATCAAACAATAATTTGTCATATCATTTATTTAGTACCTTCTTTAGATCAGGATGGTCCTTGTAGAGTTATTATACTAGAGTAGAGAAGCGAAGCTAAATGTGCCATATCATATTAAGAGAAATAAAAAGACAGCCAATGAGGGTGATCGATCTGTCTCTCTTTTTTATGTGTGATTAGACAAAGATACAAGTTTAATCTTCCCTCTCATTATTTATTTTGTCACCTTCCTGGCCTGCCTTCTCTAGTTTAATATCTCTATAATGGACCAGTAGGCCTACCATGAACCCTTATTGCGACTCAATTGAAGACGTAAAAAAAATTATTTTGCTTTTTCATACCATGACGTCTTAAAGACGCACACTTTAAGTCGTTGCCGAATGAGCGTTCGTTTCGTCCTAAGAACATGTGAGTAAAAGAGACAGAGTTATCTATAGTTTATATAACGTTATCCTTTTCAAACATTACAACCCCAATGCAATTCACACTTCATGAAGTGTACCATACTTGAACCGTGAACCGCTTTCTTTTCGTACCATAGTACGAAAAGAAAGCGGTTCGCGGTCGTCGTTTACTTCTTCAATTGAGTCGCAATAAGAGTTCATAGTATACCATGAACTCTTATTGCGATATAGGCATGTGGACTGAAAATATGGACAGATCGGACAAAAACAAAGAATATTCTTCTTCTTCTCAAGGTGCCATCTTCTTTCGAAGTTCGGCGATCAATAAGGCAATCTTCGATGACGCTGCTCTGAATAAGGAACGAGTACTTTTGCCGAACCAATGGCGTATATTTTTTAACCAAGATATTCTCCGTCGGCCCACACTTCGTTTACCAAAGAATATGGTAACTATAAATAATAGCGATATAAAGATTATCCCGTAGCTTATTACTGATATACTCGTATGTGAAAATGTTTTGAGAGATGTAGAGACATTACCCAAAATTCCTTTTGATTAGAGAATCAAAAGGAATTTTGGGTGAATCAATTCACATCATATTTTGTCATTTTATGATAACTTGGCGATGACTTGTATTTATATATCTTTTCCGATTATTAATTATTTATCCAACGATTTTCATAGTTGGGATATATGAATTAAAGTTTTGGCGTGTTACTATATCCCTATTGCATAGGCCTCCTCTCTCCTTTTTTTGGAAAGAAGTGTTGGACTTGTTGATTGGTTGGACTTTAGAAGGGTTGTCCTACCTAACCATGTTACTCCAATGCAGACTGGTAGTTTATAATATCCCCAGAATCCTCTATCCAGGAATCCTCGCAATGTTTTTCTTCGCCGAAATATCAATTAGACACATAAATTTTAACAGAAAAACTTATTAGTACCTACCGGGGCTTGAACCCGTGAGCCCTTTAAAAGAACCGCACGGTCTCACCACTGGACTATCACAGCTTCTTGTTACTATTACGTGTATCTTATATTAAATTAAATTAGAATTATGATAGTTATGTCATCGATCCCAGATCGATTTGAGGTTTAAACCCAAAACCCCCTAGGGGGTTATTGGTTTTTGAAGAATGAAGCTCTCTCTAGAGAGAGCTTCATTCTAGAGACAGTATCAAAGAGTTTTATTGGAAAATTAACTTAGTCCTAAATTCTAATTCTTAAAGTAAAGAGAGACTCTATGCAAAAAGGAATGTTGACTATTAACATTATTTTCTACACAATATTAAAACATCTTATAAGTATCTTATAGGTGCGTGTGTCGTTACGTAACGCGCCGGCTGCGCGCCCACCTGTCGCGCACGTGCCCGCGTTGTGGGTTAACGCGTATATCGGATTTGGGATATAAATAATTAATATCCGCATTTTTATTGCGTGAATTTTTAAACGTAATATTTGCCAAACAAAGAAACGCACTTTGACTATTTGTTTCAAAAGTAATGCAAATAATAATTTGCTATAATCCGCGATTAAAGAAAATGCGGTCTCATACCTACCCACCAATAAAATATACAAGCAATGCACACATTCACTACCACAATCTCAATAATTGTTTCCCCTGAAGTATCATCAAGAGATGGGCACTACGATAAAATCGATTTTTTTTCGAATTTGTCGCAAGATATATATGTACGGAAGAATAAAATATAATTCATTCATAAATACTTGTCTGCCCATTGGCAAAGGTGGCAGCAAATCCACCTTCAGCTCTTGGGGTCGTTGGTTCGAATCCCGTCGAGGGCCAACATTTTCTATAAACGATTTTTTCATTTTTTTATTTGCATATATTAAGAAGTTTTCTGTCACCCATAACAAAAGTATTAAATTACTTAAAGATCGCACGACCGCTTGTGTGATCATCCCATGTATTGATATTTATTATAAATATATTGATATTTATCAATAAAAATATAAAACATTTTATAGAAGCAGGCGTTACTTTCCTACCACCAAAATCTACGATCGTTTCGCCCCAAAACCGAAGTATTATCAGGAGGATAGGTTAGACAAAATCGTAATGCGATTTTGTCGTGGAGCCTATCCTCCTGATTTTAGTGGTGGTTGTGTGTATTGCTTGTGTGCATTGTTGTCGTTTGTCGAGGCGTCTTGGGATACGTGTGGCGACTTGTCCTACATGTGTCTTCTTCTTCTTCTTCATCAGCCGATGGACGTCCACTGCTGGACATAGGCCTCTTCATGGGATCGCCACACCACACGATCTTGCGCCGCCTGGATCCAGTGGCTCCCTGCGACCTTTTTGAGGTCGTCTGTCCACCTCGTAGGGAGTCTACCGACTTTCCGGTGCGGGGTCGCCATTCCAGCACCTTAAGACCCCAGCGCCCATAGGTTCTCCGCACTATGTGCCCCGCCCATCGCCACTTTAGCTTCACGACACGCTGAGCTATGTCGGTGACTTTAGTTCTTCTACGGATCTCCTCATTCCTGATTTGATCTCGTAGAGACACTCCGAGCATAGCTCGCTCCATCGCCCGCTGAGCGACTCTGAGCTTTCTTATAAGGCCCATAGTGAGCGACCACGTTTCGGATCCGTAGGTCTATCACTGGCAACACGCACTGTTCGAAGACCCTGGTCTTCAGACACTGAGGTATTTTGGACGAAAAGATCTCGCGTAGCCTCCCGAACGCTGCCCATCCGAGTTGGATGTAAGGGTGTAAGGGGGAAGCTCGTCCCAGTCAGTCTCCTCAATTGTCAACCTCACCTGCACGCGGTGCACCCTGCAGATCAACCGACGAGGCTCTGGCGACCGATAAATGGCGGTATAACCATTTCATTTTGCTGACCTTAAGTACCAGATTGACAGTGGGCAGCAGCACTGTCGGTGCAAAATGGTCAGCACTGCGATCACCAACCCGCATGCCAAGCGTGGTGATTATCGGCAAAACCTTCATGGCGTCCTACATGTGTAAGGTACGTGAATTTTGCCTACTTCATACGCTTAACCTGCGCGGATTATAGCAAAGTAGTTCTGTTATACTTATTTTAAGAGGACGTATTACAACTAACCGCAGTAAAATAGCTCCCCACAAGTACTAACAGTGGCACGGGCAGCGCGGTTCGTCCGGTCGGAAGGTAATCCGAGATGTGGAAGCCCTAAAAGCCACTTCCACCGTCTCATCGTATGTACCTTCACTTTACGCGTACATCCATAGTACACCATATATACGAGTATGTCAATATCGATAATAGTCAAATCTCATTTATTTTAAGACAGATATAGATAATATTGTGCAGCGTGGTATGAACTGACTGACTGAGTAGAATAGACCACCAAAGTTTCTTACAGAGGTGTTGTAAAAGGCGACTAAGGTAAGTCGACCCACCGTGTGGTATCCAGCTGAGTAGAATACACCTTCCTCATTTCTAACCGAGTTGTCGTAAAAGGCGACTAAAGTAAGTTGAAACACCGTGTGTTATCCGGTTGAGCAGAATAGACCACCCTCTTTCTTACCGAGGGGCCGTAAAATACAACTAAGGTAAGTTAACGTCAGGTAGGTGGCTGGACGTAAAAAATATGCTGAATCATGTAACAAAATGTAATAAAACATGTTGTACTAACCCCACTAAGAGTGGTATAAAGGCAGGAGAATGATGAATGATGAGATAGAGATAATATTGTGAACGTTGACTCGTCATGAGTATTAGATGCTAGGTCGTGTTACGGTTAGTGTATTGTGTATACGATTACGTACAAAGTTTTCGTCTTGTTAGGTCACTAATGAATTGTTTGCCACATTTTATGTATAGAATCTAGCCATACCTAAATCTTTGATATAGGTTAGCCCGCCTAGTTTCGAATCCTTTCGTAATCTAGTCACATGTTCGAGTACTGTGTTTTTTGATGTCAAGTAAATCCTTCTTCACTCAATTCGCCCGCGAGGAAGTTTGTCACTAACTTTTTCCGGCGTAAATCCTGACCCCGCGGGAATTTTCCCGTAATGTATTATTAACCTAAGATCGTTTAATTAGAAATTAGCAAAGACGAAGTTTTAACAACGAGTACAATACACTCGCTCGCAAATAAAATGTTAATTTTTATTTGTATTAGTACAATGACAATAAGACAAAATTTATACCGTCATAAGTATGATGTCATGACAGTAGAATATTTAGTTTATTTTTAAAGTTATCTAGTACAATGTTTGTGACCGCATCTGTTGCGATACTTTGTTAATTTCTGTATAATTTCCACATTCTAGAACTGGTATTGGCAAAGTTGTTCACGTCTTGCTTTATCAGCATTATTCACTGTGCAACAAACTACTTGTGGCTAAAAAAAAGTTTATATATCATTTATTACTCACGAACTGTCTATGATCAAAACCGTAACGAGACAGCCCATTTTAATTGCATTTTGTACACACAATTTCAATTCAGGTTTAGATGGTTTTTTTAACCCAGCTTTGTCGAGTCTACTTTTGAAAAGTGTTTAAATGTGGAAAAAAGATTTCTCTATTACAGAAAAATCATATTATTATTTCATTTAAACTCTGTATTCCTCTTCTGAGAGAAATCAAATTAGAGACACTTTTTTATTTAAAGGCTTTATAGGTTATACTTTATTATAAACATCAAAAAATGACTTGACATGAATGACAAATCGATATATTTCATGGTGATTTCATATTTTTTATATCGAAAAAATATTTTTTTATTATAAAAGAAAGGCTAGGTACCGATAGATTTATTTTACCTACATAGGAGGGCCATAGGCAAGCCTGTAATTGGTTGAATTGAATTAATAATAAGAAAGGAAAGATAAGAGACCCATATTTATCTCTGCCTAATCACACAATAAAGAGAAATAGATAATCCTAATTTGCTTTCTCTTTTTTATCGATGGACATATTCAAGGCTGCTTTCTCTACTCTAGTACACGATGAGGTCTAGTATAATAAATATAAAGCCTTAGCCTTTTATAACCACAGGTAATATAAAATGTCAATAAAAAGTTAATCATTACTTCGCTTAGGTCAATTCTGTTCTTAAAGTGCCATGTGTTGAGATAGCCAGGTTATTACATGCTCAATTCCGCGAACCCTCCCTCCGTAAAAGGTGAATTCCTAAGCTAAGGTTATTGCCCGCGTGGGGCGACGGTCGAGGGTGCCTAGATCAAGACGAACCAGATGTGTGGACATCTGCCGATACGCTTTGTTGGTTGTAACGTCTTACGAATTTCGATAACGACCTGATATCATATTATACGGTTAATATAAATTTTGTATTCACTTAATTCATACATAATTTCAGGGACCTCCATTTAATCAGTGAGAACCACTTGTGCATTTACTAATATTATAAATGTCAAATATTTTCAGTCTGTAAGTTGCGCTTTCACAATTTAACCGCTAGACCAATAGTAGTGAAATTTGCTACCATTAAAGCTTACATACGGATATAATATATAGGTTGCAAATATCCATATATCTGAACAGAAAAGATAGGAAATTGAGAGTAGTTTTATGCTTTAATTGAAGCGAACGTAGTCACGGATATCACGGTGCGTTAGTTTTAATTTTGCATTAGATTCCTAGGATTTTCATTTAAATATACGATATACGAATACGAAGCTGTGATAGCCTAGCGGTGAGACCGTGCGACTCTCTAGAGACGACATAGGTTCAAACCGCGGACAGGCACCAATGAGTTTTTCTATTAAAACTTATGTGTCTAATTGATAATTACAATTTATCACACGCTTTTCGGTGAAGGAAAACATCGTGAGGAAACCTGCATATCTCTAGAGAATTCTAGGGATATGTGTAACCTACCAATCCGCATTGGAGCAGCGTGGTAGGTCTTAGCTCCAATCCTTCTCTGCAAAAACGAAGAGAAGACGCCTTAGCCCAGCAGTTGGCATAGCAACAGGCTGTTATAAGTAGCATTTTTATGTTAAATATAGTAAAAATGTTAAACATGGCTATTAAAAAATGAGTTTGTTAAAGCTATTGTGTCACACTTAAAGAATCCTTTTTAAATTTCACTTTGAACTTTCGGATCCTGGTTGTGTTAAATATTTTGATTGAGTTCGATTGGAGTGTTAGTTATCAGTTCTCACAGAAGCAATCAGTCCATGAGAACGGTATAATTATCAGCTGCGGTGCGCCGCAGCTTCCCTCTTCCGCTGGGAACATTATTGCAATCTCTTCGAGATAATATTTAGTACATACTCGTACGTTGTATCCTTGTATAATTACAATTTTACCCTAAATATTCTCGGTGTTTAGGTTTATCATACCAGTCTGTTCTATATCATAATAACCTCAATTAAAAACAGCAAAAAAGCTGCCTTTTTCGGACACGTATAAAGAGATGGGTGTACCAATTCCTTTGATGATTTCTTAAGGACAGAAATACGGAAAAATAACACGAGGAAGACACCACTTTCCATTATAGCCTTTCAACCTTTCTGCATGCGAGAAGGAGTGTAAGATAAGAAATAAGTTCACAATTAGAGTGTGCTTTAAAAATAAATTTATATATAATATTATGTTATAAATATTTTTAATATAATAGATAATTAGTCATGTTGAACGGTTTTATGGATATTAAATAGAAGAATATTGTCACAATTCGGATAAAAGGAAGAGTAACTGTGTTATTTTTATTTGGTTACTAGCTGTGGCCGCGGCTTTTCCCGAGTTAACAATTTTTTTCCCGCGTTAATCCCAATCCCGCGGAATAGGAAAAAATCTAACCTATTAGTTGCTCCAAAGCGTACTCTGTCCAATGAAAGTATATTAAAATCGGTTTCGTACATTCCAACAAGAATGGAATTGTCTTTAAATAAATACCGTTGTTCAAACAATACTGCACTGTAACATGTAACGGAATGTCCAAACGCCGTTTTTCAAATTTCTAAATTCTAATCTGACATTAGCTTATTTTTCGCAATAATGTTTACCTACGTCTTATATACTTTTGTTTAAAATTTTCAAAGTAATTAAACCAATTCAAGCATGTATTTAACTTGAACAACCGTACTAAAATCTTTTCAGTAGATTTTGAGAAAATTGGTCGTATACAGACAGGTAACTTTTGGGGATTTGTAGAGACCGCTAGACTGTCACCAGTTTGCTATTAATCTATATTCAAACCGAGCATGACTGACGCTGTGAGGTTAGGATGTTCAGTCGCTGAGAAATTGTGTCGCCGATGTCAGACAGTGAAACCCACTTAAAGAAAACTGTCCGTTATATCCAATGATCTCGAGCTATTGATTAAGTGTAATGATTGTCCAGTGATCGTATGTCATTTTTCGCACAGTGAGTGACGCTGTGTACGCTGCGAGTGACGGTCCATTGTTTGACACGACATTTTAACGGAATACTGAAATTCTTATTAGATATTTCGTATTTCTTTATTGTAATAGAGTTGATACAATGGTATTAGATTCATATTATTACTGTTAAGTATAAAAAAGTAAAGTAAATTGAAACCCAGCGGTGAAACCTTACGACTCTCTAGAGACGATCATGGGTTCAAACCCCGGGCAGGCACCGATGTTTTTCTGTTAAAACTTATGTCTCTAATTGATAATTGCAATTAATCACACGCCTTTCGGTGAAGAAGTACATAGTCAGGAAATCTGATAATCTTTAGAGACTTCTAGGTATATGTGTTACCTATCAATCCGCATTAAACAATTTTTAAAAAGCATGGTAGGTCTTAGCTCCGATCCTTCTCTCCAAAAACGGAGAGAGGCCTATGCCCAGTAGTGGAATAGTAACAGGCCTACCATGAACTCTTATTGCGACTCAATTGAAGACGTAAACGACGACCGCTTTCTTTTCGTACCATGAAGTGTGAATTGCAGTGGGGTCATAATGTTAGAAAAGGATAACGTTATATGAACTATAAATAACTCTGTTTCTTTAACTCACGTTCTTAGGACGAATCCCGAACACTCATTCGGCAACGACGTAAAGTGTGCGTATTTAAGACGTCATGGTATGAAAAAGCAAAACAATTTCGTTTACGTCTTCAATTGAGTCGCAATAAGAGTTCATGGTAGACCTGCAGGCCGTTACTTTACTTTAGCTATGACAACCCAACAATGAGAACCTATGGCTCTTTCTAAATTCCTACGGGTTCGATTCCTAGGCATTTACAAATAATTTTCTATTCGAATTTATATGCCTACGTGATAATTTCAGTTTATGAGTTTATGACATTCTTTTCGGTAAAAAAAAGATCGTCACGAGACCTGTATATCTACTGAAAATTACTGGGATATCAATAATCTATCAATTCGTATTGGAGCAGCGAATAGGATCGAAGCTCCTTAAAATGGGAGTGGAGGCCTATGCCCAGCAGTGGGGTAGTATCTATAGATATTTTTTTTTATAAAAAGTTAAGGAGCAGTGTTTGTGGAATGAAGCAATCCCACTGCTGGGAATAGGTCTCCTCTCTCCGTTTCTAGAGAGAAAGGTTAGAGCTAAGACCTACCACACTGCTCCAATGCGGATAGGTAGGTTACACATATCCCTAGAATTCTCTTGAGATATGCAGGTTTCCTAATGATGTTTCCTTCACCGAAAAGCGTGTGATAAATTGCAATTATCAATTAGACACATGAGTTTTAATAGAAAAACTCATTGGTGCCTGCCTGGGTTTGAACTCGTGTTCCCCTCGAGTCGCACGGTCTCACCGCTGGGCTATCACAGCTCGGCCCGCCTCGCCCGGCTAGCTCAGTCCGTAGAGCATGAGACTCTTGTGCGTTACACATGTCTGTTATTCTGAATATAAATTAATCAACATTATCCGTTCAAAATGATTTCAAATTTATGAGGTTCTGTGGAAACGCACAACTATAAAAGGTACAACAGCAATTTCTCGCCAAGATAGGTAGCAATGTCACAAGCCGATGGTCACGACTCCAAACCACTAGTATACTTTTTACTTCATCCCATCGTATTTTATAGTCTCGTTACAATTAACGTCTTTACGCTTTAGAAACTCATATTAACGTACTACATAAATAAATAAATAAGACGCCGGGTAGCATCCGGCTGAGTAGAATAGACTACCTCCATATCTAACTGAAGTGTCGTAAAACTAACTAACTAACTGACTAAGGTAAGTTGAAGTCAGGCAGGCGGCTGGTCGTAAAATAACAAGCTAAATCATGTGACAACATATTTTTAACATGTGCCGAGCCCACTTGGAGTGGCATAACAGCAGAAGAATATAAATAATAATTAATTTCACGTAAACGCCTCATCAATTCAAACCTCTTAATATAAGCGATATAAATAAAGTTCACTGGCGAATATCAACGACGCAACTTAAAAAACTACAGATTATTCAAAATAAATTAATCAAGACTCTATTTCATTACAATTACTTAACGCCTACTAAAGAAATATACGAAAAAATGAGGTTATTTAATATTACACAGTTATATACTTATAACACATTTTAATTAAAAAACTATTAAACAAGACATCACATTCAAATATTATACTAACTTATAGAACTTTTAAACATAATTTATGAAATAAAAATAAATTTGTTTACGATCCCAGAACAAATATTTATGGGAAGTAAACCATACTGTTTGAAGGAGCACTATACAATAATTTGCCTAATAGTTTAAAGGACATAAATAGCATTATTTTGTTCAAAAAAATGCTAAGATCCTTAATTTTGGAATAGTAATATCAAAAATATAGATTATCAACGCTTTTATGTATATTTTAAGTTAACCTTTGCTTTTTATATATATATATTTTAGTAAATAAGATTGTTTAAGGTCTAAAGAATAAGTGGTGCGTGCGTGTACGCAAATGTAAGGTTTAATTTTAATAATAACGAACTACTGTTCACTTAACTCATTTAAGTAGTTCTTTTGAAAAAATAAATTATCTTTAACCCGTATATCACCAATAGGTACTTAAGAAAGAATTTAATTCTACAAGTATATATCTGGAGTCTTAGTTATAGGCTTGTTTAAATGATAAAAAAATAATAAAAAAATGGTAGTGACTACTAATTTCATTGTAATTTGAGAACAGGAATGCAAAATAAAAAGAATAAAAAACAGAAAACGTATTACCCTCGATGAAGGATATACCTTCTTAAACAAAAATCCAAAAATAGTATGCTGGCACGTATATTTTCTTCTTTCTCCTACCCTTATCCCACTCTAAGTGGGGTCGGTACAACATGTTTTTCTCTTCCATTCTCTTCTATCATTCGTCAACTCTGGCGCTACTCCTTTTATATGCATGTCATACTTCACACAGTCCAACCATCTCTTTTTAGGCCTTCCTCTAGTCACATATCCATCCACATTCATACTCAACACTCGTTTGATCACATGATTTTCATCCCTCCTCATTACATGTCCATACCATCCCAATCTTGCACCTCTCATCTTTTCTATAATGGGCGCAACTTTCAGACTTCCCCTTATATACTCATTTCTTATTTTATCAAGTCTTGTCACACCATACATCCACCTTAACATCCTCATCTCATTTGTATGTACTCTTCTTTCATCTATATTTTATGAGTCAAGAATGAACTAATAACATTCAATACTAACGCGAATAACACATCAAATTCACATGTGTTAAAAGCTTGTTAATTTTTTATAAAAATAAAAATGATATTAATTCTTTATAACACATGCATATTTGCACACACTTACGCACAATTTTAATACATACAAATGTATGCTAACTTAATTTAATGTTTCATAAAGATAATGGGATATTAATGAATGTTATTAGCACTTATACTTGGTGTTGCCTTGAATTACGTATGGTCACACCGGGGTATTAATTTCTATACAATTTTTTTAATATCCATCTAATGTAATGCTTACTATAAGTATATATATAATTCTAGAGTTACACAATGCACATACTAAGTTCTTTATAAAAAATGATGATGTCTTTCAAATAAGATCAAAATAGCGAAAGCACTAGAAGTTATAACCTGAATTCAAACAGAACCCAAAGAAGATTTGGCAATTAATTTCTGCAATTTAGGGCGAAATATATTTTATATTTATTGTCACGGTTAGACCGACCCAAGCTCATTACAGATTATAAAACAGTTATTTATTCTTCCTACCAAACTGTAGATTTAAATCGATGCACCTGTAAAACATCGATATACCTCCAACAATAATTTGAAATGAAAATTAACGATTTCTATACAAAATTATTCCAAATTAATATAATCTCTGCTCATAACGGAAATCCTTGTATTTGAAGAAAATGCAAATGGCAGATAACTTATGCTAATGTTGAAGGATCATTAGAACCCGTATTGTCCTTCGGACGACCAATTTTTAATTATATGGTAATTACAGTACAAAAATAGGAGATACCGTGAAAAGTAGCTTTTTTACTATTTCGTTACGCTGTTAACCTAACTCTTTTTTTAAAATTGACAATAAACTGTTAGTCAAAATGACTTTTACAGTGTCACTGAGAGATTCCAGCCGAGCGCAGACACATTGTCGGGGGGGGGGACATGTTGGCGAATCTCGGAACTTCGGAAAAGATTCGTAGCATGGTTGCCTCCTGTAAAGCAGGACCTCGACTTAAGATGACCTGTCCTCGTAATAACGTCTATCGTTCCGTTTAGCTTTATAAGAATAACGAACAAACAACCGTACTTTCGCATTTATGGTATTAGGTATAGGTATGATGTTATTTCGCCAAGTTTGACCGCCAAGCGGTTATTAATAGGTTACTGAAAAATTTGACCAGCAGTCTTCAGAGCAGAATAAAAGAATCTCTGACATGATTTTGAAAACAATGGGTATTCATTTCTGTTATATTTGTCTCGTTTGTCTTGTATAATTTGAAGGATTAAGAACATAAAACATAATAACAAAAACACTATTTTTTATTTAACTCAGTATTTTACACTTTTTAAAAATCTATTACACTTACGCACACGATCGTTCGACCCCAAAGTAAGTAAATTAATATTGGTAGATATACTACACATATAATTGTAAATACATACTTAAATACAAATATGCATCCAGGATCGAAGAACCATCAAATTGTTTATATAAAATGTTGGCCCTCGGTGGTAATCGAACTTGCGACCTGAAGGCAGGGTCAGTACACACTGCGCCAACGGGCCAGTAAATATATTTTAATTAATGAAAATGATTTAGATATTAATCTTAAAGTTAAACGTCTAAAAGTAATAAAAACACTTCATCACGCGTTTTAAGAATACTTTACAGTCAGACAAATTCCGAATCTATTATTAATAGACAAAAAATATATATAACACAAAAAGACAATATTTAAATGAATTGGGACTGATTCCGATTTCCGCTTTTTTTGTCGAACCACTATTTAAACGAGAATTTGATGTAAAACTTAACAAATAGCTGACATAAAAACATTTCGGCGTCAGAACAAAAAAAACGGAGATTTAACTAATGTTAGGCTGATCATCTGATATGATTAAGGTTAACGCTAATAAATTCGTATGAAAGTTTGAGAGAAGATGGCTTTTCTTTTATTTTTATTAATTAGAAAATATTGACAAAAATAAAAAAATATACACTAGCAATGCCCCGCGGCATCACACGCATTTGAAAAAGTTTTTAATAAAATATCATTTAATGGGATAAGGATTAATACGGAGATATGAATAAAAATGGTTTGATTATTGTCAGCACTTTTATCAACTTTTACAATATAAAAAAGTATTCTATTTTTATTGTCATAACTAGAATAGTTAGACATGGTATTGCGGACTTTTTTGTGGATATTTATATGATCTATAATAGAAGAACATTTTTTTTTGTCATCAATAGTTTCCGCAGTGAAACTATGTTGCTCAGTGAAGAAGCAGCTTTCCAATGGTGAAACTTTTTCGTGAAACATTACAAACATACAAATCTTTTCTCTTTATAATATTAGTACCTATAGATAAGCAACTTACAAATCTTCCCTTTTGAGAAAAGACACAATAAAATAATGTAAAACAAAATCGTAGAGTTATATTTAGAGTAGGACAGACATGGGCAGGCCTGTGAATGCGAGTTTCGAAAAAATAGTAAATGAGGGAAGATGAGAGGCCCATACTTGAAGTAAAATAACGGGCTGTTACAATCCCTCTTCTGGGCATATACTTCATCTCGCCGTTTCTGGAGAGAAGGGTTGGAGCTAAGACCTAAGACGCTGTTCCAATGCAGATTGGTACTTTAGACATATCTCCAGATTTTAGAGATATGCAGGTTTCTTAAGCGAAATGCGTGTGATAAATTGCAATTATCAAATTGACACAAGTTTTTTTAATAGAAAATTGGTGCATACCTGGGGTTTGAACTCGTGACTGCCTTGAAAGAATCACACAGTCTCGGTGTTGCGCTATCATAACTTACCTATCTCCATTACCATCGTGCAGGCTCTGCCTTGAGGCGGAGGAAAAACCCATGCATATCCTATGTGACTGCCCCGCGCTGATCAACGTTCGATACTCTAGGGTCCTAGGGTCACATATTTTACGCCCTACTGAAGTGAAAGCACTCGCCGCCAAGAAGATCCTTGAATTCTTCAAGGACACTGGTATTGGTGGCGAATTGTAAGCAGTGGCGATCACTAATGCGATCAGTAATGGTCAAAGTGATACTGGGCCCTCAGGCCCTGCAGAGCCGCTTCTCCTAGAAGAAGAAGAAGATCTCCATCACCATACTTATCTTCGTCTAATTGCACATAAGAAGACAAAAAGAGGGACAGATAGCCTCATTTCCCATATTTTTCAATGGACGCAGTTTAGAGTGGCTCTTGTACTCTAGTATAATAATAATAATTCTATGAACATAATAGGCAAAATTATATATATATATTTATTTATTTATATATATACATATACATATATATATATTATAAAATATTCCCGAAACTAAATTATTATTGATATTTTTAGTGTTCATAATTTCTAAAAGAACAGTTACCTCATTTAGCCTATTTATTTACCTGGTTGCGTTAAATTGATGGCAATAAATTCACGCATGACGACTTTAATGCTTTGAATGGTTGTCTTTAAAAAGACCTGGTGTACCTTTTTCTACAATGCCAACGGGAAAAAAACAATCGCACGAAAAGGTGTTCAATTACGCTGTATGTTTGACTGAATTTGAAGAGCAATAAATTTGCTTTTCAAATTCGTTCGGATAAGTGTTGCCGGATTTAATAAAATAAAATGTTGCTATAATATATGTAACCTCTTAACCTTAACCTCTTCAACTAAAGAATATGGTGTGGTATGGCATTGCGTTCGACCATTAAATTTCTAAGTAAGTAGAAATTGTAAACCATTGCTATAAAGGTGTTTAATTATGCGACGATTTTGTTTATTAATTTTACTTTTTTTTGAAGTAAAAATAAGTTCTTATTACTAGGAAACGCTATTAATAGGCATCCACAATATAATCGAGGTTATACTAAAACATTTGTTTATTACTTTCACTTAATGGTATATAGTTAATTTCTCCTAATCTCAATGGTATCGTAATGGTAATTTTTGCCAGGAACCTTAAGGTTTGCTTAAAAGTAAACAATAAAGATTCTTCCGCTACGAATTTTCCACATAAATGACAAGGTCTTGAAACAACAACAGCGGTCAACAGCGGTCCGATGACCTAACAATTATTAGGTATTTATTAGTTGTTTAAGTTAGGATTTGGTAAAAAAATTTCGACGGGTTTCTTTACCAGGTTGAGAGAGGCAATATGAAATTTCTTTTGTGTGAGAGAGATGTTAAGAGAGAGAGACACATGTTAAGTCTCATTTGCTTTCTCTTTGTCGTCGATAGATACATAAGATGTGTTCATCGCTGCCTCCCATATTTAAAAAATAAGGGTATCTGCTCAGATTGGAATATCTGGCAACCCAAAACCTTTGTATAACTTGAATGTACAAAAACTTAATACAATGTTGCCAAAATGAAACATAATGGGATTAAAAAGGAGTTTAATTATAGTTCGTCGCTGCCAATAATCATAAATCAATCGAAATAAATTCGTTCCTGGACATTCTCAAGTTTCCTTTACCTTACAAAGTAAAGTAGAATACTGTAAACAACGCTTAAAACCATTATCCCATTAAAAAAAGTGTGCGAGGCGGAGACTGACTTGACTTAGTTGAACCAACATACAATTGAACTTAATATTATTCGCAATTGTTTTCATATTATTAGCGTTTTACCGGCAAATGTACCTAACTCTACAGATACCAAGATTTGTAAGACAACTTTTTTAGAATATAATTGCAACAGGCAATGGGATAGCTGAGAGAGAAATTTGCTGGATAAGGATGCAACCTCATCATAATGGTCTACAAGTTCTCAGGTTTCATTTTTATATCCAAGTCATAAAAAATAGAAACTAATAGCATGTGATATAAATTTTAAGGCTGGTATTAAAAATTAGTGTATAGGGTTACAATAAATTCCAGAATCATTATATTTTACTAAAATGCATGAAGAAAGCAGGTTATTTATCAAATATCTGTACTCTGCCAATGACTATTACAGCTAGGTTAGTTGGACATTGGGCAATAGGCAATTTCATTTACGAATACCAATAATAATAATAGATAGTCATGAATTGCAGGATTATTTGTGGATAGTAGTCACATAATATACAGAATAAAACCCAGACTCCCTGGTTCTGTCTGAAATGCTTCTTGTACAAATATAAAAACATAATACATCAAATCCGAGGGAGACTAAACTTCGGTATATACAAAACGAAACTATATAGATTATGTTACGGTCAGCTCTTGGACTAACGTGTAGTGAGTTAAAATAATGAGCAAAAACTATGTGGAATCGAATCTGCTGTCGTTGACACAGCAGGTGTGGCGACGCGTGCCACCTTGCGCTGGACCAAAGATTATAATATTATGATCAGTGCTTTTGGTTGTTTTGTATTGTGGATAGGAGGCCTATAGTCATTAATAAAAACTATTCTCAGATGTTCTTTAAAATTTAAAGCAAGTGGTCCACCGGATTCGTCAGCTTGAGTGTCATTCAGTTTTTTGTTCAAGGTATTCTTAAAAAATTAATGCTTAGGGAAGCATAAAATTTAATTGAATACTTACAACTCCAGATTCAAAGGCCATATATGGTTTGTCAGCTTTATAGATTGACTATGTATAATTTAAACGTTTTAATCAATGATGTATTATTAAAATGTAATGCTAGACGGATATTGTTATATTCTGTTTTAAGTTTGGCATTGAGGTCGTCATCTTTGGCTGGTGCCTAGTTCCGATTCTAGTTCGAGTTAGTCGTCCCGAGTTTAATGCAATTGCGATTCAGCCGCCAGAGGGTCTATAGTTGTGAGCTAAAATGAGGCCAAAAAGCCTTAAAAAAATATTTGCATGTGGAGGTTCTCTCCTACACAAATAAAAGTACTTTAATTAATTCTCGCAGATACAAACTACTGCAACATTTTGATCACTTTATTTAGTATCAGAAAAGAAAAGTATCGTATTGAATTAGCCGCAGAATTTTCTCTAGAGAATGTCGATTTAATTATCTATATAATTTTACTTTACTTTACGTATGTAAGTTTGTACTGAAGGTGGAATTTTGCAAGCTAAATTGGACCCACTTCCCGGTGCTATAATTTTACAAACTCGATGATGTTGCATGTTTATGATAAGCATGACTTTATGCAGTTGCCAGGATTGGCTCCAAACGAGGGAACTCCTCAGTATAACAGTAAGGATATGAAATTTTTAAAGATTCTTTTAAAATATTTTATATATTAATTTGCAAATAAATTTGATAATTATTGCTTTAACATTTAAAAACAAGCTTAAGCTATCATTAATAGCCCTCACAGATTTATCTCAGTTTCTATTCAGTTCACAAAAATATTGGGTATCGACTATCCAACTTACAGTTTCAATTGTATGATTCAACATACAGAAATACAAAACATCTGAGCTATGTGACGTCCCAGACAGACGATGATTCATAACTTTGAATCATTATTGTCTGGATTAAAACAAAGACTAAGGCAAAAGCGTTATAACATTGATGCTGTTGGTACTATTATACCTGGCTACTATATTCAAATCAAATCAAATCAAAAATCTTTTATTTACAGAGAAACACATTTAACTACGTATAAAAGACAATAAAACAATACATAAAACGTACATAAAGTATTAAAAAAAATCACAGTTTTACAAAAACAGTAAATAAGGTACGCAGAGAAATGTGACCCTGTAAAAAGGAACACCACTCAGCGTAACTTGAGAGGGTACCTCAACGCTGGTTTTCAGTGGCGACCTCTTACTACCACTAAAAATATTCTTCACTAACATTCCAAATAGCACCATACGATCGAGAAACTCATTCGTCAATCCCTTATTGTGTTGGGTGTGCGAATTTAAGACCAACTTTACGTTGTCGTAAAGAAGTCTATACATGCTATTTCTGACTTAGGCGTTTTCATTTAGAATAAAATCATCCGAGTGCATGCAGATCCTTTTATCAGTGAACTAAGTTAAAGTAGTAAGTTACAGTGCCCTTGTATTATATTTTTCAAAAAAAAAGTGCCAGCGGCTTCGCCCACGTGGCAATCTGCGTGTTACAATTTTTTTCTAGAATTCAAATTTTTAACATAAAAGTAGTTATTGTGAATTACCCATAAGAGATAGAGACATGCTATCTAAGACTTTTTTGTAGTAGTTTTATAAATCTACAATTCTCTAGTACATTACTTTAGCGTATCTCTACTGGTTTACGCAGCAAACACGACTAAAGCTCTCAGCATGCAAGTTTTTTAACAACTGCGCGATCTCTTCAACACAATTTACATTATGTTTAGGTAAATAGTACATAATACCGATATGTACTATATACCTAAACCATCCGGAAGTATTGTACAATCTTTAGGTGAAAACCGTAAAAAATCTGTTCAGTAGATTTTGAGAAAATCGATTACATACACACAGAGCTTTTTGGGACTTTGTTTTATAATAAGTATAGATAGATATAATGTCCAATGCGTATGTCGCATTCGCACACCTCGCTAGTGCTCTCGCCCAACACGGTAACGCTGTAAAAGCCATATCGGCAACAGCATAATGTTAATGAAAAGAATTTTTTTAAATTACTCTCACAAACAGTATGCAGTATGAACAATACAGTAACTCAACTACTATAACTAGGAGCTCTATTTGGCAAACTTTGTTGCTAAACGCAAAAAAGCTTGAAGCAAAAAGGTTTAAAATTCAGCTTAATAAAATTCCTATAAGATATCATTTACATTTCGCTACATTGACACAAAGTATTACTGAGGATGAATGTAATATCAACGGTTGGAAAATCCCTTTGAGAGAGGCAGGTGTTAGGCAGCTGCTAACTACTAGATTTTTGGTTATCTGTTAATTAATTTATATTCATAAATTTTAGGCATTAGATTATAATTCTACTCGCTATCAACAGGCTATTTTTGCTTGTAGACTAAACAAGAGCTGTATTTCATTTATAGCTGTTAAAATGGTCAAATACACACTCGTGTCTCGCTTAAAATAATACTTTGGTACTTTAATCACTCGTGCGCACGAGAGGATTTTTATCGTGCGTTAAAATTACGTCGAATTGAAACAAATGGGTATCCAGGTATCTGTTCACACGACAGCGTATTTAAATCGCGACGTATTTTATCGTGCACTGTTCCATTTAATCGTTAGGGCGAGGGCGTTAGGCTGAATATACCATACGAAACTTCTTATAACGCCTCTTGCGGAATTTTAACGTGACGTAGTAGTAGCAAAATGCTAAATATATTTTTGCGTTGAATTCTCTACTTTTTGTCTGCTGAGTTTGTTTAGTTAAAGATTACGAACATAATGAATTTATGTTGTGAAAACTTGTTTCTTTGTATTTTTCGTTGATGACATCGCCTACGGCCACCTAGGATAATCCTTATTAACTGTTTAACGATAAAGATTTATGTCACTGACCACTACGATAGACAGCAATTTATATCAGCACTAAGAAGAACAACTAGACACTTCTATGCCATTACAGTACCAGAGTCAATTTGTACGAATAGGTACACACTCCTACGAATCAAAGTAGAATTGGCGACTCAATCTTTTAAGTCGACAATTCTACTTTAAATCGTAGGAGTCCTGTTTAAAAGTTCACTCGAAAGGGGAATACGACAACGTCCATATCAAGGAAATTATCAAACTGATAAGAGTGTGGTTAAATTCAATACATCTTGGGGTGGCTGCTTCTATTACATTCATCACCACCCTGCTAATTAGGTAGGTTAGATGCATGTGTATCAAATCCCGAAGCATTCCTGAGCAAAAGCTGGTCGTTGAAGAGGTTTAAGGGGGTAAAAATCATATAAAACCGGATTAAATTCTAAGAGTTCTGGTATCTATAGAAAATTTAAAAATTTCGTCATTATTTTGTTGGTATTTTCATTAGTTCCGATTGATGAGCGAATGTTATTTAATTAAAACAGTGTGACCGTGGCAGCTGGGAATACAGCTGTCGCGTACCGCAATCTGACCTAAAGACCTATCGTTTATATTGACATATATTGCGATGATCGAAAGTGTATTAGGGAACTAGTTTTTGGATGCACCTTATTTAAAAGTTGTTAACGCATTCTGGCTTGAAATGAACTAATACATTTCATTTAATACAACTGCTGCTAACCTTCTGCATATAAAAGGCGATACAAATCATCTTCGGAACTTAAGTTTGTTTATATATAATATTACACCTGTGTTCAAACGTTAACATCTGTTAATCTAATAGTTTTAGGCAATATTGATTGAAATGCTTTTGTGGCACCAATAAGGTAAAGTAGCGGCCTGTTACAATCCCACTGCTGGGAATAGGCCTCCTGTCTCCATTTCTGGAGAGAAAGGTTGGAGCTAAGATCTACCACGCTGCTCCAATGCGGATTGGTAGGTTACACATATCTCCAGAATTCTCTAGAGCTATGCAGGTTTCCTCACGATGTTTTCCTTCACCGAAAAGCGTGTGATAAATTGCAATTATCAATAAGACACATGAGTTTTAATAGAAAAACTCATTGGTGCCTGCCCGGGTTTGAACTCGTGTTCCCCTCGAAAGAGTCGCACGGTCTCGCTGCTGGGCTATCATAGCTCTACCAATAAGGTAGTGAGTTTTTATTAAATTTTGGTGATGCTTAGTTCACTTACAGAGGCGTAGCTATGAAATGAAAGGCCCTGTTACAAAAAGAAACTAGGGCCCCATCTAATTAAAATTATACTATTTAAAATTATTTGTTTCGCATTCTTCGTGTTCCTGATTTGACGTCCTCCGACTCGAGGAGGGAGCCAAGCTTAGTAGGGCCCCCTGGAGCTTGAAGGCCACGGGGGACTACCTCGTCTAGCCATAGTTAAGTCACTGTTCACTAATACATTATTAAGATGTATTGAATAAAGGTGACTAATTGGATGTTTTGGGATGGATTGGGTAAAGCGGCCGATATAGAAAAGATTTTTGTTGCCCAAGAAAGAGCCAGACTGGCTATCTAATATGAAGCAACGTGAGTCCCTTAGCGAAAAGTTCCACGAAATAGGCATACTGACTGTAACATCACAATATATATAGTAATATTCTATTTGTACGGAAAAATATAAGTACGAATAAAACAAAATTTGATGTGTATCATAGACATACCTGCGATACCTGCGTTGCGACTCAGCAGAGTTAGCAACTCATTTGTTGGTCTCGCTATTCGCTTCTATAATAAAATTCCTCAATCCATTCTAGACCAGTGTACAGAAAGATTCCAATCAAGTGTAAAAAATATGTTTATACGTAAAGCATATTACAAAATTGAAGATTATTTGGATGATAAGGAAGCCTGGATTTGAAAATCCTTTCAGCTTCATACAAGACAGCGGTTTAATAATGTATAATTGAAAATATTTAAAAGATTGACCGCCGAGTTTCTTGCTGGTTCTTCTCGGTAAGAGCAACATTCCGAACCAGTTGTAGCTTCATTAATGATATTGATGCTTGACGATTCAAAAGTGCCTGAAATGGTTTATTTGAATAAAGATTATTTTGATTTGATTTGATTTGATTTTGATGTGAAATGAAATTATATGACTTATGTTTTTTTATACACATACACAGTCGTCCGTGGCCTAAGTAAGTTGCTTAATACTTGTCTTATGGGTAACAGATAACTGGTAAATATATACATATATATTTTGAAATACATACTTAAATACGTATGTATAATATACACACCCAAACTCATAGAACCAACATTTTGTTTATAGAAAATGATTTTTCTGGGCGGGAATCAAACTTTTTTTAATTTAAAAATATTTGAATAATTTATTATTATTAATATTTTGAATTTGAATTCGAAAAAATCAAAGGTTATCTGTAGCCTTGTTGCTTATTTCTATAACTAAACTAAACTAAATAATATTTATAATATTTGAATAATTTATGATTATTAATATTTTGAATTTGAATTCGAAAAAATCAAAGGTTATCTGTAGCCTTGTTGCTTACTTCTATAACTAAATAATATATAAAGTATGTAATTGAGTGAAAAATAAAAATAGGCAGAGATGACTTATTAAAATTTTAAAATTTTCCTAGAATATTACAAAAGATCCTCAAACGTAGCGTAATTTAATTACTGTACAGGCTGTTTGTATTAACATCCAATTTAAATAAATTACAAACTATACAAACGCTATAAGTCGCGCGCCTGTCAGTAACTGCAGCCTTTCTCTCCAAAACGCACAACCGTAACAAGATCAGCTGATCAACGTAATTATGCAATGATGAATATCTTTGATACTAGCTTGTAATCGTAATTTTCTCACAACACCGGTATAATTGCGGCTCAAGATTACGCGGTCAATGTCGGTGTGAGTCATTTTGGGTGGTGGTGTAAGTCACAAGTTTAGGTCGTTTATTTTAAGCTATAAAGACAGATCTGACTGAACTACAGTTAATTCTAGTTAGGGGCCAGGGTTCCAATATATATATATATAGGGTTCCAAACAGCTTGCGATACCTGCGTCGCGACTCAGCAGAGTTAGCAACTCATTTGTTGGTCTCGCTATTCGCATCTATAATAAAATTCCTCAATCCATTCTAGACCAGTGTACAGAAAGATTCCAATCAAGTGTAAAAAATATGCTTATACGTAAAGTATATTACAAAATTGAAGATTATTTGGTTGATAAGAAAGCCTGGATTTGAAAATCCTTTCAGCTTCATACAAGACAGCGGTTTAATAATGTATAATTGAAAATATTTAAAAGATTGACCGCCGAGTTTCTTGCTGGTTCTTCTCGGTAAGAGCAACATTCCGAACCAGTTGTAGCTTCATTAATCATATTGATGCTTGACGATTCAAAAGTGCCCGAAATGGTTTATTTGAATAAAGATTATTTTGATTTGATTTGATTTGATTTGATTTGATTTATCATGTCAAAATTCTTTCAAAATTCAAAAAATGAGAAAGTAAAGGAGGTCACCTATGTGTCTCTCTTTTTTATGTGTGATTAGATAAAAATAAGTGTTAGTTTTAGTCAGATTATCTTCCCTCTCTTATTATTTTTTGGAATCTCGCACTCACATGCTACCCATGGGTCCTTAACTATAGTATCATAACTTTATTAAAGCACCCTAATCGATTAGGAGGTATTGGCAATTTTAAACACTGTACTCAGCTAGTAAATTTTCTTTAAGTAATTTGAAGAGATCAATGGATAGCGACTTACTTTTAATGGATAGCGAACATCATTCAGTCCTTTTTGTTACTAATTCATATTGTTCATACGTTAACTGTTCTTTTCAAATTTAAATCATTTTAATAAATTTTTAAATTAAATTATTATTTTTTATTTCTACTCTGACCACGATATCATTCTATCATTATAAGACAGTGCTAGTGAGCATTGTCTAAGAATGATATTTACTTTTAGTTATCAATATAACAATTTTAAAAAAGAACCATATTATAATTGCGAGTTACATAAACATAACCATAAAGAAAATCATTATGCTCGAGAGAGAGATTATAAAATGGCACTAGCCATTAACTATTTAAATGATTTTTGGCGCTTATAACTCGTACCATTCACTGTTTAAGAGTTCGACGCACATCAACAGACAGGCGGGCGCGAGATGCGCTGAGCAGCTGACCGATACTGTAACGCGTTTAACAATCTTGATGCTTAAAAGAAAACATTTAAAAAACACGATTAAATTAATTAATTAATTAATTTTTTTATTTTTTATTTCTTATTTATTTATTTATTTATTACATCTAACACAAGCAATATAACAGAACTAACTACTTTGCTATAATCCGCACGGGTTAAGTGAATGCATGCAAAGCCAAAGTGTATGAAGCAGGCAAAATCTACGTACCTTATACATGCAGGACCAGCCACCACATGCACCCCAAGGCGCAATTCACCAGCAACAACGCACACAAAAGCAGCACACACACCCACCACCACAATCTCGACGATCGCCCCGCCCCGAAACCGAAGCATCATCAGGAGGATAGGCTCCACGACAAAAATGTGTGCAGTACGATTTTTTTTGTCGTGGAGCCTATCCTCCTGATGATGCTTCGGTTTCGGGGCGGGGCGATCGTCGAGATTGTGGTGGTGGGTGTGTGTGCTGCTTTTGTGTGCGTTGTTGCTGGTGAATTGCGCCTTGGGGTGCATGTGGTGGCTGGTCCTGCATGTATAAGGTGCGTAGATTTTGCCTGCTTCATACACTTTGGCTTTGCATGCATTCACTTAACCCGTGCGGATTATAGCAAAGTAGTTAGTTCTGTTATATTGCTTGTAATATGGAATTCCGCAAAGTAACGCCTTCTATAAATCATTTAAATTTTTTATTTCTTATTTATTTATTCAAATTACATCTAATACCTTTCCAATTTATTTACTTCATATCCATAAGCCTTGCCGACTTGTCTGGATATTGCACATTTTAACTATTACTTATCTGAATATAAAGAAAATATTACATTATACAGAAAACAAACCAAATCACAACAAAGTATTCTTAATATTAAGTTAATGCAGGTAGATTATTTTACAATGACAGCGAGCACAACAGAAAAATAATGTTTAAGATAAATGAATACTTAAAAGTCTATTGCTTCTACGAAAATACGAAAATTATTTTATTCAAAAAGACTTACATGTTTTCTTTAACGCTATAAATAACGCTAACTATTGTTAGCGTTATTCATAGCTTTTATAAAAGCTATGAATATGAATATGAAAGTACAAAAAGGAAAGTAAGTTTAAAGATGACTTACAACAAAAAAAGTTAATGTTTTACCAAAACGAAAAAAAGGAATTGTAAAAGAAAAAATTACGAAAATTAAACGTATGGCTCAATTTAAGACATGTTGTGGCATGAAGATATGCACAATAGATAATTTTTGCACTGGAGATAACACAAAAGATATTGAATAAGGTATTTCATTTCTAAATTAATTTTTGTTAAATAAGTAAATGAATAAAGATGCTACCAATATATAATTATTTAAGACAAATATTTTCTTGTATGTGACTTAAATAATTCATGATATTGCGCCTTGATTAATAATTATTAATTTAATTTAGTAAATTTGGCTATTTAATTTCTAAATCAATTTTTGTTAAATAAATAAAATTAATTGACATATATATATAATTGACATAAGTGACAAATTTTTCTGGTTATGTGACTTTAATAATTCATGATATAGACCTTTGATTAATATTGATTAATTTAAATGATTTATAGAAGCAGGCGTTACTTTGCGGAATTCCATATTACAAGCAATATAACAGAACTAACTACTTTGCTATAATCCGCACGGGTTAGGTGAATGCATGCAAAGCCAATGTGTATGAAGCAGGCAAAATCTACGTACCTTATACATGCAGGACAAGCCACCACATGCACCCCAAGGCACAATTCACCAGCAACAACGCACACAAAAGCAGCACACACACCCACCACGACAATCTCGACGATCGTTTCGCCCCGAAACCGAAGCATCATCAGGAGGATAGGCTCCATGACAAAAATCGTACTCGTAATCGTAATCGTAATCGTAATCGATTAATTTAAATTTTTTAGTACTATTAGTTTAGAAGTACGTGATACACTTTATCGTCGCAAATATCTAGACTGTTCGGTCGGTCCACGCGCACGCGCCGCGGCAGCTGTATACAGCATCTGTCCCACGCACACAGGGATATACGTAGCACGAGCTAACCTGCAACCTACCTGTAGCTTTCTTTTTAATATATTTTAATAGCTGTTTTCTAAAAAAATACCGATTGGAATCTTACAGATTCTTATTTTCATGCATCTACTAGCTAACCGGGCAAACGATGTACTGCCATATAAATTATACTAAGGAATTTCTAATGCAAAAAAACCCAAAAAATTAAAAAGAATGTTAGGGGTGGTCAACCCTTATCATTTAGGGGTATAAAAAATAGATAATAGCCGATTCCCAGACCTACTGAATATACATATAAAATTTCATCAACATCGATAAAGTCATTTGAGAGGAGTATAGTAACTATAACATTGTGATACGAACATTGAATAATTTATTAAAACTGCACACATTTTACAAATAAAGCAATTTTAAATGCCGTTAAGTGTTAAAACATTAAACGTAACCATTTTATCAAATCCGAATTTTTTATTGTAATCTTTATGATATACGTGCAGGCGTTGGTGGTGTAATGGTCAGCATAGTTGCCTTCCAAGCAGTTGATCCGGGTTCGATTCCCGGCCAACGCACACTTTTTATGTTTAAATTTTTTTAATTATTTTAAATATAAAGTGATTATTTAAGAAATTTCAATTTTGATTAATATATATATTTTTTATTTGTTTCGCTTTAATAAGTCTAATCATAGAGTTATGAAACTAGAGCAGGGAGGCCAGTCTAAAATGTGTTCTATTCAAATAAAGTGGATGTAAATGAAATCGTATCTATGTCTCTTTTTTATTTGAGATTAGACAAAGATAAGTACTTATACGAGTTTCATCTTTCTTCTCGTTATTTATTATAACACTCTCACTTACAGGCCAGCCTATGGCCTCCGTACATTAGTATTATAACTCTATATATTTAATGCCTCATGAGCTATCTTTTGTCGTTACAATTTTCTGTTATATAAGACCATAAAATACAGAGGGGCTTACACTAAGGTGCGTCCTTAATATCGAGAAAGTTGACGGCAGATGCTATACACAGCTATATTTACAGCTTTCACATAATTATTTATTACGTAGCGACATCAAATAGGTACAAATATAGATCATTATTCTTTCTTTGACTGGCTCGTATATAAGGGGAAGTCTGAAAGTTGCGCCCATTATAGAAAAGATGAGAGGTGCAAGATTGGGATGGTATGGACATGTAATGAGGAGGGATGAAAGTCATGTGATCAAACGAGTGTTGAGTATGAATGTGGATGGATATGTGACTAGAGGAAGGCCTAAAAAGAGATGGTTGGAATGTGTGAAGTATGACATGCATATAAAAGGAGTAGCGCTAGAGTTGACGAATGATAGAAGAGAATGGAAGAGAAAAACATGTTGTACCGACCCCACTTAGAGTGGGATAAGGGTAGGAGAAAGAAGAAGACTGGCTCGTTGGTGTAGTTGGCAGTGACTCTGCCTTCAGCTCCGCGGATCGCGGGTTTTATTCCCGCTGAGGGCCAACATTTTGGCTGTTGTCAAAAGTCTGGTTGTATTATAATTGTTTCAAAATTATATATGTATTTACCAGTGTGTCTGCCATCCATAATATAAAAATATTAAGCTACTTTAGAGTCGGGCGACCGTGTGTGTAATTTTTTTATCTATACCTTCAAATTTATTTATTTATTAAAATGGTAGTTTTTTTTCTTCTTACGTCTAAGCATAAATTAGAATTGTATAAGTACACAATTCTAATTCTTAATTCAAATAAATTTGTAAACAAGTTCTTTTGAATAGTTAACTCCTTTCTGGTATGTAAAATTGCTCCTACCGAGAATTCGTGGTTGCTCTTTTTGAACAATAGTTCTTATAATTGGTTGGAGATGGTAATGGTCATTGCTTTTTTATGAGAGTTCATGATTAAGTTGATGTTTTGTTAATTTAATTATCCTAAAACGGCAATGGATGAAGCCTATGGTAAACGTAGCTTTGGTAAACCCCAAAGCCCACACAACAGTTATAGAAGGCCTCAAAGAGTTCGTGGTGAGACACTGGATCCAAGCGGACTAAGATTCTTTAACGTTTAAAATGCTAGATTTAAATCAAAATAATCTTTGTTCAAATAAGCTTTTTCAAGCACATTTAAATCGTCAAGGACCAATAAGTTTATGAGGCTACCTGGTTTGAAAAGTTACCTAGTCCTTAATCTTACCGAGAAAAACCAGCAAGAAACTCGGCGGTCAATGAAGAAAACAGCAATATAGTGGAAAAACCTTAAGAAATATCGGGAGTAAAATAAATGTGCACTGCGCTGCGCTAAATGGTGCGTGAGAGAGAAAGGAAGGGTCTATTACCAGTAATGCAATGTTGCCAATATTAAAATTCTCGTCTAGAAACATTTTTATATGTCTTTAACAGTCAATCTTTTAAACATTCATTTTATTTACACGCTCAAGAGTTTTGTACGAAGCCAGAAGGATTTTCGATCTTTTGAATCTTCAATTGTTTGATATGCTTTACTTATAAGGATACTCTCTACAATTAATGTAAGCCTTTTCGTAGGCAAGTCTAATATATTTGGCAAATGAAGATACCTACGTTCAGCAGTACACATCATCAGTAGAAAAAGCAGTAAATAAGACAGTAAAAGATGTTTAAATATTGCGCACCATTGCATGTATATAAATACAAGTGATTGATAACTATTACCAACAGTCGTGAGCTATGTGACAAATATTTATGGAGAGCAGTGTTTTTATCCGGATATGAAATAGCCATTGATCATCAATGAAAATTGTACACATAACTTAAAAACGTTAAAAAACAATTAAGGTGTCACGTCATGGCGTTGAATTGAGTGAAAAAAGTGGTTCAATTTATGACAATCGATCAGTTTTTACCGTTCTTAGCTCGTGCTACTACCATCCTGTACTGTTGCGCAGACAAATTATTTAAAATTGAAATACTAATAAATAATCTGTTTAGTTTTTTTTTATTTCATTCACTTCGTTAAAGCTCAAAATTTTATTTAAAAGTCATATCTCTAGATAACTAGTAACTTTAAAACGAGTAAATATTAAGTAACATGGTAAATTTTAATTAATAACGTTATGAAAGTATTCAGTGTGAATTTCCGCAATGCTTGGTAATTTTCTCTGATGTATGTAAATATTCAATATTATACCAAGAAGTTTTTTATTAATAAAACAACATAGCAGTCAATTATTTTGTCTTTGGAGAGAAGACTTAGTAACATTTTCAGCATTATGAATACTAAGGTGTATAATGTATTACTGTATAAACTACTTAATATTAAAAATTTGTACTAAAACACTATTTTAATTACTGTGGTAAACGCAATATGTGGCCGACTGTACATCTATTGTCGGCATCTGGCGCAAGTTTTTGTGTTCCGTTAATTTTCTACTTTTTGTCTCATAGCAGGTTATGCGCCAGATGAACTCTTGAATCGGACACTCGAAACAATGACCTTAAGACAGGTTAAACACTTAAAAAAGCTTCCTATGTCTTTTTTACATTTTGAACGTGATATGTTTTTGAATTTATCCGTAGGTATGTTGAAATAATTTTAGAATCAAAATAAAAACAGCCTGTTATGGAAAGCAAAGGTCTTTTATCCACCTGCGTGATATAATTCAGACCGGAATTAACACATATCCCAGGAATAGAAACGTAAAAACCCCATATGCATATATCTATCTTACAGCTGATGGTCTCAGAACGTTATATCCGGAATCCAGACAACTTAAAAATTAGCGAAAAAAGATAGAAAAAATCGATCCTTTGTCTTTGGATGGTGGTAATTTAATTAAATTTTAAGACTATATCAAAGAGAAACTGAATCCAATTTGAACACCATTCCAAATTCTTACTGAATGTCAAAAAATATTTATTATTTAATAGACATGTTTACGTTTTCACTATATATTTTAATATTACTAGCAATAATATGAAAGCTTTATTACCGTCACACTTACATAGATACAAGAGAGGTTGTAAAATTATATTTAAATAAATAAAATTATGCAAAAGTAATAATTAAATAATAATAATCCGCGATAAGACAAATGGACTATTCACCTACCTTAACCTCTACTACAAAACACAACTACACACATTAACTAGAACAAACTCAACAAACGTTTCCCCCCAGCGAAGCATCATCGGGACTCACGACAAAATCGCAAAGTATTGCGAATTTATATTAACTATTTGCTAATATCGCGGATTTTAGCAAAATAATCTTATTATTATTTCTCTATCATGGATCTCCGATAAGTAACGTTTTATACGTTCCTAATACATTAAATACTTGATGACTTGATTGGGAATCTGTACTTAAAGATGAAAACTCACTAACTAAGATGAGATAATAAGATATAAAAATGACAACAATTTTTTTTTATATCTCTTTTGCAACTTTAACAAAACGATAAAATATAAACTTATTGATTTTTCATATCACCTTTAATCGTAATGTACCTAAGTAAATATCATAATAAAATATTCGGTGAACCGACGTTAATAAATCTTAAGATAAGGCTTATCCTGTTTCAAATCCCAAGATCGTTCATCTTACCCTAAATAGATATCAAAGATATAATTATTGATTGTCACTTGATACCTACTCGGTCCCCAAAACAAATCAGTCCCCTATCTCCGCAGATATAAGATGAAGTACGACCATTGGATGCTGTGCGCGCCCCGCCTCTACAAAGATCAACCAATCAAACGCCAGCATCTTACTACGCAAGCGTGTAAATAGTTGTTATATAAAGTATATAGCCTGATTGTTATCTCACAAGATTAATTTTATCTTATAAGAATAAGTATTGAGAAATAACACAAATAAAACGTGTGACTTTGGTTCATAATCGCAATGATGAAATCAGAGTGAAACAATTTAAATGATTTATTCTGTAGGGTTTTGAAAAAATCATTTAAATTAGGCAATAAGAGGTGTTATATTTGGAAATAAATTTCAAACGCATTCTCGATGCTTCTGGAGTTTACTACTACTACATTATTTTATGTGAATTTCATTAACAACCTCAAAACCCTTGTTTTAGTTTTAATATATAAGTGGAAAATTGTATATTGAAAAGCTTAAGTTTTTTTCAGACATTTGTTTAAACGTTGACCTAATTTGCGTGCGACTTTAAGTTTCAACTCCTACATTTATATAGAAGTGGAATATGAAAAATACTTATATAAAACTTTTCATTAGATGATTGACTCTATTTTAAATACACATATTTGATAATATTCTTTGATAAAAAATAATGCTTATTAGAAATAACATTAGGACTGATACCGCCATCTATTATAGTATCTTTGCAAAACAATTATTCGTTACACAAAATATGTAATATTTGTTAATTAACAAATATTGTTTCTTCGTAAGTCTGAATTTTTAAGAGTATAGACTTTTTTTAATCTATCTTTTTCTTTATTTCGATTGCACACATTTTTGTATATATACACAGATTGCCATCTAGTGATGAATAGTAAAAAAAAATAAGAGTTAAAGAGGATATAGCGCTATAAGATTACCAAAAAAATGCCGTTTTTATTCAAATGAGTATATATGGAAATAAATTTATCAGTTTAAACTAATAAAACTAATTTAATAGTTAAAAAATACCACAATACAATAAAAAATATAACAGTAAAATAAAAAAAGGAAAAATGACTGGTTTTACAATATATATGTATATTTGTTTGCGGGCGTTTCCGGTTCTATATTCAAAATAATAGCATAATTTTTATACAATTTATTTAATAAAGGAATACTAAACTACCATTAAAAATATGCATATGTTGTCCATAAAAATGTACACTTTGCTTATGAGATTTTATTCGTGATTATTTTATAAGACTTAGAATGACTACAAAAATAAATCTAGTTAGTTTTTATATGTAAACGAGTACTTTTACTTTATTAATTTATATTTATACTTATTACATATTTCATTTAGAAATAATGAGTGAAAAATCTGAAGGAATATATCATTGGAAATTGGGTGATATAGCTCTTGCTAGAGTATGCAAGAAAGTTTATGCAAAAGTACAGGTAGTAAAGAATGAAGAAGGACTCTTCCATGATGATAAAGGTGTTTTTTTCTTTTATACTTATATATTGTTTACTGGTCTATTAATATTTTATTTATCTATTAAGTTAAAAAAATCTTGGGTTGAAAATATTTGTTCACACTTATTGTACACTAAAGTACAACTATTTTCACAAATTCTTAGATCGTGTTTATTTTTTTTTAATGTCCACTTTTTGAACAGCTTAACTTCATTAGGTAGATATTTTCATATGCTTACGACTTTAAATATATTGGATGTGTGATAAATGTATGGCTTTCGAAACTAAAAACTCCATAAATGTTTGAAAAACGAATTTTATACTGGATTTTTTTTTATTTTAATATATAATTAAAATTTAGACATGTACTATGAATATGAAGGTTGATTAGATGTACTAAGAAATTCGAGCATGGGATTTTAAATTAAAACGAAGATACATAAATTTTCGCCTAATTTGCGCTGTACACGATATAAAGATAATATTGCTAATGATAATAATAATAAAAAAAAATTAAAAAAAGAAGCACTACAAACGTTTCGAAAAAATATTTGCGTTTTAAATAAAATATATTTTTTTATTTTAAATCATAATTTTTCCTATATTTATATGGTTTGAGACTATTATATAACACTATGTAAAATATAATTTATTAGGATATAAATATATAGCTCTATAGAATATATATTATAATATAGTTCTAGGTATATCAGCAGATGAAAATGGTATAATAGTAACAAGCCAGCTCTGTTACTATGTGGAGTTAGTCCGTACAAAACAGCAAATGTGGCTCCCATACACCTGCATGTATCTTGCAGAGCGTTCCAGGCCTTTTTATGGTTCTAATAGCAAAGCTCCTGTGACCAAGCCAGTTATAAAGACAACTCCTAAGAAGGTATTATTTTTCCGACTGATATTTAGTAGTACTAATCAAATATTAATTATTTTATCAGATTTGTTTTGAAAGCTGTACTGAGGAATTTTTTGAATACAAGAATATGTAGTCAAGGAGTTGTTTAGTTTCAGCATGAAATTCCTATACAATCTTTCCAATATAATTCCAAATGACTATTTTTAAAGCCACAACAATTATAAAAATGAATGGTAAATGAAAATACATATAATTGTTTCAGAGAAAACTGAAAGAGGACCATGTTCTACCCCTATCAGTAAAACCAACAAAGTATAAAGAGCCAGATCTGAATATATCATATGAAGTCCGTCAGACACCCCTGAAGCAGGGAAAATATGAAAATGCATTTAAGGAATTTGTGCGACTTGGCACAGAGCACATATTTGACCAATTTTATGATATTTTATGTTCTGAAAAGGAGAACAATAGCTATATATTCGATTATCTTGATCATGTTGATGCAAGTACTGAAGATAAATTTGAGATGGTGCTTAAAAATTTTGTTACTACTAAAGAGGTTGAAAATTATATGCATCAGTGTTGGAGATATAATTTTGTTCACAAGCAGAAAGATGCTAGCAAAGATGTATCTGACAGTACTGTAAGTATTGCACTTAAATATTTAACATTCATCTCATACTAAGCAAGGCACATATTAAGTTTGATTCCTTGTATCACTGCTTCGTGTGAGAATAAACCACTTAAGGGTAAATTATAGTGGAGTGATATGGAAACATAAGGCTGAATTCTCTGAATCAGTCATCCCTTCAAGTAATATGTCGATACTGAACTTATGCCTATATATGCATATATCTATACTTATGTGATTGGTTAAAAACCTCTGTATTGCTAATATTATGCCATTAATAATGATAACAACATATTAATATTTATGAATGTTGTATTCTACTTAAGAATACTTCTAAGAGTTTCTTTCTTATAACAATGCTTTCTTATATACAATATTTTTCCATTTAGTTTTTATATATTGGTTTTGTTCATCTAATTTGGAATGTTTAATATATTATAAATACGAAAGTTTGTGTGCTTGTTACACATTCACACAATAACAGCTGAACAGATTAGGATTAAATTTGGGCCATAAATGCAAAAACTGGACCAAAAAATAAATATAAGACTCTGTATCCATGCAGAGGAAGACATATAATAACATTACACAAAATATTTTTCATTCACGAATGAAACAGCTGAACAAATATATATTTTTTTGTTATCGGTGTACCCTTGTTTATTTATTATATAAGAATAGAAATGAATGAATTTCATACATTTACTACATATTTTCACACTTTCAGAAATCTTTGCAGCCTAAAATGCAGATAACTATTCATGCACCATGGTGCTTAGTTTGTGGAGATAACAACAAGTTATGGGAGTGTATGAACTGCCCAGCATCCTTTCATATTGCTTGCAGAAAGGAATGGCTCGTTAATATTATACGTAAGTTTGATTTTAATATTTGCAGTTTAGTTCTTCACTTTGTTAGCCAAACACTGAGACTATGTGCCTCTCCAGGATGTCACAGGTTCAAACTACTGGCAGGCACAAATGAGTTTTTCTGTTAAAACTTATGTCCCTAATTGATATTTGCAATTTATCTCATGCTTTTTAGTAAAGGAAAACATCGTGAGTTAACCTGCATGTCTCTAAGGACTTTTGAGGATATATGTAACATACCAATCCTCATTGGAACAAAGTGGCGTGTCTAATCTCCAATCCTTCTGTTGATATAAGGAAAGAGGTGGCCAATGCCCAGCAGTGTAAAAGTAACAGGCTGTTACTTTTATGAGCAAACAACTTATAGATAAGAACAAAGATAAGAAGTTGTCACAACAATCTCCTTCCCATCATATTTCTCGAAAGTAAGAATCTCATTAATATATTTGGCCAAATGAATTTCACATTTTCATTATCAAATGTAAAAAAAATCGTTGGCATTTAACAAATATATTAAAATAAAAAATGGTACGCCGTGTGGTATCCGGCTGCATAGAATAGACCACCCTCATTTCTTACCGAGGTGTCTTAAAAGGCGACTAAGGCAAGTTGACGTTAGGCAGGCGGCCGATCGTAAATTACAGTCAAATCATGTGTCAACATGTTTGTAGCATGTTGAGCCGACCCCACTTAGAGTGGGATAAGGGCAGGACAATGTATGTATGTATGTATTAAAATAAAAAATGGTCAATTTAGCAGGCATTTAAATAAGAAAGATGCCTAATTGACTAATTAGACTTTAGACTAATTGTAACTAATTTTATAATCAAAAAAGTGTATTTTTATGTGATGGTTTTCAAGGAATTGTTGAATGTTACTATTCTATGGTAAACTGTTTCTTAGCAGAATTAATTGATCCTTTTATATCAATAGATAGTCTCCCGCCACCGCCGTACTTCCTTTGCATTAATTTTATATTACTGAATTTAAACAAATTTTAATAGAGTACGTTTAAAATTTCGTATCCTTCAGTTTTCCTGTTCTGGAAGAACGTTTATTATTTTTATCGTATGTGCTAGCCCAGTATATAAGCTTTATTTATCTTTTGCAGTTATAATACAAGTATTTTTGGGTTTAAATCTAAAACGATTTGATTAAAAAATTAAAATGTTCCAAATATCTTTGAACCTGTTTTTATATTAGTGACATCTTTATGTATACTAGTAACGATGTGCCTTTAACCATTAGTATGTGATTTTTATATAATTATATAGATGGCGCTAAACGTTTTAAAAGCAAAATGGCATCGCGCTAAGGAGAATCTTTAACGAATAATCACCCTCGCAAGGAGTGTGGTGTTCGGTATCGCTTCTCGGCCTTTTGGCTAAGATCAAAGTGTAGTATCTGTTCTTTTCAGCTTAATATCTGAAAGTTCCCGCATTGCGGGACCAGTATATTAAACTGATTTTTGTATAACGACGGGATGTTCGGGGCTCGCTCCACTCCCGTCACGGGTCGGCCCGGCATTGCAGTGCCGCCGGGATGGGCCCACAATCCACATATTACTCTATTATTATCAAACTTATATTTAAGTTTCATGCGTTATTTTCATTCGATTATCGTTACATGGACGAGGTTGATATCGTGAACATTTTTGTATCAGAAGGTGAAGCTCTATGTAACCGTTTAACGTGTCTCAAAATTAAACGTTAAACTGGCACTAGAATGTGGGCCCAGCTTGTCACTACTTTAAATGTAGTGTTTCACACTTTTAGATAGAAGTGTTACTACGGGAAAGGTATTTTTTTAAATTGGTGCAACCGTCTAAGACGCCAAAACAGTACATATGCCAAAAAAAGTTATGCCTATTTAAGTGCCTTCGTCTATATAATCTGCTACTTGATTTAGCAATACTGCTGTATATGTACTCCATAAATTACATACGTCAGCGTGTTTTAAGATGTACATGGTGCGGCATAATAAACGGTTAACAGTCCAAAATATGATAAAAATCTAATCAACAAAACCAAATTATAGTCCAAAATAATGTTTAAGTCAACCCAAAAGTTGTTAGTATACAAGCCACGTAAATTGATTACTTAATAATGAACAATTAAAAAGGAGGAGAGCGTATTGAGTTGCTGAGAAGTGCTACTATCCCAACCTCGGTCCTATTCTACGGCGTACACTTATACATCTATCTCTCTATTTCTAACGTATATTTTCTCAATTTATCTCTCTCTAACTTATACATTTTATTGATTATGCACATGTTCTATTCCAATTCCAAGAATTTGCAAAAAAAAACTATTTTGGACACATTGTAAATAAGATACTCTCAACGACATTTAAAATTTGGTTCTTTTTATAGATGTAGTACGCATATGTTTTTATATTTATATTTCTACTATTATGGTTAATCTACTACTAATTTGGTAATCTTCTTTAGTTGCGCCAATTTTACACACAAATTAAATTTTACGTTTACAAAATATCATATCAGTGACATCTGAATTATTACAAAACCAGCTTCTACAAAAGTAGCTAAACGTGCCTGCATGAAATGCGATCCGTTATGCTGAGTACTAATTTAGTTTAAGCATATTACATTAGATGGCGCTACACGTTTTAGAAGCAAAATGGCATCGCGCTAAGGAGAATCTTTAGCGAGTAATCACATTCGCAAGGAGTGTGGTGTTTAGTATCGCTTCTCGGCCTTTTGGCTAAGATCAAAGTGTAGTATCTGTTCTTTTCAGCTTAATATCTGAAAGTTCCCGCATTGCGGGACCAGTATATTAAACTGATTTTTGTAAAACGACGGGATGTTCGGGGCTCGCTCCACTCCCGTCACGGGTCGGCCCGGCATTGCAGTGCCGCCGGAATCGGCCCACACATTATCACTTAACAGTAAACAATCACTAGAATGCAGAATCTGTTGTAGAATAATCGATATCGAGTTATTGACTGAGTACTGAGTAGTGACTTGATATACTCAACAATTTGCAATAGAAGCTAAAGCTGTACACCACATGTCCCAAAATTAAACGTTAAAGCCGGTACCATAAGGTGGAATAAGGCTTATGATTGAGTAATCATAAACCTTTGCTAGAGTTAGTAAAAAAAGAAAGGAAAAAACGCATTTTTATAAAATAAACAACTACAAAATTTAACAAACACTGACATTCCTTATGATATTTTAACGACCATAATTTTTAAAATGTTTAAAATTTTCTCCATCGGCAATTTATATCTAATCTATCACTATTCATGAAAATGTTAAAATATGTGTAGTTTCTACCCAAAAATAAATCAGAATGTTACTGCAAAATTTAAAAAAAAATTACTCAGACTATTTTTATACATACAAAAAATGTTACCATGTCAAGTTTTTTTTTAATTGGCACAAGTAACTAAGTTTCCAAAATAGTATGTTTAGATATACCCTAGGAATATTTAATAATAAACGCTTAACAGCCCCAAATTTGCTTAAAGTCCAATTCACTATCAAATCTCAGTCCAAAATAATGTCAGGTTAGTTCAAATTCTAGGTCCCTTCATTAAGTCTAAAAAATCGAGCTAAAAGTTGTTAGATCGAAAACATACATCTATCTCTCTCTCTCCCTCTATCTCTAAAGTATTATCGCTTTACTTCTAATTTTTTTTTACTAAACATGTTTTATTCAAATTCCAAGAACTCGTCATAAAATGTATTTTGGACACATGGTAAAAGTCATTACGGTCAAAGTCGTTCATAATTTGGTTATTCTTTAAAAATAGTACATATCTTTTTGTAGCTAGTTTTCCTAGGATATAATTGTGCTATTTTGGAATCTTATTTGCACCAATGAGGTGTAAACTTAATTAAAATTTACGTTTACAAAACATTATTATATCAGTGACATCTAAATGATTAAGAGTAAACCAGCGCCTGCAAACTTGCAAAGGTGGCAGACTCGACGTACCTGCATGAACGATCCGATACGCTGAGTACGAATTTAGTTTAAGCATATTACTTTAGATAGC
The DNA here is from genome assembly GCA_947086505.1 of Morpho deidamia. Classification (NCBI taxonomy): domain Eukaryota; kingdom Metazoa; phylum Arthropoda; class Insecta; order Lepidoptera; family Nymphalidae; genus Morpho; species Morpho deidamia. The sequence continues at coordinate 4,896,351 of CAMTZC010000004.1, read as the reverse complement.
GCTACACGCTTTAGGAATAAAATGGCATCGCGCTAAGGAGAATCTTTAGCGAATAATGACGTTCGCAAGGAGTGTGGTGTTCGGTATCGCTTCTCGGCCTTTTGGCTAAGATCAAAGTGTAGTATCTGTTCTTTTCAGCTTAATATCTGAAAGTTCCCGCATTGCGGGACCAGTATATTAAACTGATTTTTGTAAAACGACGGGATGTTCGGGGCTCGCTCCACTCCCGTCACGGGTCGGCCCGGCATTGCAGTGCCGCCGGGATCGGCCCACATATTATCACTAAACAGTCACTAGAATCTATTGTTGAATAATCGATATCGAGTTATTGACTGAGTAGTGACTTGATATATTCAACAATTTGCAATAGAAGCTAAAGCTGTACACCACATGTCCCAAAATTAAACGTTAAAGCCGGTACCATAAGGTTGGAATAAGGCTTATGATTGAGTAATCATAAACCTTTGCTAGAGTTAGTAAAAAAAGAAAGGAAAAAACGCATTTTTATAAAATAAACAACTACAAAATTTAACAAACACTGACATTCCTTATGATATTTTAACGACCATAATTTTTAAAATGTTTAAAATTTTCTCCATCGGCAATTTATATCTAATCTATCACTATTCATGAAAATGTTAAAATATGTGTAGTTTCTACCCAAAAATAAATCAGAATGTTACTGCAAAATTTAAAAAAAAATTACTCAGACTATTTTTATACATACAAAAAATGTTACCATGTCAAGTTTTTTTTTAATTGGCACAAGTAACTAAGTTTCCAAAATAGTATGTTTAGATATACCCTAGGAATATTTAATAATAAACGCTTAACAGCCCCAAATTTGCTTAAAGTCCAATTCACTATCAAATCTCAGTCCAAAATAATGTCAGGTTAGTTCAAATTCTAGGTCCCTTCATTAAGTCTAAAAAATCGAGCTAAAAGTTGTTAGATCGAAAACATACATCTATCTCTCTCTCTCCCTCTATCTCTAAAGTATTATCGCTTTACTTCTAATTTTTTTTTACTAAACATGTTTTATTCAAATTCCAAGAACTCGTCATAAAATGTATTTTGGACACATGGTAAAAGTCATTACGGTCAAAGTCGTTCATAATTTGGTTATTCTTTAAAAATAGTACATATCTTTTTGTAGCTAGTTTTCCTAGGATATAATTGTGCTATTTTGGAATCTTATTTGCACCAATGAGGTGTAAACTTAATTAAAATTTACGTTTACAAAACATTATTATATCAGTGACATCTAAATGATTAAGAGTAAACCAGCGCCTGCAAACTTGCAAAGGTGGCAGACTCGACGTACCTGCATGAACGATCCGATACGCTGAGTACGAATTTAGTTTAAGCATATTACTTTAGATAGCGCTACACGCTTTAGGAATAAAATGGCATCGCGCTAAGGAGAATCTTTAGCGAATAATGACGTTCGCAAGGAGTGTGGTGTTCGGTATCGCTTCTCGGCCTTTTGGCTAAGATCAAAGTGTAGTATCTGTTCTTTTCAGCTTAATATCTGAAAGTTCCCGCATTGCGGGACCAGTATATTAAACTGATTTTTGTAAAACGACGGGATGTTCGGGGCTCGCTCCACTCCCGTCACGGGTCGGCCCGGCATTGCAGTGCCGCCGGGATCGGCCCACATATTATCACTAAACAGTCACTAGAATCTATTGTTGAATAATCGATATCGAGTTATTGACTGAGTAGTGACTTGATATATTCAACAATTTGCAATAGAAGCTAAAGCTGTACACCACATGTCCCAAAATTAAACGTTAAAGCCGGTACCATAAGGTTGGAATAAGGCTTATGATTGAGTAATCATAAACCTTTGCTAGAGTTAGTAAAAAAAGAAAGGAAAAAACGCATTTCTTATAAAACTTTTGGACCTGTACATGACATCTCAAGAAAAAAAGGAAAAGTTACTGACTTTTTATTTAATAACAAAAAGTTTGAAATTCTACAAATACTGACATCTCTTATAATATTTTAACGACCATAATTTTTGAAATATTCATGAAAATGTTAAAATATGTGTAGTTTCTACCCAAAACTAAATCAGAATGTTACTGCAAAATTTAAAAAAAAATTACTCAGACTATTTTTATACATACAAGAAATGTTATCATGTCAAGTTTTTTTTTAATAGGCACAAGTAACTAAGATTCCAAAATAGTATGTATAGATATACCCTAGGAATATTTAATAATAAACGCTTAACAGCCCCAAATATGCTAAAAGTCCAATTCACTATCAAATCTCAGTCCAAAATAATGTCAGGTTAGTTCAAATTCTAGGTCCCTTCATCAAGTCTAAAAAATCGAGCTACGAACGAATACCTACATCTATTTCTCTCTCTCCCTCTATCTCTAAAGTATTATCGCTTTACTGCAATTAGTTTTTTTACTAAACATGTTTCATTCAAATTCCAAGAACTCGTCATAAAATGTATTTTGGTCACATGGTAAAAGTCATTACTTTCAAAGTCGTTCATAATTTGGTTGTTCTTTAAAAGTAGTACATATCTTTTTTTAGCTAATTTTCCTAGGATATAATTGTGCTATTTTGGAATCTTAGTTGCACCAATGAGGTGTAAACTTAATTAAAATTTACGTTTACAAAATATCATATCAGTGACATCTAAATTATTACAAACCAGCTTCTACAAAAGTAGCTAAACGTGCCTGCATGAAATGCGATCCGTTATGCTAAGTACTAATTTAGTTTAAGCATAGTACATTAGATGGTGCTACACGTTTTAGGAGCAAAATGGCATCGCGCTAAGGAGAATCTGTAGCGAGTAATGAGATTCGTAAGGAGTGTGGTGTTCGGTATCGCTTCTCGGCCTTTTGGCTAAGATCAAAGTGTAGTATCTGTTCTTTTCAGCTTAATATCTGAAAGTTCCCGCATTGCGGGACCAGTATATTAAACTGATTTTTGTAAAACGACGGGATGTTCGGGGCTCGCTCCACTCCCGTCACGGGTCGGCCCGGCATTGCAGTGCCGCCGGGATCGGCCCACATGTAACCATGAAAATAAACATAGAGCTGGAAGCTTTCATTGATTGAGTGATTACGTGTAGTTGATATTCTAATTCTATACATTCTTCATAAGAGGTTGAATCTGTTAAAACGCAAATCTAATTACTGAACTGCAGTGATATAGAACTACAATAGCACAAATATATTACATAACTTTTTTATGAAGGAGGCACTTGAAAAATTTATTTTGCAATAAAATTAACTTATTTTAATTTTTATATATCAGTTAACGAGCTATATTAGATGTACAAAAAAATAATGTAGCAAATAATAAGATCAAATTGTAGTATGTTCTTTTCAGCGTAATATCTGAAAGTTAAAATACTTAAATGAACTTAAAACTAAAGCCGTAAGCAAACCGTATGATTCGGTACTGAGTAACGGGTGCGCCATTTAGTACCGAGTACCGAATCGTTACTCACGAATGCTATTCGTTACTAGTTACTCGCATCTTTCGTATCGGTACGTATTAGTAACTACATAATATGGTACCTATTCTGTGGTTTGAATGTGTGCTGTTGGTGAAATTAAATGAACCTTACGAAGAACGATGTTTGTTTTTTTTAATTGTTTATTATGCCCCTTAAAATCAATATTTTTAAATTATTTAAAATCTCCTTTAAGAATTTTTTTATCATATTTTATGTTGTCTCAACAATATATATTTTATTCTCACAGTTAAAATATTAAATCCATTGCAAAATTCAGTAGATTCTGACTACAATTTACTTGTGCTTTTAATTACTAAAAAAATTAATTAAAAAAAGAAAAACTCACCTTACGAAGCTAGGTGTATTTTTGGGTAAGTAAGTAATATGTCGCGCCGATATCATACCGTACGGGAATACGACTCGAGACGTTACTTTAATGCTATGGTATCAAAAGTAACGAATAAAGTACCGATACGATAGTAACGAGTACTACTTGTTGTAGTAACGAACACATACGGGTGCGCTTTTTGTCGTTACTCTTACACCTCTACTTAAAACCTATTACATGATTTACTAATAATTATAATTGTTATGTATTTTAGATCGAAAAAGTCCACCGAAAAAAGTTCAAAAACAGGTGACCTTAGTGGAGAAAATTTTATCAAGCACCAGAACTATCTGTTCGAAATCAGTACAAAAAGAAAAGGAGAGTCTCGAGCTTTGTCCCAGTTGCATGTGGGGTCCTAAGTTAGGGTATGTGCGAAGATTGTTTATATTATGTGTATATATTATCATATTCTATTATTTTCATAATATTTTCTAAACGCTTTTATTTCTTTTCACTTATCCTATCGTGATAGACTAACCTTTACATGTATACCTATTGCTTCAAATGTTGCACTCAAAAGTTAACTCATTTCTTGTTGAAGCATTGATGTGAAATCATACACATAGTTTTATTGATGATACGATATATAACATTATTTATATTACTAAAGGTTCCTGTCCGATGGGAAAAGTTTTTTTACATTCCCCCTTTTACATTACATTCCCCTTGGCTTCTACCACCGTGTTCATATACATGCGTATGTCTGTCACACTTTCACGAATACTGGGATAATATTTGTATAATTTGGTACAATCGAATATACATACATACATATAATACATATACATACTATATATATACATACATACATAACATATATGTTATTTATGTATGTATATTCGATTGTACCAAATTATACAAATATCCCAGTATTCGTGAAAGTGTGACAGACATACGCATGTATATGAACACGGTGGTAGAAGCCAAGGGGACAGTTACGCACGGGGGTGCTTAACCGCTCTAGGGGGGGGGGTCTCCTAGAGCGGTTGATCGCTGGTAAAATGTCAACTCGCAAAGAATTGAAACTTTATAAGGCATTTTTAATAGGAGCTGTAATTTCCCCACCACCTTTTATGATACCCTCATGTTTTGAAAACCATTTTCTTATGCCCACTCCCCCTCTGTGTAGAATCCTGGCTCCTCCCTTCTATATGAATATATTAAAGAGTATTATGACTATTAGCATGTATTGTTCAGGTACGATGACGTGGTGTGGCATAAGCTGGGTGCGTGTCCGTGGTGGCCGGCACGGGTGCTTACCCCGGGGACGGTACCCTCCTGCCTGCTCACACGGAACCACTCCCCGCACCAGTGGCCTCTCAAATATTACGGTAAACACATTATTATTAGTATTAGTGATATAAAAATAATCGGTTTTTATATTAATCAGAGAATAGAGTAGAATAGAGCACCCTCATTTCTTACCGAGGTGTCGTAAAGGGCGACTAAGGTAAGTTGACCCACCGTGTGGTGTCCGGTTGAGTAGAATAGACCATACTCTTTCTTACCAAGGGGTCGTAATACACCAATAAAACATGAGCCATTAAAAAGAAAATGGTGTTTATTTAAAAAAAATCCCATTATAAATATCATTATGATTTAAAAAAATTCATAGATAAATTGATGGTTACGTGATTTTTTAATTGATTAGAGTTTCAGAAACACGTCATTAATCTACCGTTGTTATCTGGTCGCCAATTAAACATGAGCCATCAAAAAGAAAATGGTATTTATTCTACATTGTATACATTCTACATAGCCGCCGTATGGTATCCGGCTGAGTAGAATAGACCACCCTCATTTCTTACCGAGGTGTCGTAAAAGGCGACTAAGGTGAGTTTACCCACCGTGTGGTATCCGGCTGAGTAGAATAGACCACCCTCTTTCTTACCGAGGTGTCGTAAAAGGCGACTAAGGTGAGTTTACCCACCTTGTGGTATCCGGCTGAGTAGAATAGACCACCCTCATTTCTTACCGAGGTGTCGTAAAAGGCGACTAAGGTAAGTTTACCCACCGTGTGGTATCCGGCTGAGTAGAATAGACCACCCTCTTTCTTACCGAGGTGTCGTAAAAGGCGACTAAGGTGAGTTTACCCACCTTGTGGTATCCGGCTGAGTAGAATAGACCACCCTCATTTCTTACCGAGGTGTCGTAAAAGGCGACTAAGGTAAGTTTACCCGCCGTGTGGTATCCGGTTGAGTAGAATAGACCACCCTCTTTCTTACCGAGGTGTCGTAAAAGGCGACTAAAGTAAGTTTACCCACCTTGTGGTATCCGGCTGTATAGAATAGACCACCCTCATTTCTTACCGAGGTGTCGTAAAAGGCGACTAAGGTAAGTTTACCCACCGTGTGGTATCCGGCTGTGTAGAATAGACCACCCTCATTTCTTACCGAGGTGTCGTAAAAGGCGACTAAGGTAAGTTTACCCACCGTGTGGTATCCGGTTGAGTAGAATAGAACACCCTCTTTCTTACTGAGGGGTCGTAAAATACGACTAGGCTATGTTGGCGTCAGGCAGGCGGCCGGTCGTAAAATACGTAGCCAAATCATATGACGACATGTTTGTAACATATTGTGCCGACCCACTTAGAGCGGGATAAGGGCAGGACGATGATGATGTATACATTCTACATAGATAAATTGTCAGTTACTTGATTTTTATTGATTAGAGTCTCAGAAACACGTCGTTAAACTACTGTTGTTAACTATCTGGCGGCCAGTTAACATGAGCCATATAAAAGAAAATGGTATTTATTCTACATTGTCATTTAATAAAATTTCATTGATCAATTGGCAGTTACGTGATTTTTTCATTGATTACCGTCTCAGAAACACGCCTTTAAGCTACCGTTAGTAATTATATGGGACTCAGTTAAACATGATCCATTCATTGTTTGGGGAGTCAGAAATCGGCCGTTAAGCTACCGTTCTTAATTATCTGGTGGCCAGTTAAAGTGATCCATTAAAAAAATATTTACACATCACTTCCAGGTACGTTGAATTATTCCTGGGGTGATTCTAGTCGGATGTGTCTCTTTCTGCCGAAGCACACGGCAGCTTTAGAAGCGAAAGACGATATGCTTCGGCAGGCGGTATTGGACGCTTCCGACGATTATATCGCCGTTTACCTTACTTAGACTACGCATTTTTAACCTCTTGCCGTTTAAACTGTTTAAATGTTAAAAAAACAAAAGTCCGTTTCACATTAGACGGGATTTTTTATTAATTTTATTATTAATCATACGTACATCGGAATGATTCAAATACGAAACAGAAAACCGTTATTTTTGGGCTTACTAATATTTTACTTTTCAACTATTTTTTATTGAAACTATCAAAGTTAATATTTTATATAAATTTTGATTAATTGAATTAATTTCTATTTTATTTTATTTGGGTGCAAAAACTAAAAATCGCAACGGAAAATTTTGTAATAAAATCCAAAAAAGCCTTGTAAAGCCGTACAAAAAATTGTCTTATCCGACTGACCAGTGTTATAACCTTATTATGGTGTAGTTTCCTCTCGCATGCTTAAACCTTTTGTTTATGTCATCTATTCATATTAATAGTATATGTTAATAGTAATATACCGATTAACACACTTTATACATTTTGAATATCTACAATAATGCAAGAACAGCAAGACTTTGATGTCTTGCTGTTCTTGCTATATTTTTGATTGGAAGACAGAAAGGAAATCACGAGATTAAACATAGATATACTTATAAAAACTTCACGATCTCATAAAGCTTTAAAATAGTTTTAAGAAAAAATGTCGTAACTGGGAATTCTGTTGAATTTTTAGATAAAAAGATGTAGGGTTCACGCGGGATGTTGAATTTTAACGTGTATGTAAATATATATAAAAACAGGTATTATTTTTAATACCATCAATGATCAGAGTAAATAATATATTTTTTCCTGATGAATAGCTATATACGATTTGTGTACGAAATATGGATGTACTTACAATATTCCGATCATTTTAGAGAAATTAAATAACACTTCTAAAATTTTCTCTAGGTACTACTAATAGGCCAACCGTTTAACTCAGTCCTCGCGTGTGGTTTACCACAGGACAGGACGCGGAGATATGACAAAAATGTGAACTGAGCACTCGTAACATGATATACAAGATGTTACCACCTGCACCTACCTCACTATGCGTTCTCGTCCTACCTCCGCACCCACAGGCAAGGACTGAGTTAAACGGTTGGCCTATTAGCAGTAGATAGAATAAATTTTAGAAGTGTTATTTAATTTCTCTAAAATTATCGGAATATATATATACATTTATATTTCGTTCATGTAACAAAAAATATGGCATGTATATATTTATTTATACATGCCATATTTATGTATATATATATGTATATATTTTACTGACTTTGATCATTGACGGTATAATTTTTATATATTTACATACACGTCAAATTTGAACGTCCCGCGTGAAACTACATCTTATCTAAAAATGTAAGCAGGATTCCAAGTTACAATTATTAGTTTTAATATTATTTTATCTTTAATATACGTTTTACTTTTCTGTCGATGTAGAGTAATTTCAAGATTGTGGTGAAAAAGGCCGTTACTTTTAGTAGGCCGGTGCATGCTATTTCTTTTGAAATAAATTTTAATTATTACTTTATTATTATTTTATTTTGTTAATTGTTTTCTTTTTAATAAAATCATTCTGTCCATTTTTACTATCAAGTGTTTTATTTCTAATCTGCCGACCTAAAAGATTGTTCTATTAAAAGTATTTTTTTAATTCACACGGTGGAAAAAATAAATTTTGCAATCGGTTTTTTGTGTGGGGTAACAAAATAAATTTTAATATTATTTACAACATATCTCTAGATAGTTTGAGAGTTTTATGATATATTACCATAGTTATAAACTTAGAGGGAAGTCATAGGAAGGCCTTGGGAGTATCACAAATAATAAGTGGGAAAATGAAACTCATACTTCATCTGGGTCTAATCACACATAAAAAAGAGAGATGGATTGATCACCTTCATGTAAAGTAAAAAAGTAAAGTAACAGCCCGTTACTATGCCCACTGAGCTAAGGCCTCCTCTCTCCGTTTTTGGAGAGGATTGGAGCTAAGACCTACCACGCTGCTGCAATGCGGATTGGTAGGTTACACATATCCCTTGAATTCTCTAGAGATATGCAGGTTTCCTCACAATGTTTTTCCTTCACCGAAAAGCGTGTGATAAATTGCAATTATCAATTAGACACACTAGGTTTTTAATAGAAAAACTCATTGGTGCCTGCCCGGGGTTTGAACCTATGTCGTCTCTAGAGAGTCGCATGGTCTCACCGCTAGGCTATCACAGCTTATTATTTAATTGTAATATGTCACATTTTCGGGCTGCCTTCACTACTCCAAATCTAATAACTGTATGTCAATTACAGTTTCACTGACATTCATTGCTAGATAACAGATATTTTAGAAAGTCACAAGATTCAAGAAATTAGTAAAATCGAATAAAGAATTTTACAAAAGAAAAGTGTAAAAAGTGTAGTGTAGTGTAAAAAAGAGTACAAAATAACATCAAAACATTCGTTAAAGAATTTTTTATTAATCATCATTACATAAAAATAATACTTTTTACAAAACAACATTCAGCCAAGCGTTAGATTCATAATTAGTTATACCTTCACATTCATCTTTGTACTTACAACATTTACACGAAAATTAAAAATAGAAACTTACAATTACATACATGTTACATATTTTATTACATACATATTAAAAATTAGATATATCACAATCCCTTTTAATTAAAATGCAAATTCGCGCGGACGTAGCGTGTTTGAATTTGTAAATGCTCGCTTCCTTAAACTGATATTATTTATGTTGGAAAATCAACTCCATTATTTTGGAAATAAATATTATCTTTATTCGAATATCAAATAGTGGAATGCAATATATATTCGTTTTCATAAATATTATTTTATCTTTATATTAAGTACAAAAGGAAATATCTATATAATTACTAGCTGTGCCTGCGGCTTGGCCTGCGTGGAATTTTAAATATATAAAAAATAGTTATTCTAAATTAACCGTGAGAGATAGAGACATGCTGTTGCGGACTTTTTTTTAGTATTTTTATAGATCTACAATTCTCTAGTACATTATTTTAGCGTATCTTGTGATACATTGTGTATATGTAATATGATTAAACATAATTAATAGAAATAATTTAATAAGTAGTGGGAGACGGAAGTAGTCAAATGTCATTTGTTTCATAAAACGGAAACGGGAATTCAAACAAAGGTTATAAATAGTTGGGGCTATTCTAGTCAGTCTAGTGTCAGCGTTCAATGTGTCTACAATAGTGAAGTGTAACAAAGAGTTAAGTGTAACAATCTCTGCTGGTTTACGTAGCGCACGCGACGAAAGCTCCCAGCAAGCAAGTTTTTTAACAACTGCTCGATCTCTTCAGCACAATTTATATAATACCGACATGTACTATTTACTTAAACCATCCGGAAGTATTTTACTATATTTTGGTAAAAACGGTACAAAGATCCGTTCAGTAGATTTTGAGAAAATCTATTTATATTACATAGCTTTTTGGGACTTTGTTTTATAAAAAGTATAGATTCTCAAAATTTACTGAACGAATTTTTGTACGGTCTTTACTAAAAGGTAGTGCAATTATTTCGGATCATTAAGGACATTATATATAACGATACAAGACGATTTTATGTCAATTATGCTGAAGATCGCGCGGTTGTAAAAAAATTCGTCTGCTGGGAGCTCTATTCGCGTGCGCCGCGTAAACATAGATACACTAAAATAATGTACTAGAGAATTGTTGATCTATAAAAAAGTACGCAACAGTGTGTCTCTATCCTCTTATGGCTAACTCTATATAAATTATGTTCAAAATTTTAATTCGGGAAGACTTTTATATTTATAACTCACTCATTTCAACGTGGACGAAGCCAGTTCATAATATAATTTAAATTACAGTGAAAACTATAAATTTGAAATTGTAGTTACATATTAAATAACATGACAGATCTAAAAAATCTACATTATTCGAAATATTTTTTTAAGCATTCAGAAAAATAGTTATAGAAAAATATAAATCAAAAATGAATAATGAAAAACACAGTTTATAGCTTTAATAAATGTACACATACGCGTATAATTTTCTAAAATATGGAGTTGACTTTCCTATTTCATCATATTGTTTGGTTTTAAATATTACAAAGTTATTTTACATATCGCACGCTTAATATTAAAGTGACTTAATTCAAAAATCAAGCTTAATTTCGTTAGATACATTGTAATACTAATTAATTACATAAATGTAATAGTAGATGTCATAAATGACATCTACTAAAAAACAACTAGAAAAATATTTAAAAAAACCTAGTGTTTTCTTGTTTTTACAAGTTATGAGGTCTTTTTAACACTCATGAGTTATGTAGGCGCTACGCTACCTTTTACTGCAATTTTTCCGACCATCAAAAATATAGGCGTCCAAAAAGCGTCCTAAAGTTTCTAAATTGGTCACTTCAATACTAATCGTGCGAAGTAATTGGGATATATAAACCTTCATTAAATTATTATTTTATTACCTATTATATGATTAAAAAAAATAGGAAATGCGAGTTTGAAATATTTTTGAAGAATATAAAATAAGTTTTAGAATATTTTATTTCTTACTCGATCAGGTTGTACGTTTTTTTCTCAAAAAAATTGGCATCCCTCATTATATACAATATTTCTTGCAAACACACATATATCGCCGCGCGAATTTTCTATTGGTAATACCCACTGGTACATATTTTTAAATCTCTTCAAATATACTAGATATTCAGCTACTTCTAAGTTATAATAAAACAAGTTATCAGTTTCTTGTCGCTCATTGTCAGTATAATCCTATTTATTCCGATCACTTAGACGTCATTAATATGATTAGATTATTGGGTAAATCTAGGCGGTTTTTTTTTTCGAAATGGGAAACAGAGCGATAATTAGGAGCTGCCTCGCACTCAACCATAAATATCTTTTGGTATAAATCTGGCGTATCCTCGTAGATTTTAGTAAAATTGTGTCTCTAGTTTATGAACTAGAGCTGGGAAAGTTTGAGCTGACAATAAGCTACTTTTCTAATTTTAGATTGAGGTCAAATGTTGATAAATACAACGACATTAACGTCAACAACTGATATTTTAACGAAATAAAATATCAGTATGTTTTATTCGTTATTAAAATACATTACTAATATTGTATAAAACTAATTCAATCATTCAATTCAATTCAATTCAAAACACGATCGGAAATTAAGCAGCTGTCCTTATAACAGATAAACAGAAAACTGCACAAGGCAATAGTCCCGAGATTACAAAATATTTTCATAAAATACAATATAGATCTACTTACACTAATACTTTTATATCTAGGTGCAATTAAAGTAAAAACTTAACATCACAGACGAGTGATCAACAACATAATTTATATTTAACGTTCAATCTATGTATATAAAATATTCGCAAAACAGAGACGTTAACAATTAGACCTGACTCAAGACTACGGTTTTACAGACTACACAAGACTATAGTTCACATTTCAAGAGTAATTGACGGTATGCACTATTTAGCCGACATTGTGCATGTGTTTTGCCCGACACTGTGCACGGATGTGCTTAGATGACATTGTGTACGTGTTTGGCCGACAATGTACACTTTTTGGACTACATTGTGCACGTGCTTAACCAACAATAAACACTTGTTTGGACGATAATGTACACATGTTTGGATGATATTTAAAACGACGACATTGTGTATGTGTTTGGCCGACAATGTGCACTATTTAGCCGACATTGTGCACGTGTTTTGCCCGACACGGTGCACGGATGTGCTTAGATGACATTATCTAAGTGTTTTGCCGACAATGTACACTTTTTGGACTACATTGCGCACGTGCTTAACCGACAATAAACACTTGTTTGGACGATAATGTACACATGTTTGGATGACATTTAAAACGACGACATTGTGTATGTGTTTGGCCGACAATGTGCACGTCTTTGGACCACATTGTGCACGTGCATGGCCGACGTTGTGCACATGCTTGGATTACACTGTGCATGTGCTTGGCTGACATTTAAAACGACCTAAAAGACGTTAACGAATTAATAAAAGAGAGCAGTGTCTAAATGAGTTTTCCTACATCAATTGAAATTACAGATATGTGACAAAATAAAACATTGAATTGGTATTAATAAAATAGTTGTTATTTAAATAGACATATGGTATAATTTGGTAATTCACGTTTTGGATATTTGCTAAAAAAAATTCAAAGCCTTGACGCGCATTATTGTTACCAAACCACGTGGAGACTACGAGAAATTTCCACAAACTCACGGATTACAGAAAATTAATTTTAAATACCTTAGATTTGTGTACAGCAACGTTTATTAGTCTTTGTCTATTGTCAAGAGCGTGTTTATGCATTCCTTATGACTAAAAAAAGTAATTCGATAAATTGTTTACGCTACACAGATTGGTTAGTACTTTTTTCACAGAATTTTGCTTAATCATTGTTATATATAAATTGCAAATTGTTGTCAACCAGTTGTTCTTACGCTATAAAATTTTTAAACTACCTTTATAAGGGTATATAACAAGTATATGGGACAAATACACACACGGTCCTTGTGTTATGGAAAGTCAAATGGTAGATAATTATACATATCATTTTAAATAAATACATAAATACACCCAAACTCGTAGAACCAACAAATTGTTTTAATATACTGTTGGCCCTCGTCGGGACTCGAACCCGCAACATTTGGAGCTAAAGGCAGGGTCATTGCAACCTGCGGTAACGGGCCAGTATAGACCCTTAAAACTGTATTAAATTTGAATAAAATAAGTATTGACTACAATACTTTAGTACGTAATATTATATATGACGTGGCTGAGCCGTAAAACTAATGTTTGCAACGTCTTAAAGCTGCAAAAATAATGTATCTTAAGGTAGGATTCCACCAAAATATAGTGCAGCACATTTGTTTACAAAGATTGTGTACAAAGTTCTCGCACTGCCCGTACTAAGCTGATATCGCGTTTAGGTTCTGTCTCCACTGGCAATGTTGTGTGTAACTTGTGTAAGCGCACAGTGAAGCACACATGTGCGCGAAAATGTTTATTTAGGAATATTTTATAATCTTTCTTATTATTATTTAACTTATTGATTATATACAAATTTACAATATATTTGTAGACTTTTCGTATAAAATTATTCTTTATAATTTCTTCATTCTCCCACTCCTCATTAAAGATATGTGCGTACAAACAAATGCTTTTTTTCCAGCAGCGGAAGCAAAACTGAGTTCGCGAACAACGAGTGCGTACGCGTGGACGCGAGCCCACTGTTTCAAGTGTACACGCACAAATGTGCATAGATGTGCGCAAACATTTTTAGAATATTCGCGCACAATTTGTTAATGTTTGCTTGTGTGAGTCGACCAGAGTAAACATTTGTGCCGCACACTGTGCTGTCACAGTGCTGCACAGTTCCGAACACTGGCGGAATTCCACCTTTACATAGAAAAGTATTCAACGAAACATTTTTATAAATTTAATAGGAAATATTACACAATACTGCCACTCTCATAATAAAGTGACAAACCTTGATATGAATCAATTGTAAGGGTACTCTTGATTTGAGTATGTACTGTACAAACAGTACAAGTCGGCGAATAATTATGATATTATTAATAGCAGTAATCCCACTTAAACCTTATGCCCGCAATTCACTATCGTCGATGATCGTTGATAGTGTGATCGTCCAATCGGCACGATCAGCTTGCAAGTGTTAACACGATCATCTGTATTGTCAATATACATACATACAATCCTACGTCCGCCGTGTTGTATCCGGCAGAGAAGGATAGATCACATTTCTTACAGAGATGTCGTTAAAGGCGACTAAGGTAAGTAGACGTTTGGCAGGCGGCCGGACATGACAAGACATGTTCTACCGACCCCCACTTAAGAGTGAGATTAGGGCAGGAGAATGATGATGAAATACAATCCTACGTATTACCCACCGATTCCCTTTGATGAGTGTCCGAAAACCGGTAATTCACGGCTCGTAGGCGATTACAGCGGATTATAACCTCTACATCGTTCTCGATCGTGCTCGAATTCAATCGCCGATTATAAAGAAGAGTCATTTTAAGAATAAACGCTAACGCAGTTATCAACGGAATAAATAGCGTCGTAATAACTGTTAAGGTAACTTATTCTTGGAACTGTAGTTGCTACTACTACTAATTCTCAGTCGAATCACTTGCATCGACGTCGTCAAAACAAATTTGCAGGGATCAAGAAAATAATTTAATACGTCTTAAAGTACGCTTGCACCGACTATTCTCGTTCCTCTGGCAAAGTCAATAGATAAAAATAGCCTTTCGATTTAAACGAATCTAATATCACTGAGATATTGAGACTAAACTAAGCCAAATTAAATCCCCAAAGCTTGTCAATGATAACATTTTAAGTCGTAATTTATATTTCGAGGCTTCACTAAATTAGCATATTAGGAACATGGTCTAAGTTAGGTCCAATTAAAAATACGAGATTTTCGCAATCAGGGAATCCTCCCGGACATAAACGTTTGGGAAATATCAGCGATATATTCAAGCTATTTGTTTAAATGTTCTTCTGACTGAAGCTGCCCTTAAAAATAACTCGATTCGCTGATTTTGAAGCAGGAATTCCTCTCATCTAATTCTTATCTGTCAATTACAGCGGAATCGCGACATCGATACGACGTACAATTTCATAATGTACTATTTCATAACATGCGATCCAAAGAATACAGATTACCATTTCATACTGGTACTTGTGAGATAAAACTAAACATATATAACATATACGTACAATATTGTCGCTTACAATAAAATCGTCAACAAAACTAAACTAAAACTATTTATTCGCCCGGTCCGATAACTAAGGCACTCACAGCAAAGAACAGGAACACTAATCCGCCGATTATCGTAACTGAAAAGACAAAAGATAATATTTATTACTTAAAACTGAAAAAAGACAAAAAATTATATTATCATGAGAATACTATATGGAATCAAAAATCATTATTTTTAAAAACATTCCTTTGATGTATTTTAACGAATTCACAATCAATTTGAAACTTGTATAGTGCCCGGCTATATATAATGCACATCGAGTTTTAGAGAGAGAAATCGGCTAGATTCTGCTTCATAGAGCATTGTCTCTGTCACACAGACTGACGGACCCGTGCGTAAAGTCACATACTAACTGTGTGACAGTGACAGCGCTCTACGAAACCGAACTGGCCGACTGTTTCGTTCTTAACATCGATGTGCATTATTTAATGCAGGGTACTATACGTATTTTATGGAGTCTGTAAATGTGAAATGCAATGCTAACAATTTTTATTAGTGTATTTATTTTGTGTCGATAGAAGATCGTGTTATTAATTTTAATCATAGAATCGAAAATAAAGAGGATTATTACTTAAACCTGAAAAAGACAAAATATATTATTATTATTTATTACCTTTAATTATTTTTTTATTGTACATACATATTGTTAGAAAAGAGGAAAAATAAATAGTACGTGTACAAAGGCAGACTAATTCCTAAAAGGGCTTTCTTCCAGCCAACCTTTGAGTAACAGAAGGAAAAAGACAAGAAACGAAATTCGGGTGATATAGAAAGAAAGAAAAATAATAAAAAACTACGTATAGTACCCGGCAATAAATAATGCACATCGAGGTTTAGATAGAGATATCGGCTAGATTCTGCTTCATAGAGCATCGTCTCTGTCGCACAGACTGACGAACCCGTGTGGGACAGTGACAGCGCTCTACGAAACCGAACTGGCCGGCTGTTTCGTTCTAAACTCCGATGTGCATTATTTAATGCCGGGTACTATACCGAGATGAATATTTGCACTTGAGATAACCCAAAAGGAAAAAGTAAAAAAAAAACAAATGATACAACACGGAGAATAGTAAATTTAATTATTTAATGTATAAATTATTTTTTGTTGATAAAATAGATGAATAAGGATGTTACTAATAAATAATTATTTGAGAAAAATATTTTAAAATACCTTTAAAATTTACTGTGTTATTTTAAGTTTGTACTTTATAATTATCTCAAGTATTAAAAGAAAAGATTATAATGCACAGAATGTACACGATATTTTAACATAAACCACCTAGTAACAAATCTGGTAAAAGAAAATGTATTACATTTATTTATTCTTGTATACTTTATTCTTTAATATTTGACTTTTTTGAAATTTGGTATACAGGGGGTTACGAGGGGGAATAATCGATCTAGCTTGGTTTCATTTATAGAAAATAGCGCTTTAGTCGTGTTTTCAGGCAATGAAAAACTGTTGCAATATTATTAGAATACAAAGGTAAATTTCGCTACTATCTACGAAGGTCATAGCTAATAGTCAATCAGGCGGTGCCAAAATCCACGGTTCGAGACCAGATGTCTCCAGACTGGCAATTTTTCCCTTTTTTACAAGTTCCGTCTTCTGCGAGTAAAACTATTTTGGCAGTTCTTTATAAACGCATGGAATTCGTAACTAAGTATATCTTTAAAAAAAAACTAGACGATGAAACTATGAAAAAAAACTTACGATCATATCAAATCAAATCAAATCAAAATAATCTTTATTCAAATAAACCATTTCAGGCACTTTTGAATCGTCAAGCATCAATATGATTAATGAAGCTACAACTGGTTCGGAATGTTGCTTTTACCGAGAAGAACCAGCAAGAAACTCGGCGGTCAATCTTTTAAATATTTTCAATTATACATTATTAAACCGCTGTCTTGTATGAAGCTGAAAGGATTTTCAAATCCAGGCTTTCTTATCATCCAAATAATCTTCAATTTTGTAATATGCTTTACATATAAGCATATTTTTTACACTTGATTGGAATCTTTCTGTACACTGGTCTAGAATGGATTGAGGAATTTTATTATAGAAGCGAATAGTGAGACCAACAAATGAGTTGCTTACTCTGCTGAGTCGCGACGCAGGTATCGTAAGCTGTTTGTGACCTCTCGTATGTCTATGATATACATCAAATTTTGTTTTATATGTACTTATATTTTTCCGTACAAATAGAATATTACTATATATATATTGTGATGCTACAGTCAGTATGCCTATTTCTTGGAACTTTTCGCGAAGTGACTCACGTTGCTTCATATTATAGATATCCCGTATGGCTCTTTTTTGGGCAACAAAAATCTTTTCTATATCGGCCGCTTTACCCCACAGCATTATTCCATATGACATAATGCTTAATAGATATCATTGTATTAAAATCTAATATATAAAAATATAAAAATCTGCACTCCGTTTTGCTTGGAATGTATGCCAATTTCATTGAAAAACTAGAACGCAAAAATATACCTGAAACTGACCTTGATATTATTTGATAACGTTATCTGCTGTAAAATCTAGTATTGGTTTAGCAAAAAGATAATAATACTTCATCTGAGTGTTTTTTGGAGTTTAGTAATAGCAACAATGTAATAAAAAACATTAAGGTTCTATTTTATATAGAGTTGTATATTATATTATATGGAGCCAAATCGACTTTTTTCTTTTCAGGACCAAAAAAACTATTTTAAATTTGATATTAACTTTTCAATGATATTGATATGATAATCACAGAAATTTTTAGGAAATCTATAGAATTATTGTATCTATAAAATTATAAAAAATACTTTAACGTTAACTAGACATCAGGATCAATGATTTAACTTATTGTATGAATAAAAAAAAGTTTCACGCCGTGTGGTATCCGGCAGAATAAAATAGATCACCCTCCTTTCTTACCGAGCTGTCGTAAGAGGCGACCACTAACACATGTGCCATGTGGTATCCAGCTGCATAGAATAGACCACCCTCATTTCTTACCGAGGTGTCGTAAAAGGCGACTAAGGTAAGTTGACGTCAGGCAGACGGCCGGTCGTAAAATACCTAGCCAAATCATGTGACATCATGTTGTGCCGACCCCACTTAGAGTAGGATAAGGGCAGGAGAATGTATGAATAAAAAAGTTTCCTTTACCTTTGTGCTTCGTAGGGAGAGATCATTAAATGTTTTAACTTACATAATATATTTACAGACCCCACGAGAATAACAGCTACTACAGCTACGGGTCTTGATAATATCTTTTGTGATTGTGATGTTTTAGAAAAATCAATCATTAGCAAATTAAAGTCTGATCATAGTGGACAAATGATATGTGTTCCCGATGATAAATATCATAAAAAACAAATGATTAAATACAGACCGATAACCAGTCAAAAAATTAAAAAATTTGAAAAGGAAATTTTCGTCAGTATGCCTACTCTTAATGTAATAAAGGGCAATCCAGATGATCTATTTAATGCTCTTTTTTGCTTGATAGATAGAAAATTTAATAATATTTTTAAAACCAAAGAAAAAGACTTAATGAAAAACTTAAAGTTTAGTGATTGGGCCACTATTGGAATTTTTAAAAGCCGAAATAAATTGTACGATTTGTACGCAGAAAAGCAGTTCAATCAGAACTCAGATTTTATTGATTATGTCAAAAAATATTCCAAACTGTTTAAAATTGTCTGTTTTCAAGCCAAGTCACTTTATATTAAACAAAAAATAAGGAATTCTGACAATAAAATTAAAACAGCCTGGGATATTATATGTAGAGAATCGGGCAGACATAAAGTGCGACAAAACAAGATAAATCTTAAAATTAATGATTGCACTGTTAGCTCTGACATTGAAGTGGCAAATATTTTTCAAAATTTCTTTAATAACATTCCAACAGCAACTACTCAATCGTTAAATTCATCGCCAACAGAAGCTCATAGTCTGCTAAGAGGAAGTGTGGCTAAGTGCGACGTCTCATTTAACTTTAAACACATTACCCCATATAAAATAATTAAAACTTTTAAAACCTTAAATAATAAGATAACAGGAGACCTTTGGGGAATGTCAGTGAAATTATTAAAAAATTTTATAGAAATAATTGCGCCATATCTAGCTAAAGTTTTTAATGATTCAGTAGATTCAGGTGTTTTTCCGAACTTAATGAAACACAGTAAGCTAGTACCTCTTTATAAAGCAGGTGATAAGAGTGATCCAAATAATTATAGACCTATTTCTGTTCTACCAACGCTTAGTAAAATATTTGAAAAGATTATGCTCGACCAACTTGTATGTTACTTTAATCTTAACAACTTCTTACATTCAGAGCAATATGGTTTTACTAAGGGTCGGTCAACTACAGATGCTGGTGCAAGACTCTTAAGACATATATTTGAAGCTTGGCAGAACTCACAAAATGCTATAGGCATTTTTTGTGATTTATCTAAGGCGTTTGATTGCGTTGAACATAAGACCCTTCTTTTAAAATTAAGTTATTACGGTGTAAATGATAACTCGCTTGGTCTTATTTCCTCTTATCTTAGCGATAGATTACAAAAGGTATGCATTAATGATGTTAGGTCATCTGGATCGTTTAATGTTATGGGTGTCCCACAGGGGTCAATCCTTGGTCCTTTTCTGTTTTTAGTATACATAAATGATTTAGCATATTGTGTTCAAAATATTTGTGATATTGTGTTGTTTGCAGATGATACCTCTTTTATTTTTAAAGTAGATCGAGATAAAGACAATTTTGACGATGTAAACAGTGCTCTATCTCAGATATCAAATTGGTTTTCAGTAAATAATTTACTTTTAAATGCAAATAAAACCAAATGTCTGCAATTCGTGTTACCAAACGTAATTAGGTCAGACATAAAGTTAGAGATTAATAAACAGATACTAAAGATAGAAAATACAACTAAATTTTTGGGGCTCACTTTGGATGATAAACTCCAATGGGGCACCCATATATCTGTCCTCGCAGAAAGACTTAGTTCCGCCGCTTACGCTGTTAGAAAAATCAGACATTTAACCGATGTTGAAACAGCGCGACTTGTTTATTTTGCTTATTTCCATAGCATTATGTCATATGGAATAATGCTGTGGGGTAAAGCGGCCGATATAGAAAAGATTTTTGTTGCCCAAAAAAGAGCCATACGGGCTATCTATAATATGAAGCAACGTGAGTCCCTTCGCGAAAAGTTCCAAGAAATAGGCATACTGACTGTAGCATCACAATATATATATAGTAATATTCTATTTGTGCGGAAAAATATAAGTACATATAAAACAAAATTTGATGTATATCATAGACATACGAGAGGTCACAAACAGCTTACGATACCTGCGTCGCGACTCAGCAGAGTAAGCAACTCTTTTGTTGGTCTCGCTATTCGCTTCTATAATAAAATTCCTCAATCCATTCTAGACCAGTGTACAGAAAGATTTCAATCAAGTGTAAAAAATATGCTTATACGTAAAGCATATTACAAAATTGAAGATTATTTGGATGATAAGAAAGCCTGGATTTGAAAATCCTTTCAGCTTCATACAAGACAGCGGTTTAATAATGTATAATTGAAAATATTTAAAAGATTGACCGCCGAGTTTCTTGCTGGTTCTTCTCGGTAAGAGCAACATTCCGAACCAGTTGTAGCTTCATTAATCATATTGATGCTTGACGATTCAAAAGTGCCTGAAATGGTTTATTTGAATAAAGATTATTTTGATTTGATTTGATTTGATTTACTCTTTGGAAACCACTTTATCGTCCCCCATGATGATGTTGTTTGAGAGGAAGGAAATATGCTAAGAAGCCAATATGGAATAGAACAAAAACCGGTTTTGTTTGATTTTGTATTGATTAGATTGTTTTGTAATAACAAAATCAATCTAATTCCATGAAAAACTCAAAATAATCCTTATTAATATTATAAATTCGAAAGTTTCATGGCTAATCCACAACAATATTGATGAAATTGAAGTTTATACACTGGGTTACAAGGTTAAAAATTCCGTTTTTCATTCAGAAATAGGCAAAAGACATAGTGCAATGAGAACACTTAAACTTTTAAAAAGCGAACGAATGATATCATTAGTATTTACTATTTAGACAAATATTTGAAATAGGCTTATAAAAGTAAAAAAAATTCAAAAACGTGACGCATATTTCAAACTTTTTCATAATCAAAATTATTCTTTAACATTTGCTTCGTTTCATTTTAATGCACATGCTTTAAATACAACAAAAATATTTTTAATTCAAGGATACTTTTATCTCAGGTTAATTAAAGAAATTAAGAGCTTTAGAATATTTGTATTATGATATCATATACACAAAGAACAATAGGATTCATCATATTACCTTTTTAGCAAGAATTATTTTAGCTCTCGGTTTCGCATGATAAGCGCAATTCTGTTATAAATTCCGACAACCTTTAAGCACACTTTAATCTGGGAGTTCTGTTAGACATTTGATTTCTATAATCCATATTTAAATTGTTAAAATAAGGAATGAGTCACGATTTATAGAATTAAGCGTTACTTTGCGGAGATTCATATTACAAAAGTAATAATGAAATTATTTTGCTATAATCCGCGATTAAGTAAATAGAAAATATATATTTTTCACTGCAAGACAAGTCTATCTCAAGATGATGCTTCGGTTGTGGGGCAAAACGCATGTTGAGTTTGTAATAGTGAACGTGTACAGTGCTTGTGTATTGTGGTGGAGGTTTGTGCATGTGTTTTTACGAATCTTGCATGTATCGGGTAGGAAAACGGAGGAAAACGGAACTCCACTCTACATTTAGCATTATATATATTTTAAGAAAAACTGGAATGTAAAAGACCTTCGTTAATATTTTGCTAATATTCTGAGATCTTGATAAAAAAAAAGAAAAAGGCTAATACAGAAAGCCTACTATATTATTGAGGATTACTTAGACAATAACAATGCGTGGATATAGCTGCTCTTATATAGATATATAGCTACCCTGTACAAGACATTAATAACTATATGTAACTTGTAAGAAGAATTATTCTTTGAAAAGATCAACCGTCGAGTTTCTTGCTGGTTCTTCTCGGTAGGAACAGCTTTCCGAACCAGCAGTAGACGATTCATGTTGACGATTCAAAAGCACTTGTTTACAAGTTCACTTCAATAAAAAATATTAGAATTTGATAACTGCCAACCTTCATTTGGGAAGAGACATATACATATATAAAAGAGTAGCGCGCTTTAAGACTTGAAGAATGATACAAAAGAAAAGAAGAATAGAATGAAGACCTTCGTTCTTTTAATATTTATAATAGTATTGTAAACGTAAATGTATACTGTATGAAAAAAATATGAGTTTGTTTTGATAACACAATTGTCGACTGACTCTGGTGTATGGTAAAACTTTAATAAGTTTATGTTTACACCTTTATACTGTAACTAAAAAAAATTGTCATGTATGAACAAATAAATAAAAAAAAAGAAAAGTAGGAAAATGATGATATCGTAAAGTGACATTTGCAATTCCCGATACAATAATTTCCAGTTAACTTACCAGTTCTAACTGATATCTTCTGTGCGACCATCCTTCCTCCGATCACCGCTAGACCCGTGCAAAGGGCGTGTCCTAGCGACCCTCCTAGCACCACACCTATCGCATTCTCCCTCGTCGCCAATACAACAGTCGCGACCTGCGACCTGTCGCCCCACTCTGCCAAAAACGTCAGAGACGCCGCTTGAAGTAGAACCTTTAACATCGCATTGCGTTTCTTCCTACGGTTTTCGGCTTGACCTTGTTCTAACATGTCCAGAGTCTCTTCTTTCTCTTCCTGTAAAGTCAAACGACTTTTTTAAGCTATTTCTTTATTCAGAACTTTGTAAGTTTAAAAATTCAAGCTACTTTAAGATTTTCGAATTTAAGCTCGAATGTGATCAATTTTTTAATGAAAAACATAAAATGTACTTTTAACACGTTCCACCCCGCTTAACCCTTATTTGGGTTACGGCATAATTTCGTGGGGACCACGTTACCCATATTTTGGGTTACGCTTTTCTAGTTCAAGTCAAATTAAATTTTCAGTTACATTTTAAAAACAACTTTATTGGAGCACGTTCTGAATTATAAACGTAGAATATACAACATAATAATATAAAAAATACACAAATAACAATCCAATTTTAATTTATATAGGATAAGATATTACATTATACTATGACAGTAAAACTTGGGCCGGCACGAAACTAAACATAATCACGCTTAGCATGGAACGTGTTAAAACAAAAAAATAATTATTCGGAAACCGAGGTCATCGAACAATCCGGTTATAAATTAAATACAATTAAATTCCCATCAAAAAACGCGACAACAATTAACCGGTATTCCAGATAAACCTAATTACTATTTAAATAATTAACCTTTGAGTGAGCACATCTAAAGATAACGTCATATAACTAAACCAAATTATAAGCTATTGATTTATATTTAAAACATACATGCGTTTATGCATTTTTCTATTTAATAACGTCAAAAGCGAAATAATATCAATTCACAATATAAATATACTCTACGTAAACGAAATATGTCTATCTATGTCTAATATTGAACACTTCATTAATTTTGTTATTTATTTTATTTTGAACACTTAGGAAATGTTTTTGAATTTTTTATTCATTAGTTATTTCAGATGCTATGTTTTGGTATGAGTTCCTAGAAAATTGAAGGTATATATTGAAAATATAAGTCAGGATTTAAAATATACTAACTATATAAAGCATAATATTAGCCTCAGATATAATATAGAAATTGTAGAATTCGGAATATTGTTTGCTTTTTAAGTGATATATCAAAAAGTATCGAGCACATAAGAACTATTTTAGTATTACTAAACGCCGAAACTAAATATCCAAAACAGCAAGTACTGTGTTTAGAGGTCAAACCAATTCCAATTTCCATGTGCTAGTATATAATAAATTGTAAATCTCATTTTATGTCTGCATCAGGCGCCTGTTTTCTTTTGCAAAGGCAACGCAAACTAAATTTGGCAGTGCGAAAATAGTTTATTTGCGTCAGTACTTTTTTATAATACGGATGTACCGAAATAACTTGCAGTTCAATGCGTTGCGAGTGGAATACAGATAAGTTAAATTATGACATTATATGTAATTGTACGTATCCAATGTGCCTTCCATAGAGTTATTAAACTAGAGTAGGGAGCCATTAGCGTACCTGTGAGTTTCGCATCAAATAATAAGAGAAGTAAGATGGAACTGTTTTTCCTTTTGACAGCGTCACGATCATTCAGATATTTGATAAAAAGAATTTATATTATTTCTTATTTACATATTATAAATAAGAAAATATGTTTTGTGCCGTGTGGTATCCGGCAGAATAGAATAGACCACCCTCCTTTCTTACCGAGCTGGCGTAAGAGGCGTCTAAGGTAAGTGCCGTATGGTATCCGGCTGCATAGAATAGACCATCCTCATTTCTGACGGAGGTGTCGTAAGAGACGACTAAGGTAAGTTGACGTCAGGCAAGCGGCCGGTAGTAAAATACGTAGCCAAATCATGTGACAACATGTTTGTAACATGTTGTGCCGACCCCACTTAGAGTAGGATAAGGGCAGGAGAATGATGAAATAACAAAATATGTTTTGTCTTTCTGTTACGTAAGAAAGGGTAAACACATCATTGTAATTTTTGATATGAAGATAGCTGACAAGCTGAACAATATATAATAGTCCTGCCCTACTCCCAACTCTAAATGGGGTTGGCACAACATGTTACAAACATGTTGTTATATGGTATCGCTACTTACAACTTATAAATAATTTTAACAGAAAATCTCATTGGTGCCTGCCCGGGGTTTGAATCGCACGGTCTCACTGGTGGGCTACCATAGCTTTTTTAAATTTATATTTGTTGGAAATCATTATTTTTTTGAATTCCTAAAATCTTTTAGCTAAGAACGTTACGATGTGAAGAAACTATTAGGCATTTCATTACAGTGAATTTACCGTGACGTTTGGATGTTCGGTCCAGTTTTTAATGTAAAATATGAGTATCATATGATTTACATTGCAATTAATGAATTGAATTGTATTACATGACAATAAAAAAACCCTAAAGCAATTGAACGTTTACGATAAAATGATATCGATAAAATTCAACAGACTGTTAATGAATAAAAAATTCATAAAATTGGCAACTTACTTAATGCGATAAGACGCTCATTTAACTAAAGACGATGCAATAAAATAGTATGTAAGAAATGCGATGGTTCAAAATCATAAACATTTAAATATATCCAAAAATAAGTTTGGCCAAAAATAGCAAGAACTTGAAATTTATGAAGACTGAAATTTTTGGACAAACTGTATCAAGTCAAATATTTTAATGGTTCAAATGCTGAATTCCTTTGCATTATTAAAAAAAAACATAAGCTAATATTTAAAGGCATAAGTGATCTGTGCAACGATACCTAAAAAAGCTAAGCTAAAAGAAAAACTAATGTGTCATTCGTACTGCCAGGCATAATGACGTAAGATCACCCTCAACGATTCTGATTGCGTAGAGGTGCCCGGTTGGGGCTCCTCTGATGTCTTAGGCACTTCTACTTCTGGGATTTGTGAAGGTCCAGGACTTTGAGATCTTTCTGACCGCTCTGACGTCGTTGTGACGTCTTCGGGCGATCTCGATCGCTCTTTTGGCGAATCCTGCATGATGGCACATGTCTTCAATCCGATTTACACAAAACACTTCAAGCAATTTAAAGATGATGCCGACATTTTAACAAATTTTAAATTCGCCTTGAGTTTTGTATTCTAAAGTAAAAAAGCTACAATAAATCATTAAACACACATAAGGACATTCTCAGTAATAATACCTTAAAAAAAGGAATTCAACATTTGTAATTAAGATAATGGATTACCTTTATTTATATAACACAATAATATATCTCAATTCTGATCAATTCAAACTTAGGCAGTAAATTAAAATAATTATGGCAAAGCATATCACTGTTCTTAAATTTCAAATGGAATTTGTACATTTCAAAACAAACTTTTCCAAATATCTAATAAACGTCTATGTAAAATATTAGCATTGCTGCCGTGTTGTTAACGTTATAAAAAGACAAATACCTGGTCTTCCCTTCTTTTCAACTCGTGCTGAACTTCCTCTAGTTCCTCTTGTCCTTCATTTGGATTCATCTTCCATCCATCCCTTAACATTTTCAAACCGAATATAGCGAACAAAGCAGCACTGACATAATGGGTGTACACCCTTGGTATCACTGTTGCAACCCATCCAAAAGCTGCCGAGAGGACTGTCATGAAAACTAAGGCTGATATTGCACCCGAAAACACTATTATCCTAGGATGTTTCATCGCCATTATAGCGGCGATGAAAAATGTTTTATCACCAAGTTCTGATACGATGACCACAGATATAGAAGCGAGAAATCCTTGCCAGAAACTGCCCTGGACTGCAGCTCTCTGTAACAAAAGAAAGCATGTTTTAGTAGCATACCACCAAGATCTACTTGAATTCGGTGCAATACCAATTAAATATAGATAAATGAAACTGTATCTTCCATCTTACATTAAGAAATAATTGTTACCTTATGTAAGTCGGAAGTAATTCAAGGGCTTCGATTAATAACAGTCGCAATTTGCAATTTCCAATCTTAATCGATAATAGCCTTTTTGGTATATATGGTAGAGTTAATAATTTATTTTATTTAATAACGAATTGTTACTTAATTTAAACTTTAATTTATAAAAACTTAATTATATTGTGCAAAAGACATAAAATTCAAAACCTTTTCAGAATTAAATACAATACTTAAATAAAAATTAAATATTTTATAGATCAATCTTTTGAGATAAAAGTCATCGCAGAATTGTTTGAAAATGTACAAAATGATATAGATTTATTTAGAGCACCTCTTATACAGGTTTAGCCAGTGCAAGACTTAAAATCAGTTGAAAAGCATTTAGTCTTCACAAGTTACTCTTTAGCTACGGTCTACTTTCGAAAAAAAAATACAGACGTGAATAAGAGACTATGCTTCATATTTTCTTATACATCCAAATCCATAATGTTATTATAAAGTAGTAATTAAACACAACGTCACTATGCATGTCATGTCATGCATAATGACGTAGCATGACATAGCAACGTCATTATTAATATAAAATGAATTAATGCTTATAATGCCCTAAAATACGAGCTGGGCATAAAGTTCAAATAACTGATAGGCGTTATATGATTGATATGAACTGATAAACTTGTTGGAGTGCGAACCCGTTGTTAAAAAAATTAGCAGAGACTCGTTAAATTCAGGCATCATAAGATCTGATGGAGTGAATATAGCTTGATAAGAAATATTATTAACGCCCATTGGCTAAATGGAGATATGACAAAAACCTTCCAAATCGAGATTGTTCCTAATGAAATTACACGAGCGTCTTCCACCCACGTTGCTATAAAAAGTATTGCAAAGTACAGTGAAGATCTAAAATTGTGAAGGTCAGCTTTACAAAAAATTAATAGCAGCCATCACGACAAACCGTATGAATCACGTTTAAGACTTTCAAATTTACTTGAGGTCATCGCTTATATTTTTCATCGTCGTTATATTTTTTAAATATGAATAGTCCTGTTATAAGTGTAGGTGTTCGTCATTTTAAACAAATCTGAATGTAGTAAAATGCAGAGAATATATGAACCTTGACTCAATGAACAGACACTCGCAGTACAATACTCTCTTTTTCTAAATTTGACATCTCTAAGATGATAAAGGTAAAGTTATGACCTGTTACTATTTTTCACAGTTGGAAATGGGACTCCTGTGATCATTTTGGAAAAAAAGTTAAGACTCGCCACATTCCACTAATGCGATGTTTTCCTTCAACGAGCAGCGTATTAGACATTGTAATTACCAATATAACTATTATATATATCATTGCAACTTGCTCCATATGCAAGTTACTTTAAAATCTTACAATTTTGCAATTCTCAGGGTCACGTCTAAGTACGTAATCCTTACCTTACTTAAATATTATGAAAACGAGTGTTTATTGGTCCTTTTTTTACGTCCGAACATATATGATTTTTAAAATAAATAATGTAAAAACAAATTAAATTAAAATAAAATTAAGAAGATGCGGAATCTATACACAATACAAGGCTCCTAGGCAAATCCTTAAAGCGATTTCTATCCGAAGTCCAAACACTTATCAAAGACTAAATAAGTTTCCGAGACAGAATATCATTAAGATGTTATTTCGTCTACGGATATAAATACCCACGAGTCTTTATACAAACCTGTTTTATGTTAAAACGGGGTTAGTCTTAAGAGCCTAAGCAGGTCAAAACCATTTAGCGGACATTCCACTGTAAAAATCTAACCACCTATAATTCATGAAAGACAACTTTCGACCAGTTACTAGTGATACTGTATATTAAAAACAAAATAATCTTTATTGAAACAAAGCTTTTTCAAGGACTTCTGAATCATCAAGGATCAATATGATTAATTTAGCAACCACAGGTTCGGAATGGTTCTGTTACCGAGAAGAACTAGCAAGAAACTCAGCAGTTAATCTCTTAATTTTTTACTTTAAATTATTAACCTGCAGTCTTATATGAAGCTGAAAGGAAGAATCTTTTATATCCAAGCATTTTTATCATTCAAATAATCTTTAATTGTTTTAATATGCTTTACGTGCAAGCATATTTATTACACTTAGTTTAAACCTTTCTGTAGACAGATCTAATATGGGTTGCGGAATTTTACCGGAGAAGCGAATACCTAGACAAACGAATGATTTGCTAACTCTTCTTAATAGCTAATGATTCGCAACACAGGAATCACAAGCGTATTATGGCCTCTCGTATATCTGCGATGCACGTAAAAATTTATCAATTCATTTTAGCCTTGAGGTTACCTCAATTATATATGGCAAACACGGAAGGCGGAAGGACGTGGCCTCTCGTTACATGAGAGAAACTGCCAAAAACTATGTAATCACTTACCAGTCTTACCACCACAACTAGAATGAAACATTCTACTCTTTTTTTCCAATCAATCATTTGGATTACTATAATTTAGGTTTCATTGATCAAATTGAACAGAACAAAATTTTGTTTAGTATAGTTTATGAGTTCGTTAGCCTGTGACGCATTATATCGAAAAAATATATTTTTTCTCCTTTGTATAATAATTCCCACATTTACAAACTGACAACGTCTTAAGCCAAAACGGCTTAAGACGTTAGAAGAAATAAAACATTTCTTGGAATTTAACATATTGTTAAATAATTCGTAATCACAAAGATATGTGATAATTATAACAAAAAAACTTTATATATAAAATAATTTCAAAATTATTTGATAATTCTATTTATTTCTACATTTAAGCCAAAACGGCTTAAGACGTTAGAAGAAATAAAACATTTCTTGGAATTTAACATATTGTTAAATAATTCGTAATCACAAAGATATGTGATAATTATAACAAAAAAGCTTTATATATAAAATAATTTCAAAATTATTTGATAATTCTATTTATTTCTACATGGAAACTTAAGACTATATAATTAATATTATATAATTTATAGAATTAGGTGTTACTTTGCGAAGATCTATAATACAAAAGTAATATAATTATTTCGCTATAATCCGCGATAAAATTTTATCGCAAAATAATTTTATTATTACTTTTATATACTATCCTCATTTCTTACCGAGGTGTCGTAAAAGGAGACTAAGGTAAGTTTACCCGCCGTGACGCATACGGCTGAGTTAGAATAAACCACCTTCTTTCTTACTGAAGGATCGTTAAATACGACTAAGGTAAGTTGGCGTCAGGTAAAATACGTAGCCAAATCATGTGACAACATGTTTGTAACATGTTGTGCCGACCCCGCTTAGAGTGGGATAAGGGCAGAAGGATGATGATGATGAATTCTATTATTACTTTTGACTTATAAATATTATAAATGCGAAAATCTTTCGAAGAAGTAAGACTGTCACGGTTAATCCGCAGTGATATTGATGAAATTTGGTACACTTGAAGCTTATATATCGGGCGTTAACCTAATTTTTTTTATGCCGAATTTTCCTTTGAGAACGAAAAAAAACAAACATAATTGAGGGTACGAAAACATAGTTTCAGGTACAGCTTGTACTATATATGCGAACCATCCATTCTGCTGCCCTTATCCCACTCTGAGTGGGGTCAGCACAACATGTTTTTCTCTTCCATTCTGTCCTATCATTCGTCAACTCTGGCACTATTCCCTTTTATATGCACGTCCATTTTCATCCACATTCATATTTAACACTCGTTTGGTCATATGATTTTTGAATGATTTTGGATTCGCTTTCACAATTAAACAGTTGCTCCAATATTGATAAAATTTGCTGCAGTTGAAGCTTATGAGCCGAGCTACAATATAAAACTTATTCCCATTTTTTTCTTCAGCAACTGTAAAAACTACACAACTGGGGCTATTCTAGCATTGAGGCTGACGGGAACGAAGTCGCGATTACAACTAGGTATTAAATAAAATTCATATAATCCAAACAAAACTAGCTTTGCAGTTAGCTACATAAGTAACTGCAGACATGAAATGATAACGTTAATAGGATATAAAAAAGCAAAAAGATTTATTTGTTCTATAATGCAATGTTTTAGCGTTGACGTACGAATTTGTGAGACGGAAACGTAATAGACATTTTGTGTTCATTGTATTTAATAAACAATGAGAAAAAAAGAATAGGTATATATAAAAATAACTAATTTTACAAATCTATATTGTATAAAGTAGCGGCCTCTTACAATCCCACTGCTGGGAATAGGCCTCCTCTCTCCGTTTCTGGAGAGAAGGGTTGGAGCTAAGACCTACCACGCTGCTCCAATGCGGATTGGTAGGTTACACTATCTCCAGAATTCTCTAGAGATATGCAGGTTTCCTTACAATGTTTTCCTTCACCGAAAAGCGTGTGATAAATTGCAATTACCAATTAGACACATGAGTTTTAATAGAAAAACTCATTGGTGCCTGCCCGGGTTTGAACTCGTGTTCCCCTCGAAAGAGTCGCACGGTCTCACCGCTAGGCTATCACAGCTCTATTATTATTGTATACTATGGCATAAATACAACCCGTTTTTAAAGCTTTATGTCGAAAATGCTTCGCAAATTTAATATGGTTTTGTTGTGTTAGGTCCAATTTATAAATAGGATACTTTTGGAATGGACAGACATATATTATTTCTCAACACTTAAGGCTTCTTACCAATATTTTAATAGTAAACATATATCACCCATACCTCGAACACTAACTACCTACCTCTCTACCTACCTATCTACCTCTGACCTGAATGAGCTTTTAATGGAGTGGCCTCACTGCGATATATTTGCAGACCACTGGCTAAAGATAATGTATTGTTGCCTACTTTTTAGTGAACGTTTTAATTGTACTATGTGCCTAAGTTAAGTTTTTTATTTTTATTTTTTATTCTCAATAGTTGTTTTCATTTTATATCTTGTTTCGGTTATTATGTTTTATTTAATGTGAATGTTAATTAGTGTTATTGGTTTATCGTTCTAATTAATTTAATTTTTTTTTTTAAATAGTAAAGTAAGTAAAGTAGTAATAATTTTTTTTGACACTTTTAAAATACCTAAAATAGTAAATATATATAACTTTTTTTAAATAGTGTGTCCTTTATAAAACTTCGTAACTTATTTGAGTGAAATACAGTACCGCGGTATAAAATATTGTTTAATACAGGTTAAATATTTGTGTGCCGTATACGTTCAAACGTTTTTGCGTAATTAAGTACTAAACATACTAGCTTACACAATAATAATATTAATATTCAGTTTTTTTTGCACGAAATAAAAAAGAAGGCAAAGATAACAAAACATTTTATTATTATAGTATTGATAAGATTAATACTACCTCTGTGAAGAAATAAAGATATTTATCTTACTCACGTTCATGTGCGGTGTAAGTAGTCTGAGAGGGATTAATAAAAATTTGGTAATATAATAACTTAACTACTAATAATAATAAACTTATAAACTTAAAACTTAAAAAAATAAACTTTAAAATAAATAATAACTAATAAAAATAAATAAATAATAATAAGCTTAACTAACTAAAGTAATAATAACTTTTGTAAAAATTTTGTAGATAATATATACTATAATATTAAAACACTTATCAAGATTATTTTGTTTTAAATTCTTATATTAGCTTAAATTACTAAAGTATTATTACTTTACTACTATTTTTTAAGTAATTGGGAAATGACAATTCGATAATTCGAGTAATGTCTAATATGACAAATAATTTTGTACAAAAACTTCCGACAGAATGCATACTGTGATGAATTAATTTGAATTTTTTTATTGCTTATTTCTTTTTTCAACACCATGGCCGTGATCATTTTCATGAAATCCCATATCTAGTCCCTATGTTGTTAAATAATTTTAAACACATGCACAAACCTCCACCACTTCCACCACAATACACACAAACGACAAAATCGCAAAGCTTTGCGATTTTGTCGTGGAGCGATTTTGTCGTGATTGTTGAGTTTGTGATAGTGAACGTGTGTAGTGCTTGTGTATTGTGGTGGAAGTGGTGGAGGTCTGTGCATTGTGTTTTTACGAATCCTGCACGTATTGGGTATGGAAATACGGATAGTCCACTATACATTTAACACTATATATATTTTCTATTTACTGTATCGCGGATTATAGCAAAGTAATTTTAATATTACTTTTGCCCTATGTTGATGTTATTAGTTACAATGATTACCGGAAATTCTGGCGTGGTTTAGTATAAATAATCGAGAACGATAGTAAGGACGCTCTGCAATGCTGCCAAAAATAATACATTGTCAGATCAAATTATAACTTATAAGACTATGTTTGGTGACAATTTAGGCTATCATTAATAAGAACAAGCACTTACACTTTATTTAGGTTCACTTACATACATACATTCTCCTGCCCTTATCCCACTGTATGTGGGGTCGGCACAACATGTTACAAACATGTTGTCACATGATTTGGCTACGTATTTTACAACCGGCCGTCTGCCTGACGTCAACTTACCTTAGTCGCCTTTTACGACACCTCGGTAAGAAATGAGGGTGGTCTATTCTATGCAGCCGGATACCACACAGAACATAACTTAATCGCTTCTTACGACACCTCGGTTAGAAAGGAGGGTGGTCTATTCTATTCTGCCGGATACCACACGGCGTTTTATTTAGGTTCACTTAATGGACACGTGAAAATCAAACAAAAAAAAGCTTAATATAATTAGCTAGGGACTCTTGTACTTCAATGACTTGTCATTAACAACTGATAATAATATCAAGAAGATAAAAATTTATCGCGGAAAAAATGATAAATAAATACATTCTCCAAAGATCATTCACTTGTACCTTCTTACCTTATTCTAACAACTTTTTTGATCGACCACACTTGATAAAAAACATAGATCGGCACTCATATCAAATTCAAATTTTTCAAATTTAAAATATTCTTTATTCAAGTTAACTTGTAAACAAGTGTATCGATGCTTACTATTAAAATGACCTCATTCAATAATGTTGTTTTGTGACAAATTGTAATGTAGCGCCTACTAAACTCGTGAGTGTTAAAGAGGCTCATAACTTGGAAGAGCAAGAAAACCACAAGCTTTTCTAATAGTACCTAGCGCTATATTATAGATGGTATTGAAATAAGGATTACAATGTATCAACTCGATTTAGTCCAATTTTGAATTAGGTCAGTTTAATACTAAGCGTGGAATGTATACGTCCATCGACGACGAAAATGTTATACTATTTGTTGTTGATACACTTGATAATATTATCACATAGATATTACAGCATTTCATCATAATCGCCGATGGCAATGACTATGCGCGAGTACGATCGTGTAAAGGGCATACTCTGCTGTACTCGCCAACTCGTTTTCACTTACTTTCAAACTACCAAGGGTCGCTGGCAGAGATCTCTTATAAAGATAAGTAATCCTTTGTACTTGTTTTCTTTACCTGTATTTTCTTATATATTTTAATTTTGGTACTTAAATAAATAAATAAAAATTAAATAAATCGCTAAGTGATACGGACGATCATGAGAACACCTGCACGATGATCGTGCCGATTATAAATGATCACACGATAAACGATCATCGCCGATAGTGAAGAGCAGGTATAAAGCTTGACATTTATCGACTTTGAAAATGATTATAATCAGAGATATCGATTACGGTAAGGAATTCTAAACTTTTATTACAATTTGAAAATGGCTTTTAATTGATAAGTATTAAGTATTACCGAGGACATTTGGTTGACGGAGCACTGATATTGTTTTAAGTCACAGCTTACTTTTTTATATGCTTAAGCGGTTCCCGAAGTCAATTCACACATATTCGAAGCGAAATTTAACTAATTCTGATGTATTATCAGAATTCGTTAAGTTTCGCTTACAGCTTTATCTATGTTAAATCGATCCACCAAACATATAAACGCCCATACAGCAACCAATTTGATAATATCACGATCGTCAATATAATGTACTAGGTTTTGCCCGCGGCTTCGCTCGCGTGGAATTTGGTCTGCCACATTAACATCATTTTAGATTTAATTTTTTTTACCTAATATAAATAAATATATATTTATTTAGTTACTCGTACATCCAAAATTTTAGATGTCTAACTTCAAAACAAAAGGATCGCATACAAATTTCGCGCACCGCGCGTTAGACACTCTATAGAGCTCTATTTAATTTAATCATATCGTGATAACTTTTTAACTATTCGGCCAAATTACTTAATATAAAAGACAAAGTTTACCTACCTGAAATATTGAAAGCGACAAATGTATTGATTTTTATAAGAATTTGATAAATATACTAAAATATGCATTGTAAAATAGTATCTATTTTATTAACTTTATGATTTACAATTTTGGTCACGGTGGCTTCCAGATAAAAGGTATATAAAGATATATAAAGATATATGCTGTCGCGGACTTTTATTTAGAACTATTCAAGACAAACAATACTACGGTACATCATCTTTGTGTAACTTGAATGGTTTAGGCAGCGTTTTCCAAGATAGCTCTCAGAGGCCAGATTTTTTTAGACTTTATTGACATGTATCGTTATATTACATATAATCATTACAAATTATAGCCTATATGTTATTCTGAAGTATAACCTATATAACTGTAAAGTTTTATCCAAATCCGTCCAGTAGTTTTTTTGTGAAAGAGTAACAAACATCCATCCATACTCACAAACTTTCGCATTTATAATATTAGTAGGAATAGTAGGAATAGGAATGTTATTCTGAAGTATAACCTATATAACTGTAAAGTTTTATCCAAATCCGTCCAGCAGTTTTTTCGTGAAAGAGTAACAAACATCCATCCATACTCACAAACTTCCGCATTTATAATATTAGTAGGATAGTAGGATAAATATACACTACACAGACAGCTTCCTAGCAGGCAAAGACGAAGTGTCCAGTTTGAAACGATTTTTCAACTAAGTGCTATATGAATTAAAGATGAGGTGCACAATTTGAAACCAATTATTTGTACAGTTTATATACATATTTTTTTTTATCATTCTCTTAAATGAAATCAAAAGAATCAATTGAAAAACTGAATCGATTCATAATTGGCGACCCAAACACTTAGATGCAAAATTTTCTCTTTGATTTGATATATTTGAGGATTTTTTGATATACTTAGACGCCATGTTGGATTCGCCATTTTTTTTATTGAATTTGGATTCCATATCACTGATTCCAAAACCTTTGGAATTAAAAATTTCAGAGTAGTTAGACAACGTTATAAGTTCGGAATTCTGTCCCACTTATCAGGATCTATAGTTTCAACGTGACAAAGCCGTGAAAATAATTGGTGATTAAGGCCCCCGTTGGGTTTGAAACTATTGGGCTTACTCGATATTTACAGAGTCAGCATAGCCTAAGTCTCTATACGAGTATACAAAATATGAATACCACTCATTCTATTTTCAGCTTTATTTGTTACTTCATGACGATGTAACTATCACACGATAAAGTAGAGATAAAGATCAGCCGAATATTGGGGACCTATATTACTTATGCATTTCAAATGCTAATATCTTATCAGGTTTTGATAAGTAGTGTAGCGTTGAGCGACGATAAAATTTAATATTCTCTAACAATATTCTAATCTTCTAAGAACGTTTAGCAAAACGTTAATTGCAAGCGAATTAGCAAATTATTTATAACTACCATCGGATTTAATTTTTGTTTACCATTGCGAGCTATAATAGTTATCCACACTAATATCATTTTAAAAGTGTGTATATTTCATACTTCTATGTCAAAACGGAACAACAGATCCATCACATTTATGTTTGAAAGACTGGAATAAAACCCGAAAACGTAGTCGTGGATATCTTAGTATGAAAATAAAATGAAAAAAAAAATTTTACAGTACGATTTTTGTCGTGAAGCCTATCCTCCTGATGATGCTTCGGTTTCGGGGCGAAACGATCGTCGAGATTGTGGTGGTGGGTGTGTGTGCTGCTTTTGTGTTCGTTGTTGCTGGTGAATTGCGCCTTGGGGTGCATGTGGTGGCTGGTCCTGCATGTATAAGGTGCGTAGATTTTGCCTGCTTCATTGGCTTTGCATGCATTCACTTAACCCGTGCGGATTATAGCAAAGTAGTTAGTTCTGTTATATTGCTTGTAAAAATTTTTTTTCTTCTACTATGAAACCTCTTTTATGTTCATTGGACAACAATAAATACTGAATAATACTGGTATAAATAGTATGTATTAATGCCGGTATATAAGTATATAGGCAAGGTAAGATACAAAGTATATGCAATAAATTTTATAACCCTTTCAATTATTATGTGACGTATGTGTATGACTAGCAAAATCTAAAAAGTTCAAATTTTTTAATTAGATGCACAATGATGAAAAATATATTATCTGTGTTCCCATTTCAAGATTTTGAAGAAATGTATGCATAGAGACACTAAGAAACTATATTTAGTCATTAGATATGACTAAGCATTTTATGATGAGAAATTATCTCTGATATATTATCGGGTTATAAAGAAGCGCAAGAGCCATGTGACGTGAGCTTTATATTAATAAGAGTGCGTACATGATCTTACAAAAAGATTACGCAGAAAAGCTTACGTAATATCACCGAAACCGCAGCAATCCGTTAATTAATCATAGCTATATCCGATGGCGCATAAAAACACTCAAGTTAGGGTGACCAATGTCTGAAGGACGTCTAAAAATATAACCCAACTGGTAACCCCGGTAACTGTCGTCTACAAACATATTTTGGGTAAGTTTCTCGCGTTTCCATATTTATTAGATCCATTAAACTAGCCCCTTGACCTTGGAAAGATCCTATCAGAAATGCTTTATATATAGATACAGCAATACGAGTCGGTCATTACTAAAATATATTTATTATTAGGGACTGTTCACAATTTTCCAAAGGAAATCCATTTCATAAAACAGATTATTAAATGCTTTAACACAGTTACATTAATAGAACGTTCTGTTATAGCCTAATATAACAATCGAAGAAAAAGCAAAGTTGCCTAAAAGTTTCTAGTCGAGCCATTTACTTTATTCGTATTTTGCAAATAGCAACATTCGAAAGATAAATTTTATATAGTCAAGTTTTAGGAATAAAGTCATAAGATTCCAACGCGAGTGACTCTAGTCAGGAGTTCACAAGTCGATAGGCACCTATGAGTTTCTTACTAAATTATGTAAAAAACAATAGCGTGTGGAAATCTACATATCCTTATGGGATTTCTAGTATATGTATGGTGGTATCTGTGGCCATTCCGGAATAGAGTTATGGGTAAAGCTCCTCGTTCTCTCATACGACAAAGCCCTTTGTATAGTAGTGGGAAGGTACCAAAAGCAGGTATGGTATATTCATACTTTGGATTACATATTTTGGAATTTTAGTTACTTACACTAAAATTTGAAAAAACTAAGTCGTGTCCATACTTAGGCATAATTTTTAATGACTTTTACACAAAAACTATATTTTGGAATTTTCATAAATAATCAGAAATATTTCGAAAATCGTGGTCTTGGTAGTGAAGAATAAAATCATACATAGTCAACTTTTCAACAAATTTTAGAATTTTAGAACTTTTTTCCAACAGTAGTCAAAAGCAGGTTCATCTTCTGCTGTCGGCTTATCCTTGACTTTTAGAACAACTTGTAGATAAATTAGTAAAATGCTACATATACTGTTCTCTAATTGAATACTATAGCAAAATTTGAAACTAAACTGAAACTCACTGAACAACTTTCATACCTAAATGTCATAATGAGTCCAACGTACGATACGTTGGACTCTCGATCCCGTTGGACTATGACTCTTTATTTAGAAGGAAAATCCAAGTATTACTCATATTGAAGCAAACAGGTGTTAAGAAATACATAACTAATTAAACTTTAAGAAATATACAGTTAAACAAAGAACTCCAACTGGAGTAAAAGCGTGTAATTTAGAATTAATTCAGATTTTTTAATTCAAGGTTTGGATACAATTCGATTAAACATTGTCCTTGCCACAGAGATATTATAGAGTATTTGACTTCCGCGACATTGCGAAAGTAACTTTTACAACCAAATTAACTTAACTAAGTACTAAAACCCTACAGGAACTCAATATTCATAATGAAAATAATATGTATAAAATGCCGTATGGTATCCGGTTGTGTAGATAGACCTCCCTCATATCTTACCGAGGTGTCGTAAAAAGCGACTAAGGTAAGCTTACCCGCCGTGTGGTATCCAGCTGAGTAGAATAGACCACCTTCTTTCTTACCGAGGTGTCGTAAAATACGACTAAGGTAAGTTTCAGGTAAGGTCAGGCAGGCAGCCGGTCATAAAATATGTAGCCAAATCATGTAACAGCATGTTTGCAACATGATGTGCCGACCCCACTTAGAGTGGGATAAGGGCAGGAGGATGATGAATGTAATATCTATAAAATAAGAAACAGCAATAGATCCATACTAATATTATGAATGCCGAAGTCTGTTTGTATATCTGTTAGACTTTCACGGATAATCAGCTAAATCAATATTGATAAAATTCTGAAAGAATTCAAGCAGAATTATATACCTGCCTAATATATATGAAAAAAATACTTTTTCTTTCAGAAACAAAAAAGACAGTACACAATATTTATACAAGTTGATGAGAACAAGGTCGCGTGTATATCTATTTATCAGTAAAATCATGGTAATTAATAGAAGTAGGCGTTATTACCAGAGATCCATGATAAAAAAGTAATCTATTCGCATCGAGCAACAATTCAATGCGTATTTACATAACTTCCATGCATCTATACTTATTATAAAACAAAGTCCTAAAATCCTGTCTGACTGTATGTAATCGATTTTCTCAAAATCTACTTAACGGATTTTTGTTTACTTCATTGCATTACTTCCGGATGGTTTAGGTACATAGTACATATCGGTATTATGTAAATTGTGTTAAAGAGATCGCGTAGTTGTTAAAAAACTTGCTTGTTGAGAGCTTTAGTTGCGTGCGCTGCGTAAACCAGCAGAGATACGCTAAAGTAATGTTCTATAGAATTGTAGATCTATAAAAATACTACAAAAAACTTCTGCGATAGCATATCTCTGTCTCTTATGGTTAACTCTCAATAACTACTTTTATGTTTAAAATTTGAATTCTAGAAAAAAAATTGTGACTCGCTGATTTCCACGCAGGCGAATCCGCTGGCACAGCTAGTTAGGTATAAAACCGGACAGCTCTACATTTAGCATTACATATATTGACTATTTGCTTTATTTCGGACTATAATATTGTGACTATAATATCATTATAATATTGGTTTGAAAAACATAGTACCTATAACAAACAATACCCTGACGCCATAACCGTCAACCCTGAGTGAACGAGTCACCTCCAGCTGACAGCGTAGCGTATGACAACATAATTTTCGCGGTCGAAAAATTGTAAGAGAAACAGTTTAAATGTTGAAACGTTTAAACCTACTTAACCTTTGCCGTTTCCATTTAAGTTTTAAATAAAACAAAACTTATTTTTTTTAATAAGGATTTTGGAGGTTAACGTAACCTTTTAAATAATAATTTATCATACTATGTAGGTCACTCAAGTCTGCGAAAATAGTTACGCAAAGTTATATAAAATGATTGTCTATATCAAATTCAAATTTAAAATATTATTTTTTCAAGTAAACTTGTAAACAAGTATTTTTCAATCGTCAACTCTTCTGCTGGTTCGAGAAGCTGTTCCTATCGAGAAAAGCCAGCAATAAATTCAGCGGTTGCTTTTTCAAAATAAATCTTATAACTAGTTATTACTATCTTCATTTAGTGATTACTATCTTGTACAGGGTCGAAAAATATACATACATACAAGCTATGTCCACGAATTCTTATCATCCTATATAACAAGATTAAATCCGAAAGATCTAGAAGAACCATGACATAAACTAACTGGTCGCTGGCAATGCTATAATAAGAAATGGCATAAAATCGTAAGAAATAGATTCCAATGATGGCACTTATAACGTCTACTTAATCAATATCTCTTAACAATCCATACTAATATTACAAATGCGAATCTAGATCTGTGTGTCTGTCTCTCTGTAACGCTTTCACGGCTACTCAGCTATGAATATAAAACAATTAAAGTGAATTTAAATAAAAGATAAAAATGGATATATCAATTGTAATATTAATACACCTTTCTCGGAGACAATTCAGTGATTTAATCGCGAAGCCATTTCATCACATTTACAATTATAATACAGTAAAAAAAAGTAACGGCCTGCACCTACCCCACTGGTAGGCATAGGGCCTCCTCTCTCCATTTTCGGAGAGAAGGATTGGAGACAAGACCTACCGCGCTGGTAGGTTACACATATCCTTAGAATTCCCTGGAGATATGCAGGTTTCCTCACGATGTTTTCCTTCATCGAAAAGCGTGTAATTGCTATGATCAATTAGACACATAAGTTTTAATCGAAAACTCATTGGCGCCTGCCCGGGAGTTGAACTCGTGACGCCCTCGAAAGAGTGTCACCGCAGCTTTTTCAAAATTATTATATACTAGCTGACCGTGCAATCGTAGTTTCGCCTTATAAATTAATTTTAGGGAATTTCTAATGTACATTAGCAAAAAATTAAAAAAATCTAAAAAAATCGATAGAAGCCGAATTTTAGACTTACTGCTTATGGATATAAAATTTCATAAAAATCGGTCAAGCCATTTCGGAGTAGTATGGTAACTGACATTATGACAGGAGAATTGTATTTATACGATTTTAAATATATTAAACAAGAGTCCAATGAATTCGGCCTTCACCACGATACGTAGTTAATTTTATCTTTTTTTTAAATATATTTGCCTACAAAATTGAAGGTGATAACGAATACAAAACCATTTTACTATTATTTTATTACGAACAATGAGAGCGCCTCTTCAACAAATATTATCAAAACTTTTATCAATTAAAAACCTCTTTTACTAAGCAAAATTACTTTCGACACGCAATTATGTTCTCCTTACAAAGTATGCAGTTATAAGTTGGATAAAAATATAGGACCCAAATGTGAATATAAATATATAATATGTAAAAGAGAAAGTATGTATGTATGTTTCTTTTGGCTCCGAAACGGCTGGAACGATTTTTATGAAATTTTCACATAATCTTTAAATTGACTCAACTGATAATCCTGTCAAGTTTGGTGGCGATCGGAGCATTTAATGTGAGCTTTCTGTTAATGAGAGCTTTCTTTCAA
This sequence comes from Morpho deidamia, assembly GCA_947086505.1. NCBI lineage: Eukaryota > Metazoa > Arthropoda > Insecta > Lepidoptera > Nymphalidae > Morpho > Morpho deidamia. The sequence continues at coordinate 4,853,611 of CAMTZC010000004.1, read as the reverse complement.
AGGGAAATCGAAACCAAACTCAGCCATAGCAACACAAGGTGGACCGCTAGTGAGTTAAACTAACGTGGGACCCTACAAAAACAACAAGATATTTAATTATTTCTGCAGGCAATATACAAAATAAATCTTACAGATACAGAGGATTTAAATTTAGCTTATATAAGTTCATATAAATAAAATAACAAATGTGAAGAAGTCGATACGGAATAGAAAATTAAGAGAAAAATCAATAAAACAGTGCAGGTTCTGTAGATTCATGTTGACTTTATTTCGGCCGTGACGCCATTGAATCTAATAGTCATATCGAGTCATCGTTCAGAACGGGACTTACCAACAGGGGGCTTAATAACGGCCCTCCGCAATTTGAAGCATTCAGTCTCGTTTGCAGAGTTATATTTTGTGGCATTATTACGATTTGTACATAATACTTATAGCTAAAGCGGCATCAACATATATAAAAAAATCTAAGAAACATATATAACAATTTATTGGCCGTACATATTACTTTTTTCATAACAAGTTGTAATTAACATTAGGGAAAAACATAACACCTTCTTGATTCATTTGTTTTTGCTATCATTTTTAGCGCCTGTTTTTCTATTGGGCTTGCGATAAAAATAATCTGTAGTGGTTCATTCTGTTATCAGTCAAAAACGTAAGCTTTATGTGGTTATATAAAATGTTACATATTGGATACTAGGCAAAAAAACATTGGTATAAAAATCTCGTCTAGAAAACAAATGATGTCTCGAAATTATAACCAGTGAAACGTTATCGTATTATATAATTAATAAATAATGACAAATACTTTATAACTATAGCAGGTCAACGACCAGATGAATGATGTACGTAATGGGCTGTTTAGAATATTTGCTGCACCCAATTGTAATGAAAAACTCCGCTTCAAATCTTTACTAGAAAAACGCTTAAAAAATCGTTTTTGCGATTATCGTGAACATAAACAGACGGACAGAAGCGGTACGTGACTTTAGTTTATTAATTTTGCAAGGAAGTGGAGGGTACATTAAGCCAACGTTGATTTTTTTTTAAGTTTAACGATGTATATGTACGAACGATATCTTCATCATATAACAAAAACACCTTAAATTTATTCTAATATTCATGTTTAATGGAAAATGAGATAAACATTTTAGTTATAAAATTCTGTTGATATTTTCTTATGAATGGAAACGATAACAATGAACATTACTGACTATGTACTAACTCGTAAAATCCTCGTTTAATATAGAAATGACATATTACTGAGACTCCATTGTAACTATCTTATACCTAACATTTTTACACTGGCTTGACCCGCGACTTTATTTGAGTCACCGAACGCTAAGGTTATTTATTCTATTTAAGAAAATTTAATCTTCAATTGTTGTACTTTGCATTTTTTCCCTGTTCTGGAAACTCGAATTTATGTTAGCCTGGTAATAAATTTAATTTGTACACAATTTCATCTATGTCGTTCCAGCAGTTGACTAGTTGAGTGGCCCTGCTATCAGCTCCGCGGGTCGCTGGTTCTATTCCCGTCGAGGGTCAACATTTTCTATAAACAATTTGTTGGAGCTTCGAGCCTGGGTGTTTATTTATATTTAAGTATGTATTTAAAATTATATATGCATGTATTTACCAGTGTTCTGTCACCTATTATAACACAAGTATTAAGTTACTTACTCTAGGGACTGATGAATGTGTGTGTGTCCTATAAAAAAAACCATACACTAGTACTTATTAGATCAAAATAACTTTTGTACTTAATTGATCTTATTTTTTAAATTCATCATGTTCTATACGGTTAAGGACAACACAGTAATAGAATATAGAACACTTTCCTTAGCACCGCCCACAAAAACTAACATTTCAAAATTATGGTTAAAATAATGAAGTGAAGAATAATTAAAGTCGTGAATTAATATTAATTTTTTGAGCCATACTTCCATTCATTTACAGTTATCATAAGACCATTGTCTTATGATAACTGTAAATGATGGGCAAGTGTTATCAGAGTTATATTATCAATCGGTTTATTATAATATGAAGAAACAATTGCAGGCATTGTCAAAGCATTATCCGACTGACGCTGGCGCAGGTAATAGTGACTCTGCTTTCAGCTGCGCGGATATAGCGGATCGATTCCCGCTGCGGCCCCAACATTTTCTAATCATAATTTGTTGTTGTCAAGTCTGGGTTAATTTATGTATGTATTTAAAACTTATATAAGTATATATTTACGAGTTGTCTGTCATCTATAAAATAAGTATTAAGTTACTTTTGGGAAGTACAAGCGTTTGTAAGGTCACATATATTAATTCATATTTATATATTTATTATGAAACATACAGTAATTTTATTGTGAAGAAATGTAACAAGACATTTGACCCATAGTTTGGGACATTGGTTTTTATGTTTTACATAGCTCATATTTTATTTCCTTATTGCATATACAGAATAATATAAAAAGAAAGAAGAAAAAAATAAAAAATATTTAACATACATACATATGTACAAAGGCGGACTTATCCTTAAAAGGGATATCTTATAGTCAACCTTAGAGTAACAAAAAGATGTACGATTTATGGTTGATGGATAAATAAACTGTAGTTCAGTAACGGCCCAGTTCAGTTCAGTAAGTAGTAGTATTATCCCAAGGCATAGGTCTCCACCCTCCATTTTTGGAGCTAATCCCCAACACGCTGCTCGAATGCGGATTGGTAGTGTACTCATTTCCCCAGAATTCTGTAGAGATATGTTTAACTAAATTGCAAATATAAATAAGATACATAAGTCTGACCAGAAGAACTCATTGATGCCTGCCCGTGGTTTGAACGCGTGACACCTCGAATGAATGGCACGGAATCACCGCTGGACACTCACCGTTCTAATTAAGACGAATAGAGTACAAAAAGAAATAAAGATTAACTCTCCAATCATTTTTCATCTCAAAGATATTTAAAGATAGCTCTCAGATGATCTAAAGATAGCTAAAAGAAAACTCTACCTACAAGATACTTTTTATTGGAACAAGAGACAGGATGTTACGCAATACTGAAGCTAATGTCTAAATCGGTATTATTTAGTTGGTTTTATCAAAAAACCATGGCACGATTGGTTGGTGGTTGATCGCTTGGTAATCGCAATATTAACGAGCAAGGCGATTTAGGAAAGGCTATTTCACAAAATTATCTAACCTAAAATTGAACCCATGACCTCCTGATCTTATGGCGAGTGTTGTGCCAGTCGACGGTAATTGTCGAATAAAAAATATATTTTTTCATTACATCAAATTGAAAATTGGCTTAACATCATCATCCTTCAATCCTTATCCCACTCTAAGTGGGGTCGGCACAACATGTTATAAACATGTTGTCACATGATACGTATTTTACGACCGGCCGCCTGCCTGACGTCAACTTACCTTAGTCGTATTTAACGACCCCTTGGTAAGAAAGAGGGTGGTCTATTCTACTCAACCGGATACCACACGGTGGGTCAACTTACCTTAGTCGCCTTTTACAACACCTCGGTAAGTAATGAGGTTGGTCTATTCTACTCAGCCGGATACCACACAGCGGGTCGACCTACCTTAGTCGTCTCTTACGACACCTCGGTAAGAAATGAGGGTGGTCTATTCTGCTCTGCCGGATACCACACGGCACTGAAAATTGGCTTAACAATGGTGAAATAATTACTTTAAAAAAATATTTTTACACCCTTTCGATGTCTTTTTAAAAGCTTTTATTCAACTTGCTTTTATTGCATTGTATGTATCTGAAGGTGGAATCTTGCAAGTTAAATATTACCTACTTTCCGGCGTCCGACTGAGCTGAAATTTTACATACTGGTCAGTCTCGATGACAATGCATGTTTATGGTAAGCATGACCTGGTGCTGCTGTCAGGATTGACTCCAGACGAGAGAACTCCTCAAAAGTTAACAGCAGGGATGAAATTTTGTTAAAAGATTTTTTTTAATTAACTTGTTCTACTTATATTACAAATTGCCGTGTGGTATCCGGCTGCATAGAATAGACCACCCTCATTTCTTGCCGAGGTGTCGTAAAAGGCGACTAAGGTAAGTTACCGTCAGGCAGGCGGCCGGTCGTAAAATACGTAGCCAAATCATGTGACAACATGTTTGTTACATGTTGTGCCGACCCCACTTAGAGTGGGATAAGGGCAGGAGAATGATGATGTGTGTACCGCTTTAACGATCCAACGACTAAACGGATTTTTACAGGTAGGTCTAAACCTGGATTAACGCAGCTCTAATGGTGGAAAATCAATGGTCGCAGAGATAACAACAACAAACCCGAATTTCCACAATCGGTTTTTTTTTATTTACACCACAAAGAAAAAAAAGAAAATAAAACAGCAGTAAAAAACAAATAGTGACGTACAAAAGGCGGTCTTATCGCTTAGTAGCGATCTCTTCAAGACGACCTTTGGGTTAAGAACTGTTTTTCTTATTTTTTACATCAGAGATGAAACAACTGGGCCCAAAAATGTTCAGTGAATTTATTAAATTAAAATAAAATAATACGGGGCCAGGTATTTAAAGTCTTAAACAACCGGAAATTTTTATGACAATTTACGGTGGACCCAAATGGATGTAATTTGGTTATTAAACTGTACAAAACCCACCCTGATAGCCTCAATAGTATTACTTTATTTGTATTCAAATAACTTTTTTACAAATCAACCTTTGAGATTGAGACATAATAGCTTAAATACATGAGGAATAAGTAAAAAATAAATTATTTCTTATTCAAATAACTTTTTTATACTAAGCAATCTTTGAGATTGAAACATACTTAAATACATAAGGAATATGTAGAAAGATTAATTATAAATTACAAGTGCATCCAAATAACTTTTTTTTAGAAATCAACCTTTGAGACACGTTTGTTTACACACGTGAGGAATATATAGAAAAATAAATGATTAATTAATAGTACAAGATACTTATATTAAATGCAAAACTGTTTGTCTCTCTGTTACGCTTTTACGGCTCATTCGCTATAGCAACGTAGATAAAATTTGATATGGTTGAAGCTTATGTACAGGGGTATAATGTAAGGGTCAAAATATTGAGTGTAATTAACTGACTGAATTAACACTGAAGTCGGTACGAAGTCGTATATAATAAAATAATATTATGATTACATAGTGACGAAGATTTAAGATAAAATACGAATACAATGCAATTAATAATATCAATAATGCAATTACTCTCTTCTAAAACCTAGATGTTCGATTTTTGGCTATGTCAAATTTGATTATATTTTCTTTCATTGGCTCAAGTCTACCAGTGATAAATAGTCAGCATCAAGCTGTACTTATAACAAGCAATTTCAAGGATGGTGCGTCGTCCTACCACGATCCAAAAACCTTAATGGAGGAATGTTTATAGACAAGTCTGTCATTGATAACAAAACAAACTGGCAATGACAGTTTGGAAATTTGGAAATGACATGCTTTATTTATACTTAGACAAATGGACTACCGGAGTAATTACTGAAACCGTTCAAATCTAATACGTATCCTAAATACACATAAGTTATTGACAAACAAACAATCAACACCGACCTTCATAACCATATCCATTAACCATCCCCGAATTCCGCTGGACTCGGTTTCAGGCGCCATTGTGGTGGTGAAAAACTCCGTAGTGAGCTCCGAGTAATTCATTTTGGTAGTTTTAAACGCACGAAAATTAAAATGAAATAATTAACCAAAAATAAATGTCACTTCCGTACGCGCCAAACAAAACTCCGGCAATCGCGCGCCAAATCCTCCGACATATTTATATTATACTGATAAAGTAATCTTAAAACATCTGATAATAATATTTCATTATTTACAAAGTGCCGGCTACGTCGAATGCGTGCGACCAATCGCTCGAAGGTACGCGAAGTGACTACACACCAAACAGTTTTTATAGGAAAACCGCGCGGACTAATTTCAGAGTCAGTTAGTTGAAGGCTGTGGAAAATGCAGACTTTATGGATTAGGTGTGACTGTGTATTACATAAATACAGAGTGTTCTATCATGACGGTGCAAATTTAAAATACAGGAGTTTTATCGGGAAAGGACTAGAGTGAAAGAAAAAATACTTCGAGTGTAAGATGTCGATTTTATCGACCATATGAGAAATGTAAATGACAAATTGTAGATACCTTTAAGTGGTTAGTATAAATACTCTAATGATATAAAATAATTTACCATAAATATAGTCAAAACTATAAATCTCTTGATTTATAGTTTTGGAATGCCAATATTTTTAAAATTGCAAGCAGGGCAATATAAATGAATCACGCACCATCGGAAATTCAAATACATCATCAAAGCAAACATCAAAGGATGACACTCTGCTAACGTTTCCCATATATTTGTCATCATAGAGTTATTAACGATGCGTGAAATAAAGTAAAGCAGCGAGAAATACTGAAGCAAGCAAGCAAATAATGTGATAAAGATAAAAGTTCTGATACGGTTACGCGATCAGATTAAGTAATCTTTGTAAACCTGTATCAGCAATAGTCGTTATCGTTGAAATACCAGGCAACAGGTATCTAGTTCGGACTCATTTATAATGGTTAAATTAGCACACAAAAAACAAAAAAATCTAGAGGAGAATCTAGCTCCTGAGCAAAGAGTAAAGCGGTCCAGAAAAATGACTACATCTTCGTATTGTCCAAATAAAATTATAATAAATAGCAAGCGCTATATGAGATAGAGATTTGTAAATTTGAAACCATGGAGCTCTAGTGCCGGTAAGTTTTCAGTTTTAATACCTAACACAACACAACGACAGCGACGTGGTTAGTGGGTGTGAACGTGTGGGGTTCCCCGCCCGATTGAATTTAGAACTAACGGGTCCATATTTCGAGAACTCGTCATCAAGCAGCGTCTATCCTTCATGGTTCAAGGTTGTATTCTCAGTTATTTTGACACGTGTCGCGTCGGGGAGATGCCTCTGTAGAACGCCTAGTAGTTCAGGAGAATAAAGGCAAAGATCGCGCGGCAGATCACCGATGCGATGGGCGGACCAAATGAAGGCTGCCTTTGACAGCACTCTTCATAAATGTACTAGGATGGCAGCCGTCCCAAAAAGGATGACTTCGGATTGTTAAGCGTACCACCCACTCTAAAGTGATGACCACAACCGCCAAGATTCATGCGGGAGCCACGGTACCATTGTACATACTACCTGCAACCCCGCAGCGTTATTGCCCTAGTGGGCATAACGAGGAGATCTACGAGGAGATCGGCCCATCTCCGCATCCTACACGTCTCCTACCAACTCCGGAATGCACCCGGGGCACTAAATGCATCACAGTCTCGACCCATTATTGAGCGCCAGGTCTAATACAACTCAACACTAGTTCATTAATCCTAAGCACGTTCCCAAACAAAATTTTCTGAAATTTCAGTATTTACAATTAAATTAGTTTGCCCGTATAATGTAAATCGTTTCGTAAAGGTATGAGTGCCATATTGTTTTATGTACATCCTTACGAATAAAATGTGGAAGTACTTCTGTCCTTTACGTTTTCACAGTATATTGAATATTGATGTAAATTTGGTACAATTGAATTTTTTATAACGGACTAAAATATAAAATAGACAATTTCGCGTTTTTTCTTCGGGATTGTGAAAAGATACAGAATTAGATTCATGGTATTTTTGATTTTTTTATTATCTACTTTTGAACAGTTCCCGTTGCGATAACGGTGCAAAAAGAGCTCATGAATAAGGTCCCTGTATGGGCCTTAAACTAGTCGCGCTTACACGATAAATAGAATAGTATAGCCGATTTCTACTAATCTATAATTATTTGTTTCTATTAGTAGAAAATTAGTACTACTTACAGGAACTGTTATTCTATAATTCCTATGTAATAGCTATATAAGGTATAGTATAAGTATAAGTATAAGGTTCAACTTTACCAAATTTCGACAATATTGCTACAGTGGTAGCCTTGAAAGTGTATTAGACAGACTTTCGCATTTATATTATTTGAATATAAATATATGTGAGTGTAATCACCAATGTATTTACCTTTTGTTCTGCTTCGTATACGTATGCTTTAACGATATCCATATAGCATCTGCGTTAGTTTCTTTTTATTTTTTTCAGACTCATGTCTCCTACTTTGTTACGTTAATTAGAACTGCGTATTTAAAATGAGGAAGGACATTGAAATAGTTCATTTAGACTATCAACTATTTACGGTATATAAGTCACTGAGATGGACGAATTGTAAATATTAGTTAAAAAAGCAAAAAAATTATATAAATACCTAACTTAAGCCATGAGTAATACTTTAACAACCATTGTTTCAGATTCGTTTATCATGCAAACGTAGATAATGACTAGCAAATAGGTGAACTATAGATTATGTCAAACGCTATTTCAAGACCAAGGCCACATCTGGCTATATAGATCTACCAAATGAAATTTTATCATATTAGTAGTAGGAAATAGCAGCCCATTGATTGTACGTTGTAAACTATACTTAATATTATAAAAGCGAAAGTCTGTTACGTATTCACGGCGATTCCGCTGAACCAATATCGAAGAAATGTGACACAAGTAATAGCACAATAGACCAGGGTAAAACATAGGCTATAGAAATCCTGTTAATTCAACAGGGATAGGATGACGTTGAAAAACGCCATCTATTATCAATGTGGCAAGGTTTTTTTATTTACGATGTGTCAAAGTTAAGTCAGATCTGTAATTTATATTAATATATTGAATTATGAGTTTTGTTGGTATAGCTGCAGAAAAGAATGTGTATTTTAAAATTGACATCTGTTTCGTGTTTTTTGAATTGTTAAGATATTAAGATGTAATATTTGTGAAGTAATTCGTAAAACGAACATTATTTTTTTGCGTGTTTGGATAACTTTGCTAAATTGTTTTCGATCACTGCAACCAAGTAACATTTCTAATTGGCAACTTATAAATAAAATATTATCAGGTTTTGCGCACAACTGTCACGCTCGTCACTCATTTCACTTTCTGTTATTTCGCAAACACCGCATCGTCGGACTACGAATGGCGTTTTATCTACCTATGTCTATGATAGTTATTGGCTCGGCACAAACATTAAAATACAATAAAAAAGCATAGTCACTCAACGGGAAATGGAATGAGCTATGTTGAAACTTATCTACGTTATCAAGTTAGAAATGACTTGTAGGCCTACCATGACCTTTTAGATAACGATTCAATTCAAAGCCAGTACCTAAACCGAGTCGCTTACATGAAAAGATCGTACCATGAAGTGTGGATTGCATTGGAGTCGTAATGTTTGAAAAGGATAACGTTATATGAACTATAGATAACTCTGTCTCTTTTACTCACATGTTTTTAGGACGCATTCCGAACGCTCATTCGGCAACGACTTAAAGTGTGCGTCTTTATAACGTCATGGTATGAATAAGCAAAACAATTTAGTTTACGTCTTCAATTGAGTCGCAATAAGAGTTCATAGTACGCCTGTTGTAGAAGAAACCAAGTAAACGCCAAAGGTAATCGAGTAGCGAAACTGAAGGGACAGGCGAACACAAAGTTAAAGAACCGATTGACCTTGGGGGTCCAGGGTTTTTTCGAATTGACCGTATGTTCTTAGTCCTAATGGCATTACAGGTTAGGTAGAATGACCCTTAATGGCATATACAACGAAACGAAACACGCAGTGTTTATTCGCTGGATTTAGTGGTGCGGTACTCCCTTAAAGAGATCTACTTCAAGCAGTGAGCATATATTGGTTCCAAAGCAGAAAGTATACGATTTAAGAGCTTATTAAGCTTAGGAATACTAAGCTTAATAAGCTCTTAAAGCATATGACCGAATCAATAAAAATACGCATAATTATCGGTCTAGTACCATAAGTTCATCGATATTTTTGCTGCGTACAATGTCTTTTTCTATATGAATTATAGACGCAGGCGTTACTTTGCGAAATTCCATATTACAGAACTACCTTGCTATAATCTGCACGGGCTAATTGAAGTTTCACCCAGAAACCAAAGCATCATCAGGAGGATAGGCTCCACGACAATTTTTGTCGTGCGATTGCGACAATGCGATTTTGTCGTGGAGCGGGGCGAAACGATCGTCAAGGTGCGTAAATTTTGCCTGCTTCATACACATTAACGTTGCATGTATTCACTTAACCCGTGCAGATCATAGCAAGGTAGTTCTGTTATAGTGTCTTTTTCTGTAGTTAGTCATCATTTTTTTGTTTCATTTTATCCCACCCGGTGACGCTACAAGAAACAGCATATAGTAAGTTTAAAAAAGGTTTGTACTTCGATTACGGCTTCTGTCTAACTAATTACTCATATACAATTTTGACAGATTATTTCAGTAAATAGCTAAATCAATTGGGTCGTGTGAGTTTTAGTGGCGACTTACTTTAATGACTTTCGCATTTATATTAATTAGTATGGATTATGGATAGAATATAGCTTGAGTTTTTCTTGTACATAAATGGCATTTAAAATTCAATATTTACGTGAACGTACCCTTGCTTAGCATAGTTAAAACAATTAATGAGATAATAGTTGCGAATTGTCCTTGCTGCGTCATTTTCTTCAGACAAAGCCTTATCTAGGTCGCACTTCACAACGAGGACGTTTAATAAAGCGTAATCAGTTGACTATATACGTTACAAAGGCAAATCTGGTTAATTTACATCTATATATAATTTTCAAGAGCCTGACAACTTATACTACTCGAAACCCATACCTTAAATATATTGACCCAAATTAGTTTATGTACTCCTGTACAAGGCTATTTATGTACACTGCACACGCGGTATAAATATAAAGATACCTATAAATAATTAAAAACAATCTTTTTGTTGTATCCACTGGGGGGACCACGTGAAACCGACTTCAATCAAATTAAAAGTAGCAGTGTTTTATCTGGCCACAGATAATAAACTTTACTAGAATGGGAGAGCTTTGAAAAAAAATTCCAAATTTGCATCTATCTGACAAATTTGAAATGTTAACGTTTTTTTTCGTAACGTAAATCGTTTTGTTCCGTAGCCGCCTTACAACCATGAGTTATACTAGAGTAGGGGAATCACTGGCTGGCCTGTAAGCAAGTGTCACAATAATGAGTGGGAAGATAAAATTCGTATACTGTATCCCCTAATGTCTTATCTTTGTCTGATCACACATAAAAAAGAGAGACAGCTAGATACACCCTCACTTGCTTTCTCTTTATTGTTAAATGGCACATTTGAGGTTGATTTTTCTGCTCTAGTATAACTGACAGGCCCGTTGGCGCAGTGGATAGTGACCCTGCCTTCAGCTCGGCGGGTCGCGGGTTCGATTCTCGCCGAGGGCCAGCATTTTCTAAACAATTTGTTGGTTCTTCGAGTCTGGGTGTATATTTGTATTTAAGTATGTATTTAAAATTACATATGTAGTATAACTACGAGTTGTCCGTCACCCATAACACAAATATTAAGTTACTTTAGGGATGGACGACCGTGTGTTTAAGTGTCCAAAAATAAATAACAATTCCATCCATAAGAAGCACGTTCCATTTCGACAAGACTGCAAATTATCTAATTTATTTTTCAATAATTACGAATTATAATTCCTCGTCAACACCATGGGTATTACCGTGATAAAAGTAGTTATTTATGTAGTACTATGTAGTATGTATTATTCAAAGTTATATGTAAAACCATTAAGCCGTTGAAATGTTAAAGACCTCACATACTTACGCCTTAATAGTATTACTAGCAGACCCTGCAGCTTGTTCCTATTGCTCAGTCTGTTATACACACTCCCTGGCTACTTTTATTTTAGCATTGACTGACTGGCCCGTTGGCGCTGTGGGTAGTGACCCTGCCTTCAGCTCCGCGGGTCGCGGGTCCGATTCCCGCCGAGGGCCAACATTTTCTATAACCAAATTGTTGGTTCTTCGAGCCTGGGTGTGTATTTGTATTTCAGTATGTATTTAAAATTATATACGTAGTATATCTACCAGTTGTCCGTCACCCATAACACAAATATTAAGTTACTTACTTTGGGGACGGACGACCGTGTGTGTAAATTTCCCATATATTTATTTTATTTTAGCGTTGAAGTCAACGCGGACACAATTACGGGCAAGCGCTGAGAAATATACTAAAAATATAATATTTTAAATTTCAGGGATTTTCGGGTTTTGATTTTATTTGTGTGCAATACTATTTTATATTCTTTATTCGAAGAAACAACACGTACGTGCTATTCTGTTATTTGTTTAGCGACATTAGGGGATTACCCCTAATGTTTAGGTACCTATTCAAACAAAAGAGTGGTAACAAATAATGACGTGTGTGACGTTCGCACCAGCATTATAAATAACTATTGACAATATCTATTACACGGAGGTGGTAGAGCAAAGCAAATTTTAGTGCCTGATCATTCCACAAACAGCATCCAAATAAAATAAAAAGTAAGGTCCTGTTACGATCTCACGACTGGTTATAAGCCTACTCTATCCTAAACTAAGGAGATGGACTCCAAAACGGATTGACAGAATAAAAATATCCCAGGATTTCACTAGGTTGTTTCTCTCGGTTCAGACACCGTGGAAATTTAACCGCAAACCTTACTCAAGAATTGAGAACTTTAAGTTATAACCGTACAGACAGATATGATGAAATTAATGATTACCTCTGTACTGTCAGTACGGTAATTTTTAAAATTTTCATATATTCACAAAATAGCCGTTTCCATAAACCGATAATAATAAATAAATAAATATATACGCTAAAATAAAATAAATATATGGGAAATTTACACACACGGTCGCCAATCTCCAAAGTAACTTAATACCTGTGGTGACGGACAACGGGTAAATATACTACATATATAATTTTAATTACATACTTAAATACAAAAGATTCACACCCAGGCTCGGAGAACCAACAAATTGTTTATAGAAAATGTCGGCCCTCGGCGGGAATCGAAACTGCGACTCGCGAAGCTGAAGGCAGGGTCAACCCGCTGCGCCAACTGGCCAGTCGAATAATGGTGCGCGGTTGCTTTTCCATTGTTGACAAATGCTTCTTTTCCCCGTAGTAGAGATAGTTCGGAGCCTAGACCTACCTTGCTCTATTGTGGATTTTCAGAATATAATTAACCCCGAAATTATCCAGAGATATGCAGATTTATACACAATGTTTTCCTTCACTGAAAAATGTGATAAATTATAAATATCAATATAATTTAGGCAAAGAATTATACTTCTTTTGAAAGCTCATTGATGATGTGAGTAATCAAAAAAAAGTAAAAAGTGCATACGGCTCATATTAATAATCGTCGATATATTTATTTGATATTTTTGGATAAAAGCTTCGTTGGTATTTTATTTCAGGTCAAATTACCCAGCGTTTAAAGCCTGCCAGACAACATCCAGTACCAAAAATAAACAAGGTTAGTCAATTCATTTTTATCGATACCATTTTCCATAAAGGAATTTAAATGTTTAAACCTTCAAATAAAAACACTAACCAAATTATTTTTTCGCAATGCTTATTAATATTTTGGTAAAAAAAAACACTTTTGTTTTGAACTGAATCCTTAATAAATACAAAAGTAATAATAAAATTATTTTACTATAATACGCGATACAGTAAATAGACAATATATATAGTGTTAAATGTATAGTGGACTATCCGTATTTTCATACCCGATACGTGCAGGATTCGTAACAACACATGCACAAACCTCGAACACTGCCACCACAATACACAAGCACTACACACGTTCACTATCACAAACTCAACAATCGTTTCGCCCCGCAATCGAAGCATCATCAGGAGATAGACTTCACGACAAAATCGCAAAGCAAAGCAATAACCGAACAAGCATGGTTATATAGTACTTGGTTCATCCCCACCCTTTCAGAGGTAAAATAAAGGGTGGGACCAATATATCATTTACCTACTATTAATTTTGCGGTTTCAAAACGTACAGGAGTTTCTTTAATTAGGCTTAGTTTTTAGTATATTACCAGATCTAGCTTCACACTGGTTATAGTGCGTATTATTCTTTGAAAAAATTGAATATCCTTTGAATTTTGCGCTTATTCTTCTTCTAAGATATTCATTAAAATTATAAATGTAAAGTACTTAAAATTAAAGTATTAAATATAATACCGTATTTAAGTTTAAAAAACAAATTAATACTGTGTCTGTCTAAATAGCTTTTCAACCATTTTTTTTTCTAATAAAGTATACTATACTTAAAAGAAATATGCCATCAAGAATTTTTCAATACCTATAAAACGCATACGATTTTATAGCACGTATTATACACAGTCGTTTTTAACTATCATGCCAACAGACAGACAGACGTGGCAAGGTGATTTTGTTTTATAATATACTAGCAAAGGCCCGCGGTTTCAACCGCGTACATACGGATCTCGTGGTAGTGGATTCTTGTATGTTTTGTTTAGCCCACTGAGTTATTAATGGAAAAAATGTTTTAACTGGAAATTTAATGCTTATAAAGGTATAGTAAGTGGTTCATTGAAATAATAGCTAACTCACCAGTTGCAGGCCCTGTTATAATGGTCGCTACATTGCATTCGTTATGACATTATTTTCTTTAGATTGACATTTTTACATTCGTTACATCTTTGATTGAAATGTCCGATTTTAATAATTTAAAAAGTGTTTTACAAGTATTGAAACAGTTTTTAATAAAAGTAAAGTAAAGTAACAGCCTGTTACTATGCCCACTGCTGGTCTAAGGCCTCCTCTCTCCGTTTTTGGAGAGAAGGATTGGAGCAAAGACCTACCACGCTGCTCCAATGCGGATTGGTAGGTTACACATATCCCTAGAATTCTCTAGAGATATGCAGATTTCCTCACGATGTTTTTCCTTCACCGAAAAGCGTGTGATAAATTGCAATTATCAATTAGTCACATAAGTTTTTAATAAATTATCATTTAATGAGATAAGGATTGATACGGCGATATGAATATTATGGTTTGATTATTGTCGTAAATTTTATCAACTTTTACAATGTAAAATAGTATTTATATTGGCATAAGTTAATAGTTAGACATTTCGTATCACGGACTTTTTATAGTTATTGATACGTCCTATAATAGTGTAGATCATTTTTTGTTCTATCATCAATAGTTTCCACAGCGCACGCGATGAAAGATTTTTATGACTAATTTTTTCACGCATTATTATTAGAAAATATCTTATAGCCTATTATGCTCAGTGAAGATACAGCTTTCCAATGGTGAAAGAATTTTTCTAATCGGTCTAGTAGTTTTTGCGTGAAAGCATTACAAACATACATATTTTTAATATAGATAGTGATACTTTTCGCGAACTCTTGTACAGCTGTTCTGAAGATTTTCTAAAAGAATGTGACAAAGCAATATTAACCATTATGTCATCATTAAGATTTCTTTACTCCGATTAAAGTATGCTATTGCAAATTCATAATGAAATAGAAAGTTCGTAATTCTTTTGAAAGTTATAATATAATATATGATTTACAGAAAGTATCTCTTGCAAGACTTTACTGACTTGCATACATTCTTTATTCTTTATTGAGATAGCGAATATGTACAAAGTTTACTCGTGCATCATTACTTTTGTAAAGTTTATTAGTTATTTAATTTAATAAAATAAATATAATAATTCTGAGCATCAATTTTAATGTTCACAAACGCGACTAAATTGAGATAGCCAAAGTTTTCTTGGGTATAATCCAACCTATATTATTATTATCAATGTATATAGAGATCTTTCATTCTAAAAGTGCACGCCCCTCCAATGTCTTTACTCACACACAAAAACTTATGTACAGACGAAATACACGCAAACTTGTTATTCTAATTGGTTACTCAGTTGCCGGACAGACACGAATGTAGGAGCACGCATCGATTATTGCCAAAAGTACAGTTAGCATGTCATAAAAAAAGAGGATAAATATTTTTTATTTTTTATTTTAAATAATAATTAGATTATTTTTTCTTTAATAGAAAAATATGGAGAATTTTATAAAACTATGTGGCGAAAAAAAACGGACAAAACTTTGACATGATTGATAGAAATATGTGGGAAAACACGTGTCGAAATGTGAATGATATTGAGATAGAATATATGAAAAATTTTGAATTTATAATTAATGTTGAGTCTGAATCTGAAGATAGCGACGTGAGTGAATAGCGTTAAAATAGTAAATATTTATTGCGGTTTAATTTTTTTCTTTTTTTACTAATAAAATAAATGAACAGACTTCTGTACATTACGTTTTATTTATCATTTTAATAGTTGCATAATGAATATATGATATGATCTTTATTAAATTAAGTTGGCAAGCTAGCTCTTGATTGCGAATTTACCTGATGGATGCCGATGTAGTTTAAGTTTCTTGAAAGAGTTTGGAGATTAAACGTGTAACCATTCAGGGTTTTTACACGACATCGTACCTGAATGCTAAACCGCTTGGTGGTACGTCTTTGTTAGAAGGGTACGTCGGAAGTATCTATCTAGTCAAGACCAGTGATAAATTTTAGAAATATACTAATATGTTTTTTCTAGGATTCGAATGCGGAAATTCCCGTTTACAATCCACAGCGCTTACTATTACTTCAGGGAAACGTTAAAAACTTACTTTTTATTCTAAAGAATTTTCAACATAAATTTGATTATAAATATTATATAATATTAATTTTATTTTTATGCAAATGTTACTTGTAATCCGTGTAACCGGATTGGTTGGTCAACCAGTGCACAAATGATAGGAACGCATGACAGAATAGACCTGTTGTTTCTTACAAAGAGTGCATTCTCCGCCATATAAATGCTTGACTTATACCAGTCGAGCAATTAGTTGACCTTTAAGTGCGCGAATGAGTCGAGTCAACTTTGAAATTGCTGCGCGCACACATAAAATAGTACAGTCAATATTTTCCAATAATAATGTAATTTGGTGGAGGGGCGTGCACTTTTAGAATGAAAGATCTCTACCTACATATAAAATAAAGGCCCCAAAAGCTCTGTGATCGATTTTTTCAAAATCTAATGAATGTATTTATGTTCAGTTTTTACTAGTAAATTACGAAAGTAATAATAAAATTATTTTGATATAATTCGCAATAAAAGGCGCATCCACATTTATCGCATTACTATTGTATTGTGAGTCTCCACAAAGTAACGCCTAATTCTATAAATTAGTCAATTACGGTTAAATTCCCTCGAGGTCGGGATTAACGCGAGAAAATCTTTGTGACACACTGATTTCGAGTTTCCACGCGAATGAAGCCGCGGGAACAGAATTAGTAATGAATAATTTTATGATCCTCAAATTAAAACTACAAACACTTCAAATCCGGTTGCCGATTTAATATATTACGGGGTTTTCCTTATAGGCTAAGTTATGTTTTAATTCATTCTTATATTCTTAGGTTTAAACTTCACAATACGAAAAACACGTGCGCGATTGTAAAACATCATGTTATTGATTATTAAAATGAAAAATATACTTTTTTAGTTATCTTATACTTTTGTACAAAAAAAGAACACATAAATAACTGAATGAAGGAAAATTTATACTACAAAGGTGGTCTTATTGCTGTAAGCAATCTATTGTAGAGAACTTTTGGTGAACAGAATTATCAAAAGAATATGGCAAGGTGCAAATTATATTAAATTACTTATTAATTTTGAAAGTAGCTTGTTTTCCCTATACCTTATTTTAAAAGCATACATCTTTGCCCTTAAAGTTTCCTGCTTAAAAATAACTATTTAGGGATCCAATGTCTCACCTCAATCGAACTTCTTTACTATGAGTAAAAACTCTTAAATTCTTTTATGAATCGCCTCAATATGTCATAAAACATGATTTTGTCTACGTATTTTACGACCGGCCACCTGCCTGACGTCAACTTACCTTAGTCGTATTTTACGACACCTCGGTAAGAAAGAGGATGGTCAATTCTACTCATAAATAACACAGCATAAATAAATAAAGAGAAAATACAATAACTATTATTACTACATAAACAAAATATTGAAACATACCTCTGTTGTAGGTGATGGTGAAGGAGAAACAGATGGAGGAGGGGGATCTGCACTTGACATCACCCATGATGATGATGTAATGTACACAACCACAGCTAAAAAGAATGTCCTCGATTGCAGCATTCTTTATCTGAAATTATACAAACAAAAATTTTAAAACTATATAATGTAGTAAAGCATATAATTATATAATTGTGATTAAGACATTGTCTTTAACAAACAAGATGCTAAACCCATTGACAAAAAACCTAAGATATAAGTAAAAAACTGTGACATAGTACATTAACTAATATTTTTTGGTTCTGAAGATAAATAATCCATGTTATGATTTGTTACATGTCTGAGGACACTCTTTTCCTCAAACCTGTACTAGACAATGATGGGTATACACCATATCATACATTTATAAGAGTTTATGTTAGATTTTTTCTTGTCTAACATGTTATGTATTTATAACTGTCTGCCTGATTTTAGTTGACAACACTACCTCAGATAGATAGCAATTTATATATGACTTAACCAAACAGTTTTCCTTAAATTTCCCATTAAAAAGATTTAGACAAAAAAGAATACTTTCAGTGTAAATGAAAACCAACAATTGTAATATTATAAGACTATACACAAAATATTCTGTTAAATAACACCAGTACATACACAGACTTTTATAATGTAACTAAGTAAATTATTTC
The DNA here is from genome assembly GCA_947086505.1 of Morpho deidamia. Classification (NCBI taxonomy): domain Eukaryota; kingdom Metazoa; phylum Arthropoda; class Insecta; order Lepidoptera; family Nymphalidae; genus Morpho; species Morpho deidamia. The sequence goes on along the minus strand of CAMTZC010000004.1, from coordinate 4,834,837 downwards.
AATAAAAAAACAACAATGTAACTTATTTTATTATAAGTAATTACATGATTAAATGCATATAAATTATGGTGATTGCAAAAGTGCAAAAGAGCTGGTCCCATCACTTAAAGGATGATAAGTTTTATTAAATACTGGTAAAAAAGCAACCATTCAATATGTTAGTGATTTATTATTTCAACAATATAAATATGTAACATGATATCTAATTTAGAAGTTATAATATTAAAATTGTTTGATATAAATTTATTTTATTTTATTATTCTACTAGGAATTGAGAAACAAACAGTACAAATAAAACATAAATATAGTTACTTATTACTTACTCACAAATCAAAATTAGTTTTGCTTATATTTAATACATAGACAGTGAAAAAGTAAATTACCTGTGATTATTTATTTATTCAAGAACAAATACTCAACACAACAGTTACTGAATACCACTGAAGTGGCAAGTTCATTGCAACAAGTAACAATAAGTTTTTATATGACTGCTACAAAACAAGCAACCTGAACAAATTATTATTTTTTTGTTGACCTCTAGATGGCACTGAATTATACAATGTACCCTTGAAAATTGTTATAAGCAGTTGTAATATATAAATAACATAACAGAAAATTCAAACATCGAGAATCATTTAACGTTCCTCTCATAATCTTACAAATGATCTGTAGTACCATTTCATGAAGTATAATAACTTTGAGTGCCATTAACATATCTTTTACATAAATAATATTACAGGATCATAAAATAGGAACAAAATGTGATAAATAAGAGTGTTGCTACAAACAATTAAGGCATAATAGTATGATAGAATTGTTCTTCTATGTCATATTCCTTGATCAAATCACTTTCAAGAATTCAGCCTAGCTGTGAAACAATAACAAAACAAAATATTTTGATTCATCAATGGGACCGTATGTTTGTATTAGAATATTACTTATAAAACGTTCCTAGCACTTCGGGGACGTCACAAGGTATGAGAAGGTTTAAATTGCCAACCCATCGAAGGCTATAATAAACTTACGTTAACGTGGAGATGGCGTAAATTAGTTCTTTATAGAACTATTGCAATGCTATTTTTATTTTGGCAAGTAATCAGCTCTTACACATTTCTTTTAAAAAAATTAATTAAACAACTAAGAGATCAAATAAAATATCGTAACTTAATACACATTTTCAATTTCCATAATAAAATTCATAACTTGACATTGAAAACAGAAAATTTTAGATAGCTGTCAAACTCAAAAGGCCATTGACGGATTCGTTGTTAATATGGCATCGAGATTTGGACATCTTGGTGATAGGAAACTTTACCAAGGTATGATATACACTAACAATGAAACTTATCATTGAAAATGTTTTATCGTAATTTATATTTAGATTCCTAAAATCCGTGAAGCGCCTAATTTTTAAATAATTTATATTTATTACTAGCAAACTCGTACACACGTTGCTGTAGTCGACTTCCTCTTTCGTAAACATGACAAAACCGCATGAAAAGCCATAGTACTTTTTGAATTTATCGCGAACAAACATACACCCAGACAGACTGGCTCAGCGATCGATTTTTCGCAAATTTTAGACTGGCTCTCTATATAGAAAAAGTGTGCGTAAAAAATTGAAAGGAAATACTAAGCCAATTAATGAACATTCGGCGGATATTTTTTCAGTTCTTCCGATATAATAGCCGTATTGTTCTTTTAATTATTAAGCTTATTACATATTATTACACTTATTCTGGCTCTATTAACAAAATTAACTTTTTTAATTTTAATCTATTATCATTATCATTATTAACAACAACGGATTAATGCTTTATACACTTATCATCATGACATATATTTTCTTCATCAATCTATCAAACCGCTTTAAAAGACTAGATTCCATCGTATTAATGAATTTAGAAAAAAATTAAATATTGTCTTGAGTCTTCACTCTTCACTCTTCAGTCTTGTTATGATATAAATTACAAATTACAATTGTTTTCCACTAAAATACAAGCAATGCCGTTAGATTATAAGAGATTCAATGGTCCAGATGATAGTGTATCTTATAAACGTTTTACTGCCGATTATTACAAAAAATACGATGAACTATTCGGTGAATTGTTTGCTGATAAAGAGCATCGTAAAGATGGGCGCGAATTAAACCAGGCTCGAAGCATGTGTATGTTTTGTATGTATTAATCGAGTAAACTTTTAATTACAACTAGAGTTTGGTGGTTCATTATATTTTTTTAGTATTACAAATTTAATGAAATTGTATTATTATTATTTTTAATTTAAGATGCACGTGCGAATGCAGTATCTCAAGCAAAAGGTTCTTCATACATTGAAATGAAGAAAACTAAAGTGTTGTGTTCCGTTTTTGATCCTAGAGAGATATTGCACCAAAATGAGTTTAGGTAACAAATTACTAATTTGCCATTAATATACTAAATATTGAAATAAGTATTCTCATAGTTGCTTTTTTTACCAATATTCATTTTGTTTATCACCAATTTTGTCAATCACCTCGAAAAATATTACATGGCGCTTTATACAATTACTAATAAAAAATACAATTGATATCATTATTTATTATTTACAGTGCTCTAGGCAAACTATTCTGTGAAGTAAAATTTGCACCATTTTCAAGTAGCCGTCAAAGGCAGCCACTTGTACCTGACTTGGAAGAAAAAGCATTGTCAGTAGCCCTCAGAAAAGCTCTGGAACCAACAGTTTGTCGCCATTTGTTTCCTAACTTTCAGGTATTAATAGTACTATATTTTTTTTCATACACTTTATCAGCCCTAGTTAAGTTATTCTCTTGATCTTATTTTTAATTAAAAAAATTGGAATACACAGGAAGTATTCTTGATAATTTAAGTATAACTTTTTCATTATGTTGTTTAGTGTTCTAGAAAAAAAGATTCAACTTCTTATGGTACCTAATTCTAACTTAGTACTTTCATAAAAGGCTTAACAATGGTAATAAGTAAAAAAATTATATTAGCTACTTGCAATTTAATCAAAAATATTTTGAAATACTTTTTCTGCACATTTAAATTTATTCATGTTGATACTACCTTGTTTCAGATAGATATATTTGTATATATTCTTGAAAATGATGGAGCATGTTTAGCTGCAGCTATTAATGCTGCAGGCTTAGCATTAGCCAGTGCTGCTGTACCTATGTATGATATCATTACTGCTTGTTCTGTTGCTATAATTGGAGACAAAATGTTTGTTGACCCTAATGAAGCAGAGGAGCATTTAGCAAAACATCCAGAAAATAAAGCAAACCATGGAATCATAACAATGTCAATGTTGCATGAGCTGAAGCAAGTGGCTGACTTTAGACAAATTGGTACCTTAGATGTTGACTGTGTCCTCAAAACAACTGATGTTTTAGAACAAGAATGCAAGAAAATTGTTCCTATAATGCAACAGATATTGGTTCGTAATGTTATTAAGGGATATAAAGAACAAAAAATATTGAGAGAAAAAGCTAAAGAACGTGAGGCTATTTTAAACACCAGGATGCAGGATTGGAAAAGTATATTAAATGGTGGATGAAATTTAATTTTGTTTTTATTCCTTTTGTTTATACAGACAACAGTTGTTATCAGGCTTATTATCACACAGTAAATTCTCCAATTTCTTATATTTTATGGTTAGCTATTTATTTTTGAATGTGATAACAAAATGTGATCTGTTTATGGAGTTTATAAGAGCAATCAGGGAAAAACAAGTAAAATAGGGAAAAGATAAATTTTATAGACCATAGATAATTATAGCCTGATATTTATGGTAGGATCATGAGCTCATTGTGCTCTGGCGCATAAAAGATAAAAATCAAATGTTTTTGAAATAGTCTTTAAATTTTAATCTCCCAATTACACTCTTTTTCCTGTATTATAAGAATTAATAAGTATTAACATATAAAAACAAGAAAAATAATAGCTTAACTTGTCAGAACTGTTGAACACAGCTATGTTTATTTAGTTAATGAATTAAATGCTTATCATAAAGTCATACCTTACAATCATCTTTAATAATATTTAAATCATTAATGAAGGGATTAAGTTAGGTCTAAAATACTGCACACTTGTATTATAGATCCGCTATTTGGTTAGCAAATTAGTTTCAGAGCTATAGTGTTGCAAAGAACAAATTTTACTGTGTCCATGAAAAGTAAGTCTTTATTTATACCCTTACTCAATCCATATAAGAAAAAAGAGTATCTTAAAATTAACATAATCACTTCATAAATTTTGTGAGTACCTAAAAGAAATAAAGTTGATCATACCTTAAGTAATTCAAAGAAATTTAATACAAATTACAATGATAAACACATTTCATAAGCACTACAATAAGACAGCTTAGTCTTCCGGTTTCTCTGGTGGTGGGCCGCAAGGTTGCAGCATCCTTTCCATCAAATTAAATTTAACTCTCGCTTTGGATTCATTTTCCACAATTGCAAAATAACTCAAGAGATCTGGATGACCCATGTAACTGCAGCAGGAATCCCTGTGTTGATTTGTAAGCCATTCATATTTTGTAGTATCTGCATGACCCGTCCCGATATACTTACTTTGCAAATGCTCTAACTGACTGTGTATATTGTACCGTTCACCCATATTTTAAGTATCTGTAAAAAGTATTAAAAACAGTTCAAATAATTAGTTAGGTAACCTACAATAATGTATGATACCGATTTGTTTATCACCTTAGCAAAGTAAATAAAAGAGAAGATTTTATTGAAGCCGATTTCAACCTGGTACTAGCCAATAAACGGTAAATAACATATGTTAAATGTTAATTATAACAACAACAAACCGAAACCTCTCTCTCAAGTAGTCACAGACGAATCAACGTTCATTATGTAAACTGTAATCTTTGGAATAAACGTTTTGTAGAGTAGTATCTCTGCCAATCAACAAATATTTTAGATAGTTGTCTATGTAACAAAGTAGTCATCATAGTACAAAAACTCTATGAAAGTCGCATGATAATATAGTTGTTACATATCTACACACATTTCTCGTGTGTTTAGCTATACTCACATATATATATATATATATATATATATATATATATATATATATATATATATATATATATATATATATATATTTATCCTGCAAGCAATTTGGCGTCTTATTAACACGTAATTGCATTTAATCTGGCGTCCCCGCTCTTTTGACGTCCGAATATCGGACGCCACTTTTTTCAACGTGTGCACTAGCATCCTATAAGTTCTACTAAGCTATAGAACAAATATCGGTAGAAGCCAAAAAGTTGGCTTAGTGGCTGAAATTGTATAATTAATAATTCCGGGTGAATTCGTAGCAGAGGCGCGGCGCTGTTGTAGCGTGTATATTTGCTGTCGTATACCACTGTCATGTTTTGACTAAGAAACCGCGTATTTCGCGTCCGCAGAATCGCGACGATGCCAGCTCGTCCGATTTGATTTTTTCTTATTATTTTAAGTAATTTTTGAATTAGAAGACGGAAATTAGATGTAAAATATAAATTTATACTTACACTTCAGCGTAAAAAAATCGGAAACATGCATTTGGCAGTAGGTAGATAAAATAAATTTAAATACTTTAATTGATGCTATTTTACTATAATTAAATATATTTTATACATCCATTTTAAAATTATAAATACGATATACGATATAGTCTGTCCGTTTGTCTGTCTGTTACAACTTCACGGCTAATGCGCTGGCCTCTATTGACAAAATAAAGGCTTATACACTGCGGATAAAATAAAATGTTATGCATAAAAAGCCGTTTTTCTTACGGGAACAAGAAAAACACATATTATATTATATGATCGAGGGTAAATGAAGGTGGAATAAAAGAAAGCGAGGCCCATAGTACGAAGAAGGTGCTGAATAGAGACTCTGTAACAGAAAACCCACGATGCAAGCGGCACAGGATCGCGAAATGTGAAAAATGTATAACACACATGAAAAACACATATTATATTATATGATCGAGGGTAAATGAAGGGTTGGCGCGAAGGAAGTCGAGAGTACTACTAGAATTTATATATTTATCATATAGTTATCGAAACCTATTGTTCATGTAACATGTCTAGCTATATTGTTATCTGTGAATATAATTATAGTAAAATCGAAAGTATGCTGAGTCTGTCTGAATATTTCTCCCTCGCCACATCTGTGTGTATGACTTTCTGTTCGCGATCAAGTCAAAAAATACTGAAGTTATCGTAAGTTCTACGACTATCACGCTCTCGAACAAGCCCGTATTGCGGAAAGGCATCGTAACATCATATGGGACCACGGAGTACTCGGACACTTGTAGATTATGAGGAGGCCATTGATTCGCTCGAGACCTTGATTGTATTTAGTTCACTCCAGAGATCCTAATTCGATTCTAGGTACGTCCAATTGTTGAAGTGTTTGTATAAAAACGCTATCCGTCCATGTCCAAGACAGAACTGAAAAACTAATCAAACTGTGTCGAGACGTGTGCTAGGGCGAAGTCACCTTCCAGAAGCTGTTTTTATAGTAGTAATCTAGTAGAAAACAGCGAGTATTTCTTGTGCTTGAGATTTGATGCCAATATAGCTGTGACAGATTTTCTGGAGGACATTAAAATAATCCCTGGATATCCGTAGTACGAAAACTTTGCTTATCGCAAAGCTGAAGTGGCGATGAGCGAGGCCCATAGTACGAAGAAGGTGCTGAATAGGGACTATGTAACGGAAAACCCACGATGTAAGCGGCACAGGATCGCGTAATGTGAAAAATGTATAACCTATTTCCAGCAGTGGATGTCAAGCGGTTGAAAAAGAAGAACAAGAATTGTGTCGAATAAATGTATTTTTATTTTATTTACAAGTCACTGACTTTTTGTTTTAGTGGTATGACTATGGGCATAAAGATACATAAGGCTGATGAATAAATTCTATCATGAAAGCATAATAAATATGGAAGATTCCGCCTTGCGATCACCAACCCACTTTTAATATTTCAGTTTAAACAGAGCATTTTTTTATCTTAGTGGCTAAATATTCATATTGGGCTTCTTTTTTTGAACTTTACGTGTAATATTGCTATATGAGTTTTTTTTTGTTGATATTAACCTAATAAAGTTCAGTACTGATTACAACATCACAACTACTTTATTTTATTGTACTGAGATTCTCAGGAAAAGAAAGAGATAGAAACTAAATAATAGGCCGGCAACGTCGCATTCACACACACAGACTCACAGGACGCACAAATATCGGCGTAGTAGATAATTGTGAGAAGTATATTCAGGAAGCTAAATGTTCATTACTTTGAAATGGGGTTCAGATATTCTTGGGCAGGATTACAACAAGAATATTGCGATAAATAAAATTATAAGAAAACAAAATATCTCACGAAGGATAACATTAAAAAACAAAGCAATATATGCAAGAACATTATAAAATATGTTAGTACAACTGGGAGACGTCATAATGATGCACAACGTGCATGACGCCAAAAGTGTTACAGGATGTATATATATATATATATATATATATAGTCCTTTTCTGCTACTTGTTTAATCACGCAATTTTTCTAAGTACTTGTTTGATCCACTTAAATTAGCTGTTTTAATGGCTTCTGAGTTGTATTCACAATGACAAAAAGGATATATTTGAGCGACATATCGTGTCACTCACTCATATTTTATGATGCACTAGTAGACTCTATATTTTTCGTTTCATATTTTTGGTTATTTTGTGGCTCCTGCTAACGGTTTTTGCTAAAGTCTCCGTTAAGCATTAGTTGATCTTAAAATCCAATACATTCTAGACACTTTTTGATCCATGTTTGATATATAATGAGTGAGATGCCCCACCTGTCAACGTCGGCCCCAGAGGTCATTGCTACTATATAATTCTGTATCAATAGGCATAAGTTGATCTAATATAAATCTTTATTTTTAACATCGTCCGGGGCATTCTGACATATATTTGAAATTCGAAACTACCTATTAGTAAGAACTATTTCTGGACTGCACTTTTTTGCATGAAATGAAACGAAATATGGTTTCAAACGGCGTTAAATTTTAAAATAATACTGTATTACATACTTAGTTATAGTTTGAATAATGAGAGATAACAAAATTATTTTTATTAATAATATTTAATAATTCATAATAATATAGACTGTCAAAATAAGTTACAAGTTACATAATTTATAGAATTAGGCGTTACTTTGCGGAGATCCATAATACAAAAGTAATAATAAAATTATTTTGCTATAATCCGCGATACAGTAAATAGAAAATATATATAGTGCTAAATGTATAGTGGACTATACGTTTTTTCATACCCGTTACATGCAGGATTCGACGACAAAATTGCAAAGCAAATTGCTTTGCGATTTTGTCGTGGAGTCTATCTCCTGATGATGCTTCGGTTGCGGGGCGAAACGATTGTTGATTTTGTGATAGTGAACCTGTGTAGTGCTTGTGTATTGTGGTGGAAGTGGTGGAGGTTTGTGCATATGTTTTTTACGAATCCTGCATGTAACAGTTTCCGGGAGATGACATCTCTCTGTCTCATATCTCGCCGTCTTGGATACGGATAGACATTGTGGCATTTTCGTACAAATACTTCAGCACTTGGTCGCACCGATAGACGATTCGGCATCTCTGGAGCCATCTTAATACGGCCCATGTTTCCACCAAATCAAAGGCCTTCTCATAGTCCACAAACGCCAAGCAAAGTGGCTGGTTATACTACTCGGTCTTCTGTATAACCTCCCATAGCGTGAATATGTGGTACTATAGTACTTTAGCCTTTTCGGAATCCGGCTTGTTCGGGAGGCTGGAAGTCGTCGAACCTACCAGCGAGAAGATTCGTTTTGACTCTGGAGAACAACTTATAAACATGATTCAGCAGAAAGATGGGTCTGTAATTCTTCAATAAGACGTCACCTTTCTTGAAGAAGAGAACCACCACGTTCCTGTCTCATGCCTTCGGCATAATACCTTCATAAATAACGGAATTAAATCGCTGAAGGACTTGAGGTAGTTTTTCAGTTCTTCATCCACCTTCAGTAGTTAGGTTGTCATTTTTTCATCATCTGGAGCCTTGTTGTTCTTAAGTTGTTTGAGAGTAATACTCATCTCGTTAGGCTGACGTCCGGTGGTATATCTTCGGTATAGTGTAGAGTCAAATTGGGTCTTGGATCTTTTGCCAAATTGACAACAGTATGAAATGTATAACTGCCTATAGAACCTCTCAACCTCTCTTAAAATCTCAGGTCGAGACGAAATGATCTATCTATCTATCTAATTCGGGGACGCCTGCTGTAGCAGTGCGGGTGGTCAGCTCCTATGTCAGACTATTCTACCTATTTTCCCATGTTGTGACATGGGTATCACTGATGTCTCGGCAGTGTCACCTGCTTTAATCTACCAGTACCTTTTGTAAACCTGATAATGTCCCTGAAGGGGATATCAGCCAAGTCCTTAACTGCAAGTTCATCCTCACCTAGTATCTCCCATCTTACCCGCGAGTACATAGGGTACTCAGCTATAAGGTGAAGACTCGTTTTTTCTACTCCACACTCTGAACACGCTGAATCTTCCTTTATTCGACAGGTGTTTGTTTAACAGGCAGTGCTCCGTAGTAATACGTGTTATAATTGACACATTTTCCCTACTCTGAGATATTAGCTGCTTGGTCTTCTTTGTATCGAAAGATTTGAGGAATAGCTTCGACTGTCTGAGTGTTTCCTTTCTCCATCTTTTGTTAGCTTCTATTTCTATTATTTTACCTATAACACGCTTTATGATAGTGTTAGCAATTGGGAGATAGGGTTCAGGCCCTATAAAAGTCTGACTCGCTCCCTTTCTTGCTAAGTCATCAGCTTTTTCATTACCTGCATGGCCGTAGTGCCCTGGGACCCATGCAATTGTTACTTCACCAGCTTCAGATAGTTCATTTAATGCTTGTTTGCATTCTTTAACTATGGCTGAAGTCGTTTCTATACGGTCGAGTGCTTTTAATGCCGCTTGACTGTCGCTTTATATAACTATATTACCTGCTGTTTGTGTTTCTTTCAATCTCCTGGCGCATTCCATGATAGCGTAGGTTTCTGCCTGGAAGACACTTGAGACGAAATGATAGCAATATCGGTCTTCAATCACGTCAACTGCCTTTGCCTAATAGACAGATGTCTTGCGAAAACTTTTGAGCCCCTGTTACGCTCTATAGTACCTCGAATGTATTCGGTGTTGAACTGTCGCTGGTCGCACTTTTGCCCTTAAGAAATCTGTCTCTGGATACACTAATCTCATTTTATTCCTCTCATTCATGGGCATGAGAGTCTGTGTCAAGAATTTATTGGTTCTCTTACGACTTTTCTTATAAAGTATGGACCATATGGACGGTTTCCACCAGCATGTTGTTTATATCGTCCACAGTCACAGCGCAGTCAGTTTGGCAATCAAAACGGTTCATCAGATCGAGTTGGAATTTTATGGGATTTTGGATATAAGCTCAAATGTGTCGGAGCGTAGACTTTACCAGTCTAGATCTTTCCAGCTGTACGCATATATTCAATGTACCTCTAACCATACGGTGATCGCTCCCATTCCTTACGGTATTGATCGCAGATATATCATTAAATATATAACGTCTGGTCGACATGATGAAGTCGATCTCATTTCTCGTGGAACCATCGGGACTTATCCAGGTCCATTTTCGATGCAGCTGTTTCTTGAAAAAAAAATTCATCATGTAGAGATCCTCTCTCTCCAAGAAATCCGCCAACATCTGGCCCATGTGGTTCCGTAGCCCGTATCCAAATTGCCCTACTCTCACCTCTATGCCACTTCACTTGCCAAGCTTTGCGTTTAATTCCCCCATCGAAACAATGTAGAAGGTTTTCGAGGCATGCATCGTATGCATCATCGTCTTGATGTGCTGATGTCGATGCGTAAACTTGTATGACATTCAGACAATACCGTTTGGTAATTCTGAGTATAAGGAACGCGACTTCAGATAATCCTATCACCACCGCAATTTGTTTACTGTTTTTTTTCCAGCTCAAGTATATTTTCCATCTTCTCTTCCCTCAAAATTCGTGCGTCTCGCGTTGCTACGTGGTTTTCGTGGCAGCGGATTTTTTGCCGGAAATTCTCGAAACCCCCTGCTACGCCGTTATTTAATCCGCTGCCAGAGCTGGGAACTAGGGGCTGTGGTTTATATTGTGATAACATCATGTGAAGGGTTTGCGAGTAATCACCACGCTCGGCATGCGGGTTGGCGATTGTAGTGCTGACGATGTCGCACCGACAGTGCTGCTGTTCACTGTCGGTCTGGTATTTGGGTCAGCTGGACAGAAATGGTTATATGACCATTAATCGGTCGCCAAATCCTCGTTGGTTATCTGCAGGGTGCACCACGAGCAGGTGACGTTGACACTTGAAGAGACTGAATGGGACGCGTCTCCCTCTTACACCCTCGCCTGGAGCGCCTTAAAACAAGTAACTTAAAAATTAAAACTAGAAGTAGGCGCTACTTTGCGGAATTCCATAATACAAAAGTAATAATATACATTATTTTGGTATTTAACAAAATAATTTCTATGATTACCTTTTTTTACATGTACTTTATAAGATTTAAGATTTTAAGAATTTCTTTTAGGCAGAAAGGAGGGATTTTTTAGGGATTTTTTTTAATACTAATTCAGCCTCTTATTTAAGATCACTTATTCCTAAATGTTATAATTTCAATTAGAACCATCAGATCCTTCAACTACATTTCTTTGAAATCTGCATGCTTAATAATGTACTGCAAACTCAACGTTGAAATAGCCTTGAATGCTGGGGTCAAAGTACGGAGTACGTTCGGTGACGATCTGCTCTGTGATTGGCGCGTTTGAATCGGATCAAATAACTACGGAGTGGATTTGTATAATTATTGAGTACTTACAGAGAAACAGTATTCATCATTTGTTGATCCGAAGCGGAGCCAACAAATGTGATGTAAAATTGTATTGGATCAACAAATCGGGCCTGGATCAACAAATCCGAATGGATCAACTTAGAACTGATTATACGTACCGCTTGATCAAACAACTCCTAGAAGGGATAACTATATATATATATATATATATATATATATATATATATATATATATATATATATATATATATATATATATATATATATATATTTAATTATTATATAATTATTCATTTGATAACTTAATTCGTTTAGATATACAAAAATGATATTTTTGATTGCGATAGGTACTAGCTTGGCCTAAACAAAAACCATAGGTGTGTATATATATATTTATATTTTATATACGCCTATACAAAACTACAAAAGCATAAAAAATAACTACTTTGTGACAAACATTGTAGATCTCATATCATGTAATCATCATAGACTAAATCATTTATGATTGTAGATAGAGTGGTAAAAATGTAGATTATATATATAATCTGTAGTTACTATAGCAACCCATGGTAAGGCGCTTTTTTAAAATCATTTGATCAATAATACCTTCAAAATACTGCTGCATAATTCTATGGAAAATATAGAAAAATTTATAAATAAAACTCAAAATGAGGAGAGCTTACGTAAACAAGCAAGGAAAATGGTCAAACAAAAAAAAATATTTCACAAAAGGCCAACTCATTTATTTTTGCATGACAGAGGTCTTACAGAAATCGTAAGTCAATAACGTTGTTAAATACTACAGTAACCAAAAATTATTTAAAAATATTACTTTGCAAATAAAAATAAAAGTTGATCAACTTATGTTATAATAAAATTTCAGATATGAAGTAGTAAAATCTTGTAAAATTAATACGTCATTCCTCCAACGGGCCAGTCAAGTTAAACCAAATATAATCTAATATTTAAAAATATTTTCAGCCAAAACCCAACAATCCGACACACATTACTTACGCATATTATCACAACAACTACATAAGTAAGATCGAAAATATAAATTTGCTCTATAACTTAACACACCTCCATTTACAATGGAATAAAATAACAAAAATCGAAGGGCTGAATAACTTGACGAAGCTGAAGAAACTATATTTTACCAGTAATAAAATAAGTGTTGTGGAAAATTTGGAAGCTTTGAGATATCTTGAGGAATTGCATATTGAAAAACAACACGGTACAGATCCATTGTGTTTCGATCCCCGAACAATGGTTGCTATTGGGGTAAGATTCTCTGAAGCGATTAGAGATTTTCTTATATTATCAATCCATCAAGCTTTCATTGAACTTTTCATTTTCAGGCATCTCTTAGAATATTAAATGTATCAGAGAACAGAATCACCGATATGACTTGGGCAAAGCCGCTGCGTCGATTGGAGGTACTTATTGCTAAAAAAAACAAATTGGACGATGTTGAGGTAATATCACAATTGAAATAATGATTTGTTTCAGAAATTAATATTATGTGAAGCAATAAAATTTTTAACATTATGTATTAAATAAATATTATTACACTTTTAAAATAACGACTAATGAAATTACCTTCAAATTTTATTTTAAGTTTAGGGAAGATTAATTCATATATTTAACTTACAATTGTCCAATTCTATATATAAATTTGAGAGCTGTGATAGCCTAGGTGAGACCGTGCGGGTCATGGGTTCAAACCCAGTGCAGATATCAATGTGTTAAAACTTATGAGTCTTATTGAAAGATACATTTATAACACGCTTTCCGGCAAAGGAAAATATCGTGAGGAAACACCGTATATTCTTAGGATATGTGCAACATATCAATCCGTATCTGAGCAACGTCGTAGATCTTAGCTCCAACACTATGTTATTAAACATAGATTTAGCTTATTAAGTGAACCCAATAAATGTCCTGAGGAATATGAATCAAACACAATGTAAAGTCATACATCTTTACATTTATACTAATTCATTCCTTAATTTATATGGTGGAATATTTACTTTAGCTCAGTCAAGGTATGGAAAGTTTAGTAATAATAATCATACATCTTGGTTTGGTGGATACCATTACCTATTATCTATTACCAGATATTTTGATTTCATGTTAACGCCCAACACTGTTTCAGACTATAGCTGACGAGCTGTGTACATTGGTTTCGTTGGTAGATATCAATTTTAAAGACAACCCTATGACCAAGAAACATAGATATAAAGAAACTCTAATTGCCAGATGTTCACCATTACGTAAGACTTGCCATATGTTATAAGATAAAAAACTATAAACGCATATATATATATTTGTAATAAATGACTATTAGTGAGTTCTCTACTAAATACCTGCTATTTGTATACCACACTTTATTCGCTGCTCAATAGTTTCAAATAATATAAAACTTATTATTTATGAATAGGCGTTCCAAAATTTTTTTTAGATATATCGCCTATTTACAAGAACAAGGTGATATTTGTCAAACCACAACTTTACAGGAGAGCAATTTTAAACATTTAAACGTTGATAAATTTAAAAATATTGATAATTTTACCGTGGAAAAACAATTAAATTGCTGCTAAATAAGCAAAAAATTTATATATTTTAAAAAAGATATAATAAAAAAAACGTTTTTTATGAGATGTCATGTTGTTCTTGTGAAAAGCCAATATGTTCAGTGGTTACAAAATCATCCAACGATATCACTCGAGAGAGTATTCGTTCTATTGTATTGTATTGTATTGTATTCTATTGTGAACCCCTACTCTCCGTATGATCGATGACATGGAAGCTACTGTGGAGAAAGTAGATAAAAAAAATTCGTTTAAACTAACTAACATAAAATGTATCATAAGTTTAACGTTAATTCATTCAGTAAAAGGTTCTAGTGTGAGTCCAAAAGAAATTTAATTAAATTAAATATTATAACATATAAAATATTATGTACTAGAGATTTAAACATTAGGTATATTCTATATTTTGCAGGAGTACTGGATACCATACCAATACATAATACATCTAGAACGTTCTTAAAAAAATTTGATAAAGTTGTAAGATTGCAGCAATTACACGAGAAAAATAAAATTAATATGACACGCCAAGGCGTTGAAGACTTTTTTGAATTGAATATGTTGCCAGGTCCAAGAGCTTTAAGTGCTATGTCTATATCTGAGTTTTCTAACCAAAAACCTAAAAGTAAGCTCTAATAATCAGTTGATTAAGAATTTGTTTGTCAATATTTTCAAGATAAATAATAAATACCTCGGCCATAAATTTTATATTTTAAGTTTCAGCTGTAGATTCCACTTATACATTTATGCCCCGCGCTTTTTGGCGCAACAGAACTATGCCTTCATCCCGAGAAAGTGTTGCACCGCCAATGGAAACACCAGCTTTACTGAAACAGCCAGTCGCTGGTATTGGAAGATCTGTTAAGGGAATTCTTAAAAAACCAATGCCCATGAAATATATTTAGAAGTATTTAAACTATATTGTTATGTTGTAAATTTATTTGTGGATTATTTTGACTTAATAAAAATATTTTTTGTTCATTTGTTGTTTATCATATTTTTAATACACTACAATTTTTAATCGGCGCAAAACAATCGAACAAGTAACATTAGCAAAACAACATTGCAAAACAATTTTATTTGTATCATAGATCTTTGGCACGACAACGGAATAAAATTGTTACTTTTACTTCATTATTTACTAATATGTTAGTTTTTGTAGATAAAAAGTTTGTAGAAATAAGAGATAGAGAGCGTAGAGGTAAAGATCGTGTTAGATTTTCTCTTCTATAGTACCCAGTGCTCACACTAGATGACTGCAGTGCCTTCAAGACCAGATTCATCCATAAACGCAATTAAGTGCTAATTAAAGCAATGACGGGGGCACATATTTAATAAGAATCTATTTACTTCGATATAACACTAAATGTCCATCGGTTGATGTGAAGGAAAAAACTTATAATCACATATAACTACAATAATTTAGTGTGAATTGTTCGTTTATGTGATGCCTTAAATGTATAACTATGATTGTTAATATTATTTCATCTGAGATGTTGCTAATAATCAAAGATATTAGATAACGAAAGAAACGATTGCATTACTAATGACTAAAGCCGTAAGCAAACCGTATGATTCGGTACTGAGTAACCGGTGCGCCATCGAGTACCGAGTACCAAATCGTTACGAATGCTATTCGTTACTCGTTATTCGTATCTTTCGTATCGGTACGTATTAGTAACTACATAATACGGTACTTAATGTGTGGTTTGAATGTGTGCTGTCGGTGAATTTATTAAGCCCCTTAAAATAAATATTTTTAAATTTTTTGAAATCTTTAAGAATTTTTTTTTATCATACTTTATGTTATCTCAATATTTTTTTTTTATCATACTTTATGTTATCTGGAAGTCGGAGCAGACTGGTGTTGTTTTGCCAGTCTGCTCCGACTTCCGGTACCTTGGTTCGCTTTTCCAAAAGAACGGTGAAATTGATCGCGATGTGAGGAATAGAATTAATGCAGGATGGATGAAGTGGCGACAGGTCTCAGGCACAATATGTGACCCCCGAATGCCCCCTAAACTAAAGGGAAAAATTTATACATCGGTCATAAGACCTGTCGTAATGTATGGATCAGAATGTTAGGCAATGAAAAAGATGGATGAAAGAAGAGTACATGCAAATGAGATGAGGATGTTAAGGTGGATGTGTGGTGTGACAAGACTTGATAAAATAAGAAATGAGTATATAAGGGGAAGTCTGAAAGTTGCGCCTATTATAGAAAAGATAAGAGGTGCAAGATTGGGATGGAATGGACATGTAATGAGGAGGGATGAAAATCATGTGATCAAACGAGTGTTGAGTATGAATGTGGATGGATATGTGACTAGAGGAAGGCCTAAAAAGAGATGGTTGGACTGTGTGAAGTATGACATGCATATAAAAGGAGTAGCGCCAGAGTTGACGAATGATAGAAGAGAATGGAAGAGAAAAACATGTTGTACCGACCCCACTTAGAGTGGGATAAGGGTAGGAGAAAGAAAGAAGACTTTATGTTATCTCAACAATATCTATTTTATTCTTACAGGTAAAATATTAAATCCATTGCAAAATCCTACAATTTACTTGTGCTTTTAATTATTCTAGAATTCTAACTTTTTTTTCATTAAATCAATATTTTGTAAAAACAAAAGAAAAAATTCGCCTTACGAAGCTAAGTATGCAAGTAAGTTATATGTCGCGCCGATATCATACCGCACGGGAATACGACTCGAGACGTTACTTTAATGCTATGGCATCAGGTATCAAAAGTAACGAATAAAGTGCCGATACGATAGTAACGAGTAATACTTGTTGTAGTAACGAACACACACGGGTACGCTTTTTGTCGTTACTCTTACACCTCTACTAATGACTACAGTCTACAGTGTTTAATTATGTACACTGCGATCTTTGGTGTCTAGAAATATCTTTCAATATTATGAAGTTTAGTTTACAGTATTTCAGATAGTATTATAGTGTATTATCTACGGTTAGTAGTCTATGTTATGTTCATACTTCATAGACAATTCATATTTCATAATACTGGTTATGTTTATTGTTTGTTTATACAAAAAATTATATAGTATCATAAATCATATTAGTATTTTAATCTAAGCAAAAACTAAATATTTTATTATGAATGAAAGAATTCTAAATGCAATAACAGTTCTGAATGAAGAGTCTACAGGTTATTATAATATTTTATTATATTGTTAGATTAAAAGTCCTGGAAACAATAACCTATTTTAATTATTTTTACACTTAATAGCTTTATATTTGGGCGGTGCTGTAGCTGAGACGAATCACATTGATCCGTTACAATTTTATAGAGATTATGTATCAAAAAATATCCCAGTTGTTATTAGAGGAGGTTGTGCAGGATGGCCTGCAATTCGAAAATGGAATACACAGTTTTTCAGGTGAGCTTTTTAATTCGAACGATTTCTAAGGGGATTAATATATTTCTTTAATTATATATTATATATATTGTATTTGTTATTTAGGAAAAGCTTGACTTACAAAAAAGTAACGGTGGCTTTGACTCCAAATGGCTTAGCTGACGGTATAACGCAAGATGAAAAGGGCACAGATTATTTTGTTATGCCACATGAGGTTGAAATTACTATGTCTGAATTTCTTGATATGTTGGAGGCAAAGAGGTAAATGTATGTATACTAAAAATTATTTGGCACCTACTCTTTATAATAAAAAAAATCCAATTTTAAAAACAAATCAAATAATTTGTGTATTTTTTAATTCAGTATTATTTAATATTAAGTCCAACATTTCCGTCTGAGCACATTCAAGCAAGGGTTTCAAATTTACTTGAATAACAATGATTGTTTCAGTGAAAATTTAATACCATACATTCAACGACAGAATTCAAATCTTACAGAAGATTTTGGTGAACTGATGGAAGATGTGAAGTCAGATATTAAATTTGCTAGTCAGGCATTTAATAAAAAGCCAGATGCAATCAATTTTTGGATGGGGGATGAGAGAGCTGTGACATCTAGTGTGTATTTTATATTTCTTTTTAAGAAATAAAACTTGTGTAGTACTATTTACATTGAGTTATAACTGCAACAAACACCATAATTCTAAATTGGTGTTAGTTAAGGCCTTTTTGAAGCAATGAGATAAAAACAGATACTACATTATCTTTAGGCCTATAACATGTTATTACTATTTTCTGAAATAAATAATAAAGAAATTTTTTGGGAAATTTGTAAAAAAATAATACATATATAACATAACATTATAAACATATTAGAATATGCATTCTACAAAAAAATTGGAGCAAATAAACATTCCATGTCAAATGTCTCATTACAGAAAAGCCCTGAGTACAAACCAATAATTGCAGCTCTCACATACTTGAATTTTGTGAATGTTTTAGTGCATAAAGATCCCTATGAAAATATCTATTGTGTAATAGATGGCTATAAAGATTTCATACTGATTCCACCCACTGATTTACCGTACGTACCTTACAAAAGATATCCACAAGCTGTTTTCAAACAGACAGGTAATCAATGGGATATCGTGCCTGTTGAGAATGACAATAGTAATATGATAAGTCATGATGCTATTGTCATGTCAGAAAAGCCCTGAGTACAAACCAATAATTGCAGCTCTCACATACTTGAATTTTGTGAATGTTTTAGTGCATAAAGATCCCTATGAAAATATCTATTGTGTAATAGATGGCTATAAAGATTTCATACTGATTCCTCCCACTGATTTACCGTACATACCTTACAAAAGATATCCACAAGCTGTTTTCAAACAGACAGGTAATCAATGGGATATCGTGCCTGTTGAGAATGACAATAGTAATATAATAAGACATGATACAGTTGACGAAAGTTTACCTTGGATTTGCATAGGTAAGTTTTAATGTTAGTGAAATGTTTTAACTTACTGTGAAGAATGTATTAGTAAAAAACAAAGAAATTTTATTATTCTTTAATCATAAGTACAGATTACAGAGACTAAATTCTACATAAAAAAATATAGAGGAACTTTGAAATTAGAATTGTAAAAGAATTGAATAATATAAATTATCATTTCAGACTGTCATTTTTACACATTGCACTGACCACAAATTGACAATCTTACTGTATCTCCTATTGGAAATTTGATTAGCCAGACTGTATACAAAGATTCTCAGGGATTAACAAAAATATCTGTTTACTTACAGATCCTCTTAAACCAGATTTAATACAATACCCTTTATATGAAAAAGCACATAAGTTTAGAGTCCGTGTACACAAGGGAGATTGCCTCTACCTTCCCAGCTTATGGTTCCATCATGTTACTCAAAGCCATGGCTGTATAGCTGTCAACTACTGGTACGATATGGACTTTGATATCAAGTACTGTTATTTTAAAATGCTTGAAGCATTGTGTAATAAATATTGAATTTGATTTTAATATAGTTTTATTTATCTTATTGTATAGATATTAAATGTAAACCATAGTTCCATCACATGACTTAGAGCCATGGCTGCATAGTTGTTAACCATTGACTCAAGTGCTAGAAGAATATGACTTTTGAATAGAAGTTTTTTTTTTTAATAATTTCAATTTACTTTAAGTTGAAATAAAAATAAAAATATGTGATTGATTTATTTACCAAAAAATTAATATAAATAAATATCTAATCTAATTTATAATCCGACAAAAAAACAATGTTGAAAATAATTATGCACGTATTTAAATTAGGTCTAAGTTTTCTGGATGAGTCTTTGGAGTGTCTCATAACACTAACGTGCTGAAATGAACAAGAAAACATTAATATTTTTTTTAGTTCGTAAATTGTGATAGAAATGATATGGTACACATATATCGCTCATGGGCTGCAATAGTGGCACAATTTAAAACAAAAAAAAACTTGTTTCATACTACGAATAGATGTAAATGTTAAAATACACATTCTTTTTACTAGCAATATGACAATAAGTGGGCACAACAAGCCGGATACCAAACGGTGGATCGACTTACCTTAGTCGCCTTTTACGGCACCTTGGTTAGAAATGAGGATGGTCTATTCTACTCAGCCGGATACCACACGGTGGGTCGACTTACCTTAGTCGCCTTTTACGGCACCTTGGTTAGAAATGAGGATGGTCTATTCTACTCAGTCGGAATCCACACGTAGGGTCGACTTACCTTAGTCGCCTTTTACGACACCTCGTTAAGAAATTAGGGTGGTTTATACTACTCAGCCGGATACCACACGGCATCTTCGCTTAAGCATTTTTTATGCATTTTCCTACAAAGAACACTTTAAACCCATTTATTGAACATGATTTTTTGTGTTGTGCCACTATTGCAGCCCATGAGCGACTGACCGTTCTTAGTGACTGACATAACCAAAGGGTCACAAAAATCACATAGGTTGAAGAACTGATGAACAATGTGGGTTCAAGGTGTCGGCGTGCTGATTGGAGAAAATACCATGTTGGTAAAAATTGTACTATTTGGACAGAACTTGTAAAGAAAATCAATCGTTTATAATTTTATTACGATAAATAACCAATTCATATCGCCAACTCGCTGTAAAAATAAAGATGGCTGACTTACTAGGATTTCTGGATATATGTTTGAATTGGGTGTGGCCATGACATTATTGCAGATGCCTTGCGGAGAACATATGCCCACCACATTTAGCGATACACAAACATCTCCCGACGGCCATGCACGTAACTGAACATTCCTGCACGTGCTATTGTTGCATAGATTGAATGTTACGTTAGCTGAAAATAAATAAATAAATAAATAAATATATGGGACATTTACACACACGGTCGTCCATCCCCAAAATAAGTAACTTAATACCTAGTAGTAAAATAGTAGCATATAATAAACATTTATTTAATTTAAAGAAGGAGGCTTCTTTGCTGAATTCCATAGTACAGAAATTATAATAGAATTATTTTGCTGTAATGCGCGTTTGTTAATCTATGTAATGCTAAGTGTAGGAAGCAGGTAACGTTCACATACCTTATACATGCAGTACAACTCATCACACGTATCTCGAAACGCCGCCACCAACACACCATACAAGCACTACACACACACTCACTACGACAATTTCTACGATCACCACCATTTCACGGCTAATCCACGAGATCAATATCGATAAAATTTGGCACTTACAGTGTATAATAGTGTAATTATACAGTACTTATACAGTGAAAAAAATACAAATGCATTATTGAGGGTACACTAAAGTTGGCGCGAACAAAGTCACGGGTTCGCTAGTACATAATATTTCTCAAATCTTTGTTAAAGTCGAAAAGTATGCATAAAATTAAACTAACGTCCTGTATACTCTTGGTCTGGCCAGTTATTGGGTAGTTTGAATGACGTCATTAGTTCTCTTGCAGCAAACTCGGCGCCCAGACAGCGTTCTTCATCACCGGACTTTCTAATCTGGCAACACACTCCGCACATTTTTGCTTTGCTTAACACCCCGCCCTATATCGTGAAAGTTACGCTTTAAAGTTGATTATCATCAGATGCAGATGAGCGAGGGCGTTTTAAGGGTAAAGTGGATTAATTAGACACATGTTATATGAAGCTTTCAAAAACTGGATAGTGAATTCTCTTACTAGAGGCGAATGAAACAATTATCTACATCCTATGTGTTATGGTACGTCACTAATGTCATTGAACATCACTAGTCACAAGATACTTGTCAAGATGGCGTTACATTATAACAACCGTGATCTTTCTGTGCATTAACATTGTCCACAAAAGTCATAATAAACACCTTGTACAAAAGTCTATATTTAATACCCTTGCCCGAAGCACGAACCACAACATAGCTTATTATAATGTAACGCCATCTTGACAAGTATCTTATGACTAGTGATGTTCAATGGCATTAGTGACGTACCATAACACTATGTGACTCAACATTCGCATTCATAATTGACATTCTATCCTAAATTCGCACTATTTACGTACAAAGTTATCGCAAAATTTACCCTCTACAATCACTTACCGGTCCATTATACGGGCAGGAACACTCCCGAAGGCCTATGATGGCGCATTCAGCGGCATGGCAACTACCATCAGGTAAACATCTTCCGCCCAGTCCGCATCGACAATCCGGTGTCAAAGTGGGACATGTGCATTGCTGATCTTGCATGGTGCAGTCCTTGCATGAAATAACTAAGTAAAGAACTGGCTTTCATCGAAATCAATTCGGTGAATCTCAATTAACCACATTGATCATTAATTAATCTTAGTTTTAACTGAGATCGAGCGCCTTAATTTAGTCGATATAAGAACTTTTGTTGTTGATTTGACAATTTTTAGGTCTCTCCTAAAGGAATTCTCCTAATTATTAGTTTTTGCAGAGAAAGGAGAATAATATTCGACATTCAGCCTTTTTATTGTAGGCACTTCAAACATCTTTTTGATTGATGCAACCATTTTGAGGTCAAAGTTAACCCCTTATTGTTAGTTCTCGCGGAATTACAAAAAACTTTATCTTAAGCATTAATTTTTATCTTATTTTTACTTATCAATTTTTATATTATTCATATTTTTACTTCATCACTTTTACCAACAAATTGTCACTTGTAAATAATGATTTAGTTTAAGACAACTTATATATATACCTTATTAGGTATAACCTTATTTTGCCGTCTTTGGTTCGTTTCTTTCTAAATTTCTTTATTAAGTTTTTACTTTTAGAATTCTATTAAAATCATAGACCTATTTATATTTTTTGATCGATCTGTACATAAACATACAGAGAGAGTGCTTAGTCGCGTCAATTTTTAAAAACACACAACTTAATATTAAGAATTACGCGTAATTACGGAGTCCCATATTAAATTTTGTATTGTAGCATAAACATTCATTATTTTAATTTTACATACAAATTACGATTCATATCTGATTACCCTTTCATGAAATCCATAGACTTACAATTCCACTCTTAGTAAGATTAGCGTATACGCATTCAACGCTACAGCAGAGGCCTTGCGAAGGATGACAGAGGGCTGTGGGAGCTACAGAGCACCCTTCCTTATGTAGGGCACTGAAAATATATTGAGCGTGTTTGTAGTGAACTAGCGACCCGGCCAGGCGTTGCTGTGGCTTAGCTGGTTTCGATTTCCTCTTGAAACAAAACAGTCATTATAAATTGAAATATGCTCCGATGACAACAAGACCTTATAGGATTATCCGCTGAGACAATCTAAATATTGTCTGCAATTTGCATCAAAATCGGTCCAGCCGTTTCGTAGTTTATACGGAACATACATACGCACCTTTTCTATTAAATATGCTTACATCTGTATATGTGTGGTGTGATGCAATTCTACTACTAAAAAATTTAAGATAAATGTTATTACTAGATTATTTCCGGTCTGGAGAATTTTTTTTCTGGTCGTAGAGTCTGAACATATTTGCATTGAACTGTTTAAACGTTTTAAACGGTCAATATGTCGCCTATTTGCTTAAATGTAAAAAGTATGTATGTTTGTTAAACTTATGTTCTATTCAATAAGAAAATTATCACAGAATCTATAGCAGAACTACTTTGCTATAATCCGCGCGGGTTAAGCGAATGCATTACAATTTTGTCGTGGAGCCTATCAAATTCAAATTCAAAATATTCTTTATAGAAGTAAACTTGTAAACAAGTGTTTTTGAATCGTCAACTTTACTGCTGGTTTGGAAAGCTGTTCCTACCGAGAAGAACCAGCAAGAAATTCGGCGGTTGCTCTTTTTAGAATATAAATCTTAAAACTAGTTACATTTATTTATTACTGTCTTGTACAGGGTAGAAGTGCACCTATATCCACACATCCTTATCATCCAAGTAATCTTCAACAGTATAGTAGGCTTTCTGTATCAGCCTCTTTTTAACAGTGATTTTAAACTGCTGTAATGACATGGCCAAGCAATATAACAGAACTAACTACTCTGCTACAATCCGCACGGGTTAAGCGAATGCATGCAAAGCCAATGTGTATGAAGCAGGCAAAATTTACCTGCTTTTTGCCTGCTTCATACACATTGGCTTTGCATGCATTCGCTTAACCCGTGCGGATTGTAGCAGAGTAGTTAGTTCTGTTATATTGCTTGTAATATGGTATTCCGCAAAGTAGACCTGCTTCTATAAATAAAAAAGACATGGCCAAAATTGATTTCGGAATCTTATTATAGAATCTTATACCCAAACCCACCAACGGTTTACGTACTTTTGCTAGGCGCAAAGCAGGAGTCGCAAGTTTATGTCGGTTCCTACTTTGTCTCTTATATACATCGCCTATCGTTTTAGAATTCTTTAAATTTTTTTGTACAAAAATTCTAACGATGCTTTGGTTTCGGGGCGAAACGATCGTCGAGATTTTGGTGGTGGTTGTGTGTGTTGTTTGTGTGCATTGTTGCTGGTTAGGCGTTGGGATGCATGTGGTGATTTGTCCTGCATGTGTATGGTACGTGACTTTTGCCAACTTCATACACATTAGCTTTGCATGCATTCGCTTAATCCGCGCAGATTATAGCAAAGAATTCCTGTCATAGTTTCTGTAATATGGAATTCCGCAAAGTGACGCCTGCTTCTATAAATCATTTAAGATAATATTGATGCTCTATTTTGCAACTAGCACCATACTACGTTTGGATATATTTCTTAGGAAAAAAATATTTTACCCCTCTTGAAACACGAGGGCGGTACCTGCGCGAGGAGTGCAGCACGGGTCTCTTTGGTTGCAAAGAGATGGTAAACCACAGTCGCATGCCTCACCTTCTTCTACTATACCTTTAATAAATTACATTAAGAAGTTGGGGAAAATCTTGTTGTCGCCAATGACTTTCAGTTTGTACTTTATGAATCATCGTGAAATAATAATATCGCGCCTTTTTGACTGACAGGTATCACCGGTGACGTTTTAGTCTGTGTTGATTATTCAAGAGAAAGGGTATCACAGAGCGGGAATAGTGATGTTGCATTATATCTTGTTACTGTAGAAAGTTTAGCGATAATAATCTTTTCGATATTTTTGCTATAAAAGCACCAAATTTTAATAATCATAAAGAATCCCTGAAATAAATATAGTAAAAAACTATAATTTGCATTTTTCTACATCGAATTAAAAGGTGAAAAAATTTTCATAATATAGTTAGAATAAAAATAATGTACGGAAAATGTAATGTATTATTCTGAACAAAAGCGTTCTATCTATTATATCGAGCACCTAACGTTTTCCGTTCATTATTTTTATTCTATAACCATATTAAGAATAATTTTTCGCTTTTTAGTTCGATGTGCTTATAAATGCGTGTTTTTAAGTTTTTCTTTAACTTTATTTATTTTCCACTCTTCAGTGCGATTGATAGTTAAGGATATTAAAAAAAATTACATATTTATCAAATTACTGTATTGTCATCGGTTCTTGGTTATATAATATGGCGCTGTGATAGAGCAGCGCTGAGATCGTGCGACTCTTTCGAGGTGGTCGCGAGTTCAAACCCCAGACATGCACTAATAAGTTTTCTATTAAAACTTATGTATCTAAATGATAATTGCAATTTATCACACGCTTTTCGGTGAAGGATAATATCGTGAGGAAACCTAAATATTTCTAAAGAATTCTGTGGTTATTTGTAATCTACCAATCCGAAGTGGAGCAGCGTGGTAGTTTGTAGCTCCAACCCTTCTCTCCAGAAACGTATAGAGAAGGCATATGCCTAGCAGTGGGATTGTAACAGGCCGTTATTTTACTTTTTACACTGGTTCTTGCTAAATGCCGTGTGGTATCCGGCAGAAAAGAATACACCACCCTCCTTTCTTACCGAGGTGTCGTAAGAGGCGACTAAGGTAAGTGCCGTAAGTTAACCGGCTGCATAGAATAGACCACCCTCATTTCTTACCGAGGTGTCGTAAAAAGCGACTAAGGTAAGTTGACGTCAGGCAGGCCGCCGGTTTTAAAATAGCTAAATCATGTGACAACATGTTTGTAACATATTGTGCCGACCCCACTAAGAGTGGGATAAGGGCAGGAGAATAATGATGACACCGGTTCTTGCTAACTCTAAAAAGTTTCAATTAACATACATCTTACATACAAGTGCCTAGTGATATCTGGCTAAGTAGAATAGACCATTATTTCTGACCGAAGTGTCGTAAAAAGCGACTAGGTAAGTTGACCCACCGTGTGGTATCCGGTTGAGTAGAATTGATCATCCTCTTCCTTACCGAAGGGTCGTAAAATACGACTAAGGTAAGTTGACGTCAGGCATGCGGCCGGTCGTAGAATACGTAGCCAAATCATGTGACAACATATTGGTAACCTGTTGTGACGACCCCACTTAGAGTGGAATAAAGGCGGGAGTATGATGACGACAGATGAAACCAATATAAAGCTTGTAAAAAGAACGCAAGGTATTCGTAAATAAAGAAATTACTCCATAAAAGTCTTCTTACCATTTCCGCAATAAGGCCTATCTATCTCGGATAGGCAGTAACTCATACTACTCAATGTGGCAGATATTAAACGCTTGCTGCAAAGCGAGAACTCCGAGTGGTGAGGTGTCACAGTTGGGGAGGACTGTGATCCCATGATGTACCCACGGCAGTCAGGGTTAGGGTAGTGATCGTCGTGATGAGCGCCAAAACTATGACCTGTTGAAGTATCCTGTAATAACTACTTCTTTCTCCTACTTATCCCACTATAAGTAGGATCGGCACAATATGTTTTTCTCTTCCATTCTCTTCTGAATAGAATAGACCATCATTTCGCACCGAAGTGTCGTAAAAGGCGACTATGGCAAGTTGACCCACCGTGTGGTTTCCGGTTGAGTAGAATTGATCACCCTCTTTCTTACCGAGGGTTCGTAAAATACGACTAAGTTAAGTTGACGACAGGCACGCGCCGGTCGTAAAATAAGTAGCCAAATCATGACAACATGTTGTGTGACAACATGTGTGGATAAGGGCAGGAGGATGATGATGATGATCTGTATATTAATTAGTGACTAGTAAATAAGCAATATAATATAAGTTACGGCACATCATCATTTTCGCTTCCATTTTTTTATATCATTCATCAACTCTGGCGCTACTCTTTTTTATGCATGTCATACTTCACACAATCCAACCATCTCTTTTTAGGCCTCCATCTGGTCACATATCCATCCACATTCATACTCAACACTCGTTTAGTCACATGATTTTCACCGCTCCTCATTACATGGCCATACTATGCCAATCTTGCACCTCTCGTCTTTTCTATAACGGACGCATCTTTCAGACTTCCCCTTAAATTCTTCGTCGATGCGCTCTTGTCAGAGCGGTCGTGGCCGTCACGTAGTTGAGGCGCATATTGCTCGCCTTATGATGTGTCGCCATTTGTCTCTATTCGCCGTCTTTCTGGCGCATTCATGAAGAGGGTCACCAACAGCAGATTCAATTTGATCGGTCCACCTTACCGAGGTCTGGTACCCTCGACCCTGCGTTGGTCTACAAGGCGTTCTATGGACTCTTCGTTCCTGCGTGAGACGTGGCCAAAATATTTTAAAATACGTGCTTGGACTATAGTCGATAGACGCTGCTTGATGCCGAGCAGCTTCGAGTATCGATATATTGGTCCTGTATTCAGTCCAAGATACTCAAAGCATTCTGCGCAAGCACTACATCTCCTCCCATTATATACTCATTCCTTATTTTATCCAATTTTGTCACACCAACACATCCACCTCAACATCCTCATCTCATTTGCATGCACTCTTCTTTCATCCGTCTTATTCATTGCCCAACATTCTGATCCATACAATACGACGGGTCTTATGACCATTTTATAAATTTCCCCTTAAGGTTAAGGGGCATACGGGGCCGCAGACTGTTCCTGAGACCTGTCGCCACTTCATCCATCCTGCATTAATTTTATTCCTCACATTGCGATCTATTTCACCGTTGTTCTGGGAAAGCGAACCAAGGTACTAGTCGGAGCAGATTGGGGGAAAACAACACCATTGAAGGTACCATATGTTCCGTTTTAGTCGGATTGTTTTTTAAACCATATCTCTCCAATTTCTGTTGCATTTTGCCAATCTATAAATATATGTATATATATGTGTAAATCCTGTAATAACTAACTACTTTTATGTCAAGTCGCAAGGACACCTAGTAGGTAATAAAAGAGTTCAATAAGATATCGGTAATTTAAATATGATATCACCTATCTCGTGCGCAAGAGTGAGCGCGGCAACCCTCTCAGGGACACGCTCGTTCATTTCAGTAGTAGCATGGGCTAGGGCGAGTGTGTTGAAGGATCTACCATATGCTCTTCTATCGCATAGGCCACCAGCTGCACCACCCATGCCACCGCCGAGAGATGTGAAACTAACGAAGCAAAAAGTGAATATCTTCGATAAAAATAAATGTATTATATATAAAGTATTTATTCGATTCGAGTAAGAACACAATTATTCTAATTTTGAATTAGGTCGTTTTAATACTAATCGTGCGATATAGCGAGCTCCCCTTGCTGTTTTTCCAATAGCAGGTACTATAATAGTTAATTTTTTACTTCAATGTTCTATGAAAGCGTGTTTTTTAATTATTTTATTAGGTTCTTTCAGGTTTTTTCATGTTTCGTCATCGTGAATTTATTGAATATAGATATTGAAAAAAAAATTGATAAACTTATGAAATTATTGAATTGGTGATGGTTCTTGACAACAAAGTTTAAAATTTATCTGACCGTTGAAAGAGGGTACGAATTGCATTCTATGGATACAAACATACATACACAGACAAAAAAAGCGTGTTTAAAAAAATATGACATTTGTTAATTTCTAGTGCCAATAAATATGCATCTATTGCATAAAAACATACCATTAGGAACGTTTAAAATACATATGAATAATCACGTTGAAAAAGTTTCATAAAGTTGTTGACTTGGTAAATATTGATAATCAGTTCGAGCTTTGTCCATTTAGAAGCTAAACAAATAAACTGCGAATTATCTGTAGTGATATTTGCAAAGTAAACAGTGAAATGCTTGGAATCGGGATCAACGTAGCATAATTCTTAATGTCAATGATAGGTAAATTAGGACCACTTTTTGTTGTTGTTGTTTCAAGTTTTTTTGTACTAGTGGTTCCCGCGAATTCAATCGGCGTTTAAGTACCGTCAATAATGCAATATGAATTTTTTCCTAGTTCCCGAAATAAAGACCGAATTTCTATACATAAGCTTTTAGTATGTAAATTTTTCTCAATATTAGTAAACGTAATAAACGGACACACATACTTTCGTAATCATACGGAAAAGAAAAGATTGGTGATGTACATAATAGACAAAGTAGGAACCGATATAAGCTTGCGGGTCCTACTTTGCGCCTTGTAAAAGTACGTAAATCGTTTGTGGGTTCGAGTATAAGATTTTATAACAAAATTTCTCAATCAATTTTAGCTTTGCCATTACAGCAGTTTAAAAACATTTTTAAAAAAGTTAATACAGAAAGCCTACTATACTATTGAGGATTACTCAGACGATAAGGATGCGTGGACATAGCTACTCTCGCACCCTGTACAAGACAGTAATGACCAAATGTAACTAGTAATAAGAATTATATTTTGAAAAGAACAACCGCCGAGTTTCTTGCTTGCTCTTCTCGGTAGGAACAGGTATCCGAACCAGCAGTATAGGTGTTGAATAAAATGTTAGTATGGATTAGAACTTGGAAATTGGTATACCTATAATTGAATAGATTTTTTTTTCAAATTTCACAAAATGTGGATAACAAATATCAGATTATTCGTTTTTGATATTCATGAGTTGATTAATAGGTTTGGTAAAAATTAAAAAAAAGTAAGGTAACGGTCTTTTACTGTCCCACTGCTGGGCATATATCTCCTCTCTTCGTTTTTGCAAGAAGGTTCGGAGCTAAAACCCACCACGCTGGTCCGATGCGGATTGGTAGGTTATACATATATCTCTAGAATTCTCTACAGATATGCAGGATTCCTCACGATGTTTTCCTTCGCCAAAAATCGTGTGATAAATTGCAATTATTAATTAGACACATAAGTCGCAAGAAGCTTGTGATTCCTGTGTCACGACTCAACGGAGTATGCAACCATTCGTTGGTCTCGCTATTCGCTTCTGCAATAAATTTCTGCAATCCATACTAGACCAGTTTACAGAAAGGTCCAAATTAAATTTGATAAAAGTAAGTGCTTATACGTAAAGCATATTACAAAATTGAAGACTATTTGGATGATAAAAATGGCTGGATTTGAAAATTCTTTCAGCTTCATACAAGACAGCGGTTTAATAATGTAAAATTGAAAATGTTTAAAAGATTAGATTGACTGCTGACTGCTGCAGATTGACTGCTGGTTCTTCTCGGCAAGAGCAACATTAAGAACCAGTTGTACCTTCATTAATCATATAAATGATTAATAGGTAAATATTATAGTTCACCTTAATCCAAGAGTTCTGTTTAGGAAAGCGTGTCCAGAGAACGCGACCCCAAGGCAGACTTCTGAAAGCCGCCGCAGCCTTGCAAAACGCATGAGGTAGTCTCTGCTGTTGACTGAACGATCTTTCGCTAAATCTCCGAACACCCGGCTATCAGTCTCATGGGACGTCAGGACCAGAATATACTTCACAGAGAAACCTGAGAATAATATGCGTAGAACAGTATGAGTATTTCATAATCATCATTCTCATGCCCTTATCCCACTCTGAGTAAGGTCAGCACAACATTTTAAACATGCTGTCACATGATTCCGCTACGTATTTTACGACCGGCCACCTGCCTTACGTCAACTTACCTTAGTCGTATTTTACGACACCTCGGTGAATGAATGAGACAGAAAGAAAGAAATGAGGGTGGTCTATTCTACGCAGTCGGATACCACAGGGAAAAACAGTATCAGTATTTATTATACTTAAAATGCGATTTAGCTACTTTTCGACCTTGCACAAGCTGGCAATGATGAAATGTGACTAATTATATAGTTTTATAATTCTTCATA
This sequence comes from Morpho deidamia, assembly GCA_947086505.1. Lineage (NCBI taxonomy): Eukaryota > Metazoa > Arthropoda > Insecta > Lepidoptera > Nymphalidae > Morpho > Morpho deidamia. Next base: position 4,803,335 of record CAMTZC010000004.1, on the reverse strand, counting down.
TTTTGTGAAGAGCAACCAATGAATTTCTTATGGCTCTTTTCTGTAGAAGTAATTTTTTGAACTGCCGTAGAGTTGCCAATGAGAGTAAAGTTTAAAAGTTGACTTGAACAATCAATATTTTTAATTTGAATTTGAATTTTAATTATACACTTCTATGTAATTTATGGAATAAGAAGTTACTTTGCGGAAACCTTGAATAAATAAATTCATGAAATCATAAGTCAAATCAAATCAAATCAAAATAATCTTTATTCAAATAAACCATTTCAGGCACTTTTGAATCGTCAAGCATTAATATGATTAATGAAGCTACAACTGGTTCGGAATGTTGCTCTTACCGAGAAGAACCAGCAAGAAACTCGGCGGTCAATCTTTTAAATATTTTCAATTATACATTATTAAACCGCTGTCTTGTATGAAGCTGAAAGGATTTTCAAATCCAGGCTTTCTTATCATCCAAATAATCTTCAATTTTGTAATATGCTTTACGTATAAGAATCGTAATAAGAAGCATATGGACCTAAGAAGATTTTTCTAAGGGAGCGATTCTTAAATATAACTTTTTCGTTTATATGAATTATATAAACTTCAATACATCAAATCTTTTCATCATCATCATCAATCATTCAAACATAAAATAGTAAATAATAACATCATCATTGAATTTTAGGCGGAAATTTGCGGAGATCCATATTATTACTTTTAATTGTAACGCTACATGTAGAGTGTTCTATCTGTTATCTTTACAGTAAACATTTATTAAATATTTAAATAAATGTTATAATCCCATAAATTGATTAGTGGTACATTAGTCTCTTATGTCTCTCAGAAAGAGATTTATTTACCGATATTATCAGGCACACCGTCCTCATTGAAGTCGGCATTTCTGAATATTATATCAGCTTGAGCGATTGCGTGCATCATTCTTCGGACAACGTGATTCAAGCTTGAATTTGCATCCTAAATAACAAAGCAAACAATATTTTGTGTCCGTTCGGTTTTTTTTCATTATTTTTACTTATTTAATAGCCCTAGATAATACACTAATACGAAAGTTCGGTATCGAAAATTGTCATTAAAATTGTTTTGTATTGTAAAGGATTCAAATATACAGTCTGTTTGAAGATACCGAGTTGTAATATTTGAATTTAAACTGTCGTGAATGGTATTCATTGTAGGTAGGTAGAAACCGGCTATACTCACGTTTTATTTTATCGGATGGGCCCGACTAGTTTCAAGCCCATACGGGGCCCCTATTCATAAGCTCTTTACAAGCCGTTATCAAGGCGTGAACTTAGTTCAAATAAGACGTAAGAGTACAGCCGGTTTCTATATATCAACAAGTTCTAATGTAATGAAAATCAAAATCAGCGACAATACATAACCTAATTATTTTTGCAAGTTTACATTATCAAAGCTTTTTACACTATCCTCGTATTTTTCTTAAAATTTCGCTGGCTCTTCTCTTTATACTAAAACAACTGACTTATAAAAGCAAAATCACAAATTTATAGTAATACAATATTGTATATTAAATAATTATTAGGCCGTTAGACGTAATCGCAAGTCACACCCAAAAATACTATTAACCTAACTTTTTCATAGAACTCCTTATCAGCTAACAAGAGAAGATCGCAGATTCGGGCTCGCGCGATCCCCAATTGCTCTTGACGTTCGTCGATGCGAAACAGGAAGTAGGGAAGGTGGTCAAAACCCGCGCCCAGCTGAAAAAAGATCATTGTTTGCCAAATTTTGAACGATAACATACGTCTCTACATTTCTAGATACTAGATATTGAGCTACAAAATGATATACAGAAAGAATATTGGATTACAGAACATGTTGAAACATTGAAAGTTTGTAAACGAAAGTATTATTTATAATGAAATTTGTGACGATCTCTAAAAGCAAAGTATTTGTGATTATAAATAGATTTTAGAAATGTAGTTCTAGATGATAGAAATGAAATTCTATTGTCATTTGTAAAAAACTACGATTAAATATAAACATACGGTACATATAAATACTTTATATAAAAAAATTCAAAACGTTGTCTACAGAACTATAGGATATGGGGAATTTGAACAATTGAACATTAATTTTGACTTATTTACAATAATACTTGGATTCTCAGTTAATCCTATATGTTAGCATGGTGTGTGAGCGTCGATTGTAATAAATTTTATGAATATTGGTCAGGAGACATTCAAATTTCAAATTCAAATTCAAAATATTCTTTATTCAAGTAAACTTGTAAACAAGTGCTTTTGAATCGTCAACTTTACTGCTGGTTCGGAAAGCTGTTCCTGCCGAGAAGAACCAGCAAGAAACTTGGCAGTTGCTCCTTTCAAAGATTAATTCTTATTACTATTTACTTATTACTACTTATTCTACATATAGTTATTGATGTCTTGTACAGGGTCGAAGAGTATCCACGCATTATTATCGTCTAAGTATTCCTGAATAGTATAGTAGGCTTTCTATATTAGCCTTTTTTAAATAGTGTTTTTAAACTGTTGTAATGATAAACTAGATTTAAAGATAGATTTTTACATATACGAATATAATACAAGCAAGCATAAAACCTGTAGCTGCGGCGGAAATGGCCGAATCCGGCAAGCGGCGAAAGTATGCATCTCTCATCGAGAGTTATATATTTGTGTCATTTGCACCTGAGACCTTAGGGCCATGGAGACAAAGTGCAAAAAAATATCCGTTTTAACACCTCAGTCGATTGCCTCTTCGGGTGACAAGAGGGCTGGTTCCTTCTTCGCAAAAAGAATAACCTTAATAGTTCAACGAGGAAACGCTGTCAGCATTCTTGGGACCATTCCACGTGGGCATGATTTGTATAGTACTAGCGTGTAAGTGTATTTTAAGATAGACATAAATTGTACATTTTTATTGTAAATAAATAAAAAAAGCAAGCATGCTATTTCGTTGAGATCAATTTACGTATATGGTTTTGTGCTGTTCCCAAAAGAAAAACGGATACTTACGGATGCGGATTTACGGATTAGCAGATAAACAGTCACACTAACTTTCGCCTTTATAATCATTGATATAAAATTGTATCTCAATGTTTATAATATAAGCACGGATTAGTACGGATAGTATGTATGTAACTTCACCTGATCACCTGTGCATGGTCGCGGCGAGGACGTTTTGGTGCTACCATGTGGTCGTTTTCAAGAGCTCCAAAAAATTTGTTCGGATCATCTTTCCCATACGGGTCTGCATGCAAAGTCCGATTACCTACAAGTATATAATACAGTATATATAGTATATGGAGGATTGAAAACTATCTATACTGAGCTAAGCTCTTCCTCTATACGGTTGCAGACCGAAAGCTAAGCTACTCCGAAGCTAAACTAAGTCAGCTTAGTTAGGCTAAGCTAAGATAAACGAAAAATATGCTCTGTGCACACCAAGAGCTTAGCAGAAGCTCAAGCTCAAAGTTTAAAGACGGACGAAGCAAATGTGGGGTAAGCGGGAGGGGCTTAGCTTAGTTCTTACATCGTCATACCCAAATAACTTAGCTTCGCATATTTTAGTTAGCTCACATATCTTAATAAGCTGTGATAGCTCAGCGGTGAGACGTGCGACTCTTTCGAGGGGAACACGAGTTCAAACCCGGGCAGGCACCAATGAGTTTTTCTATTAAAACTCAGCCGTGGGATTGTAATAGGCCGCTACTTTACTCTTCACTTTTACATAGCTTAATTTGCGTAGTTTGCAGTTTGCACACAGTCATGAAAAACTGTGTTAAATATGTGAGCTAAACTAAACTAACTTAGCTTAGCTCTTGGTCTGCAACCCGCATTAGAGAAAAGCATTGGAGCTTAGACCTACCATGCTGATGATAAAATGATCCATATACATTGGTAGGTCATACATATAAGTGTATAAAATCGATCAAAAGTCCTTTTAGTAACATTCAAAACTGCTGCGTAAATATTTTAATAAAAACAATGACTGTCGGATTTCTTGTCGATTCGTTTCGGTAATAATCAAAACCTCTGGTAGTTTTATTAAATGTAATTGAACTTTAACAATTCAAAAGTGCTGGCAAAAACTTACTTGAATAAAGATTATTTAATTTGATATGATTCAAAATATTTAAAGGGTTCCGTATGTTACGTCTACTCAGCGTTTGCCACTTTCCCAGACTCTACTCGACACCCGAGGTGTCATGTTCCATGCCTGGGAAAGGAACGTCGCTCAACCTCGCCTTTCCCTACCTATCTTCGGTGGGATCGGACGCCATTAGTAGTTAAGATTTTAGCATAGTACATAGTATAAGAAACATTATAATTAACTGTAAATAATTAGATTTATTTGGATTATGAGTTTTGTGTACCCAACAGTCGCCACCCATAATATTATTCGCAATATGTTTTCCTTCACCGAAAAGTGAAATGTAAAATATCAATTAAGAACAATTTTTATCTCAAAAACATATCAAATGCATACATAGAGTTAGAATTTGCAATCCCCTGGATCCCCTGTCTCGAGCCTTACCATTCAAATCACTGACTATCACGGCTATTATAATTATGTTGTCAAACATCACGTCGTAGGGTTCACGTTTGCGCGTTTTTTTCTATGGTAGTTAACATGTCATTTACCGTTTCCATCGTCATATGAGTTATAGAGATATCTTATACGTAAAAATTCTTTGAACGTCTGTAGAATATTTGTATTTCTTGAGTGTGAATGCTAATTAAATATTTATCAATCTTGCGCGCTAGACAACAGGTTAAACAGCTTGAAAAATGTCGAATAAGGGCTTGCCCTTCCAAAAACTTAACTTGATCGGCAAGTTTACCGAAACTCGTTACGATGATTTGATATTTGAGAAGTTTGCGTGTTCACATTTAAAGTTGCTACAATGCAAACGGTAATTGTATAAAAATGGGTATCTAGCAAAGTTTATATTTATGTTTTCTATTAAATATAAGTAGACTTGCCAGCGGCTCCACCCGCGTGGAAATCAGCGGGTCACAAAAATTTTGCCGAATTGAAATTTTGAACCTAATAGTCGTTATTGTGAGTCAACCATAAGAGATACACATGCTAGCGCGGAGTTTTTGTAAGTCTATAATTCTGTATAACATTACTGTAGTGTATCTCTGGTGGTTTAGGTGTCGAACGCGAATAAAGTTCCCAACAGGCGAGTTTTTTTACAACCGCACGATCTCTACAACACACAATATTATGTAAATTACATAATAATGTTCTATTAACCTAAACCTTCCTTACGGTGTTCGCTAAAAGGTAGTGCAAGTCTTCCACTTACACTACCTTAGCGAACACCGTACAAAAATTCGTTCAGTATATTTTGAGAAAAATCGTTCACATTATGTATTTGAACGATTTTTGATTGAGACACCTTTTGGAGTTTTTGTTTTATAATAAGTATAGAAGTATCCAAACACGGTGTCTGTACATCTTTACAATGAACTGCGTGAAAGCTCTTTAATATATTGTTTCTTTATAAGCAAAAATCCAATAAATGAGAATTTATATACGAGTATATTGCCGATGAACTAACGGGGCATTGGTGAGCAACAGTTATCAGTCAGATAATTCGAAACAAAAAGGTGGTAGCATCAGTTCATCAGTTTCCAGTAAATCTATATTTGGCATTACGCAACTTCGGATATGATGCAGGGATTTTATAACGCGACAACGTGTGTACAACAAATACAGTTTTTATAGTTTACTTCAGTTCCCTCACATGCTTTCTGTTTGATGACTTAGAATGAAATGATTCCCGGCCTTATGCGCATTATTGTATAAGAGGTGAAATAAAAAATCTATTTATAGTTGAAATGTAAGAAAACTTGCATACTAAACCTATAAGTGGGGCAGATTATGCAATATTGTAAATAAATAAAAATATTACCAATATGAAGCACTCCGTAAAAATGGTGGTCCTCTCCTATATATCCCTCAGCTGATCCCGCATTGGGGTCTTCGACGGGAAAACCGTAAGCCATAGTGACATTATCTAACGGGAATAACTGCTCAGTTTGAACGTCGTCTACTCCAGGGTCCAGAAGCAAAGTTGACAGATTTGATGCTAGGGGCAATGATCCTGCATTCGGGGAGATGAGTATTCGATACTTTAATTTTGTTTAAGCTAGTACTTAATGTTAACGTATAATATAAAGCTATACGTCGTTAGTTTCTGATAGAACGTCAGGGAATCGTTGAAGAAAGCGAAAAGTCAGTACACACCAGTCTACGGTTTAACTATTCTACGGTTTGTAAACCTCTACTATAAACTCTACTTTTTCTGTAACTATTAATACAAGATAATTACAATTAGAAAGTTTAATTGTTAAACGCAAATGACGTGCAGGATATTATGAGGAATATACCTATCGCCTGCTTCTTTAAGCATAGCAAATGATTTTCCTTGCCGAACTTTGCCTCTACCACGTCGTAACCATACGACCTGCATATCTTATCTGATCGTTCCATCCGGAGTTGAAGATCTACGGCCATTAATATTGACGGTAAAATATTGAGTAACAGAAGCCAGTGCATCACAAAATTTTTCATTCTATTTAGGTGCCAGATAGGATAGATATTATTCTCGGATGACGTTTATTGTCAGTTCGACAGTGTATCAATTATTAAATTTTCTTAAAGTTGGCAAGTATTATTTTTTTTTACATTTACACACACGGCTGTCTGTCCACAAAGAAAGTAACCTAATACTTGTGTTATGGGTGCGAGACAAACGGTAATTATATAAATATATAATATAAAATAAGTACATACTTTAATACATATATACACCTATTTATTAATTATTATTAAGTAAAATAGTAAATAAGATAAAGTAAAATAAGTGAGCCCGGATAGACGTTGTTGTGCCAAAAACTGCATTCAGTATAGACGAAAAAATTTTGAGACCAAAGGAAGTGACTGGCCCGTTGGCGCAGTGGGTAGTGACCCTACCTTCAGCTCCGTGGGTCGTGGGTTTGATTCCCAGCGAGGGCCAACATTTTCTATAAACAATTTGTTAGTTCTTCGAGCCCGGGTGAGTATTTGTATTTGTATTTAAGTATGTATTTAAAATTATATATGTATATCTACCAGTTGTCTATCACCATTCCATAACACAAGTATTAAGTTACTTACTTTGGGTATAGACGACAGTGTGTGTAAGTGTCCCATATATTTATTTATTTATTTATAAGTTTAATATTTTTTACCTATGTATTTGTGGATAAAACTTAAATATTAATTTTTAAAAATCCAGCTTAAAAAGAAAAACCTTGTAAAAAATCCTGATAACGAAAACCCAATCTAAAGTTCTGCATCTCCACGTTTAAAAAATTTTTCAGTACGTGCTAGCTTTCGAAATTAGTATTCTCGATACCGAGTACTAGTATTCATAATTATTAGATTTTATCTTTAAAGGTATTTCAAATTGTTGATAATCCGTAACCTTTGTTTTGTCTCGTACAAATGTTTCCCTTTCCCTAAATCCACATGTGTAATATGAATCAAACAAGGGCCCAGAGCTATTAAAGTTATCTTGTTCCTTGCGTATGCAAGAGCAGCTCTTTCAATATTTATAACTAATAACATTATAGGTTATTTGTATGTCATGTTGCGGGCGACGCTCGTCCTGTTTATAAATGCTAGACGTGCCTAATTAAAGAATGCTTTCTTTAATTAATTTACGATTTGAATAGAATTTTGCTGGATGCGTTGACTAGTCACGACTAGGGGCTTAAGTAGGTAGGTAATGTGTAGACATTAAAACACTAAACTTAAAGTATTTTCTGAGCCAGCTGCAGAAATTTGGAAACTGCTATATACGCTATGGTGTAAGATTTGATAATCACATTGCTATTGTGCCGTAAAGAGAAGTTTAAGGAAATAGTTATTCTTATATTCGCCTCACAGTATATTTTAAACAATGTAATTTTTGTACATAAAAATATAAAGAATTATAAAACGATAGGTGATGTATATAATAGACGAAGTAGGAACCGATATAAGCTTGCGACTCCTGCTTCGCGCCTAGCAAAAGTACGTAAATCGTTTGTGGGTTTGGGTATAAGATTCTATAATAAAATTGCGAATTTAATTTTTGCTATTCCATTACAGCGGTTTAAAAACACTGTTAAAAAGAGGCTGATACGGAAAGCATACTATACTGTTGAAGATTACTTGGATGATAAGGATGTGTGGATATATGTGCACTTCTATCCTGCACAAGACAGTAATAACTAAATGTAACTAGTTCTAAGATTTATATTTTAAAAAGAGCAACCGCCGAGTTTCTTGCTGGTTCTTCTCGGTAGGTACGAACCAGCAGTAAAGTTGACGATTCAAGCACTTGTTTACAAATTTAATTGAATAAAGAATATTTTGAATTTGAATTTTGAATATTTGTATATAAAAGACAAGTAAGTTAAATTAGCATAGATATCTTGTGTGGTTAAGGTAGACCATACCATATGTGCGAAGAGACATCAAATCTACCAAATATTTCTCAGTACCTAACTATTTCATTATATGTATTAGGAACTCACAATACGTGCTCATGTGTAAAGACAACATACAAACGTCAACAAAAGACTAAAAGATTATAGAAGATTAAGAAGTTAGAGTTGTCTGTTTAGTTTCATAGGCGTGAATATGATCGCGAATTATCTTATATATAAAATTCTCGTATCAAAATGTCATTTACCATACTCCGAAATGGATTGACCAATTTTTAAGAAATTTTATATCCATATCCAGTATGTCTGAGAATAGGCTACAATCTATTTTTCTTACCCCTAATTAATAAGGGTTGTCCATGCTTAACATTTCTTTTGTATGTTTTGGACAATTTTTTTTATAATTTACGCTAGGAATTCTCCAGAAATAAGTTAAATGGCAAAACAATGTTTGTCCGATTATTTATAGAATTAGGCGTTACTTTGCGCAGACCCATAAAAAAAGTCTACCCTACATTTAGTATTAAATATATATTTTCTTTTTACTTAATCGCGGATTATAGCCCCATAATTTAATTATTACTTTCGTTATAAAATTTCATGTTAATCTCCCGGTTATCCGCAAAGTAAGTAACTTAATACTTGTGTTATGGACGACAGACAACTGGTAAATATACTACATATATAATTTTAAATACATTCTTAAATACAAATATACAACCATGCTCTAAGAACCATCAAATTGTTTATAGAAAATATTGGCCCTCGGCGGGAATCGAACCCGCGACCCACGGAGCTAACGGCAGGGTCACTACCCACTGCGCCAATTGCCAGTGAATTATATTTATACTCTATGTTATTTTTTTTTCGAATTGACTATATGCTGTCAGCCCTAACAGCCTTTACAACGTCACCAGGCGGGATGGGCGACCGCAGAAGCATCGTCGATGTTGCGAAATTCGGAGAGTAGAGGATAGAAGCTTTGCTAGCGTCGGGAAACGTCTTTCTAAAGGTAAATTACCAGCATATGTATTCAGAAACGGTAGCTTTCAATCTGTCAAGATATCGCTCAGAGGTTTTAAATTAGTGGTTTCGATTTGTTGCTTTGCTATCTATATTATAAGAGAAACAGTTAAATCCCAAGATATCGTCTGAATGTCGAATCGGTGTCGTACAGTCAATAGTCGTACCATTATTGACCCTTAACGTGTGTCGTACCGGCCATCCAGCCGATCTCATTTGAAATAAGAATACGGGTCTAGCTGCGCGCTCTCGCGTCATTCTATGACTAAAACTATTTTTTTTTTAATTTAACTAGTAATATTAAATTTAACTAGTAATATTTAACTGTGATATAAAAAAAAATGTTAAAATACACAGTGAAAAAATATTGTTCGGAGGGCAGTAAAGTTAATCAAGTTTTGATAGCTGTATTAAGTAAGTTTCTAATATGGTATATTATTAAATAATATTAAATTTTAAATTTAAGTAGGTATTATTTGGTTATTATGATTTATTTGGTAGAAATGTTTTTATATGTTACTTTTATGTTTTCAGTTTTAGCAACATTGTGAATATAATTCCTAAATACATTAACGATTTTTTAAAATTATCATAAATATAAATATCAATATTATAAATGCTGAGGTAACTCTTTTTTTAGTTATATTACATCCCTACACCGATACCGACTTCGATGAATTTAAGCATAGTCGCAGGTAGGACCTAGATGATAGGTACCTGCGACTATGTTGTAAATAAAATATACAGTTTTAATTAAAAAAGTTAAAAATTCAGAAGTTTGTAAGTGTGTTCCGCTTTAGCTTTCCAACCGCTTCACAGATTTATAAGAAATTTTGCATACAGATACTCCAATACCATCACTTTTTATTTCGATAAAGTCTATGGTCTTATAGAAAACCAAAAAGATTTCAGTTATAGATAACAATATAGTATCAATATAGCTAACCTATGGATTACCATTTATCGTTTACGCCACGGGAGAAACCTGTGGCACTACTAAATATATTTCATTAAAACTTTGTTTGACAGACTTCCGCTTAATCAAAATTCATCATGCGATAAATGTCATTTACTTTAAAAATAAACACTATTCTATTTATTTTAATTAGTATCATTGAATTAACATAGTTAATGAACGTTGAAATCGAGATTTTACCCTGCGCTCTAAGTAAAGCGCCGATGCGATGTCCGTCTAGTTTAGGTAGTTTAGTTAGTCCTTTATGTAGTTCTATCTTAAATTAAACAATTAAATCGTTGCTAAATCTACTTCATATGAAACAAAACTTCGAATGTTTAATTTAGTATTTTTCTTGATACATTATCACAAACACAAAAGTTAAATAATGGATGTCCAATTATAATATAATTAATTATAAGTATAATTAAAGTTAAAAAAAAGGTCTATAAACTATTACATATTATAGATTAGTGTCAATAGAATTTACACTACGAAAAAAAAATTACATTCTAAGAATAGCAGTAAATGGATGTGCAAACAATTGATGGCATATAATTAAAATCAGCGGAATATATTTGTATGTTTATTCAAACACAAATTATAATTTATTCCAATAGACTTTAAAAGAACTTTTGAATCTAGTAATCGTCTACGACCAGATGATCAAGTCTAGATTATATCCGTTTCTACTTTTCATATAAGACTACCTGTGCTTGTGGCTTTGTCTACGGGGAATTTTGAAAATAAGTCTTTTTTTTTCGAACTGACTGTATGCTGTTAGCCCTAACGGCTTTTACAGCGTCACCGGGCGGGACGGGCGAGCGCAGAAGCATCGTCGAGGTTGCGAAATGCAGAGAGTAGAGCGCAGAAGCTCTACTAACGTCGGGGAAAAAAAGTCGTTATTGTGAGTTAACAATAAGAGATAGAGACATGCTATGGTGGACTTCTTTTGTAGTATTTTGTGGATCTACAATTCTCTAGCACATACTTTAGTATCTCTTATAGTTTACGTAGTGCACGAGAATAATACTCCCAGCAGGTGAGTTTATTACTACCGCGCGATCTTTTCAACACAATCTACATATAACTGAAATGTACTATTAACTAAAACCTTCCGAAATATGTTTTATAATAAGTATATTATTATAGATATATATATAATAAGCTGTGATAGCCTATAAGCTGTGATAGCCTAGCGGTGACACCGTGCGCCTCTCTAGAGACGACATAGGTTCAAACCCCGGGCAGGCACCAATGAGTTTATTCTATTAAAAACTTATGTGTCTAATTGATAATTGCAATTTATCACATGCTTTTCGGTGAAGGAAAACATCGTGAGGAAACCTGCATATCTCTAGAGAATTCTAGGAATATGTGTAATCTACCAATCCGCATTGGAGCAGCGTGGTAGGTCTTAGCTCCAATCCTTCTCTCCAAAAACGGAGAGAGGAGGCCTTAGCCCAGCAGTGGGCATAGTAACAGGCTGTTACTTTACGTTTTATAGATATATTATACGAATTCGTTTAAATCACCTGCACCAAAAATGATTTTAAGATAAATAAATTACTTAAAACCAACAAATTGTTGTAAGAAAATGTTGGCCCTTGGTGGGAATCGAACCTGCGATCCGCGAAGCTGAAGAGTCATTACCGATTGCGCCAACGCGCCAATTGTCCCGAATATTAACTTATATTTACCTGCCTTTACCGCATTTACCTTTATAACTGCACTCCGTAAGACAGTATGTAAAATAAAGTTTAAATTTAAGGACGGCCTATGCGGCTGAACTAAGATGACCTTGCGAAAGTTGTGTGTGTTTTATTCATACAGTTATAACATACTCTTCTGTGTTTAGTAGTTCCTTTTTTTATCAAAGTTACTTATAGTTTTTGCAACATTATACAATATGAATTCTTTTAATTACAGCATAATAAACCAATTACTTTATCAATATGCACATTTGTGCATAAGTAAATTTAGCATATATTTTAAGTAACTTAACCAGATGTGCTATTTGCTTAGACCAAAAATTCTATGAATGTAGCAAAACTAAAAAAGTAATCCATAATTTTGACGAAAAAAATGTAACGTTGAGATTTATTATAACGATTTCTACAATGAATGAAATTAGTAAATTAGTAATAAATAAGTCGACTCGGGTTGAAGTTATCCTAAAGACTGTCTTCTAAAAATATTGTGACTGAAATGGCGTAAAAGTTCTAAAAAATCAATTTAAAATAATCCATTTTAAAAGGAAAAACAGGTCCAAAGTTATCTATCTTTAATTGTATATGTATATTATATCCTATCTCTCAAGTTGGTGCGAACAATACAAATTTTTAAAGTTACAAATCGGTTGAATGGTTTTGGAGATTTCGTTGTGGTCTCACTCGAATCAAATTAACGATACAAAATTTTCAAATTTGTGTGTTATAATAAAAAAAATTGCAAATTGAATAGAAAAACCTTCTTGTATATAAATAAAATAAATTGAATTGCACTCTCATAAAATGGTCATACCAAGGGCCATAATGGTCAAAAGTTCCAAATACATTGTGTACATTTCGTCTGTTAATTTTTCACAAATTCAGTCAAGCCTAAGTTATTATTATTATTATTTATATGAAAACCGATTGTTAGAGAATAGACACAAAAGTCGAGATAAAAACAATCTTGTCTTTTAATTTGGAATAAGTCACATATTTAAAAAATAACGTTAAAATTGGATACGTAGTCTTAGAGTTCATCGCGAACGAAGGCCGTTAAATGAGATTTATATTAATAATTATGAATCAGCCGAATACCCTAAGGTGGAAGTTACACTCGTGTCAAGTTTTTAAAATTAATTAACTATCTACACTCTCTTTAATTTTTATGAAATATAATACGACATTCAAAGGCATAAAGGAAAGAGTTATATATTCTATGAGAACGACAATGTTGTCGCATTTTAATTTAATCGATAGCTATAAATCTGTCGCTCGTGGTTTACTAATTATTTATTTATGATGTAAGGCACACTTTTAGCTGAGTGAAATATAATTATGAATTTATTATATAGTAATGAATTGATATTAATGAAATTTTAATACTCCGACGTTCAATACATTAGCTATGGATTCCCACCAACTCATTTTGATTTGCTGGTACTACGTCACCTATCGCTACGGCAACGAATCGGTCGCGCGTCGCAGCGGTCGCACAGCGAGACTCTTACGCTTAGCTCGTCTACTTTTGTTTTTTAGATAGATAGACATCAGAAATTCAGACATTTATAACGAAATTGAATCTGCAATAGCAACAAACAATGCCTAGTAAGGGAGGAATTAGAACTAGTTAGAAATACCCTAAGGTTGTCTAGAAGAGATTGCTGTGTCGCAGATGTTGTGGGATTGACACGGGCACTACTATCAAACATGGATTTTATTAACCTTAGTAATAAAATATATTTAAAAATATAAGTACATATGAAGATATTTAATAGCTAGATTGTCATAACAATTACTTATCATCGTTTCTAAACTTGGCCCAGTGACAAACTTAAATGTCACGTAATTTTTATTTAATACACTCAACAGGTAATGCGTTCTCATTACGTAGTCTAATAAGCTGTAATTAGTAGTACAATGAACTTACAACGATGGGTTCTGACTGTCAGTTGTGTGATGCATTCGCAATCAGAATTGCATTTCTAATTGAAGATGATGGTGATAAAACGAACCTAAATTTTGGGGCGAGAAAAGCAAAAATATTTATACAGTAATATAGCACATAATAACAAAATAAAAAAATGATTTTCTAAAATAGAGCGTCATAGGCAAAAAAAGTATCATAAACAATAATGAGAGGAAAGTGAAACTAATCACACATAAAAAAATCTCTTCATTGTCGATGGACACATTACCGTTGGTTTGCATATAATTGAATGGATATTTTATATAGTTAGACTCTACTTTTTACTGTTAAAAATTGCGAGAAAAAATATTTTGATTAAGGACAAGTACAATTAATAACCGTTTGACGATTTTATTAATTTGTTTGTTTCGTTCGTTCGTAACAGTTGATTAATGATAATGAGATGCGAATCGGTCGAAACAATTACTTCGTTAAGAATGTTAAGTATGAATTATCTGTTCACAGAATACATTGTAACGTGCTTTGATAATAAATGTCTCAGAAAGTTCGTATCGGAGCTTTCTCGTTCTGAATCGAAAGTCATGATCCAATTTAGGGATGGCAAAAGGGGATGTTAATATTCTAAAAGATAGTTCAGTTCAGTAAAATATGGAGCCCAACATAATGTTGGGCTCCATATTTTATATATTTTACTCTCAATAAATGCCGGATTCGGTCACTTCCGAAGTAGTTCCCAGTTTTTATTCAAAGTAGCTACAACTCTTTTTTTGCTTCTGATATATATATAAAGTCTATTTATATTTTCGTCTTTCTTTAAAACTCGAATGGAATTACGAATCAATGATATTTTGATTATGGATGGATATATTTGAAGAGCTAGTGTCATTATATACATAAATAATATATAAAATAACACATAAACCTGTTTAGAGTATATCATATTTTTAGTGTTGTGTTTTAAAACTTTTGTTAGTTGATGCTATTACTACGGACAATTTTTTTGTCTCATAGTTTGACCTTTAAGATGTCAATCATTAGATAACAGTTTTGTTTACAAGCTTCCGATGAATGTCAAGTATTCCGTTCGACTGGGGCAACCGGGGCGAGATGGAGATTCCAAGAAAGATGTTCATGAACTCGCCTATTTGTTGTCAAGGCGGCACTTGAGACAATTGATCCGCAATAGCTATAATTAATTGCAATATACTTGGCTTTTCACCGAAAAATTATTGACAGCCTAAAGTTTCTTTTTTTCTAGCAAATATTTGAAGTAGGTTCATAATCTTTAAAATTTTTATATCTTCGGCACGGCTTTTTTTATATTTTCGGCACGGTGACAAAATCTTACTGTAATCTTTCGTATTTTATTGAGGCGAAGGTTAGTTTGTGAGTGTATGTGTTGTATGTATGTAGCATGTGTCGCTTTGACGCTCCAATGGATAAATGGATATATAATCTCTTAATATATCACTATTAAAAATAAGCCTTCTCTCTATATGGAGCATAAAATCACAACTATTCCAGTGTAGATTTATAGTTAAACAAAAAAAAACATTTTTCTATAGGTATATTATAACAGTAGGGAGCTTCTATCTAAAAACGAATTTAGGTATGTTTACTATATTTTACAAGGAATTGATATTCAGAAATTATTTTGTAAAATACTACAGTTTCACTAAAAGTAATCACAGATTTGGATCTAAAAGTGTCATTAAACGCCTTTATTAATAACTACGATGTAGTTTGAACTCGCCTAAGTTAAATTAATTTATGGTAATATCATGCTAATTATATAATTTCAATATGTTATGGTGGTAATAAAACAAATCTTTAATTACATTCTCCATGGGTACCCATTTCTGTTTAGTGTTTTATTTGTTCACTGTATTTAATTGTACTGAAATTTATTTAACTGTAATAAGATATTTTGTAATATGTTTTGATTATCAATAAATCGTATGCAATTTATAAAAATATGCATTTCGTTGGTTCATTGTTTTTATTTGTTGAAAAAGTAAAGGTGTATGAAATTTTTCATCGCCAAAGGCAGCGTTTGTAGAATAGTTCGCGATGTAATTTATCTATATTCTGAGGATAGCTTGCCTTACTAACAGTAACATAAGAATGATAATAGACGAATACAATGCGGTTATTGGAAAGCTGTTAAGAAGTTTTTAACTAAAATTCGATGGTTACTTTAGGTATTTCATGTTTTATCGATTTTAATTGCTGCTTGATTTGAACAGGGAATCGAACAGGAAATATTGAACGCGGCACTAATGTTTTAATTTGCCTCTTATATTCCATGGACTACAATGTAATAGTTCTAATAGAAACGGGGATGCCCCTTAGACCTTTATTGAAAGCAGTAGATATTAAATGAACAAGATGATGGTTAAAGATCAAATTAATTGTTCCATGAATAGATATCAGTTCTTAAATATCAGATAAATAGCTTTATTGAAGTTGCGTAACGTTTGTCCTCCTAAATGAATCCTCATCCGAGTTTATAATTGTTTTCGCTCTGGCACGTGGAGTCATTGGTTCTGTGTGTCAAATCCGTGGACCTTTTTAGCAGTAGTCTTTTTTATTGATTTGATGTATTTCTTATGAATTATTTTTACATAAACGCACGGAGAAGGCCTACGTCCAGCGGAAAAATAATAAAAGGGCGTTACTTATTTAGTAAAGTAACGGCCTGTTAATATCCTAATGCTAGGCCTGCTCTCTCATTTTTTGAAGAGAAGGGTTGAAGCTAAGACCTACCACGCTGCTCCAATGCGGTTTGATAGGTTACGCATATCCCTAGAATTCTCTAGAGATATGCAGGTATCCTTTAAAGCTTTAATAGAACATTCATTGGTGCCTGCCCGGGATTATAACATTTGACCCCTAGCAGAAGTCGCACAGTCACGCCACTGGGCTTATGTGACTAGAGGAAGGCCGAAACAGAGATGGTTGGATTGTAAGAAATATGCATATAACGCACGCATGTAAAGGTATATATAGTGCCAGAGTTGACGAATGATAGAAGAAAATGGAAGCGAAAATGATATTGTGCCATAACTTATATTATGTTGCTTATTTACTAGTCACTAATTAATATATAGATCATCATCATCATCCTCTTGCCCTTAATCACACATGTTGTCACATGATTTGGCTACGTATTTTACGACCGGCGCCTGCCTGTCGTCAACTTACCGTAGTCGTATTATACGAACCCTCGGTAAGAAAGAGGGTGGTCTATTCTACTCAGCCGGATACCACACGGCATACTTATTAATATATAGATATGCTTCACATATAGATAAAATATAAATTCTTTCGCAGTGGTACTTCCCGTATTTTCGTACGGTGCGGCAGTTGGTTGGCTTTCACCAATGGCGCCGCGTCTAATGTCGGATGATACTCCAGCTGCAGCGCCGATACATCCCGATGTTATATCCTGGATGGCATCAGTCGCCTACATAGTCGGTACACCTGCTGTGTTCCTGTTTGGGTACATTGTGGACAACTATGGACGGAAGAAAGCATTGATGCTGACCTCCTTATCCATGGCCGTAAGATTTTTTATCAGTTTAAAGTTTTTAAAGCGTTTTATTGTAATCATACCTATAAGTGATTTTTGTGTTGTTTATATTTTCTCTGTACTATTTTAATACTACAAGGTAGTGCTATTCTTTAGGAAGGTTTAGATTAATAGTACATTCTCCGGAGCGGCTAAGCTGATTTTGATGGGACTTTCAATGCAAGATAAAAGTTGTGGAAGAACATATAGGCTATTTTTTATCCTACGAAACGCTCGGGGTCGGAATTTACGTCGGAAAAATTTCGTAATACAAAAACGTGTCAACGTGGGCGAAGTCGTGGGCATAACTTGTATAATACAATGTATGTAGGGATAAAAATAAATCCGTTTAGTACCCGGCATTAAATAATGCACATCGATGTTCAGTTAGTATGTGACGTTTCACACGAGTTCGTCACTCTGTGCGACAGAGACAATGCTCTAAGAATCAAAATCTAGCCGATTTCTCTCTCTAAGCCTCAATGTCCATTATTTATTGCAGCGTACTATATGTATCTTGATGATTTATTTCGAACGCGTACTAAACACATGGTGTCTTTATTTCGAACTAACTGTGTCTTGATTGCCATAATGGCTTTTACAACATTACCGGGCGGGACGGGCAAGCGCAGAAGCATCGTCGAGGTTGCGACATGCAGACAGTAGAGCGCAAAAGCTCTACTAGCGTCGAGGAACATCGTCCTAACGGTGCTCCTGTGAGGCCGGACCACGGCTTAGGCCGACGCGTAATTGAGGGCTGATAGTATGACTTTAATTAGTCGCTACGACGACGGAAGGGTGGCGAAAAGCCACGACCAACCACCGTCAGAAAACTGGGACCTGGTCTTCTCCAGCGAAGACGCCGTGTGTATATGTGTATTACGTGTTTCTGTGCGATCGTTATTTGATCGTCAGGGTCATATAGGACGCTTTTTGGACGCCTATATTTTCGGTGGCTTATTATTTCATATGCTTACTAAACACCCGCTGTCTGTTTTTCAGGTATGCTGGGGTCTTAAATTATATTCCACCGAACCATGGGCTCTGATAACAGCACGCGCAATAATTGGTCTCGGCGTCAGCGGCTCCTATGTTGTCACACCTTTATATATTAAGGAAATCAGCGAAGACACAATAAGAGGAACCCTAGGCAGCCTCGTAATATTGTCTCAGAACTTGGGAAATCTTGTGGTATATATAATCGGGGAGTATTTGAGCTACCACGCTACTCTTTGGATATGCTTGGCGGTGCCGTTGGTGCATTTGCTGGTGTTTCCCGCTATGCCTGAAACGCCTTCGTATTTATTAAAGTCTGGAAAAGTGGAGGTGAGTCTAGAAGTGTTCATGTAGTTATTTTTATTGCTAAGTACAATTTTTTTCTTTCAAAATTCTTATATGAGAGTCATTAAGTGTTTCTTTTCAAGGACGCAATATTTTAGTTTATTTATCACCAGATGCATCCACGAAGTCGTTCGTGTCTAATTAAGCATTTAAGTACTCTCAATTATGATATGTGTTTCTTCCTAAATGTTAGCCCGATGTTTAAGCTTTAATCGTAGGAAATTTCATCAATATTGGTCGAACAGATTAGTCGCGACAGCATCACAGACCGAAGACCGAATTTCTCATTTATAATATTAGTATATAGATGTGGATTGTTCATTTTTATTTGATATTAGCAAAAAATAATAATGTATAGCGTTACTTTGCGGATTCACTTTGTTCATAATACAAAAATAATATTTTCATTACGAAAATATTATTTTGCTATGATCCGCCATAAAAGAAAATATATGTAATGCAAAATGTAGAGTACCTACTATTCGTTTTCATACCTGATACATGCAGAATTTGTAAAAACTCATGCAATTTAAAGGAGGTTGTTACCTAAAGTGCTGCGGTGATCATATTTTTATGGATTTGTTTGTCTTACCTTATCGCGAATTTCGTTGATACTTCCTGCTTGTATATAAAACGATTCTAATTGGCACGGTAACTAAGGGCTTAGGGTTAACAATTCTCAGTTTTGTAAAACTTTGAATTTTGTATTTATATTTCAACGTAAAAAAACTCTTAATGAAATAAAATACAAAATATACTATACATACTAATTTCAAATAAGTTAAAATCATGGTATTGACGATCTTTACTAAGTATGTAATTGAGACCTGAAGAAATTTCGCTTTGCCCATTTGTATCCATTTTACACAAGGAGAATATATGAAAAATATGTAAATTACATTAAACTTGTGAAAAATTGTATATTTTTTAATTTATACGCACGCTTACTTAGCCCCAAAGTAAATAACTTATTACTGTTGTTCCCGGTGACAACTGGTAAATATATAAGTAAATATATAATTTTAAATACATAATTAAACTTAACCTGATGTATTATGTAATACACCTCGAAGAACCAACAAATTGTATTTTAGAAAATATTGGCCCTCGGCGGAAATCGAACCCGAGACCCACGGGTCAGTCTATCATAAACTGAACATGTACTTTATTTGGTAGCAGTAAATGGAGTGTAAACATAAATGCTTATGTATGTGATTATGTAATTATATATTTCTCTATTTGAAAACAGTTTGAATTTTATTACACCTATGTTAAAACATATATATTATATCTACGAGTGGCAACCCTAAAAGTTCTCTAGTACTATTTGTATAATATATACCTAATTTATTTTTTAAATATCATCTTACATGTTAAGTGGTTTCTATCTTTAGTAATAAACCTTTTATGGGCGTCAATTTGTACTTCCGCAATCTTGGTAGGTAAATATTTATATTCTTAGTATTCGACAATAGATGTGAAAGAGTGTTTCATGAAAAACTGTATTCCATGAACTTGCTTTACAATGGAATTGGATTTCCTTTGTAGATTAAAAATGAATACTGACGAATATATTCAACGGGTGATGATTTAAAACTTTAAAATGGTAATAATGTTACGTGCTTTAACCATTTGTCCAATTTAGCAAATTTGCTTTACTTTGTTGGGGGAAGAGATTCGTACCAGGCGTGAATATCTTAACAAGTCCAAAACGCACTCTTTTCAGGGCAGTCATAAATAGGTTTACGTTTAAGAGAGTTATTTAAATGTTAACAAATTTGTATGTGCGATATAAAAGACTTATCGACTTCACTGTAATTTTCACCATATAAATTAGGCAATGGCCAATGGCTATTGCCTATAATGATTAAAATATATAATAATTAAATTATAAAATATATAAAATATAAAAGGACGTAATACAAAAGTAATAATACGATTATTTTGCTATAATCCGCGATACAGTAAATAGAAAATATATATAGTGTTAAATGTATAGTGGACTATCCGTATTTTCATACCCGATAAGTGCAGGATCCGTAAAAACACATGCACAAACCTCCACCACTTCCACCACAATACACAAGCACTACACACGTTCACTATCACAAACTCAACAATCGTTTCGCCCCGCAACGGAAGCATCATCAGGAGATAGATTCCACGACAAAAACGCAAAGCAACGCTTTGCGATTTTGTGAACGTGTGTAGTGCTTGTGTATTGTGGTGGAAGTGGTGCAGGTTTGTGCATGTGTTTTTACGAATCCTGCATGTATCGGGTATGAAAATACGGATAAGTCCACTAGGTATACATTTAACACTATATATATTTTCTATTTACTGTATCGCGGATTATAGCAAAATAATCTTATTATTACTTTTGTATTATGGATCTCCGCAAAGTGACGCCTAATTCTATAAATTATTTAAAGGACGTAACTCAAATTATCAATCTATTCACTCTTGGTACGGAAATATCCAAAGTATTACGTTAATTCAAGTCGGTAACTAATGACGGACGGACGAATTCACTTTGTGGTGAAATTTTTATTCCTAGATGTCAGAGTGAATTACATCATTTCATTTTGTTGTCTTTCTGGGTATTATCACTAACATTACAATAAGTTACAAAGAACCTTTCGGTCTATGAAAAGTTGGTAGCCACATTTCAAATATGTGCTGAAATAAGTACCATACTTAGGTTTTATATGTGATTTTCCTACGCCGATTACCCAATCGGGTTACTTATTAGGTAACTTATCGCCTCTTTACAAGAACAACGTGAAATCTGTGAAACCACAACTTTACAGGAGAGCAATTTCAAGCATTTAAACGTCGATAAATGTATTGATAAATATATGATAAATATATTGATAATTTTACCGTGGAAAAACAATTAAATTGTTGCGGTAATTAATGTGCTTTCTAAAAATAAGCAAAAAGGATATAAAAAATTAGTAATAAAAAAACGTTTTTTATAAGATGTCACGTTGTTCTTGTAGAGAGGCGACATATCCCTTGAATAGTCCAGAGATATGCAGGTTTCCTAAGGACGTTTTCCTTTACCGAAAAAATGTGATCAATTATAAATTAGAACTTAAACTTAACAGTAAAAACTCGTAGGTGCCTGCCCGGGATTTGAACCCCTGACGCTAATAGAAGTCTATAAGGATTTAAATAGTTGAATAGTATAAGAATTTGAATAAATTTGTTAATTTATTTATTTTTTTCTAGGAAGCTCGGACAGCACTAGCGTGGTTGCGATGTCGGCAGGCTTCAGATGAAAAAGTAGATAGCGAATTGCAGTTATTGCTTTTTGAATTGGAACAAAAAAATACTGGATCGTTCTTCACTACATTGAAGAATCTGGGTAAGATACTAATGCTAATAAAACCATACTTATTTCATAAATGCAAAAGTCTGTCCGTCTGTTACGCTTATACGACTAATCCAATAAAGCGATATAGACGAAATTTAGTAAAATTAAGTTAAATAATTTTATATACCGATCTAATATTCGAATATTTTATATACCGATATAAGAATTCTATGGGAATACAAAAAAACGCATACTTGAGAATATTTTAATACTTATTTATGTGAACATCTCTAATTGATATTTTAGTAGATATACTCTTTTTTAACATTTTAAATAGGTAAGTTCTTTATCTCATATGTTCATGTTATTCATTATGAATACTAAACATGGGCTCTATGCCTGTATGATAGATTTGTAAACTATTTACAAGCAAGCATACTTAGAACAAAAATGTTGATTACTCTGTGATAATGATTACAGATTAATCGATAGTACAGCGTAAGAAACAATGTAACCGAATAAACCTAATTGAGTAGATGGAAAAGAAGTTTAAAAAAAAAGAAAAAATGTAGTAAATATAAAAATAAATAGATTTTAGATAACACGCTTTCGAACTAAGAAGTGAAAATATATTATTAGTATAGTTATGAAAAAATGGCCATAAAAATATATATTCCAACGTTACAATTGTTATATATTTCATCATCATTCTCCGCCCTTATCCCACTCCAAGTGGGGTCGGCACAACATGTTACAAACATGCTGTCACATGATTTGGCTACGTATTTTACGACCAGCCGCCTGACTGACATCAACTTACCTTAGTCGCCTTTTACGACAGCTCGGTAAGAAATGAGGGTGGTCTATTCTATGCCGCCGGATACCACACGACGCATCCCTTAGTCGCCTCTTACGACACCTCGGTAAGAAAGGAGGGTGGTCTATTCTATGCCGCCGGATACCACACGACGCATCCCTTAGTCGCCTCTTACGACACCTCGGTAAGAAAGGAGGGTGGTCTATTCTATGCCGCCGGATACCACACGACGCATCCCTTAGTCGCCTCTTACGACAACTCGGTAAGAAAGGAGGGTAGTTTATTCTATGCAGCCGGATACCCCACGGCGTTACAATTGTTATATATTTATTTTAATTTATAATCACCAGTTCTTGATACGTGTAAGTACAACGTTTGAATTTAATATGTCCGCTGAAAATGGGTCAAAACTGAGTTCAAAAGAGTCAGTTACACACATACATATACAAATCAAATCAAATGAAAACATTCTTTATTCAAGTAGGCGATTTACAAGCACTTTTGAATCGTCAAGGATCAATTAGATTTGATAAGCTACATTAGTTCGGAGTGTTGCTCTTACCGAGAAGAACCAGCAAGAAACATACTTGTATAACTGTATACATATATACAGGTAACCTGTTACTAATATAAAGCTTGGAATAAAGATGATAAAGAAATATGTATGGTCTTTTTGTGGTCTATTTAGCCGGCCATACAGTAGTATGGTTGGTAAAAACAATCTCCATTTCAATAAGAGAGACCTTGGCCTAGCAGTAAGTTGTTAATAGGTTGATACATCAAATATATCCAGTCGGAGGTAATCGTCTGGCTCGATGCGGTCAATCGATCGATCTATTGACACACGAAGTAACACTATGCAAACGGTAACGGTACTAAAAGTGCTCGCTAAACAATTCCCAAGGGTCCCGGTAACGAGACACTACAGCTATGTTTATGCACCTAAGTGGTTCGGAAGTGAAGGTTTACCAATTTGCTTTTGTAAATATAACAGTGAAACTGGCAAATGGTGGATATGATTGTGTTCTATTTAAGGGACACTGTTTTGTGTAGAGATTAAATGTTTAGTGACCTTAAAAATTAAATCTACAGATGAATAAATATTTGCTTTTATAAAAGTTTTATAAAAAGTAAAAAAATGATTTTGTATAAACTCAACACTTACCATTTAACATGTTACCAATAATCAAAGAGTCCTATACGATAATTGAACCCTCTCTACTTGGTAATTTTGTAATGGTACTAAGAAATTTAATTTTTAATTATTTTGAAATTGGACAACCATAGACTAAAATGAAGTTACGTTTATCTACATGCTTCAACTGAAAGAGAGAGGGAAGAATTGATAAGCCACTAATTTAAAATTTACATAAACACATCACAACACACAACACACACACAAACGTGCGTACAGTTGCGCTCTCTTTCTCACACACTACAAGCCATCCGTTGTTTTACATTAATTTGTTCTTTGAAAGTTTACAGGCTTTATTTTTTGTAAGTAATAAAGTTTGTCAATATCTTAGTTAATTAATAAGAATATTATAATGTGTTATTATTATAGTAATTAGCACGGGAACGAATGTTAAACCAAGTATAGGTATATATTTCGATAATACTTAGGTATTGTACTATCTTTTTCATTTCCAGTGTCTGATCGCAGCACATTCTGCGCCTTCCGCATCACCTTGACCATAACAATAGCACGAGAGTTATGTGGCTGTATCACAGTCCTACACTTTGCATCGCTCATCTTCAGACAAGCAAGCGGTGGATGGGTGCTTACGGCTAACCAGCAAGCAGTGCTACTGGGTGTAGTGCAACTTATCGGCTCTTGTACTGCTTCCAGTTTAGTTGAAAGAACTGGAAGAAAGGTTCGTTCGAACCAACTTTTTTCACGCACTAGTAACTAAGACTATTATTATTCAGCAATAAACCAAGTTAATTAAATTATAAGGGTCTGACCCTTGAAGCCCTAGCCTGGGGCGGTAGGATTTGAGGGCTCATTGGGACTCAAACGGGGTTAAAGCAAATGATAACAAAATAAACATTCGTATTCTAATTATATTCTAGCAACAATTTCATTGCCAGCAAGCAAGGATAAAATGTCGTTTTCTAAAAATAAAACTTAGCTAGATCGATTATTCAATCTTAAAACACCCCACAAACTACATACAATGACTAAATAATGGAAGAAAATTAATAACATTTATTTTAGAATTAAGGGCAACATGATAAACAAGGTATGGCATTAAGCTTAAATCCACCACTGGGTAAATCCGTATTTCATTTATATGCAAAACGTCTGTCTGATGTACTTTGAAGATTCATTCATCGTAACAATGCCAATGAAATTTGGTACGATTGAAGTTTATACCTAGCTAAGATATAGGACAAGAACTATTGACAAAAAAATGCGGAATATTTTCTTCTTTCTCGCAAAGCGATGCGACTATATGTAATTAATCAGCTTGTTATGGACTACCATAGTACCATAGGACTAGTACTATTTGTTACGCTATATCGTGCACGTTCTTCTATTGTTCTATTAATTTTGCCGAATTTTAAATTAATTTGTTAAATTTAATACATCAAAATCTTTTAGTACCGTACCGCGAGTTCATTTGAATCAACTTAAGGTTAAAATATCCTCAAATATTCTCAATCCTCAAATTCTGTTTTTTTATCCTATATGTAATGTAAATACAAAGGTACCGATTTTCATTTTTACTGCTTTATGTTACTTTTGATTATATTTTGCTAATATGAATTACCTAAATTATATTATATTACCTATTTGTAAGTATTATATTGTCCATTTGACGTCTTTAAAACTGTAAGGGGTCCTACCTTTCATTGTAATGGGTCCTATCTTTCATCGTAATGGGTCCTATCTTTGATTGTAATGGTCCTATCTTTCATTGTAATGGGTCCTATCTTTCATTGTAATGGTCCTATCTTTCATTGTAATGGGTCCTATCTTTTATTGTAATGGTCCTCCTATCTTTCATTGTAATGGGTCCTATCTTTCATCGTAATGGGTCCTATCTTTGATTGTAATGGTCCTATCTTTCATTGTAATGGGTCCTATCTTTTATTGTAATGGTCCTCCTATCTTTCATTGTAATGGGTCCTATCTTTCATTGTAATGGGTCCTATCTTTCATCGTAATGGGTCCTATCTTTCATTCAGCCACTCCTGGGCACTACTAGCTTCGTGTCGGGGCTCGCTCTGGGCACGCTGGGGGCCTGGTTCGCGGTGAGCGTCGGGTCCCACGCCTGGCTGCCCGTGCTCGCCCTCTGCCTGTGCATCTACTGCGACGCGGCCGGCCTGCAGCCTGTACCGTTCGTTATTATGACCGAGATGTTTTCCTTCCAGGTATAAGTTTCAGCCTAATAAATTTTTGACTGGCCCGTTGGCGCAGGGGATAGTGACCCTGCCTTCAGCTGTGCGGGTCGCGGGTTCGATTCCCGCCGAGGGCCAACATTTTCTATAAACAATTTATTGGTTCTTCGAGCCTGGGTGTGTATTTGTATCTAAGTATGTATTTATAATTATATATGTAGTATATCTATCAGTTGTCTGTCACCCATAACACAAGTATTCAGTTACTTACTTTGGGGAAGGACGACCGTGTGTGCCCCATATATATTTATTATTTATTATATTTATTTATTTTTATAGTGTAACTGTGTTGATTATTGATTTTGTCTATATAAATCTTATCTTATGTTATATCGAAAGCAAAAACCATACTGAAACGACGCAGAATCACGCTCTCTATGACTCTATGCACTTCGAGCACTTTTTAATACGACGTTTCAGTAACTCCGTGGCCTTTTGACCATTGTCACCATCTAGTTGCTCCTGCTGCTAAAGTATGTATAATATTACGAACTCTGAGTGATTTTAACGATGACTATCTGCTACCTGAAAGTTTTTGCAATGTTGCCACCGCTGTACATATTGGCAAGCTGTGTCACCACTGCAAACGATAGGTGATGTATATAATAGACAAAGTAGGAACCGACATAAGCTCGCGACTCCTGCTTTGCGCCTAGCAAAAGTACGTAAATCGTTTGTGGGTTTGGATATAAGATTCTATGATAAAATTCCGAAATCAACTTTGGCTATGCCATTACAGCATGGTCAAAATTGATTTCGCAAGTTTAAAAACACTGTTAAAAAGAGGCTGATACAGAAAGCCTACTACACTGTTGAAGATTACTTAAATGATAGGGATGTGTGGACATAGGTGCACTTCTACCCTGTACAAGACAGTAATAAATAAATGTAACTAGTTTTAAGATTTATATTTTAAAAAGAGCAACCGCCGAGTTTTTTGCTGGTTCTTCTCGGTAGGAACAGCTTTCCAAACCAACAACAACAAGTTTACTTGAATAAAGAATATTTTGAATTTGAATTCGAATTTGAAAAATTTGAACTGCGGCGAAAACGAAGTGCAAAGAATCCTATGTACTCAGTTAAATTTATACTGTTATTTTCAGTACCGAGGTACCGTCACATCTATCGTAATAGCGTTCGCCTGCGCCCTAGTCTCCGTGCAATTACGAATATTCCAGCCTCTGGCCGCCCAGTTTGGTCTGTACATCGTCTTCTGGATCTTCGCAGCTGTTTGTCTCATAAGCACAGTATATATAGCTCTCTGTGTCCCGGAAACCAAGAAGAGAACTATAGAAGAAATATATGCGGAGCTGGGAGGGAAGAAAGAAAAGGACGTGGAAGCGGACGTCACGAGACTATAGAGTACAGGATTAAGTGACTAGATCCATTTTAGAATATATTGTTTGAATTTTGGAGTTAAATAGTCTAGTCTCAAACATATAGGTATATATCCTCGGTTCTGTTATTAATTAAGCCTCGATAAAAATGTTTCATTTGTTGTAAATCAAAGTCCCAGTGTAGCATTCAGATCTTAAGATGCTAACTCCAATTCAGACCCTAATTAGAGTTCTAACTTAAATATCTCTAGACTTTCCTAATTTTGTGAAATTTTCTAAGCACATACAGGTGTTATCACGATTTTTCTTTCATTGTAAAGCATATGATAAATTGTAAATATTAAATAGGTACATAGACTATACACTTACATAAATAAAAGTTAATAAATCATATTAAAACTAACTTAAGAAACTTAGTACTTAGAGGTCCGGCAACGCGTCGCTGTTACTCAGTCTGGTTTCGATCTCCCCTCGAAATAAAACTGTCATTGATTTTTTTTTAAATACTTCGATCGCCGCCTAAGTTTATTAGATAATCCTGGATCATTTTAAAGATTAACTGCAAATTTCATGTAAATCGGTCCAGCCGTTTCCACATACAGACATACATTCGTTTTTATTTTACTTTTTGATATATAAGACGCGGACATAGAGCGTCCAGAATTTGTCAATAGTAATCTTATAATCTTGCCTATACGTATACAGTAAAAAAGAAACGTTAATACGTTTTTTTATAATAATACTTCATGAATGCTTCAATGAATTGCTTTTATAATAATTCTTCAAGAAAGGTAATACTTCATGAAGCTAAAAATTCAATTGACTAGTTTTAGGTTATACTAACGGAGACTTTTTGTAGCGATGTTACTACATCAGACAGAGTGCTGTCGTCTCACTTGCGCAAAATGGAGTATTTCTACGATGAAACATTTATTGTGGCAATTCAGAACCTTACTGAATCGAGATTGGTACGCGACAGTATCGCGTTTGCATCGCGACTGAATCGTAGTTATGTGGTTAAGGGCACACAGTTAGCAATCGCTTCAAGACTGTATCGATACAGACGCGCGACATTGCGGAGCCTTAACTCTTTCGTTGTAGTTATTAAACAAGTTTTAAACAATAACAAAATAACATATGATAATTTTAATTAATAAGCCTAATATGTAAGTCTAGGTTGTTAGAATGTATATGTAAGTTATTGATAAAAAGAGATAAACGAATAAATATACAACTAACACGAATGTTTATAAAATATTTTTTAATGTATTTTGACATTAAATTACATTAAAAACAATTTCTTATACGAAAAGCACTATATATTTTTAGCACTGCTACAATAAATAGGGAATATATTGTCTTGACCGCTTTGGATGAATCAAAAACCATGTTAAACTCATATGATCGCAAGACAATGAATTGCAATTAAACATTAATCTCAGTATCCGATACTGTAAAGACTGGTGATAATAAAATACGTAGTTTTACATAAACTGTTTTTTTCTATTATCTAATAATTAAATCGTATTTTATATGTCACGTTAACCCCTAGTTAACACGTGTTATCATCATCATTCTCCAGCCCTTATCCCACTCTAAGTGGGTTTGGCACAACACGTTAACAAAACGTGTTGTGACATGATTTGGCTAGGTATTTTATGACCGGCCGCCTGCCTGACGTCAACTTACCTTAGTCGTATTTTACGACCCCTCGGTAAGAAAGAGGGTGGTCTATTCTACTCAACCGGATACCACACGGTCGGTCAATTTACTTTAGTCGCCTTTTACGATACCTCGGTAAGAAATAAGGGTCTATTCTTTATTACTATTTATTACCTTGGTGGCGACCAAGGCGTTAAAAGGCGGTAGAAGTGAGGGTGATCTATTCTACTCAGCCGGATACCATACATTATACATGTATATATCAAAAAGATTAATTATAATTAATTGATAATTAAAATTTATACAATTTATACACTTTTCGGTGAAAGAAAACATTGTAATGGAAACTGCATATCTCTAGAGAATTCAAGGGAAAAACCTACCAATGCGTATTGGAGTAACGTGGCAGTCCTTAGCTCCAAAAACGGAGCGGAGGCCTATGCCCAGCAGTGTTATAAGAGAACCTGTTACCTATATCACAAAACCTAGCTTAGAACATTCGAAGTCATAGTTAAGTTGTTTTTGCAGCTTTACTACAAGTAATCTGATAATAAGCTTTGACTTAAGATTTTCATAGACAATTTTAGTCTTAAAACCTATAGAAAGAACATGACACATCTACAGATTTTTTTTCCAAACACTAATGCTGTTAGCCCTAATGGCTTTTACAACATCACCGAGAGGATGGGCGAGCAAAGAAGCATCACCCGGAGTGAAACTTGGAGAGCGAGTCTCACAGCATACTGGGTGCGTCACTTTCAAGGGTGCTTCCTATAAGGCCGGACCTCGGCTTGAAGCGACGCTTTGTGTAGACTATATCGGACTTGCGACCCTCTACAGAAATAAGGAGCATAGATTTATTATACTTTAAGTAGGGAAGCCAGCACAAAATTTGCCATATTACGATAAAGAAAAAAGATATGAGGGTGATCTATCTGTCTCTCTTTTTTTAATATGTGATTAGACAAAGATGAAGCATACGAGTGTTATCTTCCCTCTCATTATTTATTATGTCACTGTCTATTAAAGGCCTATGGCTCCCCTACTCTAAGTACAATAACTCTATGATTATGAGACAGGGATGGCTTGAAATGAAACACCAAAATTCACAAGCATGGAATGTTTTACATTTGCAATGACACAGTCCTTACAATCATAGATGTTTACTAGCCTCATATAGAAAGACAGTCTCACTTTGCCTTCAATGTTAGTTTTTAAATATAACAATAAATAAATATAGTTCTGGAATTCTCTACTCAACACTCTTCGTTGAAATCACAACCTTACACATCGCTCTCCAGCTAGGAATGACACATTAAACTTTGTCCGATAAAAATTAAAAAAGGAATAGGCCTGACAGATGTCACAGACAACTATCAATATTTTAATGAGCACAAAGCAAGACCACCTTCCGACAGTCCCAGTTCGAAGCGTTTTTTACACAAATACAAAAACACTGCATAAAATAGTCGATTATCATATACATACGTGACCTAACGTATATAACACATAAAAATCGTATTAAGTATTTATATAAACGACACAATATAGAAACAGAGTGTTTACTTTGTGCTTCCTACTATAGTATATATTTTATCTTATGAATAAACATACACCTACTACCTATACGTTTATTATGAAATCTATTATGGTATAAAATACTATATACTTAATATATGGATTTAAAATATAGATCGGATAGTTAAATATGTCTTCATCTGTGGGGATAGTTTTATAAAATCTAAAACACTTATCATTTATAACTGGAAAATCCTGTATATTCTAAAATAAGTACAAACTTATGATCTATAGAGATAGATGACTTTTCAATAGCGTGCTTTACATATTTAGATTTATTTAAAAAAATAAAAAACCTAGACGTTACAATTTGAATATTATCTATCAATACCGGTTTTTTATTTTGATTTTGTTTGTCAAAAACTAAATTTTTTATATGTAATTTAACCTAGGTATATTTTTTTATTAATTATGCAAGAGATTTCAAATTAACCGATCAAATATGTAGAGCACGCCACACAATAAAATCTCTAAAATAACATTATGCTTTGGGGTGAATCTAAATGACATTTTAAAACATTTATTTCTAGCTAATAAAATAATTATTATATATTACTCTATGGTAAATAAAACCATCACATCTCCGGCAAGACAATCCATTACACACCAATATTGCACTTATACGCCTAAAAATAAATGATATGCCAAAATCTAGCCTAATTTTTATTTTAATAAGTAACTTTTGTTTTGTGTAAAGATTTAATTAATGAATATACGTAGATTTTTTAGAAAACTAATATGCAAAATCAAGATTTAAGAATAGTAAACTATTGCTTTATTTATATTTTGCACTTGTAACAAAAGATATCTCGAGAAACCAATATGATTCGCACACTCTAAGCTTTCATTTTGCGCAAAATATGCTGCTTGAATAAGTCTCATTTTACGAATCTGGAAGGTTCTAAACAGAAATAATAGAGCCACATGTTATGTTCATCTTTAACGTATGATATTTCTTATTCCAGGTTTGTTCAAAATATAGAAAACACTGCGTCTATCTATATTATTATTAATGTGATGCATTGCCAAAATCGGTTGGTCTGTCCTAAGACTTTCACGCCTAAACCGCTGGACCGTTTACTCCAGTCCCGAGATGCTGTGATAACTGTGTGATCTAACACCATATCATCAAATCGTTAAAAATTATATAAAACCAAAAAACCTCGGTCGGATAACATACTCTCATTGAGAATATTTTATCAGTGTATAAAAATAGGTCTAAACTAACTTTTAAAGTTACAGTACAACTAATGCTTCCATAGACTAAAAATTAAGTAATCATATAATTAAAAAAACCTCTCTACTGCTACTTACGCTATAAAAAACAACAAAAATTAACAAAAACTATAAAAAAAACAATGCTAAGATCTGTAAGATGAAGTACGATAATTATTTAGTACATATTGGGCATCGACAATAAAACATATAATATAATTAAGTACATAGATAATAAGTACAGTTCAGAATATTCTTACAGTGAATAAATATTAACTTTCATTTTCATATGAAAAAGCCAAGACTAGTTTGCGAATCCACGAGTAAATAATTTATCAATATTAGTAGTTACTATACCATTTTTGTTATAATTAAAATACTACTACTAGTAATTAAAAAAAACGTGTGATTTGGCACACTCCCTAATAATATAAAGCTATTAAAAAAAATAACTTTTTCAAAAGATTATTAAACGTATATAAATATTGTTGCATGTCGAAAATTTCTATTTCAAACGATTGCGCATATAATTATACTAGAGTAGCCAGCCTAAAATGTGTCCGTCAAAAAACAGAGAAAGCAAATGAGGCTACTTATATCTTTTTGCGCGTACTCATTAACTTAAGGCGTTGAACAGAACTGGCGTAAATACAGATTTCGGCATATAAGCCACGCCCACAATGTCTGCGACGGCGTAGCGACACACTTAATTTTTTAACACCCATTGTAGGTGTACACTATTTTGTCCAAACTTTTTTTGTACAATTTATTTAAAAAACTTATGTCTAATTAATCTTATAAAACTAAGTATGCTGAAACTATAACTAAACACCTAAAAAAATATTATCAACAAGGAATAGTCACAAAAGGCGGCAGCTAGCGACACACGTCCGTATAGCAGCGCGCCTCAGCGATCACTGTCTATATTCGTAGATGTAAAAGAGAAGCGAGACGATGACTCGTTTCAGTTTTGCTATTTTCTAAAAAATATTTAATTTGAATAAAATATCTTAATTAATTCAAAATTTAAATCTTACATTCTCTTTATATTATAATGATTTATTAGTCTTATTAATTTTATAAATTTTTGTTGATAAATATTAGAGATATTTACGATAAAAGTAAAAATCAGAGATCTATTTACCAAATTTTTTTTATCGAAAAAAAGTATCGTAATCATGTTTTGAAATCTTACACTCTCTCTGAGATATGATGTATATTAACATATATTTTTCTTGTAATCGTCATCCCTATAGCTTTTGTTAAAAACGTGTTTAAAGTCAGCCTATTTGCCTCTGTTCAGCGCCTTAACGTGGATATATGTCTTTAATTAAATAAAGAAAGCGCCATGAATCTCTCTGAATCAATA
Source organism: Morpho deidamia (assembly GCA_947086505.1). Lineage (NCBI taxonomy): Eukaryota > Metazoa > Arthropoda > Insecta > Lepidoptera > Nymphalidae > Morpho > Morpho deidamia. The sequence goes on along the minus strand of CAMTZC010000004.1, from coordinate 4,769,633 downwards.
TTTCAGCGCATGTCATTTTCATTTCATGTATGATTAAACAGAATCTAATCATAAAATGCATCTCTTATCTTCCCTCTCTTTTTATTTGTTGGATATTTGAACTCACAGGCCCACCTATGGGTCCCCTACATGGTGCTATATGTATGAGATTGCGAATTTCAAATTGTACCATAAATAATCCAGATTTAATTTTATTTAAAAAAAATAAACCACGCATAAAAATCAAATGACGTAAAAAATATGCGGCTTTTAGCAATACTTCAGTTTACTAATTATTAAGGTAAATAATACGTTACTGTTCAATTTCCTTACGCGAAATGAGGAAATAATTTATTAAAACAGAAATTAAACGTAAGTTTTTTTAAACTAAGACATTTGGTTTGGAATAAGAATTTGGTATTTCACAACTCGGTGGTTGAAACAGTCAGTCTTATCGTCTAAAATGTAAATCATGTTAGTTTGGAGGTAAAATTACTTCATTTAAAAATTTAAATTATTTTAATGTTTTTTAAAATCGATTTTATAACATATAATTACAATTTTATTCGTGTAGATAAAAGGAAATTTTCATGTTTCTCATATTGAGAAGTGTTCTAACGTTTACGAAACAAATTCCATTTTAGTCTTTAGTTGGAGTATATGTCCTAAATAAAAAAATGCATTTATTTAAATTTTATTAAGTAACGATTTGGTTAAAGAATAAGCACCCATTTACTTATTAAAATAGTCGCGAAATACAACTCAGCTCAGCTAATACATTACGTTGCCAAATACCTGAAGACTAGTTTTTTGTAATTTACATTATTTGATATTGTCGCCAATAATAATTTGTAGTTTTGAGTGGTAGTTAATTTGAGTTCTTAGGTAGGTAGAAGGGTAGGGTATCAGGTAGAAGGGTATGATAGTAGGATAATTACGAAACCGATTAGAAAAAATTAGACTTTCGGAAGAAATTGACTATCGTAGCTGTTAGAGTGCGAAGTATTGCAATGCCGATATCGACATCAGAAGATCTCCACAAGTTGGGGACATGACGTACATTAAATAGCAATGACTCAGTCGTCCAAATAATGGATTAAAGCGGACATTGACTTGAAATATATTGAATAATATAATAAGACCGTAATTAAAATTTTCAATAGGCAATAATTTTGGCTTTAACACTAAGAAACAGTGATTACTGAATAAAACAGACAGGAGAGATATGGATAGGAAGTATCAATTGACATTTTCGTACATTTTGGAAGGAATTGACTAATGGAAGACAGAAAGGATAATAAAAAGAATATAACGATATGGTTGTTTTCCGTTTACATATAAGTTCGAAATTTGATATATGCAGGCTAAAAATGTAAGAAATTGTTATCGGTAATTGCAATATAACTTAGATTATATATGTACAAGGGCTAAAATACGGATAAAAAGTTTTACTGTACGATTTTTTGTTTCCTTCAAGGTATTTAAACAAAATAAAGAACGCAGAAAACGTAAACCTACACTAAAAACTCTTTTAAATGCCTTTTACAACTACCAATGTATGTTCCTGGTTTGGTGTACTAATAATGATCAAAATTATAGCAATACTCAATGTCGCAAATAATATAAAGAATTAGGCGTTACTTTGCGGAGTTCCATATTACAAAAGTAATAGCCAAATAATTTTACTAATACTTTTGCAATGTTGCAATGCTAAAGTGACAATGGGTGGGGCTCGTAGGTCAAATAACTGACTGACATTAGGCTCCCAAGGTGTTAGAGAGGTGACCGCACACCGAAAAACGAAGCATAGGTTGATCATCACTACACACAGGGTCTTATCTTATCTGTGGTTTGCTACTGATAAGACCAGACCAACAACAATACAAGACCTTGAAATGCTGTGGCGTGGAAACCCTAGAATGCACCTTGCACCTAGCAGTGGTAATCTAGTTTTAAAATAGAATTGGTTTTAAGATAAAAAGATATAATCTAAGTTATATGTCTAATAATAAAACTTTTACAAATCTCTAAGATCGTAATTTTCTAGAATACAGATAAAAATAACGTCACAAAAGTTACCTTCTTTCTTATTCTTGCCAAACACATACTTCTATAATAAATAATCCAGTTTTGCTCTTCTAGATTCACTTAAGGTTTTATATGCGAAAATAACATATTCGTGTGAATTAGTTTTAAATATGAAAGTAACTTCAGAGATACTATAAGGATAACCTGTTTTCGTTTTCTAGCCAAATAAATACTTATGTCGAATTATAAATAATACTGTATGAATTTAAACATAGAATAAAACATATTGACGATTTACTAAACTTATTTGTTGAGACGCATAATTGAAGTTTTATTAATAACAATGAATTACCTTTATCTAATATACGGATATCGCATTTTGAGAACGAAAGTGATATTGTTCTTCAATTCTCGAATAAGTTTTAGCATGGATTATTTAATTTGTGAATACACATATTTATACTATCTTTAAATTTCCTGTCTGACCTTCATTTGTCCGCTGGCTGCGTGACGTCACTTCAAATTACAAATGGCGTCCCCGAGGATATAAACTGATATTAATTTTAAATTTTCTAGGTTTACACATTGTTTAATTTTATAAACTGTCATATACAAAATGTATATTATAAAATTCTGTCGCTTTCGTTCCAAAAATACGATGTGCGGATATACAATATAGAGTGAAAATACAATTTTGTCAGTACAAAATTTGCCAATCTAAATAGTATCTAACACAATTACAATACAGTTCAATACAATATAAATACAGTATGACATGGTATGTACTCACATATTTAGTATATAAATAAAGTGGGTGTGAGCTATGTACGCGGGAAATAGTGTCCCGTACGCGCCGGGAGTGGTGGTGGAGTGTCCTGTAAGGAGTTATATAAATATAAAGGTTACTATTTATATTAATAACTATTTATAAAATATAAAGGTTACTATATTAGCTGTGATAGCCCAGCGGTGATACCGTGCGACTCTTACGAGGGCAACACGAGTTAAAACCCGGGCAGGCACCAATGAGTTTTTCTATTAAAACTTATGTGTATAATTGATAATTGCAATTTATCACACGCTTTTCGGTGAAGGAAACATCGTGAGGATACCTGCATATCTCTAGAGAATTCTGTTGATATGTGTAACCTACCAATCCGCATTGGAGCAGCGTGGTAGGTCTTAGCTTCAACCCTTCTCTCCAGAAACGGAGAGAGGAGGCCTATTGTCAGCAGTGGGATTGTAAAAGGCTGCTACTTTAAAGGGTACTATCATAGAGGGGGAAGTGGAGCATTGTCAGGTTTATGGTCGGTTTGAGTTTGATCCCGCCGCTCGTCGGAGGGCGACGACACATAAAGGTTTTTCTGACGTATAAAAAAAATATCCCACTGCTGGTCAAAACCGTAAAAAAGGAAGCGAAAACACACTGCGTTGATTTAGAGCAAATCAGAGAGTTACAGATAGCAAAAGTATACTCTAAAGATGTGCAAAGTTCATTACGATCCTTTATTTTACTGAAATTCACATGATGTGATCGAAATAATTGAAAGCGAGTACAAAAGTCTTTAAAAAAAAACCAAACGTCTAGATTAGACCCGTCAATTCATACACATCAAATCTTAGATATTAGTGTAGACACAGTCAATTTTAGGCTGATTTTCATTGTTATAAGCCAGTTTCCTTTAGACGTTTAATAGTGATAAAGGTATAAGGGCAAGTCTTCCAAAATAAAACATTGATTTCCAATTAGCAAATGCTTCTAAAAGTTTATACAAATACAATAAACTTATTGTTTTGTTATCAAAGAGTTCTATATAAAAGTAATGACGGGAACAAATATATATTTCAAATAAAACAGATTCTTATTATACAAATTTATATATATATTGCATTGAAAAAATATATATAAATAAACAAAAAACAAACCTCTAGCACTACTTATGATGTAATAACACTAGATGCCAAAGTCTGAAATGAAATAAAATAAACATATATAAGGTTCAATACAAAGCGAAGTACCACATGCGTGAAAACTTATATACTATAATGAATACAACTAAATATTTTACAAAGACACATATTCTCTTACTCATAGCATGTACGTAAAAATAACACACGTCTATAAATATTTTCAAATATTTTAATGGCATATTCTATTTATTATGGCTACAAGAAATACTACAAGGAATACAAGCACCACATACAGGAAATGGGAACTTTTGGGCCCAATTGTAAGTGGTTGACGTATGACTTGAAAAGTATATTTTTGAGTTTGAAAATATAAAAAAATTACCCCAATTGGCAATCCGGAAATAGGAAAATCTTTAAAAATGTGTTCTGAACAAATAAAATAAGTTATCGATTACAATAATCGATTAAAGTAAAGGAATCGTTAAAAATATAACAAAGATGGCGTTGATTACATGACTGTTTCAGTATAAATAATTATTAAATAATAATATACAATGATATTTAACAGTTTAAATTTTTTGAAAAACAAATTAATTTAAGCTAAACTTGATTCTTCGTCAGAAATCGATTGATTGTTTGTTCCATCACTATTGAGTATACGCTTATCTATGCTGCTTTGTCTATGCCAACAAATATGTTATACATCAAAAATCAGCTTTTTAATATATAAGAAATTCGTAACCTCACTTTTACTAAATTTTTTTTTGAGTCATTGCTAACTAATAAAAAGCTATTAATCGGATCTATTTTCATCATTTTACATCTTGAGCCCAAAATTATATGAAATTGTTTCGGTTTCTTTGTTAAGTAGTGGTTTCTTGACTTTTTTAGGATAAAACCACTAGGTTACAATGGCGTAGCTATTGCAGGGCTAGACGGGGCAGTACACTGGGACCTTCAAGCTCAGAGGGCTCCCTCAGAGTCTGACTTACACACTATAAATTGAAATGTGTGTTTAGTGCCAGTTTTTAACTTACTCGTAAGCGTTAGTGTAACGTAAATTTGTATGGCGATGGAACAGCTGTCACTAGATGTCGCTGATGCATCGAATTTAAAACACGAGGAATACGGAACGAACGATTTTAAATAGTTAAGCCGGGGCCTTAGTTTCTTAAATTTGTTCGAAAATAAATGAATAAATCAAGCATTAAAACTTTTGTGATAGGATTGCATGAGATAGCAATAACTCACTCAGGCGGCGATGGAGCGATTTATGTTTGAAGTATTTTTTTTTTTTAAATTTATTAGGTTCACCAACAGCTTTAACATTTATATCATTCAAATCTATATTCTATTGTAAAACAAAACTAAGTGTAAATGTAAAACTAATTAAAGGCAAACGCCACATGCAAAATAACCTAAAACTACTTAAATGAAATTTACAAAAATAATTAATAAATAAGTTAGTGTAACACTGTTATTTCAAACAATTAAATGTTATGTTTAGCTAAGATTTTGCTGGATTTGCTTTCTAAAATTATTTATATGAGCTGAGATGCTATTTCAACCAGAACGATAACTAGCGATATATTTCAATGGGTCATGAACTGAAGTGGCGGTAAGTGGGGCACATAAATATGAGCTGTAATTTGGAGCAACTTTAGTATGTTAAGACAATCCTTACCTGTACGTTGTTGTCGTGTATGTAATGTCGAGGCAACTGAGGCCGGGGCATTGGCTCGTCACTGTCTTCATCTTCTTCGAAATCTGGCGCATTTCAAATATATGTTTATTATGAATACTCCTTTTAAACATGACAGCAGTATTTCTTATAAAGAACAACTAACATAGTCTTAAATAAATAAGTTCAAGGGACTATTACATACACGGTCGTCCGCGCCCAGAGTAACTTAATACTTGTGTAATTAGTGACAGTAAACTGGTAAATATATACATATAAAACATTAAATAAATACTTAAACATTAATACAACTTATTATTTTTAGAAAATGTTGGCCCTTTGCGGGAATCTAACCCGTCACCCTGTCGTTTTCATATACCTCTTCAATTTATAGATTTATTACATACCGTTAAATATTGAACGATTCAAAAGTACGTTTAAAAACAATGTGTACGGGCTGCTACTACCCTAAATCTTTGGTAGATAGATTGATAAACTGCGACGCTTAATTGATAGATCTATTTAATGGATAATTGATAGATCTATTTAATGGATATTATATATAATTAATTGATACTAATGGTTTGATGAGTTGAGCACGTGTACGTACGCAAATGTCGCAAATGTACGTGTTAGCCCGTACACTATTACTTGTTATAAATAATATTCAGTGTTTTTCGCCTTTACTTGTAATGAAAACAATTTCTTATGTGGAAAAAAACCTATGAGATTTGAAATTTATAAGATATTAATGAACTGTCCTTATACAGAGTGTGATGGTTATATCTTAACGAAACGATTAGTCATACGGTTGTTAATTAATATAATTTACATATTTATGAATACCTGATATAATAATTTACAATCTCTGTTGGGTGTTTTTTCCGTTACACAAAACGGGACCCCATGTGTCATTGGGAAATTAAATTTTGTATAAAATACAAATTAGCGACACAAAAAGAGTCCGGCAATAAAATATATGAAATAAAAGATATTTGGTCATGCGATAAGTAACAGACATGCAAAAAGAAAACGGATAAATAGTTATTTATCAAAAAACGTAGAAATCTAACATGTAATAAAAATATGTGTGTGTCTGTGGAAATTTCTACATGGTGTATGTATGAATGTGCTTCTACAGTTCATAATTTTATCCTTACTTATATTATAAGTAAGAAAAACGCCGTCTATTATCAATATATAAAGGTTTTTTTAATCAGTCTTTGTCGAAATCAAGTATGTACCTAAATTAAAGAATTCTATATTACGCAGTTTGCCTTACGTCGAAAAGTTATTTTAAGAAAGTTTTCATATATTTTGGTTTTCATTTATTAGATAAATTTAACTGAGCTATTTAATGTATATTTCGCGTAAATTATACGGGTTATCTACTAAAATAATAAAACTATGCTCCCGCGAAAACGATAAATCTCTCTTGGTCTTCCCGGATCAATTTGATTTTTGTCGTGAGATATTTGCAGTGTTAGAGAGTGGCAGAAGTCACTGTTTATTCGAAGACTACAGTTCACGCGAATGAAGTTAGGGGTAAAAGCTAGTTTAAATAAAAATGTTTAGAGTCGGTTAATCGATTTATAAATGTCTACTTTTTCTTTAAGAAAAATCTTTATTGTCAGTTGTGCTAACATTGTTTGTACAACTAAAACAAAATGCAAATGCAATATGCAGTAGTGGATATCTTAAATATTTTTAAGGTATCCAGGGGACTAAAAATGTTGGGATTCCGAAAAAGACTATTGGGTTAAACCCAAAACCACGCACCAGTCTAGAAGCTTTGTTGACTTGTTTTGATGATTTGGTTCGGGTTTTGAAACAGAAACTATTCGTAGTAAATAAATTAAAAATATTTTATAAGTCAAATTTGTAGTTGAAAATTCGTTATATTTCAAAACTTACTCGAGTAAAAAAAATCTTTCTATTTAATTTCGTTATTTTTTTTACATTTGGTCAGCATTAAAATAACATTTATAAAAAGTATAATATTTGCAAATATTGTAGACCTAAAAGCCTTTGTCGTTAGTTTTGGACATTTACAAAGGTCTTATTTATCAGGGTTCCCACTAGGAATAAAGTGTTTGGAAAATTTATATAAACAATTTATTGAATGATGTTATGTCTAGAAACTATAAAATGTGCATTTATACAGTACTAAGTACTAAGATCTATCCCCCAAATATTGTTTGTGTATAGTTAAAACTTATGATCTTACCTCGCCGTTTTCTGACCTCCACGCCGCCTTTAACAGTGTCTTCAGTGTCTGAACCCTCTGCAAAACATTTATTTCATAAAACTACAAGACACATCAAACACTTAACAAAACTATACAAAATGAGTAGAATGCAATTATGTTCAATAATGTGGACACCTGAAGAATAATATAATCGCAGGCTGATTAAAAAAACTAATCCAAAATTTCATATCCATTGAATAATATGCAGAATTATAAAAGACTTAGTTTCGACATTGTGCGAAACCTGACAAGAAAGCGTTAGTATATTTTATAGTTAGTGAAACTACGTAAAGTAATTTAATCGATACACCTGTAATACCTTTATTAGAGGATATCAAGCTAAGGGGATTGGACATTATTTTACGTCAAGGTTTCCTTTGTTCCCGTTAAAGTCGCGAAGGTGACCGTATATAGGTCTACAGTTTCATCGTCTTTCGAAGTCGTAAAAATATGTTTTGAAGAAAATAATCCGTCGAATTATACTCGTACACTGTGGCTGTTTGATTAAAGTACAAAAAGAAAAGATTTTTGTAACAAGTAATAATTTTTAGACCTATACATGCTTATAGAATGTGTTTTATTCCTTAAGGGAACCAAATGTATAAATGCTGCGACCACCAATAAAGAAGAAAATACCAAGCAGAGTTTGTATCTCATGTAACCCATAAGAATTTGAGTAACACTGATCAAAACAAAGACATTTATCAGAACTAAATATATTTCAATCAGAATGTTTATTATTTTTTTATTCAATCTTTTTAAATAAGACTACTTTAAAGTATTATTCCATCGTATTCTGCCGTACCGTTTTATGCTAATAAATTGCTTTATTCGGTAATGCGAATAGGCGGTTAAGTAATAGTCGATTTCATATATTTCTATGTCCCATGAACCCAGCGTTTACGCGTTCTAGGCGTAACGCCCAGCAATAAATAAAGGTTTCCACGGAAACGGAAAAATAAACGAGTCATTTTGTGAGATGTGACGTGTGTTTGGGGATATTGAATTAATTGCGAACACGGAGATACTAGTCGAATTATAGCTTGGGGATTCATTAATACTCACTTCTGAACCTTCTTTACCTGTACGTTTTATTTATATCGAAATATAAAAACATTTAGATTTTACCATGGACCATATGATGTAGTATTCATTATAATATACTTTAGTATATAATTATACACATGGGGGTTAAAAAAAACTAAGTGTTTAAAAAAAAACCATGCAAAAAGTTTCTTAAATGCGTGCCAAGTTACCATCATTACAAACAGTAAAACTGGAAGACATGCAAAACCTAATCTATCCAAAATTTCCGGCATGATGTCTAGACACTTATAAAAGAAAAAAAAGTTGTATTTTACTATCGTATACTTACCAGAGTTAAGCTCTCGGACTAGAGTAGACATTGCGTTCGTGACAGAATCTGCTGCATATAATAAGTCGCTTCGCAGATTGCGATTATCAATACCCACTGCAAAAAACGTATTTGAGCATCAGATTTATAATTGGCAGCCCCATGGTGGTTGGTGGTACCCCCCGTGGTATGACAATTATAAAATACCTTGTAACCAAGCTATCCCCCTAAACCCTTGACAGCGGTTTATAAACGTGCGTGTAGTGCGTTGTGCGTCGTATAAACTTTTATTAGAAAAAATAATTTTTAAGAATTATTTAATTATTTACTATAATAAAATTAATAAATTATTGTGTTATTTTATTTAGTGCAAATCACCCAAAAGTATACTGGGTGGTACCGACGACAAGACATTTAGTTGAATACACTGATCATTTGTACATAATAGATAACTTTGGCATTATTCAATGTTCTTAAATACCGTTTATTTTTATATAATAAATAAATATAAATATATGGGACACTCACACACACGGTCGTCCGTCCCCAAAGTAAGTAACTTAATACTTGTGTTATGGGTGACGGTCAACTGGTAGATATACTACATATATAATTTTAAATACATACTTAAATACAAATATACACCCAGGCTCGAAGAACTAACAATTTTTTTGTAGAAAATGTTGGCCCTCGGCGGAATCGAACCCGCGACCCGCGGGGCTGAAGGTACCCACTGCGCCAACGGGCCAGTCATAATAATTAAATTATTAATATATAATATATAATTAAATTATTAATGTAATCCTACTAATATTATAAATGCGAAAGTTTGTGAGTAGGGATGGATGTTTGTTACTCTTTCACGAAAAAACTATCAGACGGATTTGGATGAAAGTTGACAGTTATATAGGTTATACATCGGAATAACATATAGGCTACAATTTGTAATGATTTTATGTAATATACCGATACATGTCAATAGAGTCGGAAAAAATCTGGCCTCTGAGAGCTATCTCGGCGTACGCTGCCTAAACCATTAGAGTTACACAAAGATGATATACTGTAGTATTTTTTGTCTTTAATAGTTCTAAATAAAAGTCCGCGACAGCATATATCTATCTTTTATGTGGAAGCTATTATGACCAAAATTGTAAATCATAAATTTAATTTAATTAGATACTGTGGCAGACAAAATTCCTAGCGAGCGAAGCCGCTGGCATAAACTACTATAATATAAATAATTAATTGATGATGAAATAGGATGGCAGACGAGCATGCAGTTCAACGTTTTTACTGCGGTTTTATTAATATTACAAGCGGTTGTACTGCCGACCTTTAAAAAGATGGAAAATGGAAAGAGGGAGATTATTCCATAAAATGGAGATGAGCGGATTAAAATTATTTGAAAACTGCACTGTAGTGGATCGCCACGCATCCAGATGGTAAGGATGATATTTTAACCTGTGACGTACAGTGCGGTTATGGAATTTAGGGGCAGGAATCAGGTCGTGTAGCTCTGGAACGATTCCCCATGAATCATGCGGTAGAAGACGCACAGTGAAGATACGTTTCTACGCATTGCCAAAGATTCCAGCTGTTTGCTGATCGCCTGGTCTCCGATAATTCGTTTAAAAAAATGTATTTTCGAAGAAAATAAGTATAATTTAATTGAGATCGAGTTTTGTTAGTAATGGTTGACTGACCTTCAAAAAACAAGAGAAAGCATAACATTGTTATTTTCTCTACTTCGCACCAGTACTATTCAGTTTTTGGGTCAAGGTTATTTTTCATTTCATATGTCGTAATAGGGTACGGTTATTGATCTCTATGAATCGTGTTTAAATTAAAAAAAAAGTAAAATAATGTCTAAAGTGTAACGTGACTAGAGAGAACTTCATAGAGTTAACTAAATGTTTTTATGTAGGCTGCTAAGGTGTGTATCTATTTAGGATAAAAATCAATGTTGTATCGTCGGTGCCACTCTGTATATTTTAAATAATGAATAAATAAATGTTAATTGATAGTAGGAGTAAATTTTTTATTAACTGAAATACATTTTTTCACCTGTTGGAAAGTAACTGATGTAGCGAGTTGACTGCGTTTGCCTAGATAATTAATAGGCATTAATTATATCCCTTCAAAAGAAGAATAGATCTATTATTCTGCATTTGAAATGTAGTTTTATACTCGTAACTGTCATGGAAAATGGTATATCTATTTTTCAAGAAGGTTTTGCTGCAGATATGGGAAATGTGCAATCAAACTTCTACTTTAAAGACTGGTAGTAATTGTTTGAAGTATCCTTAGTGACCTGGTTGTAAAATGAGACGCTATCTAGGTCGAAATGCCATAAAACCGGAACATTTGTTTTAAAATACGTTCCTAAGACGTAATAATATAAATTTTCTTTATGGTACAATCTACTTATAAGACAGTGTAGAAAAAAACACTCATTTTTACAGTAATTTTTGAGTAGTACGTCCAACATAATTTTTTTAATTTTTATTACCATACACCTCAAACAAATTGATATTTTTCTCTCTCACACACACACATTTTCTCTCATTCACATTTAATCAACACTCGACCAATCATAGAGTTATTATACATAGAGTAGGGAAACCAGCCCAAAATGTGTCATATTATAATAAAGAGAAATCAAATGAGGGCGATCTATCTGTCTTTTTTTTTATTTATGTGATGAGACAAAGAGGAAGTATACAAGTTTCATCTTCCCTTTCTTTATTCATTATCAAGTGATACATTGTTTATTACAGGCCTGCTTATGGCTCCCCTACTCTAGTATATTACTGCTATAGTACTATACTAGTATATGTATGTACTATAGTAATACTTTACTTACTCGTGGTAGGTCTTTGGTTTTGATGAAAATTTCTTCCCTCACTACTCATAGTTTCCATGGCACCTAAACATGAATGTTCACGTTAGCTCGCACCTAAACTTTATGTTAATCGATTCATCGATACATCGGTTATCTACACACGTATCCAAATTTAGGTTATAATCTTTAGCAATTGTTATGTACAACAAAAAAGAAACTTTTAAAGCTTTTCAAAATTTAATAATTTCTAAGAATAATTAAATGTCATATAGTATCTCGTCAAATAAAATCCAATAACAGATTAAAAAAAAATATATCTAACCTAGAAAATTTATGATCTGTGTTTGAAAAATTATATCCTAGAGTGAAGCAGAGACAATATTTCTCTATTGCCTCTACAAAAGTCACTAGAAGGATTCATATGTATTTGTCTTAGACATAAATAAAGTTGTTACAACATGTTTCAAATACAACTTCGTTCAAATAGTTAGGTCAATAATATAAAAAAAAAAACATTGTTGCCGTCAAGATGAAGAGTTGAAAGAGATTAAATGAGCTGACTTTTGAGAAAATCGTCTCTTATTTATTGAATAAGTGTAAAGCAAAATATCGTCGTTATAAAATTAAATACTACAAATGTTTAAGACAAGGTCTTAATGATATTTTTGCGGGCGAAAAAACACTTACCGAGACTATGGGTCATGTCTATGCGTTCTCTCTCTCCTAGAGAAGGAGTCTGCGGTGCGCTGCGAACGGTTCCGCGAGGAGTTGGCTCTCTATTGGATGAAGAGAACGTTAAAAACGAAAAATAAGATTAGTTATAGTATTATTAATTTATAGAATTAGGCGTTACTTTGCGGAGATACATAATACAAAAGTAATAGTAAAATTATTTTGCTATAATCCGCGATAAAGTAAATAGGAAATATATATAATTCCAATAATCAAAATACAAAGCGCAAAACGCTTTGCGATTTTGTCGTGGATCCTATCTCCTGATGATGCTTCAGTTGCGGGGCGAAACGATTGTTGAATTTGTGATAGTGAACGTGTGTAGTGCTTGTGTATTGTGGTGGCGGTGCTGGAGGTTTGTGCATGTGTTTTAACGAATGCTGCATGTTCCAGGTATGATAACGGACAGTCCACTCTACATTTAGCATTATAATAATAATAATAACACTCCAAGATTAACAACTGCTACAAGATGAACAAAAACAAATTATAACATATTTATACCCATAACATAACCTACACACTACACATTCATTAAATACCATATAAAGTGGCCCTTTCGTTTGGCTAAAAGCTCGCAAAAGGGTAAGGACAGCCCCAGAAATGGGAAAAAAATAAAATAAAAGATAAATAATAATAATAATAATAATAATAAGCCAGCCACAGTTTTAGAAAACCAAAGGTCCAAAATTTACTTGGATAGGACCATAATAACTGATAAAACCATCCATTATAACAGACCTGATATTACTTTATATGATAAAATTAAAAACATCGCCTACATCATAGACATAGCCATTCCTAATAGTCATAATTTACAGTCAACAATAACTGAAAAACTTTTTAAATACCAAGATCTGGCCATTGAAGTTAAAACTCAATGGAGAGCTCACACAGTACATATAGTTCCAATCGTTTTATCATCCACTGGTATAATACCAAAAACTTTGTCTCAAAACCTCGAACTTTTAAATATGTCCAAACACTCGTATTATTTATTACAAAAAGCTACTATATTGAACACCTGTCGCATCACTCGCAAGTTTCTAACATCGTCATCCGTTTCATCATCTACTACTATTTAATGTGCTATGCTTGGTATAAACCCGCATAACAACATTCGTACCCCTTGACAAGAGGGCGAAAAGATTTATGATAAAAATAATAATAATATTTATTAATCATCCAAATGTACATAGTGCATTACATATTATATATTTCCTATTTACTCTATCGCAGATTATAGCGAAATAATTTTACTATTACTTTTCCATAATATTTGGCACAATTAAAGCTTATCCATCGGGTTAACATCTAGATTTATTATAAAACAAAGTATCCAAAAGCTGTCTTATCTGCTAAGCTGTATCCAAAAGATGTCAAAAGCCCACGAGACTCTATCTGTAATGATTAACTCTACTTTTATATTCAAAATTTCAATTAAATACACTGTGTCCACACAATTTACGTATGAAAACAAGGAATGAAACATATTATATTATTCAGAGTACTTAAACCGTGCCGTGGTATCCGGCTGCATAGAATAGACCACCCTCAGTTCTTACCGAGGTGTCGTAAAAGGCGACTAAGGTAAGTTGACGTCAGGCAGGCGGCCGGTCGTAAAATACGTAGCCAAATCATGTGACAACATGTTTGTGACATGTTGTGCCGACCCCACTTAGAGTGGGATAAGGGCAGGAGAATGATGATGATGAGAGTACTTAAACACGAGTTTGAGCGAACGAAGTCGCGTGTATTATAATACTAGTATGTATAATTACCTTTCCGGTGCCGACGGCTGTGGTTGTGATCCGGGAAGTGGTGGACTTTTCGTCGATCTCGGTGACGAATTCGGAGTTGATCGTGGACTTGACTGTTGAGTCTGAAAAAATTGATTTATTGTTTTCCGTGATTTTTAAATTTAAACTATCGTGAGTATTCATAGTTAATAAAGATACCGGCTATACTTACGTCTAATTTTATCGGATTAGCCCGACTAGTTTCGAACCCGTCCGGGGCACTTATTCATGAGCTCTTTACACGACGTTATCGCGGCGGGAACTGAGTTCCTACGTCGTAACTAGTCGGGCTAATCCGTTAAAATTAGACGTGAGTATAGCCGGTATCTTTATTAACTATGTTTTCCGTGAGTTTAGGAACGTAATGTTTATCGGAATTTTTCTAGATTTGAGATAAGTATCACTACTTTTGTGTCACAATGCTTTGACCTACATCTATTATAGCTAATGGGTCGCAACCCCAGATTTTTAATCTATTCATATTTCAGTTATGAGGTATGTATAATCCACTGAGTTACTTTAGATTAAGATACTGTAGATAATAAAGATTATGACATATCGTTTTAATCAATTCTACTCGATTTCATGCCATAATTATTGTACACAACATTGAGTAAGTGCCATCCATACGAAAATCGTGTTCTCCGTTATATCTTCCCTTTAATGAACATACTTCGGTAATTACAATATTGGTACGAATTTCAGCTCTAGTAATACATGAAATTTTCAACCATTTTAAATTATTTTAGTGAGATCTCTTTTCACCTTCAGCATCCTCATCAGGCCCTCGAGTTGGTGCATGAGATGTTTCCTGGATTCTTGCAGCGACGACAGGTGGCCCTCTAATTCGTCCTTGCGTTGTCGCAACGCTCGTAACTCTGATACAAGCGGAGGGGCTGACCCTGGACAACTTGCTCCTCCAACGGCTTCCGCTTCTTGCTGCCGTCTGGAATTATTAAAAAAAATTAATTATCCATTTAGCGACTATTTAGTTGATACAAAAAAGAAAAAAATTTAATGACGTACACTACTTTATTAATAGAATTAGGTGTTACTTTGCGGAGGTCAATAATACAAAAAGTATTTGACGAAAGTAAAGCGAGATTTTTTATCTAATATACTACCTCGATGTATCTTATCCTAAAATTTGAATGAGTTCATCTTGTATATACATATATATATCATTTGAATTTTGTTAACGGCTCCAACGATTTTCATGAAATTCAGTATGTACGGGGTTTCAGGCGCGATAAATCCATCTAGTTAGGTTTTATTTTTTTTATGTCGTTTTATGCCTGTCTTCAGGCATTGAAAAACTGCTAAAATATATAAGGAATACAAAGATTAATTACGCTGGCATTCGTAAACTCATGGTATTTCAATAGAATAACGGGCGGTCTAGAGAAGTGAAAATACCCCGGATCGAACTCTCACCTGCCCAATTATTTTTTCCTTTGTTCATGCTTTATTTTTTTTTATATCTTCCAAAAAAAATACCGACCAAAGCTCGGTCACCCAGGTACTAAGCTTAAATTGTGCCAATTTTCATCACTATTTGTCGTGAAAGCTTACTAGATTTTCGTCTTTATAATATTACTAATATTGGCGTGTAATATTAGATGGCGTGGCGATATCACAAAATGTGTAACCATTCGACTTTCCGTGGCCGCAATTCTCTAATATTGTTTTTTTTAAATATAGTAAACAAAATTAAAAAGTCGACCTGGTCTTTCTTTATAGATAATAGAATTACTTAAAAACCACTAGTAGTTTCATTTTGATAAATAAAAAATCCATGCAAAAGTTTACTACAGTAAAAATTATAGTCATTTTCATTTCAGAATGATGACCTATCTGTCTTTTTTTGTATAATCAATGAAAACAAAGCAAATCGTTACCTAAGACGCGCTATCTCCCTCATGATTTCCCTATTCTTGGCTTCCAGTTGTGATATCAGTTCCCTCTGCTGTCTGGCTGCGTCCACTTCCGAACCCTCTGACGACGACCGACCCTACAAACAGATGGAAAGATTAATTTTCAGAATAGATACGTAACATACGCAATTAATGTAAAATATATGTAATCAAATAATCGACGAACCATACACAACGTAGCTGAAAAAATGCGTATCGAGCGTACAAATGTGCGTATAAAAATATTACGTCTCGAGAGATATTAATATCATAATTGTAAATACAGATAATACCATTCTTTATATGAATGCATTCATTCTAATTACTATAAATCATCAACGATATTAATTTTTTGTTCAAAATAAAAACAATAATTAAAAAAATAAAAATAACGAAAATTGTTAGTACAAATAACACCTTTCTTTATATTAATGCATTCAGTCTAATTATTATAAATCATCGACGCTATTAATTTTTCGTACGACAAAAGAAAAGAGAATATTTAAAAAATAAAAATAATGAATAATTGTAAGTGCAAGTGATAATATTATTTACATGAATGCATTCATTTTAATTATTATAAATCATCGAGGATATTAATTTTTTGTTCGGCAAAAAAAACAATAATTTAAAATAACAAAATTTTAATTACGAAAAAATATTTTTCCTTATATTAATTATTATAAATTATCGAGGATATTAGTTATTTGTTCGACAAAAGAATGGATAGAATTTAAAAAAAATAAAATAATATAAAAAATTTTAACTACAGAAAATAATACCATTCTTTATATGAATGCATTCATTCTAATTAGTATAAATCATCGACGATATTAATTTTTTGTTCGACAAAGGAAAATAAAACATTAAAAAAATAAGAATAACTAATGCTTGTACATAACTTACCAGTTCAGGTGTAAGAGATGCCGACCTTCCAGCTCTAGGCTGCATGCGATAATAATCACATATACAAACATATCTATCAAAATCAGTATTATATGACAAAACAGATATAAAGTTCAGTATAAAGATCTAACCTAACCTAACCTAATAAATAGTATTTACTTAGTTGAAATATCATATTATATCCTCCATGACCTATCCTGCTGTAAAATGTAATGTTACAAGCAATATAACAGAACTAACTACTTTGCTATAATCCGCACGGGTTAGGTGAATGCATGCAAAGCCAATGTGTATGAAGCAGGCAAAATCTACGTACCTTATACATGCAGGACAAGCCACCACATGCACCCCAAGGCGCAATTCACCAGCAACAATGCACACAAAAGCAGCACACACACCCGCCACCACAATCTCGACGATCGTTTCGCCCCGAAACCGAAGCATCATCAGGAGGATAGGCTCCACGACAAAAATCGTACTGTTTTTGTACGATTATTTTTTTTGTACGATTTTGTACGATTTCTGATGCTTCGGTTTCGGGGCGAAACGATCGTCGAGATTGTGGTGGTGGGTGTGTGTGCTGCTTTTGTGTGCATTGTTGCTGGAGAATTGCGCCTTGGGGTGCATGTGGTGGCTTGTCCTGCATGTATAAGGTACGTAGATTTTGCCTGCTTCATACACATTGGCTTTGCATGCATTCACCTAACCCGTGCGGATTATAGCAAAGTAGTTAGTTCTGTTATATTGCTTGTAATATGGAATTCCGCAAAGTAACGCCTGCTTCTATAAATCGTAATGTTACAAATTCAATGAGCACTACATTGCAATTTATTATATGACAGTTTATAAGCTTTGGGACTTAATTTTATCACATGCAATATAATCTTTCTATATGTTATTGCGATGCGTAAGATTTTGAAAAATACTGTATTCACCTATTTTTTTAAGTACATCTATATCTTTAAAAACTTTAAATTTATTTTAAACCGGGTTATATAGGATGGTGCTGATCATACAACATTAATTAAAGTTTTTTAAAAATAAACACGATTTATACAGATCAACGACCGTATCCTATTACGACACAGAAAACGAAAAATAACCTTGACCCAAAAACTAAATAGTATGGTGCGAGGGAGAGAAAACAAAGTTATTATTTTCTCCTGTTTTTGAACAAGCGCTTCACGCGAGGTCAGTCGACCATTACTAACAAAGCCAGATCTCAATTAAATTATATTTATTTGATAATACTTTTAATTTAAAACGATATTTAAGTAGACTTAATTATGCCAAAGTTATCTATTACATACAAATGATCAGTGGATTCATTTAAAATCGTATCGTCGTTACCACCCTGTATAATGAAGATATGATGCCGTGAAATCTGCTATGGGTGTTGTGTGTATGCTATGGTCTATAAAGTATATAAAATATATATATTCACCATAGTACGGTTCTCGTGCGCTAGTCTCGCCGCATACCGCGCTATAAGCCTATGTTCATCGTCCACTCCTCGAGAGAGGTGATCCGCTATACCTATAAAACACAATTTGATGATCCACAAAACTATTAAATGACAAAGGGACATATCTACATGATAAATAATATAATGCTTGGTGTATAATTACATAATAGATTTTTAAAGCGCATTTTGCAACTCCCTGCAGTATTGTCTGTAAGCTTCCTTATTATTTATTTATTTGGACATCCAGTAGTTGTTACATATAGAACTTACATAAAAAAAAAATAGAAACGAAAAATAGTTTAAAATGTACAACTTATTAAGGCGTCACAGCATGCACCAAAAAATTACTACACAATATAAACGTAAACAAAAATTACATAATAAATTTAAACAGAACTTAATAGGTAAAAAAATAAAATAATCCGCTAAACAAAACGAATAATTAAGTTAAATACTAAGACGATCGATCTCATCGCATTAATCCTCCTCCTCCAATCCTCCATCCAAATCCATCCTCTTAACAATCTTAGTGTCTTTTTTTTAATATTTGTAAAGTGTCGTTAAAAATATCCACTTCTCAGCAGATGGAATTAAATAATTTAGGCAATCTAGATAAAGGCGAAAACTGTTTTATCTATAAATACGTAGCTTATGGTTTTAATTTAATCATACCAATTTCACACACGGCCGAGAAAAATAATCATTTTTTTGTTAAAATTATGTTAAAGACAAACATTAATTTATGATAACTGCCATGTTTGACAGCACTTGTGTTTTGCAATCAGCAATCCATACGTGTTCCCTGATAAAAAATATAATAAAATACAAAAGTTGAAGCAATTCATTAATTTATAAAACTATAAACACGATGTTTATATTATTAATGCGAAAGTTTGTGAAAATGGATGTATGTTTGTTACTTTTTCACGGCGATTCCGCTGAATCAATATCGATGAAATTTGGCACAATTATTCCTTAAACAGCAGGTTAACATATAGGCTATAGAAATCCTGTTAATTCTACAGGAATAGGATGACATTAAAAAGCGCCATCTATTATCAACCTATCAGAGATTTTACAATCACGATGTGTTAAAGAAAACTCAATTTTGTAGAAATTTATATGGCAAAACAAAGTTTGCCGGGTAAGCTAGTTAATTTATAAAACTATAAACACAATGTTCATAAAATATTTAGCGCAGACTTCATAAATTAAAATTTTCTGATAAATAAAAAGAATAATCCACATTTAAACAAATAAAGGCTGTAAATTTAGTGGGATTTAATTATTTGATGGGTTTTAAACATACTGCGGTGGGTAGACCTCGATGAGCGACTATCGAGTGAGCCAGTGTTGACATATCCACCAACATATTCAGGAAATCCGTTGTGCGCTGGTACTGGCGAAGGAGGCCTACAAACAAATGTTACACATGAAATATCGAGGCCAATTAAATGACCATTTTAACTTGATATTTAAACTTACACAATGTGGCTGAGGTTGAGGGTTCGCTCGGGCTGGTCGGGATAGCGTGGGAGTTGCGGGCGCGCACGTTCTGGTACGCAACGAAATGATTTACGCAATGTTGCACCGATCTGTTTTGACGGTGATTTCTGCAACACAATCTTACAATAAGAATAAATCTTAGAATAAGTTAAGATCTTTTAAACATAAACTTCAATTTGGTAATTATTGGGTAGTTTTTTATTGATAATAAATAGAATTAAAAAAAACCTGAAAAACACGCCTTCAAAACAAAAATTTTAAAATCACAAAAAGTATTAGATGTATTGTCAACGAATCAACGTTAAAAAAAGCTTTTATCACAAATTCATGTCTCTACTGTTAAACGTTGAGGAGTTCCCTCGTCTGGAGCCAATTCTGGCAGCAGCATCAGGTGATGCTTATCATAAACAGGCACCAGGACTGGACCAGTATGTAAAATATAAGCTCAATCGGACATCGGGAAGTAGGTCAAGTTTAACTTGCAAGTTTCCACCTCACATACATATAAGTTAAATAAAATGTCTTAAAAAGTCATGGCGCTTGAGGTATATACGGAAAAGATGGCACAAAGCGGAGCTCTTTTACGCGGCGTAATATCTCGGGATGAGGGACGGGCTCAAGAGTAATTGAGCTGATCTGATATAGTAAGGTCGTGAGTATAGGGGCTCTATACGAGTAGATCAACTAGACATAATTAAGCTACGCATTGCAATGGCCAAAAAGCGCCATGACTCGTTTAACAATATTGTGGAAGAGGCATTTCGCTTAAAACAAAGAGTTGGCTTATGCGTGCACTAGTCTTCCCAATCTTCATGCATGGTGTGGAAACATGGATCATAAAAGCGAGAGAAAAGCAAAGAATAGATGCTTTCGAAATTTGGTGCTGGAGGCGGATGATGCCGATCTCGTGGAAATCCAGCGCAGAAATGCATCAATTCTTTCGCAGCTCAAAATAAAGACGCGCCTCCACTCCATATGCTATAAACGCCTACTGGAACATTCGGACATATTATGCGGCGTGATGTATCACGATGCCTTTGAGAAACTCATAGTAACCGGCAACATTGAAGGCAAAACACCAAGAGACCGCTCACAAACTAGGTGATCTGACCAATTGCGACAGTCATGCACGACGAAACACTTTTGGCAATGGTGACCACTAATAGAAGTCTATGGAAACAATCGAGGATACTGTCTATCCAGGACCACGATCTTCAGTCATGAAGAAACGACCGGATACATTATTATTATTATTATTTATCTTTATTGTATAAACAAAAGGCGGACTTATCCCTAAAAGGGATCTCTACCAGCCAACTTATGAGTAACAGAAAGAAAATGAAAAGAAAATAAAATTGATGATGGAAAAAAAAGGAAGGAAGAAAAATAAAAATAACGAAACACTATACATAGATTAAAGTTGAAAAATAAATGAATAAAATAATAGATAATAGTGATTATTTGAATTGATTAAAATGTAATTTAATATTGATAATAAGCTAAATTTAATTTAAATTACTTGAGATAAATATTTTTTAGTCTGTGACTTAAATGCTTATAGGGAAGGAGATTTGCGGATTGATACAGGTAAATCATTCCTCAGCTTTACACCTTGAAAGCTAAATGATCTCGAGTAAGTCAGTGAGGAGCATTTAGGGAAGGCAAGATCTATACATAAACTATGAATACAACTAACGGTAGTCTAAATTCAATAATGACTTACATAAGTAGCATACTCCTTGACCTCGTGGTCGTTATTGTGCGGCGGTGTGACGTGCCCGCGCCAGAAGCAGTCCTGGCAGAGCGTGTAGCCCGCACACCTTGTACAGCGGTATCGGAAACCCGTTAGCGAACCGCGACGGCATACGCTGCACGCGAGCGGGTGGACCACTGATAAATAACAAGTTGATAATAATACTCTAATCGTGCTCAACGTGTTGGAATGGCGACCCCGCACCGGAAAACGCAGTGACTACCCCCTACGCGATAGATTGACGACCTCAAAAAGGCACGACCTTTTGCAGGAGACACTGGATTCAAGCGGCACAAGATCGTGCCTTGTGGAGATCCCATGAAGATCTTATGTCCAGCAGTAGGCATCCATCAGTTGAGAAAGATCGTGATGCAGGGATTATGAAAACTCGTCGATTTCCCTAATCCTTGCTTAAATTGAGTAGCATTTTAACCAATATCTGAGACAAATTGTCTATATGTCGCTGAATACATTTTTTTATTTCACTCTGTAACGGTACCTAATGTAGTGGGAGCATAATAAAATAGGAAGGCAGATAAAAAGGCACTGTTTGTTTGTAATCTCTTTATTGCATAAATTGTCATATAAAAATGATTTTAAAAAAACAAAATGTGTAATGGCGGGCTTATTCCGGCATCGGAATCTCTGCTATAAATATAATAAAAAGTATTTATATTAAAATGTAAATATCACTTATTAGCTGCGTAAATTTTTAAACTATTGCGTTTAAACGAAGATATTGTTTTAGATTTACGTAAGGAAACGGGTAGGTTATTCCGCAGTTTAACAGCCTGTGAAGTAAATGACTTGGAATACTGTAATTGATTCGTAAAATTAAGTTTGTAATAGGCGTAATTTGTTGGTTTACTAAAAGGTATCGGTAGTAAGGATGGAAACACATGTTCACGTTCATTACGATCACGATCACGTTCTATAAAATGTTACAAGAAATTATTCTTTTGCATTAGCACCTCATCTTTATCATGTTGTGTTACTCTTAAGTTTGTTCATATTCGACGGCGTTGTCGTACGTTGTGGACCTATTTAAGTCGCGTTTATTATTTTTTAGGTGCAGTCCATTAGAGCCAATAAATTACTCAAGATATAGATCTTGTACTTAAGATGAAATATGCTAGTAACTAATCAATGTGTCATTGAGTTCATATTATCAAAATTGATATACTGAGTTCTTATAGAATAAACTCGATTTTAGTAAATGGACTTGTTACTCATTTTTATTTTAGCCCATGTTGCAAGCAACTAATAGCAGTCTGAGTAAACTATATCAACAATTGACGCAATATTAAGAAACTGTAAAAGATTCGAACGAATGTGATAAAGTGATTCATGTATTTTGATAGATTTTTATATATTATCAATCAATGAAACCATACCATATAAATTAGGAATCATAGTTTAACTTACCATTTTCAACACTAGCAAGGCGGTGTAACAACGGCAGCCACACAAGGCAAGGAGGACCGGGGTCTGACATTAACGTGTCCAGAAAATCGTTAACTGTTATCTTGACGTTCTGCAACAATACAACATCTGCAACATCTCTGATGATAAGAGCCATTGTTATGCAATTTGTTGGGATAAGGTGCTGCCATGGCCGTTAATTATGAAATTTAATAGAAATGGGTTCTTATGTCTTTGATATTCAAAATATTGACAAAATATTTATATAAATTATATTTTAAAGCAGTATATTGGTACTCTTCAACCCTGTAAAAGATAGTAATGACTAAATGGTATAAGAATTATATATTAATAAGAGCAACTGCCAAGTTTCTAGCTGGCTCTTCTCAGTAGGAACAGCTTTCCAAAAAAGTAGTCGAGTTGATGATTCAAAAGCACTTGTTTACAAGTTTACTTGAATAAATAATATTTTGCATTTGAATTTGAATTAAATAATCATGATGTTACAAATATATGTGTGTTATTTATTTCTGACCTGGTTAAATATAGAGATGGCCAAGTTATCGTTGTAACTGAACGAGGGGGACTCATAAACTGCTGCAGGCAAAGCTAAAACCTCTCTCAAGTAATCTGAAAGTCTCTTCATTAAAAGGTGACCATTGCCATCGGAAAGCTGTGAGAAAATATCTGAAACAATATTAAAGAAGAATTTTCATATATGTATACAAATATGTATCCAAAGAGAATCAAAAATCAACTAGAAACCATACACAGATGCTAATGTAACTGATTTGGATGCAGTACTAATTACTATAGGCTAACTGTTTAACTCAGACTTTGCCTGCGGATTAAAGTGTGTGGAGGTAGGTCGAGTATGGGGACTGAGGTATGTACGAGCGGTAACCTCTTACACAACACGGGCACTCGCCAATCGTACCTACCTCAGTTAAACGGTTAGCGTATAGAAATCACATTGTTGTGAATACCCCCTTTAAAGTGGCCATAGGTTACAGAAGATTACAAAATTTACAAATTGATTTACAATGACATTTAAGACAGCATTAAACAGCACACAAATACTTACATCTGAGCTTATCCATTAATTTACCAGCACACATTGTTGCCAATGCTACCTTGATAGAGAAGACTCTGATTTTTCCCACATTTTCACTGTAAACAAAATAACAATAGTATAACTTTTTGGGACTTTGAACAAGTCTATTGTAATAATTTAAACAAGTTTCATCTTTTTAATTATATTCTTTTTAGATCATATTAAACATAATTATTTAAAACTATGGACCAGAACAGAATGTGTAGTAGACATATAAAATATGTATGATAGTAAACAACATAATCATTGATAATCTAAACTATATAAAACTTTTACATTAGGAAATAATAATAAAAATATTTTTTAAATAATGAAAGTTCATACGTAAGGAGTAGAACAGCAGTTGGTTGGTACTTTAGATGTTTAAAAACATAAAACATTGTAAATAAAATGAAACTACATTTTAAAACAATAACAGATTATTTTAGATTAAACAAAACATTACCCAGTGCTGTATGCTGACAGTAGCCAATTTAACAGTAAAGCAGAACACGCCTCAACAGACACTTGATTGGCAGGTGGTAATCTCTTATTTAAATTGTGATATAATGATGACACAAGTGTCTCTAATCTTGTAACATTTACACAAGCTGTTGGCTCAAGTGTATTTAAAGCATTTTCCCTAAATGCTTCTATGACATTCCATATATCTATTGCATGTACTGAAATTTAAATTTAATTTTATACTTATCTAAAGCTTTATTAATGGTAAGTATTTTAATAATTAATGGTAATGGTCTTAAAGTAAGTTTCTTGCTAGAGAATTGATTGACTGTAAAGACTACTGAATATTCCAATAAGTCCAATAACAATTGATACTATTCATACTCTTGATTTTTTTAATTTAAAGGAAAAGCACATATTTGATTTGTAATATTACTTCTTTCAGTAAACAGTTGATTTTGATATTGTTTTATTTAATAGAATTGTACGAATTAACCATTACAAAGTTGGTTCAATTATTTTTAACTTTTTACTTACAATTACATTTCTTTTGTACAAATCTCAGTTTACATGCAGTTCTATATGATGCAAATCTTATTAGGTCATAGTTCTGATCCCTCATCTCTTGTGACAATTGTGACCTTGGGTCTAGAGGACCACTACCCACTGGAATGGGGGGCATAACACCCATACTCTCACGTTCTAATGACATGGTAACCTAACAAAAATCATAGTAATCATATTGTAAATTAATCATATAATCATAATGTAAACTCGCAGTCAGGTAATGAAACATATATTGAAAATTAAAAAGTTTACTTCAATTGATATATAAGTAAACACGTATTATATTGTCGAAACATTGCTATAGCCTTGGAAGTTAAAATACTGAATGACTAAATAAACATTAGTCATTCTTAATTACAACGATCGATTCGATGTCTTAATATCGCAGTTATTTTAATTAGCGACAATAACATATGTAATTTTAAAACAGATAAGAAATTTATATAAAAATGTGACAATTTCCTCACCTTTAGTTATCTCATACTATCTTATACTTATTTTTAGAAAAATAACAATATCAAGATAGAATACGGTAGTTTTTTAATTATATCGATCACATAGAATTGAGAGTATGATTATTGCATTTAAGATATAAGAACACTTAAATTTTTTACACTTATGCATAACATATATAATGTACTTCCTAAATCTGACTGAATAATATAAATCTTTCTCACAAACCACAGTGTTTAGTTTATTTAATCTAAAATGAAGTCAAAGTGAATTCTGTAAAATGACAAAACTGCCATTGAACTAACGTTTCTATAAGCGATGATAGCGGTAACACATTATTTAGTTAATGATTTTAATAATTGACTTGTGAAATATATAGTAAGAATATATTTGGTAGTAAATCGATTAAAGACTATTTTAATTTTGAGATATATTAGAATAAAAAGAATCGCCGGTCTGTATACAAATGCGTATATTGGAACGTATATATTATGAAGCAATACACTCTTGCTCTTAACTACCTCATAGACCATAGTTATAAGATGGTTATAAGTCAAAGATTACAGTGTAGTGTGTACATAATGAAGTGGAGTTGAATTCTTTCGGGTCACATAAAACTAACTACCACAAAGATTTTATTATTTATTAAACTAATGTGAGAATTGTTATTATAGCTTGTTATTGACGATATTTGAATTTATTGTTTTTTTAGTTCTCGCCAACATAAGCGTTTAGATATATTTTGCCGGCGGCTTCGCTCACGTTAAATGTGATTAGCTATATTAAGTTTAATGGCAGGTCATTTACATAATTACTTTTTTTAAACTTAATACTAAAATGTGCATTGTAAATTAGTATCTAAATTAAATTTGTGGTTCACAATTTTGGTCATAGTGGCTTCTACATAAAAGGTAGATATATGTAGTCGCGGACTTTTATTTAGAGAAATTAACTAACTAACATCATCTTTATGTAGCTCCAATTGTTTAGGAATTGTTCGCACCGATAGCTCTCAGCGGCTAGATTTTGTCCGACTCAATTGACATGTATCGTTATATTACGTATAACCTATTTTTAGTTTAGTTAGTAGTATATGTATATGGTAATTTTTGTGTGTATTTTTTATTTATTTACATTTTAAGCATTGTTTGTCTTATTTTATCTTATGTTAAGTTAGCCTATAAGTGAGATGTACGGGGCTGTAATATTAAGATGATTGTACCTTTATATTATTATGTATACTCGGTACATTTCGTAGGCTTCCTATTTAAATAAATAAATATATTACTGTAAAGTTTCAACCAAATCCGTCCCATCGTTTTTTCGTGAAAGAGTTACAAACATACATCCATACTCACAAAATTTTGCATTAATAATATTAGTGGGAATAGGATACTTATACCCAATTTCATCAATTTTGGTTCAGCGAATTAGCCGTGAAAGCGTTACAGACAGAGAGAGACATACAGAAAGACAAATTTTCGCAAATTTTGTAATGTTAGTATGGATTCTAAGTGTGGTAGGTAGAATACTTCCTAATAATTAATATTTTAAATCAAATAATCGAATCAAATAGTAAACTGTCACTATTTCTTCCGTTGGATATACTAATAATGTATTCGAAGTAAATTTTAATTAAATGAATGGTGCTGAATACTGTTATTGATTAAAATTATTGTTATTAATATATCAAGTGTGTTTTTAAGTGTCCTATTAGATAAGTGCCATAGATAAGTACTATGAAATATATTTAACAGATCATATTAAATATATAGATGATTCTAAGTTAATTAGCTAAATAGTCGGCAGCAAAGGCGCCATCACTCTTTTATATAATAATTCTCAATTTTTTCGTTTTGAGATAAATAGATAATTAAAAAAAACAGCTTCTATGGCTACTTATCACCAATCAATAAGAAGCAATATAACAGAACTAACTACTTTGCTATAATCCGCACGGGTTAAGTGAATGCATGCAAAGCCAATGTGTATGAAGCAGGCAAAATCTACGCACCTTATACATGCAGGACCAGCCACCACATGCACCCCAAGGCGCAATTCACCAGCAACAACGCACACAAAAGCAGCACACACACCCACCACCACAATCTCGACGATCGTTTCGCCCCGAAACCGAAGCATCATCAGGAGGATAGGCTTCACGACAAAAATCGTACTGCAGTACGATGGTGGTGGGTGTGTGTGCTGCTTTTGTGTTCGTTGTTGCTGGTGAATTGCGCCTTGGGGTGCTTGTGGTGGCTGGTCCTGCATGTGTAAGGTAATAGATTTTGCCTGCTTCATACACATTGGCTTTGCATGCATTCACTTAACCCGTGCGGATTATAGCAAAGTAGTTAGTTCTGTTATATTGCTTGTAAAATGGAATTCCGCAAAGTAACGCCTGCTTCTATAAATCAATCAATAAGAATTTACACAAAAACTTTAAAAGGCTTCTTGATTAATGAACTCGAGCTTTCAATAAAATCTCCTGGTTGTCATTGTTTATTAAAAAGTTATTCACTATGGTTGACTGTAATATTATATTGCTAACCATACACTTGCATACATTTCGCCTTGTATTCGATATAAGAGCAGAAAAAATAGAAATATCCAGTATCTAACACCTTTATTTAAATGAACACAGTTCACATTGATATCTAAACATTTTGAATATAATCTGTAACTATTAAATAGCAATATTTACAACGATTTCGAATATTATAACATCACTACTTTATATACAAGGATTAGGTTTTAACTCGCCCGGAGCATACTCTTAAAGACTATATACTATTAAGTTGTTATACGAGAATATTAATATATAGATTTAAATAAAAAACAATATTTGTAATACTTTTCCCAGTTCTCTCATTTATTTTATTTATTTATAATTTAAATGTGTTGAATAATCTTCTTATTATACAAGAACGCTATAATTTTCTACGTAATATGCATACATACATAAATGTCAAACTATGTAACTTTTTTTCATTATATAAGTAAATAATTTTGAGTTTTATTGAATAGCACTGTGAATATTATACGATTTTTATCTATATTCACAGGATTTACTTGTGCATCATATACACTTTTGTTTATTTACTTATTATTCTACTTAAACTTATGGTATGCGTATATTCTTATAAGCGTTGATTATTCTATAATATCTGAAATCCTAATGTTTTTTGTATCTAAACAAGGAAGAGCATTTAATAAATATTGTGTACATTACTCAGGCGTATTTTAAATATATTATCGGTATATGTACAAAATTATTGTGTTCGTCACAGATTTGATTGCGATTTACTTAGGTCCGTAATGGGTATTGTTTATTTATTCGATTATAAAATTATATAACTAAATTTTTCTATATAGACGAGGATTATAATAGATCTACGCAAAAAGCATACAGTAGGGACCCGCCCGATTCTACTTCAAGAATTTTTGGATACATGCAATACTACTTACAACAACAATGTTAGTGTAAAAATTTTACTTACTTAAATTAAAAATAACTTTTATACAAGAAAATACTTTTTATATAATTCCAAAAACTGCGTAAATGTTAAATGCTTGAAAACTTACTTTTAACATATACTAATCTAATTGAATGATTCTACAAGTAACCTGTTATTAGGCCTGTGAAAATTGCTCTTTGCAATAGTTGTTCATTTGATTTTAAATTACGCCGTAAATGAATGAATATATGTATGAAATATATTAAGAATCTAGTATTTTTTACTTAGTTAAGGATAGTAAGGATTTCCATAATTGAAGAGTATAAGTACATAGATTATATTTATGACAAATTACGAACATTACAATTGTATACTTAACTACTTAGCTACAACAGATTGCTAAGACCTTAGGTATGAAGAATTTAATTAAATAGATATATAGGTAACTTATACACACGGTCGTCCGTACCCAAAGCAAGTAACTTAATACTTGTGTTATGGGTGACGGACAACTGTTAGATATACTACATATATAGTTTTAAATACATACTTAAATACACATATGCACTCAGGCTCGAAGAACCAACAAATTGTCTTTAGAACATGTTGGCACTCGGCGGGAATCGAACCTGCGACCCGCGGAGCTGAAGGCAGGGTCACTACCCACTGCCCCAACGGGCCAGTCGAATCCCAGACCCCTTATCACCAGATCCCTTTGTTAAATCCAAACGTACCTTTAGAAAGGGCTTACTTAGTTTTTGAACTTTCTTGATAGAATAACTTTTCTTTATGTTACATAAGATTGTGTAACGTTTTTTTATGAGTCAAAATCAAATAGAAATATTATCAATAGACTAAGTATTAGAAAGCTAAACTCACACTGAAAACACCATAAAAATTATCAGCAGGTAGTATTAGGAAACATTAACAATTATGGACTAAAAGCGAGCTTACAACATAGGCCGTTTTTATTTTTCCTTCCAATTTTACGTGGACCGCCATCGTGAAACACGTGTGGCATTCTAAAAGCAACTTTTTAAAACATTAATTTGAAATGGAATCCACTCTAATAGGGAAATACAAAGGTAAGTAATATTTCATTCAATTTTCCTCTCTTCATGGAAAGTCGATGGTTTACGACGCCTGCCCTCCACCTCCCTCCACGCCCTCATTTTGCCGTGTCTTCCATCTTTAAATTGTACCGCCATCATGAATCACATGTGACATTCTTAAGCTACTTTTTAAAACACCTTTTTGTAATCGGGTAATACATAAGCATTATTTCAATCAATTTTCTCTGAAAATTTAAAGATCTACGACATCTATTCACATTCTGCCGCGTCCTTACACTCTTCCCCAGTTCTCTTCTATACTTTATACGTTGAGCCAATGTCTCCACGTGAATCGACTAACTGGAGCTCCTCCACGTATAGCTTCATGTTCTGACTCTGGTGAGATGCAACAGGCTAGACGCTGAAATATTTTCATTAGTTAGTAAGTATTGAAATAGTGAAAAATGAATATAAAATATGAAATTAATACGAAAATCACATAATACAACGATAAAAAAGATTTGAGCGACGAAAATTATTATATGGTGAAGTGTAATGCTTGTATTTTAACTACATATTTATTCATTTATTTGTAAAACTTTATTGCAAATTCCAACAATAAAACAGATACAGCAAATAAGAGAAACACAATAGAGATATGATACAAAAATATTCTATATACAATTTATTAAAGGTGGAATTCAATTTGAGATTCTTATAATACATTTCCATTAATATTACACCACAAAAGTATTTGGCGATATTTGCCTTTTTTATTCACATTTCGATAATTTGATAACTCATTTTTTATGCACTGTCGCTTTGCCAATGTGATTGTATCTGCATTTTGTAAATGCAATACAAATGGGACATCATACTGCAAAAGAAAAGATAGTCTTAATTTATCTAATTTATACCGATAACAGATTTTTCTGTAACCGTTACCTCATTTTAAATCAATAGGACATTGTTGACTTAATCGAGCCTCCTTTATAAGATCAATATAATAAAGAGTCAAATATACCTGTCGACAAGTACCGGGCGTGGTGACAAATTTGTATATAGCGACTATGGGAATCATTAGAATCGATGAACACGCCAAACCCCATCCGAGAACCACTGCCCACTGGGGGTAAGTGTAGTGTTGATACTGTAGAGGTTGCTGATATAGAAGACCGAATACCACCACACCCTGAAAAGATAAGTATTAGGATGTCCATTTATTTTTGCAAATCGAGAGAAAGCGTAGTAATTATCAACAAAACTACTGTGAATTTTTCTTAACTCCTAAAATGTTTTAAATTCCTACAAATTTTGTAAAAGTTATGAACGACTATGGTTATACTGCCAGTTGGCTAGATCAATATTCATGAAATTTGGCACATTTAAGGATCGCACACCTAATTTAAAGCTTAAAAAATTACTTGAAATTTTAACATATTGGTTTTTAACGTTTATTCATAGGTTTAATGCAATATTAATTAAACACAAATTTTATTCTGTAAATATTGCTCAAAGTTTCATACAACGGACTGAATTTCCTGACTAATTTCTAAAACGATCCTGCGAAAAGATCTATACTTACAATAATGAAAACTGGACTGACGAATTTCCAACATATTCTCCAGTATATACCAGGTCTGAAGCCGAGCATTTCCTCTACATCATCGGAAAATCTTTTTAAACCTGCAATGAAAGGAAACCAATTGATCGATATAGACGTCTACTGCCGTATTACAATAGTGATTAATTAACCGCTGTCGGAGTATGGGAACATTAAATAATCTTAGTAAAAGTAATATTTATAAGTACACTAGCTGTGCCAGCGGCTTCGCCCGCGTGGAAACCTGCGTGTCACAATTTTTTTCTAGAATTCAAATTTTAAACAAAAGTAATTATTGTGAGTTAACCATAAGAGAAAGAGACATGCTATTGCGGACTTTTTTGTAGTAATTTTATAGATCTACAATTCTCTAGTGCATTACTTTAGCGTATCTCTGCTGGTTTACGCAGCGCACGCGACTAAAGCTCCCAGCAAGCAAGTTTTTTAACAACTGCGCGATCTTTTCAACATACTACCTAAACCTATATACTATACCTATACCTATATACCTATATACTAAGTACTATATACCTAAACCATCCGGAAGTATTGCACAATCTTTTGGTGAAAACCGTGCCAAGATCCATTCAGTACATTTTGAAAAAATCGATTACATACAGACAGACAGCTTTTTGGGACTTTGTTTTATAGGTTATATTATAGATTATAGTATAGATTACCATAAAACCATGATACCGCCAAAGCTTCAAAAAGTGCCGAGCACAGCAAAGATATTCCAGCTGCGTATGTATCCAATAAATGGAACATGTAGATACCACCCTGTAAAAAAAGTTAAATAACGGTCTGTTACAATCCCATTGTTGGACATAGGTCTCCTCTCTCTGAAACGATTTTTGAATTTGTGATAGTGAACATGTGTAGTGCTTGTGTATTGCGGTGGTGGTGGTGGAGGTTTGTGCATGTGTTTTCAACGAATGCTGCATGTTCCAGGTATGAAAACGAATAGTCCATTATACATTTAGCATTATATATATTTCCTATTTTCTTTATCGCGCATTATGACAAAATAACTTTACTATTACTTTTGTATTATGGATCTCCGTAAAGTAACGCCTAATTCTATCAATAAATAAATATATGGGACACTTACACACGTCCGTCCCTAAGTAAGTAACTTAATGCTTGTGTTATGGGCGACAGACAACTGGTAAATATTCCACCCAGCTCGCTCCCAGGCACCCAGGCGGCTCGAAGAACCAACAACTTTTTTGAACAAAATGTTGGCCCTCGGCGGGAATCGAACCCGCGACCCGCGGAGCTGACGACAGGGTCACTACCCACAGCGCCAACGGGCCAGTGGCAAAACAACATTGGCCCGGTCAGCTAGTAATGTATGTAATATGTGTTTAATACAATATAAACTTAAATACCGGACTAAGCTTTTCGGAACCTGTAAAAAAATAATATAAGACGTTAAGAGTATTTAAACACTAAGTTAACGCCAATAAAACCACGGGAACGACTTTATTATTAAAATTAGATAAAATATATCTTTATTTGAAAAAAAAAGTGGGGAGACATTATAAGAAAAGAAGACACTAGTGTGTGCTAAAAATAACAATAATAATTTGCAATGCAATTTCTTACAGGAGTAATATTGATGCATGCAACACAAAAAGAGAGGCAGACGACCAACAACGTGAAGTGTTCACGACGTAACCAGTGGGCACCGCAGGCCCTTGCTTGGTCCAAGAGGCCGGTTATAACACATTCGAGACCACCCATCTGAAATTAATAATATCAAAGATATGACATCTTATCTTTAGTATGTATATTGTTAACAATATTACTTATTATTTCTTTTTAAAATAGTATTTCTATATATTTAAAATAGTTATACCTATATACTTAGTTAAAGATAGCATAATTACAGCTAGTATATTTAGTATATTTAAATAAATGATTATATTGAACACTAGATAGGACTGACTGAGGTAGTCAGTTCAATCAGTGATTGTCCGTGACGCAACTCACGAGGCTTTAGCTGAAAATCAGTTCTGTGTGCTTGTTTCTCAAGGCACACAGTATTATGCTGAGCTAAGGCCTTTTCTGCACTGTGCTACGTACATTAAAATTTAGTTTAGTTTGTAGATATATATATAAATATATATATATGTATATATGTGTGTATTATGTATCACATCTGTAGAATAAACGATTTTTCATTTCATTTTCATTTTCATTTCATTTCACATCAGAAAATTCGAAGATCGCTTATGAGATTGATTATAAATTTTTATAATAAAATCCTAAAATCTCTTTTGGACTTGCCTTAAAGGCAAGGCTTTTGCTCAGTTATCCAATAAGAGAGGTATATTCCAGGGAACATCCCAAGTTTCACATTGCAAAGATGAAGAACATAGTCATTATGATAAACTCAAAAGAATCTGACAAGTTTTTAAAACCGCGAAGCTTTGATGAGTTGACAATAGATTGAAAATAGTCGTATATTTTTTTTAATTCAGTAAATATCTTTATAAATGTAGATATTCCTACAAGTTATAATAGAATATTATTTTAAGAAATACATACTCCAGAATCCAATCCTAACATAATGAGCATAAAAAAGAACAACATTGCCCATAAACTTGCTCCAGGTAAAGTTGCGACGGCTTCCGGGTATACTTGAAATACTAGGCCTGGACCTGCATAAAAACAAATTTATAGTTCATATACGATTTGCATTTTTAACGTACATATATCGCACGCTATTAAAGTGACAGAATTAAAAATTAGTACACAGTAAGTTAAATTGCAATCCTTATTTCAATACTATTTATGACATTAAGCTACAAAATATTAAGAAAACTAGCGTTTTGTTGCTCTTTCAAGGGCTCTTTAGCACTCACGAGATATTACATCGTCACAGGGAGGGACAGGCGAGCGCAGAAGCATAGTCTAGGTTGCGAAATGCAGGGAGTGGAGCGCAGAAGCTCTCCTTAAGTCGGGGAACGTCGTCCTAAGGGTCACGAGTTTTGTAGGCGCTACGCTTTATTGCAATTTGCCACGAAACGGCTTTTTTGAATAAGGTAATTTTAATACTAAACGTGCGATACTGTGCTCGAGAATAACCCCTATATTCCTAATAGAAGATTTAGATTGCATTTAGATTACTGCTTCAAAATTTTTGAAAACTACAAAATAAAAAATAGAATCAATCAATTTCCATACCTTCAGTAGCAACAGATGATATGGGAACTCCTTGTTTATGGGACATGAAACCTAGATATGTGAAGATGACGAATCCCGAGAAGAACGACGTAAAACAGTTTACCAAGGTTGTGACTAGGCAGTCCCTAGAAATATGTAAAATAAAATAATTTTATCATATAACTTAATAGTGTAAATAAGACAAATTAAATTAAATACTTTATTAAGTAACGGGAAATGCTTTGGAATAAAGCTCTATTATGCAAATATAAGTTTCTTTTATATAAAAACGATGTTATTTTATTCCATTAATGTTTAATTTTTAGTAATACTAATTTATAATGACAGTACCTGTAGCAATTGTTGTGAAAAGTGTTATAGCTTGCATATGAAAGATGGACACCGAAACCGGCACCAACAGAGTAGAATATCTGAACCGCTGCATCTACCCAAACCTGTTGGTTAAATGAAAATATTTATAATTTAAAAAAAATTACGAAAAATATCCGCAATCGCGTAATGTGATGATATACTCGATTATGACACTAGCTGTAAGCAACCTCAATGTTAATCCTCAATTGTTTAATTAATCCTTCGTGATGAGCTTGAATGTCCTTTATAAACAAATTTCGGAATATCGACTAAATGGTGAAAATTAGATATGATTTGTTAATACCATTATGTCCTTCAGTTACGTCAATATGATTTTGAACGGATTTCACTATAAAAATAATAAAGGATTTCACTATAAAATTATTGACGTATCTACGTAATTCTCAAATAACCTTTACACGGAAACTGTAAGAAAATTTTCACATTCTATAATTATAATTGTCATAATTAATTTTTTCATTTTCCTGCTCTTACCACACTCTTATTGAGGTCGGTACAATATAATTTAAATATGCTGTAACACAATTTGGCTAGTTATTTTACGACCGGCCGCCAGTCTGATATCAACTTACCTTAGTCACCTTTTAGAAAACCTCGGTAGGAAATTAGGGTGGTCTCTTCTATTCAGCCGGATACCACAAGACGATGTAAATCCATTTTCGTTGATTTAATAAAGTCATGCGCAATAATCATAGAGTTATCATACTTAGAGTAGGAGAACCTTAGGCAGGCCTGTAAGTGAGAGTGCCACAAAAAATAATGGGAGGGAACATAAAAAAGACAGATAGATACACCCTCATTTGCTTTCTCTTTATTGTAATATGGCTCTAAGTATAATATCTCTGTGGTAATAAAAGGGAGAACAGTATATACATTTAGTATGGCATTTAAGGAGTGGCTATAATATGTTTGTACTTGGTTAATTAGTTTCTTAACGTTAATGGAACGTTCTTAACTCACCTGCGTGTCCTTTAATCTATTGAGTTCAGGATGCAAGTAATAAGCAATGCCTCGTGTTGCGCCAGGTAAAAGAAGCCCTCTTGCTAGAAGAATCGACAACACCACGTAGGGCATTGTCGCAGTCATCCACACAACTTTTCCTTAAATAGTTAAGATTTGAAAAAGACAAGGTAAGCAACAGTTTAATATAAAAATAAGGTGTTTATTTTACAAAAAACGTGATTTTATAATCTGATTAGTTTATCTTCTTGCGTCGTTCTCTCATTGATGAGAAACGAGGCCCCTTAATGATAGCGCAATGTTGATTGTGTTTATGTCGGAGGATTTTTTCCTATAATGTCTTAAAATCTGATCATTTCATGGTATGTCATAAATGTAATAAAACTAATCTTTTAAAAGATTTTCATTTTTTTAAATCTTTTTAATTTTTTTTGCATTTTATTCTAGCCTGCCACAAACTGTTATTAAGTTAAATGTTTTGTTGAGATATAAATCTTAATAGAAAATATATAGCCTTACAGACGAATAAGTGTCCAGTTTTTAATATTTCTGTATTATAAATCCAAGCTGTATCGTGTGTAAGTCGTAAATAAGCTTACCGGAACTTTTGACACCTTTGAAGAGAGACAGGTAGAGAGTAATGTAAACAACGCCTAAGCACACTGCGAGTTGCCATTTCGGTAAGCCTAAATCATTGAGCCCTTCAGAATGTTGCATTTCCAGCACCGCCCGACTAAAATGAAACAATCAACTTTATACCCAGAGTTTTATTAATCTTTGTACTATAAAAAGTCTCATTGCATTTTATGTACATAGCCGAGTTTAAAAAGTGTGTATAATGTGCAGTCATCCGGATCGGTCCTAGATCGAAATATCCACTCGTACATACAGTGAGAGGGGACGCTTTTGCCCAGGTGTGAGATATTACCTGGTTTACCTTTTTTTAACGTCTGCAGTCCTAAAACTATAAAAAAGATTTTTAATCTCACACAATTGAGCAATGAAGTGTTTTAGCAGAAATTGAATAAAAAGTTTGAAGTGCAATTTTGTTCTATGATTTATTATTTTTTACATAATCTATGTCAAGAATAAGACATGTAATCACATTTGTGAGATAAGTTTGCCAATTTCCGACGTTGCAAGCGTTATACATTTTAACTAGTCATAAATGTAATTACTGTAAATAAGACATATTGATTTGCTATTCAACGTGTGTAAGGGCTTTCGATTTCAACTAATTGTAACACAGTCATTCTGTACAAAGATAGGATATATATCTAATTTAATCTTCTACACTCAGTAAACCAAACACTGAGTAAAAATCTAAATGCCAAATAAAACAATATTACTAGAACTGAAGCTTTAACTAAAATCAATTCTATTTTGATGAACTCAAAAATAGACGCGAATCCATCCATACTAAATCTCTTTTCTAATCTGCGTCTGTAAATTGCGGAAGTGTTCCGCAATTTACAAACTTAAAGGTTGTTTGAACCATTCTAATTCCGACAGTTTCGATTTTGGAACAGCGAGATTACATTGCATAGCAGTCAATATTATTTAATTGATATATATATATATAGGAATTTAAATATGCCGTGTGGTATCCCGCTGAGAAGAATAGACCATAGAAATGAGAGCACTTCTTACTGAGGTGTCGTAAAAGGCGACTAAAGGCGGTAAGTCAACCCGCCGAGTGGTATCCGGTTGAGTAAAATAGACCACCCTCATTTCTTATCGAAGTGTTGTAGAAGGCGACTCAAGTAAGTTGACCCACCGTGTGATATCCGGTTGAGTCGAATAGACCAACCTCTTTCTTACCGAGGGATCGTCAAATACGACTAAGGTAAGCTGACGTCAGGCAGGCGGACGGTCGTAAAATACGTAACCAAATCATGTAACAACATATTTGTAACATGGACAGAACGGGAGGATGATGTATAGGAATTTAAATAATAATATTGATAAGGTTACATGTTTTTAAATTTAAACTATCGTGAGTAGTATTCATAGTTAATAAAGATACCGGCTATACTCATGTCTAATTTTATCGAAACTAGTCGGGCTAATCCAATAAATTTACACGTGAGTATAGCCGGTATATTTATTAACTAGGTTACATGTTGTTGCAACATTATTATTAACAGGAAACAGTTCTCACTGAAAGAATTCAGAAGCAGGCGTGAAGTGAGACAAAGGTCCTTGGTAGGGTATGTCGGTCCTATTAGTTGCGTTCAATCTTGCCGCGTCCCAACATTGCTCCGTGTTCCATGCGTTGTCACAGTGTAACCATGGTAGTTCCGATCGAGCTGATGATACGAGGAAGTAGAACGCCCACCCTGTGAATAAAATAATTTAAAAAACGTTTTGCATAACAACAGTGATGTGGAATATATATAAAATTCTTTATTATTCGAATTCATCTAATCTATACACTAATACTTTAAAAATAAAGCTGAAGAGTTTATTTGTTTGATTTCTTGAATGCGCTAATATCAGAAACTACTATACCGATTTAAAAAAATATTTGGGTGGAAGGTAGTCCATTTATTGAGGAAGGCTATAGATTATATAACATCACGCTAAGATGAATAGGGGAGGAGCAGCAATAAAAAATATTGCGAAAACGCCAAAATTTAAAGCGCTAAGTAAACGGTAAAAATCATGTACTACAAAAAATCATGTTCTTACTAAAATTCCTCGACAGTATGTTTAGATTTTAAGGTTAACCCACTTTAACCATAATTAATATAAATATTACAGTTTACTTAAATAATAAGACTGCAGTCCACGCGAACGAAGTTGCGTTTAAAAGCTAGTTATAAATATAATGCTTACCAATAATCACGTTGTAGTAAAATGAAACATAAAACGCCACCATTACAGCACAGAAGCCAACACCTAGAAAAGCAAATTTATCATAAAAAAATTGTACAACAAGTCAATTTATATGATGAGTCCTTAGATGATAAGGATGTGTGGATATAGGTGTACTTCTACCCTGTACAAGACAGTAATAACTAAATGTAACTAGTTTTAAGATTTATATTTTAAAAAGAGCAACCGCCGAGTTTCTTGCTGGTTCTTCTCGTCAGGAACAGCTTTCCGAACCAGCAGTAAAGTTGACGATTCAAAAGCACTTTCAAAAGCACTCAAAAGAATACTTTGAATTTGAATTTGAATTTGAATATAAGGGTTTTTAAAAAAAGCTTTTATGGAAATTTTCTCTTAACCGTTGAGCAGTTCTCTTCTCTGGGGCCAATCCTGGCAGCAGTATGAAGTCATGCTTATCATAAACATGCATTGCCTTTGGGACTGAAATAGTATGTAAAATTTGGGCTCAATCGGACCCCAGGAAGTAGGTCAAATTTGCAAAATTGCAAGATTCCACCTTCACATACATTACAAGTTGAATAAAAGCTTTTAAAAATTGCAATGACTTAAAGTAGCGGCCTGTTACAATCCCACTGCTGGGAATAGGCCTCCTCTCTATGTTTCTGGAGATAAGGGTTGGAGCTAAGACCTATCACGCTGCTCCAATGCGGATTGGTAGGTTATATCTCCAGAATTCTCTAGAAATATGGAAGTTTCCTCACGATGTCTTCCTTCACCGAAAAGCGTGTGGTAAATTGCAATTACCAATTAGACACATGAGTTTTAATAGAAAAACTCATTGGTGCCTGCCCGGGTTTGAACTCGTGTTCCCCTCGAAAGAGTCGCACAGTCTCACCGCTGGGCTATCACAGCTCCTTAAGTGTCTAAATTAAATGATTTAATTTGTCAGAAGAGTTCTATACTATCTTAATCCCTAATAACGTCTAGCTAAAATGACATGCTAAGTTACCAACTCATTAGGAGTATTGATACTCGTAATTTTGATTAAAATAAGGAGCGCCCATCTCATTTAAGGAAATTGTTAATTTATGTTTCATGAAATAGACTTGGATCAAATCAGGCTTAGACAGAGATGTGATAAACATCTTTAAAACAGAATCTATTATCCTTGTCACATGAACATTCCTAAAGTTCGATGTCAGTTGTCTTATCTTCGTCATCATTCGATTTATCTTTAACCATATAGTAGAAGCACAGTTACGCCCATATATTCCAAAAGATTTAGTTCACATATCTGAAATATGAAATGTGAAGGAGTTTTTCAGAAAATTTTTGGTTTTCTGACTTGGAATTCTCCTGCCCTTATCCCACTCTAAGTGGCGTCGGCACATCATGTTACAAACAGTTGTCACATGATTAGGCTACGTATTTACGACCGGCCGCCTGCCTGACGTCAACTTACCTTAGTCGCCTTTAACGACACCTCGGTAAGAAATAAGGGTGGTCTATTCTACTCAGCCGGATACCACACGGCGGTTTTCTGATTGGAATTGGTCATCTTTATTCTGTACTAATCGCAAAACAATTCTATCAGTCAACATATCAGTGGGAAGCTCGAAAAACTGTAAACATTACAGTTTTAACTGGATTTTTTAAATACCTTTAATATACATATAACCTGTAATATAAAATACCTTTAAAAAGTGGACAGATTTTCCATATAGTTATCGGCCCTTGTCGATTATATTGTCCGAGGATTAACTCCATGTAGAAGAGAGGCACCGCACCAAATATCAACATTAACATATAAGGAATCAGGAATGCTCCTAGAGAAAATGGTAAAATTAGAATAGTAAAGTAAAGTAGCGGCCTGTTACAATCCCACTGCTGGGAATAGGCCTCCTCTCTCCGTTTCTGGGGAGAAGGGTTGGAGCTAAGACCTACCACGCTGTTCCAATGCGGATTGGTAGCTTACACATATCTCCAGAATTCTCTAGAGATATGCAGGTTCCCTCACGATGTTTTCCTTCACCGAAAAGCGTGTGATAAATTGCAATTATCAATTAGACACATGAGTTTTAATAGAAAAACTCATTCGTGCCTGCCCGGGTTTGAACTCGTATTCCCCTCGAAAGAGTATAGTGTCACCGCTGGGCTATCACAGCTCAAAAAAAACTTTTGAATAAGATGTATATAAATTAATT
Organism: Morpho deidamia; assembly: GCA_947086505.1. Taxonomy (NCBI): domain Eukaryota; kingdom Metazoa; phylum Arthropoda; class Insecta; order Lepidoptera; family Nymphalidae; genus Morpho; species Morpho deidamia. The sequence continues at coordinate 4,727,840 of CAMTZC010000004.1, read as the reverse complement.
AGCATTTTATTATTCATCATCATTCTCCTGCCCATATCCTCTTAGTGGTTTCGGCAACATATTTTTCTCTTCTATTCTATACTATCGTTCGCTACTCTGGCGCTACTTATTTTATATGCATGTCATACTTCACACAATTCATCCATCCCTTTTCGGCCTCCTTTTAGTCACATATCCATCCATTCTTATTTAGCACTCGTATGGTGACATGATTTTATACAATATGCACTAATTAATAATTAATGAACTTAAATAACTTCTTTTTAGGTTTAGACTTTCTTCTAGTCACATATCACATATTATAATTCTAATGCCGAATAATTTGTCAGTTATTCATGTAGCAATATTTTACTTAGGCTTTTCTATTGCTTACACACACACAATTCTTGGTTTGATTCACAATATACAAAACAATTTATAGAATTAGGCGTTACTTTGTGAAGATCCATAATACAAAAGTATTAATAAAGTTATTTTGCTCCGCGATAAAATTTATCGCTTTATTATATAATTTAATTTTATAAAGCAAAATAATTTTATTATTACTTTTATATATAAAACAAGTACGTAAAAAGTATTTTTACGTTTAATATCCCAGACGAGAATTTTTCCATAGTAAAATTAGTATAACTATGTTTATAGATATTTATTTATATTATATATTCTAATTTAACGGATAAAAAATTGTATGTACATACGCTAAAATATTTGAGAATCCGTTGGCGACAAACATTACACCAAGACACATTTTTTCTTTTTTTTAGGTAATTTAAAAAAAATTGATCTTTTTGTTAGGTAATTTAAAAAAATTAAAATACCTGTTTAATTTTTAATTAATTTTGGAACAGTTTACCATTACAGTTGAATGAAATTTGTTTGAAAGTTGTGTAATATTAATCCTTTAACGTCCGTTAAGACTATGCGAAATAAATTTTCGGTATCTAAAGTGTTACATATTATTTGTTAAAGTACTAACCGCCACCATTCCTATAGCATAAATAAGGAAATCGCCATACATTAGCTAGGTCGACAGCGAAACCAATGATAGAAAGTAGAAAATCGGCACCCGTGCCCCATGTTTCCCGGCCGTCATTTATCTCTGGTGCTAAAAACAATTTTCAATAGCCAACGTGAATCAAGCTGTCATAAACTATTCAAAGGTAGCGGAAATATCATATAACATACCTGTTTTATTTACAACACTATTTCCTCTAACACGCTTTGAGGATTCACTAAAGTACACTTCTTCCTCGATTTGTATTTTAGGTTCTTCTGAAAAAAACAACGTAACATAAACGTAACTTTTATGCCAGTGTAATTAATGATATATTCGTTTTTTATTCTTTTAAAATTGTACTCGATAAAATGAAACATTTGAATCGGTGTGGACTAATTTTGACTTGCTAACAACAAATCGTTAATGGTAGAAGAACCAAAGTCACCGACATAGTTTAGCGTGTCGCAATGCTGAAGTGGCGATGGGCGAAACACGTAGTGTGGAGAACTGATGAGCGTGAGGTCTTACGGTGATGGAAAACGCAGCGTCGGTAATGGTCGAGATGGTCCTCAAAAAGGTTGCTGGGAGCAGCTGGATTCAAGTGGCACAGGATCATATAGTTTGGAGATCCCGTGAAGATACCTATGTCCAGCAGTGGACATCTATCAGTTAAAGAAGAAGAAGTTGTACGTATTGCAGCTCAAAAGTTATTTATATTATTGATTGTACATATATTTTTTGTTTTAATAAGATAAGGCAAGCGCCTGGCTATAATCTCGCCTGATGGAAAGCGACAGATGCAGCCCAAGGTGGACCGCGTTTGCCAAAGTAGTGCCTATTCACTCTTTTTTTAATTTAGTCAAATCGTAGGTATCCGGGAACATAATTATATTATATCTCTGCCAGGTAAAATGGTCGTAAAAGAGAATTTTACTGTTATACCATAGAAGGGCATTTCGAATGCATCTCGTTTCCTTTATTCTGAATTGCATTCTTTCATTCAGCCTTTATAATAATGGCGAGACATGGCTTTCGCTAAGTAATTCTACAGAACTAGCTTGAAGAACGCTTGAAGCCTTTTATGCTAAAATGTGAGTTTCCGATATTATGGATCTTTGCTAACCTGTGTTGAAACTAATCTTTGGTTATTTAATATTTGTAAGCAAGCCTTAAACTACTCAATTTATTTATTGTGAAAACAAAAATCCAGGTCTCTTAACAACTTATAATTAAGAAAGTTCTTTAACTCAATAAGATTTTTTTAAATGAACCCTATGCCAAAGTAACAAATATTTTATTTATAACTAGAGATAATTGTTTACTACATCCATTTTAGCACTAACAAAATATATCACACACTTACTTTTGTAGCATGAGAGAGTGACAACGGAACTTTTCGTTGTCTTATGATCTGAAACAAAAAATAAAAAGCGATCGCAAAATCAAGATACTTCCCTATATTTTCGATACTTTGGGTGGCCTGTAGTAAAATATTTTGTATGTAATGTTTTGTATGTGGAAAAAATATTATACATCCTACATCATGTATTGCATGGATTTTATCGAATTGCAGATTATAGTTAAATAAATGTTTGAGTCAATAAACAGAAACGAAAGAACAAAAAGGACAGATGTAAAACTCTTACCTTGTGCTTTGAAACTTCGCCAATTCCATTAATACTGTTTTTTTACTAAGTACATTAATATAGCAAAAAAATTAACTTAAAATTTAGAAAATCCAGGGAAAAGATCCAAAGATACCAACAATTCATCGGCTTTAATTTGCAAGTTAATTCAAAAAAATACGTAAAATAAATATAAAATTTTATTTTCAAAGTATAAGAGCATGTTAAGTTTCACAAACTTAACATGTTGTTACTTAATAATTATTAACAGTTCATGCATTTGTATGTATATTATATGCGTATATAGATTTACTCCAGTGAGAGCATACCCGATCTTTAACTGCTAAACGCAAAAATGCCATTCGAACCTACTACAATACCGGGATCTCAATAACGCCGGCATCCAATGATCCCATATAATGGAATGCCGATGCGAAAAAATGTCGCTTCTAGCCGAGCTACCGTTTGTGGTATCGGGGTCAATCGAACGATGATAATTGATAATTATCAATTCACTTGTTTTCAAAATGACGAAGTTTTCATATAGGTAATTTATAAACCAACTTTATGATACATAAAAAATAAATGTTAGGAAACCAGTGACATCATTTGAATTATTTATGTCCATTTCAGCCGTCAGTTTTTTTATCTGAAACACAATATATTGGTCGAGATCTAGTTATGTTAGCAATCAATTTCAACTTAGTTAACACCTTTATCTTTCTTATTCATGCATTAGTATAATAGTTACCTACTAGTTTATTAATGTCAGCAAGGTAATTTCATGTCAGAATGGTAAAGTGAAGGAAACATATTTGTAGTTTAGAGTACTGCAGTGACTGTTTTGGTGCCACCTACCTTATGAGAGTTTAAAAGACTAAGTTAAGGCTTTTTGTTAACCCAAAGGAAAGTATCTTTAAATACATGCATACAATTTGTTTTAAATTCTTACAAATAAAGATCCGTATAATAAAGATCTGTATACTAAAAAAAGTGTACACTAAAATTCTTAATATTCCTACCAAACGCCCTGGGCGTGCTGCCGGCGGAACAATATCCATCGTCTCGAACGCTTCGTCCGCCAGGAGTGCCTCCAATATTTCTGCAGAGAAGCGCAGGGCTGGCACGTTGCTCTTCATATGAGGGTGCCGTGTGCGTCACAACACTTGCACCGCTTAATAGAGCCTTAAAAAATATATAAAAAAGGGGAAAAATATATCACAGCTCTTTAAAATTACTGAAATATTTATGGTTTTAAATTAATAGACAAGAAAATCCCAACCAATGACAAATATCATCTTATAGTATATATTTAGTATGAAAAAGCTACTAAGTACATAATGTTTGTACCACAGTAGGAACTTTGTATTCCCTTTCGTAACTCGTAGGCCTCCGGGACGGAAGTGATGATGTCAGATCTGGTCTATGACAACTCACGTCCGCTTCTTGCTCCTACAACAAAAATCAAAACGGAAATACACATATTAAATAATTTTATTGTATCTATTGTGAATAATATAATTCTTTTAAAATTTGACCATAGTGAATGGCTATTTAAATGTTTGTCGTCGGTCGAAAGTGAAGTTGGCAGTTAAGTCCTTTTTAGTGACTAAATTTTTGGTTTAAAGAATTTTAAATTATAAGACTTTTAATAGCTCATTTTATCCTGTCTTCTCTATTATCTGTCTATTATTGTTCTGTTCTATTACCTGTCTTCTTTGGGGAGAAGAACCGCGGCGAGAACCACTACTAGATGACTTCTCGCTCGCATCTATAATACAACAGGAAAAATATATAATTTATGTTCATACTAGCTGTCCAGCTACGCGATGCTGTGGCTCAGTCAGGTTTGGAATTCCCTTCAAAACAGAACTCAACAGTAAAAAAAAATCGGTCCAGTCGTTTCAGTCATACAGGGGCATACAGGAAACATTCATTTTTACATATATATAGAAGTTTAACATACTAATGAAATAAGTCACTTTGTTTCATGCCAGTATATTATTATGAAAAGATTGGCGCGAAGAAATGTTTAGTACTATAATAAAAAACTTCATGTTGTAATGTAGCGGCCTCCTCTCACCGTTTCTGGAGAGAAGGGTTGGAGCTAAGACCTACCACGCTGCTCCAATGCGGATTGGTAGTTTACACATATCTCCAGAATTCTCTAGAGATATGCAGGTTTCCTCACGATGTTTTCGTTCACCGAAAAGTGTGTGATAAATTGCAATTATCAATTAGACACATGAGTTTTACTAGAAAAACTCATTGCTGTTTGCCCGGGTTTGAACTCGTGTTCCCCTTGAAAGAGTCGCACGGTCTCACCGCTGGGCTATCACTGCTCATATCATTTAAGGCAAATTATATAGCGTCCCATTAGTAACAAATTAACAAAAAAGCATATCTCGCGCTGTGCAGCATCGAAAGATAAACCAAAACTTTTGATATATTCAGAACGTGCCTTTGGCGAATGCGAAGGGCTCTGAATGTGGTTAACTTAATACAAATACAAACAGGATCTCAAAGCACTCGACCTCTATTCGGCCATAAAGTTATTATAGTAGAGTTGAGGAACCATAGGCAGACCTGTGAGCGAAAATGTCTAACAAATAATACGAGAGGGAACATGAGAGACATATATTTATATTTGTCTAATAACACATGCGTAGAGAAATATTCTTGGCGCGTTCTTAATTTAACTTACTTAGAACAACGTTGAGTTGTTACGCATGCGCAAATTAAGGGAGACAGATTAGTACCCTTATTTGATTTCTCTTTTTATACTTGCATAATAAACAAAACATTTTATACAAAACAGTTTATGAAATGAAAACGTCTTAGTCTGCTGCGTTTTGCACTTTTGTGATGAGTAAAAAACGTTGAACTCGCGTTAGGACACGTGATCTGATCGAAAATCTGAAAGACGGAAGGAGAGTAGACCGCCAGCACGGCGTGGGAGTGGAAGTACCCTCTCTCTTTCTCCCGCGCGGCGAAAATGTATGCCTGCGCCTGCTGTTTTATTTTTCTATTTTATATATATTCTATTTTGGTTTTGTGTACAACAGCGCTATAAATGAATATTGCTTTTTACGACATAATGATATGATAACAAGTACAGACTCATTAAAAACAATGTTATGTCGATAATAATATATACCTTCTCGCAGTTCGCCCGCACCCACGCTGTTGCCCAGCAAGGGCATGCCCGCCATGCCGTCTGCGAGCTCACCACTTCATTTTTCCACCATTACTGCAGATATGAACACGACGTTACACTACATAGAACCAAGTTTTTAATTAACACACACCCACATATACAATGCTACAAGAATGTAAATTTTTTGTACTTTAAAAGTATCACATGATAATGTTCTAAATTAATGTCTAATTAAATTAATCTTCTAAATTGATATCTAATTAAACTAATCTTCTAAATTGATGTCGTTCCATATCAGGGAAACGGCGTCAAGACCTGGAGCTGCGGCGGAAATGGCCGAATTCGGCAAGCGGCGAAAGTATTATTCATTCTTGGGGCCATTCCACGTAGGCATGATTTATATAGTACTAGCGTGTAAGTAATTTAATATAGACATAACTTGTACATTTTTATTATAAATTAAAAAAATATATTGCTTTTATTTAAAAGATAATTTTCTGACCAACATCAATAAGTTATCGTTTAAAACGTCGGCGACTTCATAAAACTGTCGTTCCTATAAGTTTTTTCGTTACATGAACTGAGTGTAAAAACGTTATTTCCGTAATTTACACTCAAAGTTTTACGGTAAATGCAATAGCTGGGTTATTTCCGTATAAACGCAGTAAGTTTTTAAATTGTAAGTAACCGAAAAATTGATAAAAAATTCTTAAAGGATTATTTAAAATCAAAAAATGGCCGAATTTGTACAAATAACAAACCCCAGTTTTGTAAAATTAAAGGTTTCGATTTCGATATTGCAAATTAAACTGGAATATTAAAGTTATTTGACGTGAATTGTAGCCAAGTAATTTTTGTTGGTGTGTTTCTAACTAAAACTTACTTATATTTTTAAGAAGGGATCATTCTGATTAAACCGACAGGGATTTTAACTGAGAACCTTTAACTTGTAAAAGGATATTTTGTGCCTAAGAAGTCATACATAATCTATAAACAGAAGCAACAATTAAGATCTCCACAAATTATTTTGCAAAGAAAAACATTATGAAACCCTTTTTAACTTAAATAATTTAAGTTAAATTCGTACTATATATATGGACTAAAGTTATTTTATACCTCAAATCGGAAAGAATTTATTAAATGGTCCGCTTTTCCCGAACTCGCATTAATTTCGATTAAGTACACAACACTGATCACCCGACAAACGTGCCATCAGATATCAATGAATGGCTTTTGCAAGTAAATAGAACATTGAACGACTAAAATGGATGATCAATATGGCCTTTGCAGAACATCTAAACGTTCACGCAAAACTAAATACATTTCAATCCTGTATCCAGAAGGTCTACCAGGAACTCTTATTGCGACTCAATCGAAGACGTAAACTAAATTGTTTTCCTTTTTCATACCATGACGTCATAAAGACACACACTATAAGTCGTTGCCGAATGACCGTTCGGAATGCGTCCTAAAAATATTTGAATAAGAGAGACAGAGTTATCTATAGTTCATATAACGTTTTCCTTTACTAACATTACGACCCCAATGCAATTCACACTTCATGGTACGTAAAGATAGCGGTTGAGTTTAGATACTGACTTTGAATTGAATCGTTTTCTAAAAGTTCATGGTAGGCCTACAGATCCTGAATCAATTTTTGATACATTGCAATATTCCAAACGTTACTACGGAACCTAATATATTAGTTACAACACGCATGTATTTGGAATAGTCCACGATGACTCGAAATTAATCTACTAAAAAAATACATTAAAATTATCCTTGAAATTAATATTAGTATAAGACTTCTACCAAGTATATTATATATATCTTGCTACCCGCCCGAATGAGTAGAATAGACCACCCTCATTTCTTAACGAGGTGTCGTAAAAGGCGACTAAGGTAAGTTGAACCACCGTGTGGTATACGGTTGAGTAGAATAGACCATCCTCTTTCTTACCGAGAGGTCGTAAAATACGACTAAGGTAAGTTGACGTCAGGCAGGCGGCCGGTCGTAAAATACGTAGCCAAATGGATGTACTTTCTGTTTTTCAGAATTTATGCGCACAATTGTTGTCTTAGAAGATTGAAATATCGTATACCTCTATCTGGTATTCAAGAACGCTTATAGAAAACTGGAACGGATAATCGTATTATAAAACCATGGAGGATGAGAAAAAAATGTGGATGTGCGCTGCGAGATAGAAATAAAATTCATTATCGTAGCTACGTAGACCCTCACGTAGCACATCTATGCATTAAGTCGAAACTAAATATATTAGATGTGACTTAATTAAATTATATAGCTTAGATGCAGTAAGTTGTCCCATTATCTCGGTTCTATGTATAAATATCTGTTATCTGATTATCATTCTATAGTGACGATAGATGACATTTATATATTTTTGGACTAGAAATGTAATTATACACATAAATTTCAGAAGCAATACCAGCAGTACTAATTATTCAATATAAGGCCGTATGTTTAAGCAAACTAAAGCATTTTTTATGCCTTTTCCTAAGCAATGAAAACGTTAAACCCATTTATCTGAAAGCATGATTTTATGAGTTGTAACACTATTGCGGCCCATGACTGAAATATGTTTTTAGGACACATCCATATCAACAGTTCCTTACTAATAATATAAAGTGAAGTACTGTCTGTATGCCTGTTTTTAACTGTCTTTCTGTCACGCTTCACGGCTAAACCGCGTAAGAAATATTGCTAAAATTTTACACTATCGAAGTTTAAATATAAGGCTTGCAGAAAGGATTAAAAAGTGCCGTTCTTGCTTCAATAAAAGTATAACAAACGTACAAAATGCAGGGTATTATAACATAAGAATGGACCTCTACCCTCTTTCTTACCAAGGAGTCGTAAAATACGACTAAGGTAAGTTGACGTCAGGCATGCGGCCGGTCGTAAAATACGTAGCCAAATCATATGACAACATGTTTGTAACATGTTGTGCCGACCCCATGTAGAGTAGGATAAGGGCAGGAGGATGATGGACTCGAATGAAATCGCGCATCCAATTGTAAACAATACATTTATCTTTGTATGCAATGTATTCCTTATATATATTTTAAGTAGATATTATGTAGTTACTACGTTATAGTAGTCAATAAATTGTAATTTTATCACCTATCAATATCGAATAAACTATTCTCTTCATAACATTTTTATAGCCATGATCCAAACATCTGTCGGTTTATGTTTGGCGCATCTGCGACATAATGACCTATAAAATTATATACATTATATATCGATTCCGTTTAACTTTACGATAATTGTTATATACGGCGTATATTAATATTATAATATTTAAATAACAGATGTATCCAAAATCTTAAATTAGATAAATTTAATACTGAATAAGATATCGACTATTTCTGTGACATATTATCTAAATATAATTTTAGCAAATATTAAAAAAAATTGTATATACAAAATTTTAGGAGTGCTCTTTATAACAACTGAGGTAGGATAATTTGACAGATATCGACCCAGCGGCTGTCACAAAAATCCATACTCAGCACACTGTTTGGCCAATCACGATGAAATATGTCGATTTGTAATAGCTAAATAAACATTAACGTATCACGTTAAATTTTAGCATTCATAAAAAAGTTAAAAGTCATACTATAAATATTACGGTAAAAGTAATCTGTGCCAACATGGCACTCCTAAAAGCCATAAATGGAAAATTGAAATCAAATGAATATGGAAAAACAAATTCCTGCCCAAACTGATGTAAACTACCGGGAAGTACAAAACCTGTTCTAGTCTTCATGTTTACTATGAAATATTTTGTATATAAAATTCGCGTGTTACAACATTTTGACCGATTTTTAAGAAATTTTTCATGTATATTCAGGAATCTATTTTTCATACCCCTAAGTGTTAAGGGCTGTCCACACCTAAAATTTTGAACAATTTTTTTTAATAATTTACACTAGAAATTCTCTAACAATAATTTACATAGCACGACAACGTCAGCCCACTAAATATTATTACGAAAAATCATAATAATTTCAATTATTGTCTTAAACTAATAATTTAAGTTTTAAATTACTGAATTTGCTACTATATGTTTATTACTAATCAAATAATTTTAAAATGAAATTTGAAAGTGCTTTCATCCATGCAAAAATCTGTCTGTCTGATACGCTTTCAAGTTCAATCTGCTTATATTCCGGGCTAACATATGGGACCTTCGGGATAGGGAAATGATATTATGTTGAGGATGTTTTACCAGTTCGTTGAATCAAACGAAGACGCAAGTACAACTAGGTTAAAAATATAATAAAGCTTAATCGTGCCCTAATCAAATATTGATTGTGTTACTAAAATACGCAAGTGTAGAGAAATGAATCTACAGCAGACGTCGCAGTGTTCTGCTTAATGTAGCATGACGCTGAACAACGAGTCCATCCGATAAATGGATCGCTTACACACGTGGGAACACACAACCTTACGGCTTCAAATAAACATATTGAGAAGTAAGCTTTCTTCTAAGGAATGTATAAATTTATGGTGCTTTTCAAGAGGGTTCTTTTTTCGTTGTAACGTAAAAACGCATACACACATTTACAACGCATACAATTGAGAGAAGAGGCCTATGCCCAAAAGTGGCAACAGGTCGTTACTTCATATTGCCGAACGTTGAAAATACGATGATATAATATCATGTGATAATACCTTATTACGATGCATTTTCGCCATGGAGTTATTATACATAGAATAGGGAAGCCATAGGCGAGCTTGTAAGTAAGAGTGTCCAACATATAATATTAGAGAGGAGATAAGAAATCCATACTTATCTTTGTCTTATCTATACTTATTATAAAACAAAGTCCAAAAAAAATGTCTGTCTGTATGTAATCGATTTTCTCAAAATCTACAGAACTAATTTTTGTACGGTTATCACCTTAAGATGATGCAATTCTTCCGGATGGTTTAAGTAAATAGTACATTATCGGTATTATGTAAATTGTGTTGGAGAGATCGCGCAGTTGTTAAAAACTTGCTTGCTGGGAGCTTTACTTTCGAGCGCGGCGTAAACCAGAAGAAATACGCTAAAGTGATGTAATGGAGAATTGTAGATCTATGAAAATACCACAAAAAAGTCCGGGATAGCATGTCTCTATCTCTTATGGTTAACACACTGATATCTACGCGGGCGAAGCCGCTAGCGTAGCCTTATTCGCTTCCTCCTTTTTTTTGAGGGAAAAATGTAAGGCTGGCTCTAGTAAACAAAAATTAACATATTAGTATTTTTTCTAAATATACAAAAATTATTAATTAGAAAAATGTACTTATTTTTGTCTTGGCTAGTAGTTTTTGCACATATATTAAAATGTTACAATAACAAGAAAGTGTAATATGATATTAAATTTATTATAATAAATAATCCATTTTTAATTCAAAACCCTAAAAGTATGATGGAATCCACTTAAAACATTAATCCGAAGTTTTTATTTTATTTTTATTAAGCTTTAAATTGATTATTTATTATTAGATCATATATTTTTAGCCATAATTTTAAAAGAAAGGTTACAGGTGATACCTTGGTAAGGTTCACCACAGTGTAATTAATAGGCGATTAGACTTAAATTTCCCGATCGATGGAAATAAATTATCATCAGATTCCAACGTGGAAGGTGTGATTGTCAATTGTCATAAAAGTTTATCTAAATGATTTATTATATAATGCATTGCGATTTTTATCGTGCAGCCTATCCTCCTGATGATGCTTCGGTTTCGGAGCGAAACGATCGTCGAGATTGTGGTGGTGGTTGTGTGTTCTGCTTGTGTGCGTTGCTGCTGGTGGAGGCTCCTTGGGGTGCATGTAGTGACTTGTCCTGCATGTATAAGGTGCTTAAATTTTTGCCTGCTTCATACACATTGGCTTTGCATGCATTCGCTTAACCCGTGCGGATTATAGCAAGGTAGTTCTGTTATAGTGCATGTAAAGTTTATCTACCTAGACTTAATTAATTTGCTCTTGGTAGTTGACATGTAAATAGATCATCTAACCCTTATAATTTAGCGAAGTTCAGCGAATACAAAGATCTCGCTGTTGATTAAACATAATAAGGGTATGTGATAGTTTAATGAAATGCGAATTGCACGAAATTCTTGTGATAGTCATTTGTCGACATTTATGGCCCGATTTAACCATATGTATATGTTTTCTAATATAGCTTAATGATAAACCTGTATTTTTAATACAAGAAACATAGACTCTACGTTAGTGAATATGGAAGATCGTTTTGCTCGTTCTATTAGCCCACTATTAATATAGTGTGCAGTGTAATATAGCCCACTATTAATATACCGCCGTGTAGTATCCGGCTGAGTAGATTAGACCACCATCAATTCTTACCGAGGTGTCGTAAAAGGACTAAGGTAAGTTGACGTCAGGCAGGCTTCCGGTCGTAAAATACCTAGCCAAATCATTTCACAACATGTTTAACACATGATGTGCTGACCCCACTTAGAGTGGGATAAGGGCAAGAGAATGATGATGATATTAATATAGTATATTTATGATATATACTTAGTTAACATATCAGTCTTACAATTAAGCCTAATTTCTCCAATTGAAAAAATTATTGCAGCTCCAAATTCAATATTATTTTCTACAGGATTAAATTGTTTAAGAACCAATTGATCAGACTGATAATGTACATGTATTTATGTAGCCCTTTTTAGTATCTGAGCTATGGTAAGCTAAAAGCTTTTCTGGTCAATCGGGAATAAAAATCTGAAAATATATTTTTTTATTTAAATATTTACATAGGATTTAGGCTATATAGGATATTAGATCCTATGTTCAAATAGAATTTTAAAAGCTCTTTTTAATCTTCATTGTTTACAATATCTATATTTTATATTCTGTAAATACAACCTGTATTTGTATTTACAGAAAAACGATACCTACAGAAAGATATAGAATTTATTTAAAGTTAAGTCGCAATTAAGGCGTAAATGCATGTAAGCTAAACCGCAATTACTAAGCTGGACTATCTGCAATTGGAATTAACAAACGTATACTATATTGTATATCAATGCTTTTAATATTTTACTAAATTAAGAGAAATGAAAATGTATAATTTTTTAAGAGGAAGTTCGAGAAGATTACCGATACTCCGTTAGAGGTAACAATAGGATCATTACTGAGTTCCCGTCGAGCTATGAATCCCTTCTCATGCAATCTATAGGGTTCCTATTGTACATATTTCTGCAAATTCCTTAGTACTGTTGGTCTAGCGAGCTCCCTATTAGGCAAAAAGAGTTATCCAAAGAATCCAGCATTGTGAGGACACAACCAGCACACTAAGATGCGTTGGCCCTACGCAAACCTCGATATAAAACGACGCTGTATATATACATATATGACACCCCACTCAATGTTAGTTAAATTAGTTCCATCTAATGTTAGTGCTGTTACAATATATTAAGCTTCTGCGAAATATACAGTATAATAAAATTTAAGTGGATTAAAATTTCTTTGGCAGAAGCTTTCTATTTTTGGAGGGATACGGCGCATCTGCTCACCATGCTACTTGAATGGGGAATAGCAGATATGCCAGAATTTTTTCAAGGGATTATTTTCTATTACCGTAATGCGTGTGCGTCATGAATTATATTAGTTTAGTTAAGTATATATTATTATGACAATTTATACGCATGCTTGAACTTTGAACGGATAATTAGAGATCATTGTTCGGTCTACACTTTTTATTATAATATAATTTGAGCTAAACAAGTATATTTTACAAAGAAATAAATATAAGATAGTGAAAGTAGATGAAGAAAAATGGTGACGCTATATTTTGGTTGTGGCAAAATTTAAAAGTGCCGTTCGACAAAATGTCTACTTCAGTACGTTCGACTCATTAAACATTGCCTCGGCTAGCTTACCACATTCCTTCCACAGAAAAGATTTTCGAAAAGATACTGTCGACCTGTGAGTTATAGAGTGATTAAATAAACGAGCAAAGTTAAATCTAGAGGCTTGACTAAAAGTGCTAATAGGGGATGGAAATTAGTGAACATTAAAGTGACAAATTTATTGAACGTCCTACTAAAACAAAAGTTAACAAATTTCACCTTTTACCACAAATTTCACCATTCTAATAGTCTCTTTGTTTTATGCGAGCACTGATCATCAAATGATAAATTTCCTCAAATTGGTATAATTAGTTCAAGATTTAGTGAAGCGAATTTAGTTTAATCAATACAATTTTTATAAATGGATATATTGTATAAACTTAGAACTGTATCAGAGTTAAAAGTCCTAAAAGTTTCCTAAAATTCAAAATATCTTAGTTGTCGAAGTTTCATCTTGATAATTTTAAAGTTCAATATTATAACATTTATATTATTGATCTCTATCCGCCGTGTGGTATCCGGCTGAGTAGAATAGACCACCCTCATTTCTTACCGAGGTGTCGTAAAAGGCGACTCAGGTAAGTTGACCCACCGTGTGGTATCCGGTTGAGTACAATAGACCAGTCTTTCTTGCCGAGGGGTCGTAAAATACTACTAAGGTAAGTTGACGTCAGGCAGGCCGGTCATAAAATACGTAGCCAAATCATGTGACAAAATGTTTGTAACATGTTGTGCCGACCACACTTAGAGTGGAGGTAGGGCAGGAGGATGATGATGATCATTGATCTCAGCAAATAAAGCCTAATCTACAAATTATTAAAATCAAGTTATTTTGTTTATGACTTATTATCTATTTACATTATCCTTGCCACTATAATCACTTTTGTTTACGAAGTCAGTTTATAGAACCGTAGAGGAAGACAGACTCATAAAATTTTATGGCAAAGAAGGAAAGCCAGCTTAAAATTTACCATAATACAATAAAGTGAAAGAAAATGAGGATGGTCTATCTGTCTCTCTTTTTTATATGTGATTAGATAAAGATGAAGTACACGAGTTTTATCTTCCTGATAGTGACAAAATAGAGAATGAGAAGCCTGCCTATGGCTCCCCTACTCTAGTATTAATAACTCTATGGAGTGACTAACTTTAAATATTGATTTATATGTTTGATGAATATATGTTGAGATTTTTTTTATTTTCTGTTGGCCTTTACAGGTTGTCATGTATAAAAAAATAGACAGCAAAAGACAACTCAACAGTTCCTCCTTTTGAATTAATAGATGTTTGTCCCAAGTTCTTATTATTAAAGAATATTTTCTAGCCGTTCTTTATTTGCGCCTCCTTTAACGTGAACAATTATCACACCTACATATTCAACGGTTCGAATGAGTGAGCTGAATGTCACTGATTTAGGATACTCATGCCTACCCTACATATTTTTCGGCCTCCTAAGCAGATCCTGCTTTTAATTCAAAATAATATATATCTTCTACATTTTAAATGATATTTAGGACAAAATATGTTAAAAATGAATTCTGCTAATATGAAATATATTTTTTTAAACTAATTTCTTACCAGAACTTCCAGAACATTCAAGCTATGTAAGAAATTTTCGATAGATCGATGAGTAATCTACTGATTTAAAGATTCTTAAATAATAAATTATTAAATAATTTAATTCCAAGGTGGCCCTTGTCTAAATGTAAATATTGTACACAATAATTTTTATTTATAAATTACATATACTTACATCTAAACTTTAGAGAATACGTGGAAATAGAAATTTTCATATTCGATTTCGTTTTCATGCTAATTAGAATTAGTATTAAGCTCGCGATTATATACTAGCGATGAGTTTATCAAAGCATCCGTATGCGTTTTAGAAATTCCATCTAACATCTCACTCTAACAATCTGGACGTTATAGATTTAAATTAATTTCTAAGGGGCACTTAAAGCAAATAGTTTTAACCTTTTAATAAATTAAATACTGTGATGCATCACTTCAATGTCTACGTCGTTATACTTAATAGGTATTTCACCCTTAACATGTTGCATACATAGTTGGAATTTGAATATACGTTGAGAAAGTGAATGACCTCAGGGCATTGAAGACCTTATAAAATTTTACTATATATTTTTACAACTTTCATTTACGTATACTCCTGTTACGCTCTAAGACTAATAAAGACACATTTGGTATCTTTTAAAACATAAGTGCTTTATTTACAAAATAAAATATTTTGACGATCTGTTTATCTTATGACAATTATAATGTTCATATAATTGGTGGTGGTGGTGGTGGAGGTTTGTGCATGTGTTTTTAACGAATGATGTATATTCCAGGTAAGAAAAACGAATAATCCACTCTACTTTTAGCATTATATATACTTCTTCTTTTATATATACTTTTAGCATTATATATACTAAAAAAAAACCATTACATTTGTATTATGTATCTCCGCAAAGTAGCGCCTAATTCTAAAAATTTTTTGAATAGGAAGTAGTTGAACAGTTTATATAAACTAAAGTAAATGAGCGTTGTGTCATTGGAAAGCGCTAAGTCGTAACTCACTCCGGCATGGTGTCCTTGCCGATACCGACGCATGAGGTGTAAACAGCGCGCCCTTGACTCCATTATTAACTTTGTCGCTAACGCCGGTAGCGTTAGGTTAACCAAATATCTTATCGGAAAGATCAGAATTATAGAGACGTACAGAGAATACAGGAGGTAGCAGTAGCTTCCTTGTATTGAGCGCAAATACCTTGAGTGTTGTGCAGAAGTAACTAACTGCAGAAAACGATAGGTAATCAGAGAGACGTTTAATGGTTACTTCTTGTGAAGCCGGACACTTACGGTCAGAGCAATGGGTAGAGGTATATAATTCCACGCAAACGTGAGTTAGCGTCAGCCAGCTTCAGATACGAGAATTGTTCATTTGTTGATTTTCATGTGATCTTCGAGGTCACTTTTGGTCACCTAATTTTTGATAGATCAAGATTACACGAATAAATGTGGATTTAGTTGTATTTGTATTATACCTCCCCTAAGTAAAACTTTGAAAGCGCTTCGAAATAATGAACAATAGAAGTTTAAATAAAAGTTTTCGTTCCGCATGAACCAGGAACCTCAGGGCGAAAATTGATCCTCAGTGAAAGCCTACGACATGACCACCCTAGCCGCGGTAATCGTCATAATGATAAATCAAACGTCCCCGCCTGAAATGAAAGGAAAAAGCAGTGGTATTAATTCCAGTGTTGGGAATGTAAAAGCATTATTAAACGCTTGGCAAACATTATTTAATACGGTTTACTTTGATTTCATTCAGGTGAATTTTATAGAGAATTCAGTTAAATTTCAGTGAAATAATGTTTGGTATATTTAAAAAAAAATTTAAACGATACCATAAATTTCAAAAACTTTGCAATATTTACGGTGTGAAGTTGTATTAAGTGGCATTATTGAGTTTTTAAATTTTCTTAAATTACCTTTTATTCTTATATAAAAAATAATGTTTGTTTGTAGGTCCTTTGTAGACTCCGAAACGGCTGGACCTATTTTAGTTAAGTTTTCAGACAATATTCAGAATAATCCAGCGGATGTTCCTGTAAAGTTTGCTAGCGACTGGAGCATTTATTTAACTGTTGAGTTGTGTTTTGAAGAAAATTCGAAACCTGATTGACCGACAGCAACGAGTGGCAATTTCAAAGTATTTAAGTAATATCGTTACAACATAGTCAATTATATAAAAAAATTGTCAACGAAAATGTCATTGCGTTGTGGAAAGAGATTAAATGCGTTGACTTTTGAGAAAATTGCTTCTTTTTCATTAAATAAGTCTCAAGTAAAAATATGGTATATAATGTATATATGTATTAGTTATCACTTAAGTAATGGTAGCGAGTTTTAAAATAGAAAAGCTTCACCTACAAAAGAAGCAGTTATTGTACGACTCATTTTTTTTACGTTTGATCTAACCGTAATGTACAACTACTAAAAACAGCTCAACATCAAATCACGCCCGGAAGGCAACAACATCAGAACTTAGAATTTAAGCAGTAATAAACATTAAGTTAATCTGTATGTGCACTAAGATAAGTACATAATCTTAGGGCAGTTTGAGGAATTATTATAGATAAGAGGATCGTTCAGACGCTAAGTCGTTTTCCCAAGGCTTGATGCGTTTTGAACGTCTTGATATTAATTTATTAAAGCCAACAAGGCCAGTAAGTTGTAAAATGCATATGTTTATACTTCTATTTTGAATTTTTAGTAACCAAACTAACATCTTATTACTACCCCAGACGTGGTCAACGACCTCCTCTAATAGGAGAGTTCCTTTTAAACAATGAATATTGGAGTTTGAATTGATACTGTATCAAAGCCGGTAGAGAGGTTAGATATATTTCACAATTTTTTACCTTATCTTAAAGGCCAAAATCTATTGATCTCCCCCCAAAACTGTTTGTCTGTATATGATCGATTTTCTCAAAATCTACTGGACGGATTTTTGTACGGTTTTTACTAAAAGATAGTGCAATTCTTCCGGAATGTTAAAATTACTAGTACATATTAGTACATAACGGTTTTATGTAAATTGTGATGAAGAGGTTAATTTATTTTTAATTCAATTACTCAATTTTTAGTGAGGTTATAAACAAAGTGCTGTCGCTTGTGAATTATAAATACGAATAAAGCACAGAATGTTTGTTGCCGTAGTAGCCAATTGGGGCAAGTTGTGTTTCTTGCCAGAGGGTCAAAGGGTCAAGACCAAGACATGTTCCATGAGTTCTCTTTAAATCATCATCATTCCCCTGCCCTTATCCCACTCTAAGTGGGGTCGGCACAACATGTTATAAACATGTTGTCACATGATTTGGCTACGTATTTTATGACCGGCCGCCTGCCTGACGTCAACTTACCTTAGTCGCCTTTTACGACACCTCGGTAAGAAATGAGGGTGGTCCATTCTATGCAGCCGGATACCACACGGCACCCATGAGTTCTCTTTAAAATTTACTATAAATAAATAAACAAAATAATAATAAATAAATATATGGGACACTTACACACACGGTCGTCCATCCCCAAAGTAAGTAACTTAATACTTGTGTTATGGGTGACGGACAACTGGTGAATATACTACATATATAATTTTACATACATACTTAAATACAAATACACACCCAGGCTCGAAGAACCAACAAATTGTTTATAGAAAATGTTGGCCCTCTCAAGCTGAATCTAGGCTCTAGGCTAGCTGAAGGTAGGGTCACTACCCACTGCGCCAACGGGCCAGTCAAGACAATATATATGAACTTTTGTAAATAATTAATATGTCACTAGCCTAAGCTAAATCGTTTTATTGACAGCAAACATAAAGATAATTATTGACGTTCACTTCAAAGCGACGTTATAAAAAATCCATTTCATCAAGATTATTGCGATAACATCGTCACATCTTATATTTATCTAATCCCTGTAACAGACAAGAAAGTCGTGATTGAGCGGAGGAAATTGGAGCGCCGTCGGATATTGAAAGGTTCAAAACAGATATTTATTGCAATAGAAGAATAAATAAATTTTTCAGACAGTAGCACATCGAAGGACGTAGAGTCAAAAATAGAATCAGCTCTATTTTCCTCTAAGAAAAACGAACGTGTTCCAAACTATTATTTTGTCAAGAGAAAACACTACAGTAGGATATTGAAAGGTTCCAAACAGATATTTATTGCAATAGAGAAATGTATAACTTTTTTTAGACAGAAGCACATCGAAGTACGGAGACTCAAAAATTAAAATGAACTCTACTTTCCTCTAATAAAAGTTCACGTTCTTTTATTAAGAGATTACGGTAAGAAGGAGAAATGCAGTTCGCCTAACTTCTTCCAACTCAATACACGAGGTTTGAATCAGAAGTTTAGGCAGTGTTCCCCTTCGTAGCTCGACAGAGAGAATCAGATATTAACGTATCTATCTATATGGGTACCTTAATGTATACTGAACAAACCGGCTGCTTTCTTCGGATGATAAATTCTTCTCTTCAATTTACATAGCTTAGAAGAATGTTAGCTAATGTGGTGAAACATATTTGCCCGACTCACCTAAGGCGTTGTGTTGGGAATTTTCCAATAATCCTCTCCATAGTTCTACACAAAAAAGTTTCCTAACTTCTTCTTGAAGATAACCACAGTAATAATATTATGAATACGAATATCTGTCTCTCTTTTTGTTTTATATTATCTGACTGCTAGCTGAGACGAAATTTTGTATAATTACAGCTTGTATACCAGAAGAAAATTCAGGCTGATAAGAGTTACTTTTTTTCTTCCTAAACAGGAAAAAACATATAGTGCATAACTGTTACCCTCAGTTAACGCATATGTTGATGCGAACGAAGTTGCGAGTACAACAATTAATACATGAATACGTAGAGCATACGTTATACATAGATAATAAAACCAAGGATATGGAAACTAAAGGGCTATCCGTGACCCATATTCGTATCTGCCACGAGTACAACACGCTGACCAGGTGGATTATTTCTAACCTATTTTCTGTATTGTAGTAAAGGATACCATAAAAATAATTATTGTAAAAAAATCTAGAACATATAGCCTTCATTTATCGAATTAAAAAGTGAAAAAAAACAATTAGTATTATCGTGGGCTGTGATTTACATACGAAGAAGATGGTAGAAAGCGCATCGTAAGATGTGCTATTAAAGCATGTTTTTTTCTTTTGGAGGCATCCGATCATGTTATGTGTTCTATTAATAAAATTTTAATGAAATACTAAAAGATTTTCCCGACTCTGTCATCTCGAGGTATGTGAAATTAAATTAAAATTACCGTCATTTAATGCGATCCGATTGAAGATGGAAACCTAATAACCGTTATTAAAGTTTCATCTACCTTGTTTATTTCTGCATTATTTCAAGGGTAAACGCAGTCCAATACAATTTACTAAGGCCTTCGTTCCGTCTTGAATTACGTTCAGATTTTCCAATTTGTTGTTTTATTGAAGTTTATTTGTTCTTGCTTATTGATATAAGAATTTTCCTTTATATCCCAGCTCTTATGTAAGATGACTCGACCAAGATGGATCAGTTTAAAAGAATGAAATACCCGCTCCATCTCTCATATTGAACATTTTAGAGAAAATCGAAAATTTTATTAGTATCAGCCCAGCCATTTCGAAGTCTATAAAGAACACACAGACAAAAAAACATTTTTATATATTAAATTGGAATATGAGAGAAGAATAATAAATACAGCATGTATTATATCTGTTTTTTTTTCAAAACAAGAACAATATAAGTTTTAGACATACAGCTTATTTACTTACGTTTTCGCAAAGACACGGTATGGGACTATGGTTTTTACTATTGCTGGGTAAATGTCTTTAAAGCCATTGTAGATTCAAGCTCCAACCCTTCTCGATTGGAGACTAAAACCCACATTGGTTGTCCAACTTTCTTATTTGCCTAAACCAAACTTCTACTTATAACAAAATAGACTATTATCATTTGATTATTTATAATTTTGGATCCTAAATATTTATCCTATTTTAGTAATGAATCAAAAGTTACAAAAGTAATAATAAAATTATTTTGCTATAATCCGCGATACAATCAAAAGTTGTATTTTTTCGAGGAAAGCAACTTGCAACATGGATTTTTTATTAATAAGCCTTCATATTGCGTCCTTATAATGTTCAAAGTAGGGAGTCTACTTTGAACATTAGAAGGACGAAATACACTATATTCTTTCTTTAAAGTCAGTGACAGCTCACGCCTGAAGAGTTTTTGAATTCCGCCTTTCATATCCCCCCTTACGAAGAATAATGTTACATTGCCTATGTTTATACATGGGACATACAACTTTAATCTTCGGATGGGGATATTATTATTTCTTGTACATTTATTTTTATTCACTGTACTTTACATTGTACATAGCAAAAACTAAATGCAAAATAGGACTAGTTTCAAGATGGTTGCTTATTTACAGTGCCCCATATCTATGTTATTTACATTCAGTTAACGAGTATAAATATAAAATTCATATACAACGAAAACATTCAAGTTATATCCATCTATCTTAAATTTCTTACAATCTATAATATTACTTGTACAAATCATGCCCAATGGAGTGGAATAGTCCCAAGAATGCTGGCAGCGGATCCGCGTTTTTTTCAATATATACTTTTTAATATATAAAAAACAGTATATCTCTGTTGATAGACTGAGGCAAGATAAGTAAAAAACGTACATTAAAACAGTTTGTATTTATTGCACATACAAAAATATTTAAACTGACACCAGAACGCTAAAAAAACAGATACAGTTAATCATTACATACCTAGATATACTTAATACTAATAAATTAAAAATAATTAGTTTATCGAAGTAAAAATAAATATAAATAAATCAAAGTTGTACCGAGCAAACAAGTGCACGGTGCAACAAGTGTATTTACTGCACTTGAACTAATCTTACATTTCATTTCCAATATTGTTAAGTTTAAATAATAACTAAACGTTTAAATATATAACCTACCTATATCTACATAATATCATTCCATAGAATTGGCAAAAAATTTGACATCTCCACCCGATGGATCAGTAACAATGTGTCACCAATAGGTCAAAATTGTAGCGATATATATAACGGTAAATGATTAGCTAAGATTCGTTATAAATCGTCAACTCATTATAATGAAAAAAAACTTGAAAAATCAGTCATAAAAATGTTCAACGGCACTTTACACGAAGCTATGAAATTCCGTAAGAAAAATCTAGTTTTGGATTCCGATAACAAAACTGCATTTAAATATATCTACTAACTTTCATTAAATTATTTAAGGACTTAACCAATGGTTACATTAACACATTACAAAATACTTAACTACAAACTAAATCTCCACATAACAATTATTTTTATTTATTTAACAGCTTATCGCGTAACAACTGTAACTGTATTATATGTATATCTCTTGATAACTTAGTTAAGGCAGAACAATACTCAAGGTTAGTTCTGGAGCGTAATGGGTACAACAAGCCAATACGTTTATTAAAGGATAATCCTAACTCAAACTATAGAAATCTAATAATGCTAGCCACCAACCGAGAAACATTGTTAAACACGTCAACCTGTCATTCGCAGTATACAGAGTAAGTAGTTAATTCTAACTTGTAAATAATTTCTGTTCAGTATAAAGCATATCTGACTGCCAACCAATAAATTTCCAGTCAAACTTGGAATTGCTATTTAACATTAATGTTTCCGATTTCAATTCTCATTAACAGTTGGTGAACTTTAACATTCTGTGGCGATGTCGCAGGTGGAGTACTTAACATGGAATGTTCAACCAATTTTCTTATACATTTCATATAAAAAAAAATTACCGTTCTTTTCCTTCTTCTTCTTATTCAACCGATGGTCATACACTTCTGGACTTAGGTCTCTTTAAGGGATCTCTAAACTTTACGATTTTGTGCCGCTTGGACCCAGTGGCTTCCTGCGACTTTTTTTGAGGTCGCGTGTTCACCTCGTAGGGGCTCTACCGACGCTACGTTTTCCGGTGCGGGGTCGCCACTCCAGCACCTTAAGACCCCAACGCCCATCGGTTTTCCGCACTGTGTGGTCCCACCCATTGCCACTTCAGCTTCACACTTACACTGGTTTTTCTACAGATTTCCTCATTTCTGATTTGATCACATATACGAGTAAATACCGTAAGCATAGCTCGCTCCATCACACGTTGAGGGACTCTGAGCTTCTTTAAGAGGCCCATAAGTGTAAGGGGGAGGCTCGCCCCATACAGTCTCTTACAAGATTCAACCTCACCTGCTCGTGGTGCACCCTGCAGATAAACCAAAGAGACTCTGGCGACCGATTTATGGCGGTATAACTATTCCTGCAGCTGAACAAAATACTACCAGACCGACAGTGGGTAGCAGTACTGTTGGTAAGACATGGTCAGCCCTGTGATCACCAACCCGCATGCCAAGCGTAGTGATTATCGGCATAACCCTTTATGGATAAACCCCTTTTTTTAATGTCAGGAAAACCCAATATGGGTCAAAACAAATATAAAAATACGCAAAAAACTTTTCACCATTTCTTTCATCGTACCGTCATCGTATTGTTTTGCTTCATACAAAAATGCCTGATTAATTATAAATTTAAATTCAAAATTTTCTTTATTCAATTAAACTTGTAAACTTGTTGTATCTGATTGTTGACTTGTTGAATCGTCAACTCTACTGTTGATTCGGAATGCTGTTCCCACCAAGAAGAGCCAACAAGAAATTCAGTGGTTGTTCTTTTCAAAAAATAATTCTTATTAATAGTTACATTTTTGCCATTAATGTCTTATACAGGGTCGCAGAGTAGTTATATTGATGCATTCATATCATCTAAGTAATCTTGAATAGTATAGTAGGCTTTGTAATATCAATTAATCGCAAAAGTGTTTTTAAAATTCGGAAGTAAGAATCTAGCTAATAGATCCATGGAAGAATTAATATCAGGTAATATATTAGTAATAGTTCATCGAAACCTGAAGCCACAGCAATCTAATCAGACTGATACCATCAGTCGTATCCAAATAGCCAGCTTATTAAAAAAGTTGTAGTGACTTTTATTACTACTCTAAAGAAAATAGAGTACAACTTTTGTCATAAAACTACGTTAATTTTTTTTCATCTTCAAAGGTAAACAAAATAATTTTAAATAAAAAAATAAGATGGACTTGAACCAAAGCGAGCAAAGTTCAAACTTTGCTCGCTTCTTTGTAAATCAGTTTAATGAACCTTTACTTTCAGGAGATAAGCGAAACCTTAATAAAAGAGTTGTTATATCAAAGAATAATTTTTGTCTTTTAGAAAGCCCTGGATCAAGAAGTGATAGTATAAAAAAAGTTGTTGACGTAGTTCTTGATCCTCTATTTGTTAACCTAGAAATTGATTAAAAGTATTCGTTGTTAATAAAGTAGTAACTGATGACAACTATGTACACAAACTGAATGCATATGGTTAGTTATTCCTATTATTTACCTTTGGACCTGTTGGTGCCAGTCAAGTTGTCAGACCCTACGGATTATTCCACCTATTTTCCAAAGGCATATATGTAGTTACTTTTCAGGAGAATATGACAACATCCTTTTTTTGGTGTAACATTTCTGAATTTGAATAATTTCAACACATGTACGAGGAACCACCAATATCATGTGGTATCTGGCTGAGTAGAATAGATCACTCTCTTTTTTTATCGAGGTGTAGTAAACGAGGACTAAGGTAAGTCGACCCGCCGTGTGGTATCCGGCTGAGTAGAATAGACCACCCTCATTTCTTACAGAGGTGTCGTAAAAGGCGACTAAGGTAAGTTAACCCACCGTGTGGTATCCGATTAGGTAGAATAGACTACCCTCTTTCTTACAGAGTTAAAATACGATTAAGTTAAGTTGACTTCAGGCAGGCGGCCGGTGATAAAATACGTAGACAAATCTTGTGACAAATTGTGGAATAGTAACTACTAACCGGAAAGTGCAGCGTTAGTATCCCCACTAGTTGGTGAGGCGATACCCAAAAGGATCGGCAGAGTACAAGATTTGGAGTCGTGAAAATCTCTTGAAGAAATCTATGTCTACCAGTTTACATGCCAGTTACAGAGACAAAAGAAAAAGAAGAAAGGGGAACCCAACCTAAAGTGTCGCTCTTACTATAAACAATACCATCACTAACTAACAATGAAAATAAACTTGAAAGCTCCAATCACAATTCTACAAAAACTATTTTATTTACATATTCCCATACTGAAAGCGAGTCTTTTTATATTGGTTACAGGCTCTCGCTTGATTACCAACTTACCTGATGGTATGTGAAGACACTGTCTCCTTTTTACACAGGTTTATAAGGAGGGAGGAGGTTATCTTATTTCCATGGCCTATAATAAATGTATATCTATGTTTTATATTGTTTATACTTGTTTTATTTTTTTTACACACGGTGGTCCGTCCCCAAAGTAAGTAACTTAATACTTGTGTTATGGGTGACGGACAACTGGTAGATATAATACATATATAATTTTAAATACATACTTAAATACAAATATACACTCAGGCTCGAAGAACCACTAAATTGGTTATAGAAAATCTTGGCCCTCGGCGGGAATCGAACCCGCGACCCGCGGAGTCGATTCCCAGACCACTACCCACTGCGCCAACGGGCCAGTCATTATTTATGATAGTTATTACATTAGTTATATTATTTATGTACTATAAAAACATTTGAAAACATTATTAATAAAATAAAGTATACTATTATTTTTTATCTGCTTTCTTCCTTACACTCTAGAGAGGGGTTTACTATGAAGAAACGCATTCAATGCCTGCGACGTGCGGTGCATCGTGACCATATAGTTTTATTCATGTGCATATCACTCACTCAAGGCAATTTGAATTTATAAACCAACAAGGATAAATCAGAATGTTTGTAATATTCCACATGCTTCCATAGTGAGGTCTAATAAAACTTGGTGTTGCACAAATGACCTTTAATATTAACTGTCGCAATTAATTAATATCGTACGACGTTGGTCGTTTCATGCTATTGTATATATTTCTACGACTATTTAAACAGCAATACCTACCACTTTCAAAGTGGAAAGTGAAGAGCTTCCATGAAAGTTGAACGGTGAGATTGCTTGGGATTTTTCTGTGGGTCTCGGGTTCAAACCCCGGGCCTATAAAACCTAAATGTCTTTAATACTTGATATTTATAATTCATCACGCACATGTTCTTAAAAGAAACCTTTATATCTCTTGTCGATATTACACTTATCATACTTATACTTTATTTAGTTTCGTCACTCACTACTACAATTTTTCATCTCATATTTAGCTGATATTTAGCTTCTTTTTGTGGTTTGTTCTATAGATCATTTGACTTGCGAACAAATATTCACTAGTATTTCTAATTCCATACTAATATTATAAATGCGAAAGCCTTTAAATCTCCTTGATTGTCTGCTAATCCGCTGGACAGATATTGAGGAAATAAAAACAAATATACTTCAAAAATTCTAAAAAATGGCAATAAAACTTTTCACCATTTCTTTAATTGTGCCAAATAGAAAAATGCCTGAAAAATTTTCTTTATCCAAGTAAACCTGTAAAAAAGTGCTTTTGAATCGTCAACTCTACTGTTGATTCGGAATACTGTTCGTACCGACAAGAGCCAGAAAGTAAACCACGCGTTTCCTTTTTTCAAAATATAATTCTTTTTACCAGTTACATTTAGTCATTAATGTCATATCGAACGGTACCGAAGAGTAGCTATGTTCACGCATTCTTATCGTCTAACTAATCGCCAATAGTAAGTAGGCTTTGTAATATCAACTAATCGCAAGTGTTTTAAAAAAAAATCGGAAATAATAATCTAGCGCTCTTATATGCCATCGCATCATAATATTACAATGTTATTTTAAAACAAATATTGCTAAAAACCTTTGCTTACTCGTAATAATTCATGCGAAAGAAAATGACAGACTGTGCTTTCATACGATTTCCCGGTTTAAACTTATCACCATTCACGCAAATAAACGGTTCAATTTAACCCTTATATTTTAAATGAAGCTTAAATTTTGGTACGAAATTAAACGACTATATTGAAGAAATGAATTTTACTACATGAAGATGTATCTTTTTAGTTTTAAAAGAATACGTTTTTATGTCATAATATCATTTTTTGTATATTCTAGACTGTTCGGATTACTAATTCAGTTTAATATAATTTTCTTGCAGTTTTTTCGATATGCAGGTAATACTACTTTTACAACACTGTTCCTCCACAGTCGCGGCGAGGCTTGCTTTCCTAAAGATGTGCTTATTATTTGAAGTAAAAATTTGTAGACCCTTCGTATAGGCAAGCACGAGGCAATAGTCCTGATGCGGATAGGTATCTAAAGGCATGTACCGACACTTGAGACAGTCACCAACGGAGACTGTTTAATTATTAAAGTTTTACGTTATAAAAGTTTCATTGGATTGGAAAAAATTTGAGTTACCATGATATTCTTATATATTAATAATTTTTAGTTTATTAATAAATTAATAATATTTGCTTGTATACATAAAGTTATTATTACTGTAATTTATTTTTAATATATATTTTTTTTCATTTCATGATAGCAATCAACGACGCAAAACAGAGCGCAATCTTTATGAATTGATTAATGGCTCAAATAAAAACATAAATTATTATTTATTATTATTATTGTTAGATATAATTATTATTTATATGATAATACAAATAACGTACACGTATAGAATAACTGAAATTATAAAACCAATAATACAATATTGAAATTTAATGTTATTTTTTTAATGAGCAATATTTTTTAATAAATTTGGAATCCGGCGGGAAAATACGCAAACTGAAGCTTATTAAAGTTTTTAAACATTAAACTTACCTTCAAACTACACCATCTCGGCATGAAATTATACTAAAATCACGTTTGAAAATTTCTGAATCCACTATATTCTAATAATACATCGATATATTTCAAAGTTTCAGCGACGGCGTGACACAGGCGCACGTCTCGGATGGAGCATAGCGTGCGACTGAAGTACGACTGAAGTTCAATCCTTATTCCTTATTCCTTGCCTTGCTGTAGGAATTACTAGATGCAAGCTTTTAATTTCAATGTCAGTCGTGTGCCGCGTAAAATTTTCCATGCTTTCAGTAGTCTCTAAACATTTTTGTCCATTTTTATTGTTCTACGTAGATTTTCCACAACATTATTCAGATATAGATACTAGTTATAGTTAAGGTATGCTTTTTGGTTACGCTACAATACAATAAAAAAACTAACTACTTCGTTTGAGCGTACTTTAGTGCCAAGATAAGTGTTTTTGTTTCCAACCCATGTTTAGAAAAATCACATTGATACGTTGATTTGTATTTGTAAAAGAAGAACATAATAAAGTAAAGGCCTGTTAATGTCCCACTGCTGGGCATAGGCCTCCTCTGTCCGTTTTTGGAGAGAAGGATTGGAGCTAGGACCTACCATGGGTAGTCTTTACTGATGGGTAGGTACGCATATCCCTAGAAGTCTCTAGAGATATGCAGGTTTCCTCACGATGTTTTCCTACACCAATAAGCATGTGATAAATTGCAATTATTAATTATATATTATATTTTTAATACAAAAACTCATCGGTGCCTGCCAGGGTTTTGAACTCATGATCGTTTCTAGAGAGTCACGCGGTCTCACCGCTGGGTTATCACAGCTTAAAGGAGATCAATTTATAACATTGCCATTAGCTTTGCAACGTCACAAGCCCTGTCCATAATTTTGCTTCTTGTAATCAGTTTGTCTATGAATTGTTCACGTAAAGATACTCAAAGCATGCCAAGGCATGCTTTATAAAGGACCTACCTCCATCGCCCTCGAAGAGACTTAAATCAAAGGGAAAGCTCTTTTTGTAAATTAACTGTATTTTTATTTGTTTTAATTTAATTAGAATACTTATATTTTTGATATAACGTAAATATTAATAGTATATTTAAGTTGATATGGATTTATACTATTATATATCCGCAACAGCTTAACAGCTTTCCGCTTACCACATTGTACATGGATGGCTATTTTTTAGATGTCAGAATAAACAAATAGATATATACTATTACTGACTTTTCTTAAAGACCTTTACCTTAGCTTTGAGTCTCTTAAGAAATAAATTGTATTTTTATTATAAGTATTCTAAATAAAATCTAATTGAACACAATAAGGTTTTGTTTAAAATACTTTTAGCGTCAGTAAATTGAGAAAGTAATAAGCAGTCCCAGGTTAAAAACCGAGTACAACCGACAATATTCTATTTTTTTTATTTTATCGTCAACATATTATAGTTTTGTATTGTATTGTATACATTGTGTCATTTCACATAATATACACATTTGTACTCTTATAGGTTAGTCCAAATTACAAAAGTAATAACAAAATTATTTTGCTATAATCCGCGATACAGTAAATAGAATATATATATATATATATATATATATATATATATATATATATAAACGCCTGAAAAACCTGCATGCCTGGAAAACGGATAGTACACTATACAAATGTATTAGATATATATCAAATTTGTATAGTGGACTATCCGTTTTTTCATATCCGTTACATGCAGGATTCGTAAAAACACATGCAAAAACCTCCACCACTGCCACCACAATACACAGGCACTACACACGTTCACTATCATAAACTCAACAACCGTTTCGCCCCGCAACCGAAGCATCATCGGATTTTGATTTTGTCATGGAGTCTATCTACATGGATCTCCGCAAAGTAACGCCTAATTCTATAAATTATTTAGTCTAAATTAATTATAGATGATGACAACCGGACAAAAAAATAACTAGCTTTAAATAAAATTTCTCTGTCGAAGAAGCTTATAAACACTTAATACAGATGTAGAAGATTACATTTTCATGTAATGTATGCATATTTTACATACAGTAGCGTAATAAATGCCTTGATATCTGACAGCGACGACTTAACGAGATTTTAATGCGTTGACAGTCTGAAGTGTAACATGAGATATAAAATGTATCTCTGAAAACAAGAAATCTTATTATCTATAGATAATAGAAACAGACCATATTCACATCGTAAGTATTGGGTTTTACACACATTTACATGTGTTGGATCGCAAATGACCAGTACGAAGTATAACTGCAATTCACAAAAAAATAGAATTAAAAAAAACCTCCATGTAATTATTATAACCATATTAGAATTTGAAGCAAAACGAACTTCCTTCTCGCTTTTGGTTATACTTGACTTGTAGAAAACGTCAGGTAGGTACTTAAGTGTAAAAATGTAATGTTCCTTTAATTCAAATTCAATATATTCTTCATTCAAGTAGACTGTTTTCAGTACTTTTGAATCGTCATGTTTTTAAAAAAGCTACCACTGATTCAGAAGTTTGCCTCTACAGAGAAGAACCAGCAACTACTCAGAGAACAATTTTTAAAAAAACTTAGAATTTGATTGATTGTAAATCGGTGCAGTTGGGAATTAAGATACGCTAGTATCGCTCAAATAGTCTTTAATTGTATAGTAAGTTTTAATTTATATATTATTTTTTTTTATATGAAAACTTAATGCGATTTTCTTTTTCTCTTTGTTATATAGAAGACACATTATGTTTTATGACTTAGGAGTATATGTGCGTGTAAGTATCTATACTTCTATACTAATATTAAAAAGAGGAAGGATTTGTATGTTTGTGTGTATGTGTGTATGTTTGTAATGTTTTCACGCAAAAACTACTGGACCGATTTCAAAATTTTTTTCACCATGAGAAAGCTTCTTCTTTACTGAGCAACATAGATTATATTAAATTTTCAAAAAAAATTAGGTATATCTAATAAAATTGTAATGTGCGTGCGCACGTACGTTTCACGTTACGTGACCCTTGTTGACGGCTCGCGGCTTCAATCCGCCGATGAGCTGTTTATAGAACAAATAGTGAAGTATTTACAAATTATCATATGTTTCACGGTGAAACAAAAATCGTGAAAACCTGCTGCGATAAGTCTAACTTGCCATACTACACTGGTCATCTGGTAACCTCTTTAAGAATAGAAGAGGACTTCTTTTATACAATGGCTCAAATTGTCATATACAAAAGTTGTTAATATAGATATAGAAGAATTTAGTATAACCCTGGATCTCATTTCAATTTAATTACAAAATCCATTCCGTTAACAGTGAGAAGAGTAAATTGTATGAATAATCGTCCGCAGATTGCGTGCCGTCTGTTCGTCTTGTACAGGTGCTCATTAAGTACCTGTATTGTCTCCGCCACCTGGAACGCTCCATAAAGGAGGCCGCATATTGGACCTTTTGTTCTAATATTAAATGTATATTATAACTAATAAATAGAGTTTATAGATTCATGACGATAATGATAATTATATAATTACTAGCTGTCCCAACGGTTTCGCCCGCGTGGAATTCACTGGTTTACGAAACTGCCAGAATTTTCGAAACTTTGGACATAAAAATAGTTATTGTGTGCTAACCATGAGTGATAGAGACATGCTATCTCGGACTTTTTTGTAGTATTTTCGTAGATCTACAATTCTCCGCTACATAACTTTAGCGTATCTCTACTGGTTTACGCAGCACACGCGACTGAAGCTCCAAGCAAGGAAGTTTTTTAACAACTGCTCGATCTCTTCAACGCAATTTACATAATACCGATATGTACTGTTCACCTAAACCATTCGCAAGTATTGCACTATCTTTTGGTTAAAACCGTACAAAAAATCCGTTCAGTAGATTTTGAGAAAATCTATTACATACAGACAGAGAGCTTTTTGGGACTTAGTTTTATAATAAGTATATAAAATATCCACAAAAAAGTCCGCGTTATACAAAGTAGAATCTCTACTTTGTATAACGCGGACATTAATTTCTTTAAGAAAATTTATAGAATTATACGTTACTTTGCGGAAATCCGTATTACAAAAGTAATAATAAAATTATTTTGCTATAATCCGCGATTAAGTAAAAAGCAAAAATATATAATGCTAAATATTGAGTGGAATTTCTTTTTATACCTGACTAGCAAAGCCCCGCGGTTTCACCCGCGTCCATACAGATCTCGTGGTAGTGGAAAGTCTACGAAATCGAAGTAGATTATTTAATTATAAAAAATGAGTATCATTAGTAAGTATTCTTGGAATAAGACTTAACTCACCAAGTGCAGGCTATAACGGTAGGTTAGGTTTGTTATGGCATTATTTGATTTCGATTTACATTCTTAAATTCGTAAAATCTTTTGATTGGGATGTCGGATTTTAATAATTTAAAAAGCATTTTACAGGTATTGAAACAGTTATTCATAAAATATCATTTAATGGGATAAGGATTAATACAGAGATATGAATAAAATGGTTTGATTATTGTCGGCACTTTTACCAACTTTTACAATGTAAAAAATGTAAAAATTGGCATAACTATAATAGTTAGACATATGGTATCGCGGACTTTTTTGTGGATATTGATATGTTCTATAATACTGTAGAACATTTTTTTGTTCTATCATCAATAGTTTCCGCAGCGCACGCGATAATAGATGTTTACGACTAAATTTTTACCAAGTTATTAAAATTTTATTAGGGATCCCTATTTTTTTTGAAAATGACATATAGCCTATGTTGCTCAGTGAAAAAGCAGCTTTCCAATGGTGAAAGAATTTTTGAAATCGGTCCAGTAGTTTTTGCGTGAAAACGTAACAAACATACATACAAACAAACATACAAATCTTTCCTCTTTATAATATTAGTATAGATACATGCCTTCTCCTCGCGTCGTTCTCCTCAGTGCTGAGGGTCGTGAACTTTTCCACGGATCACATGCAGAATTCGTAAAAACACATGGAGAAACCACGAAAAAGTGCTTTACGATTTTGTCGTGGAGTCTATATCCTGATGATGCTTCAGGTGCGAGGTGAAACGATCGAGCTTGTGATAGTGTTCACTAGCTCTGTGTGTAGAGCTTGTATTTTGTGGTCGCGGTGATGGAGGTTTGTGCGTATGTTTTTACGAATTCTGCATATATCAGATATCATAGTTTTCCAATAGTATAATAAAAATTCCCCTCGCGGTTTCGTAGTTTAGGTTTTATTTATAAAAAGGAAACCATGTCCTCTCTTATTTGTCTAGTGTCGTGGATTTTACTTGAAGATCATTAAATTAAACAATTCTGCTAATATAAGTAAAAGCAGTATGTTCAAAAAGAGAAATCCAATCCTTGATTGATGTCCAGTGTTACGTGTTTTAAGAGATTTCCGCGCAGCATGATCTTGCAATGACTGGATCTAGCGACTGTCTGCAACTTTATAGAGATCGTTAGATATATAGATTAGTTCTATCCAGCCAACGCTCTACCTCTCATTTAGGGGTGGGCACCTTAGAAAAAAATGTGTTAAATTAATTTGTAACTTGTATTACGACAGATTCAATTAGAATGAATAAATACACGATGGTGATAACATAAATCTACCTCTACTGCGATACAATCTACTCTCCCGTAGGGTTGTAAAATACGTCATCATGTGACAACATGTTAACTGTTGTGCCGTCCCCGCTTAGAGTGGGTGGGATAAGGGTAGTGTTAAAGCGCCTTCAAAATAATATTAGCAGATACGCTCTGCCCTTCAATAACTATCAACCAGTGGACAGTATAATATAAAGTATTAACCTTGTACCTGTCATTCGAATAAACATCGTCCAAGCAACAACATCTTTTCTTTTCGATCGTTGATCCCATTGCATCGGAGACAGGTAGGAGGATGATGATGACTGCCATATAATCTATATCTCCTCTGAAACACATGTTAAAACAGGCGCGAAAAAAATAAATAATTTGCCTATATTGTATCTTACATAGGTAATAAATAAAGAATAGATAAAGAAAATTGTTTAGGAAGACAGTCTAGTGTGCCCGCGCCCTTCATCCCATTAGGATCGAGGGGCATTTGCGGATATTTCAATTATACGCCTTATGAAATAGTTGTCTCGCTGCTGTCGATTTCGCGGATGCCCGCAATATTGGCGCGGCGATAGGCGATCGGAATTTGCGTTGAGAAGTGTACATGTTCACAAGCGCAGCGGTTGTCTTGTGCTACTATTATTTTTGATATAATTAAATTTCAGAAACAGACAAACGTATTATGATTAATTTATTTTAAAAATTCCCATACGTCGACATATATATGGTACACAAATGTACCACAAAAAATGTACTGTACATAAGGAATTCGCTTTTATAATTATAAAATTCCTCAAAACATATTAAGACTTGCCTACAAGGTTAAAATTAAGTGTAAGAAATAATCCTCCCAGATTCGAATACGACTGTTTAATTATGTTAATGAAAAATGTTTAACAGGTTGACCGTCAAATTTCTTGCTGGTTCTTCTTGGTAAGAACAACGCTCCGAACCAGTGGTAGCTTCATAAATATTATTGATCTTTGACGATTCAAAAGAGCCTGAAGAAGCTTATTGAAAGCAGTATTATTTTGATTTGGTTTGATTATCATATCAAGTAAAGTACGTAGAATAACGTTTCAGGCTAAGAAATGTTTTAGAAAATATTTATGTAATTTTCTTTTCGTTAACAGTTTTCTGTACCTTTAACGAAAACGATGTTTTTATTTGACACACATATCACCAACTCATTTTTATACATTACGAAAACATTGCATTGAGGCAAAACAAGATTGCACCTTTATAATCGTGATCACTATATTATCAAGGCAGCCCACTTAAATATTGCCATCGTTACAACGATATAAATATATTAACGCCTTCGCTCAGTCTAACAATATAACAGCCGCCTAAAGTGCTTCACGCGCGCCGCGGTCGCTTCAAGAATGGCAGATATAGCGACCGTTTTTAAATTCTCCACAGGATCTTCATTGGAAGGTCTCCGTTTATTAGATTCTTTATTACTGCTCACCTTCAGCTTTTGAAAATAAATTTCAATACCTTGGCAAACTCGATAGATAATGATCATAATGAAATGATATATTTTTTTAACTGATACATGTACTTTGATACCAAACACTATGCTCTAATTAAAGGATACTGTTTAAGTAATTTCGTACGAGTTTTGATAGTTAAAGCTTGACAGTTTAAGCAGTTTTCCTCATAATATATTGATTTTAAATGGAGTAGTTCAGTTAATCCCAAATATATTATTGGCTAACCGTTTAACTCAGACTTCACTTGCGGGGTGCAAGGCAGACGAGGTCTGAGTTAAACGGTTAGCCTATATATGAAAACATGTACGTGTCTGTGCGTTTCTGTACGTTTATGCGCGCTTATTGCGCGTGTTTTCGGGGTTTTCATTTGTGTTTAATTATAACACGCCTACTTTTTTGAAGTAACTTATTTGGTTTTTTTATAATTAATGCCTACTTTTGTGCAATTCACAAATTAGATTTACTATAATTCTCACGTAAAAAATATCATCCTTGTTTTTAAAAAAGCACACTGAAAACAAAACCAAGCAATATTATAATAAACAGAGGTTTCAGTGATTCAGTCACATAATATTCACTGCTTTCATTCGATCCTACGTTACTGAGGAATATTTTGGCAAATGATTGAATAGTGGAGATGAAGAAGAATATACCATTAATATAATTCAATATAGGTTAAACTGTTGATAATCTGTTGTAATCTACCGCCATCTAAGATTAATCTGTTCCCCGCGGGCTGTGAGCTAAGCTCGCCATAAACGAATTAAACACCCATTAAAATTAACACCTGTTGACTACCGTTAAAGTAAGAGATCAAGGACGGAAGAATATGTATATTTATGATAACGTTCAATTTTCTCAGCTGCAAGTACTAATTAAGTTAACTATTTAAGTAAAATTGTAGAAAAAAAATTCAAGGTGCAATACTTGCAACACTTTTTAAAATTGAGCATCATTTGTAAACTCATATCTAACAACTCTTGAATTCTCTAAAACTATTAGCTCCACGGCGACTTAGACTGATTTTTAAACCATTTGTACTTTTAGCTCCAGATTGTAAAACCTCTTTGGCATGCAAAAAAAGGCCGATCTTTTGTCATTATGATTCATACAAAGATTACAGTCATAGATACACATAGATACAATACACTATAATATAAATCAAAGATTACACTGTACATAATGAAAGATTCATAACGTTATAAAAATTTTGGAGTCGACAAATATATTTTTGATACATGAATTATTAATTTCAATATATTTTATTATTATATTTTCTTATCATTGCTCGGTAAGCCTAATTATCAATAAATCACTATCATTATCACAATATTATACAATTCCATTTTATGGGGAATGCAAACGTCAGTACATTTGTATTGCACTCATGAATAGCCCTACTCAGCAGATTATATTCAGCACAACCAAAATATCATTGCTTTACCTCAAACTTAATTGTACATAATGTAAATTTCGCGATCATCGTTTGCAAATTATGTTACTGATTCGTTATAATAGTGTTATATAAACAAACTGTGATACTCAACTTAATTACAATTTATACAAATTTGCAATATCTATAAATTCAATGATGGTAAACTCATTATAGACGATTCTTGAAAATAAATGGTAAAAGGGTAGACCCTTTCATATCATATAGAGATAAGATATTTTTTAAACTTCATTTCGGTTTTTTTACTATACATCTGAAAGTATCGGTATGAAGTAGCTTTTAGAAAAACAGCTCAAAAAAATATAAATTTACCGTTTTTGTTTTATTTATTAGCTGTATATGCAACACTTATCGTGTTTTAAAAATATAACATCATTGCCTATCTGTTAGCATAATGTTTATTTAATAATAGAATCAATTTATATAGACACATGATAAACAACTATTAGGTTACGCTGAGGCCAATCCTAATCAATCAGTCTCCTCAATACACTGAATAAAATGGGAAACGAAGGAAAGTCAACTTTCGGCACTCGGATGCCCATCGATATTCACATGCTTAATGAGATGATCTACAGGGAGGTCAAACACTTCCGTAACTACAAGATATACAGGCCTAACTTTGGTTGTGAGTATTGTTTTATCCCACTTAGTATTAAAGTGACCTAACTCAAAAAAGTTGTTTGTAGCAAATTGCAATAAAGCGTAGCGTAGCCCCTACAAAACTCGTAAGTTTTAGAGAGACCCAGCATGTTAATGATAAGCGTGACTTGATACTGTTGCCAAGATTGGTTCCAGAGGAGGGAACTCTTCTACGGTTAACAGTAGGTACATGAGATTTTGTTAAAATCTTTTTTAACTGCAGTCGAATACTCTACCACTGAGCTATATCCCCGTGTATCGTAACTATAAGCTGTGATAGCCCAGCGGTGAGACCGTCCGACTCTCTAGAGACGAACAAGGGTTCGAACCCGGGCAGGCACCAATGAGTTTTCCTATTAAAATTTATGTGTCTTTGCATTGTATTTGCAATTTATCACAAGCTTTTCTGTGAAGGAAAACATCGTGAGGAAACCTGCATATCTCTAGAGAATTCTAGGGATATGTGTAACTTACAAATCCGCATTTGGACTAATGTGGTAGGTCTTAGCTCCAATCCTTGTCTCCAAAAAAAAACGGAGAGTTTAGGCCTATTCCCAGCAGTGGGATATAAACAGGCCGTTACTTTACTTTTACTTCACTTTTTTAACTTGACTTGTTAAAATTAACCTCTTATAGATCTCATATTTCTGCAGCCATTCCGGTAGCAGGCAAATTCTACGCGGCCCACGATCAACTGAAAGCGGAGACTAAAGAGCAGACTGAGAAGGTAGATAGTTACCATCGCAACGTCGCTCAGACTAGAGCTAAAGGGCCACACAGCAAGTACCCTTCACCGGCTACAGAAAACCAAGTGTAAGTAAATGCAAGGTGCATTACAAGTAGGTACTATAACAGAACTACCTTGCTATAATCCGCTCGGGTTCTTAGATTCCGCAAAGTAACGCCTGCTTCTATAAATCATTTTGCAAGGTGCATTATTTGTGAATACATATTAAAATTTGTACATATTGACTATTACACCACTCTGCAGATTCGATCGAATGATGGCAGAGTAGAATACAAAAAACATAATTCCCATAATGGGACAACTTCGTACACCGACTAGTGTACTTTAAACATCGATAGACTATTGATAGTATCAAAATTCATTGGCTAACGATAGTGTCGATAGCTGTTAAAGCATTATTAATTTTTGGTTTATTACTATTTCCTTTTCTACACGCATACTAAATTCAGCCTGAGTAAAAGTCATTAAATTCTAATACAGTATAATATCTTTGTATTTCGGCAACATCTGTTTGTTCAGAACGTTTTTATTCTTAAACCAGACAAATAAAAAAATACATGTTATTATCGAAACAAAACATTAACATTTTGATTAAATTATTTGTTTGTAGGCTTTTATTATTTGATTTATTTAATTTTCTCATATCTATTTACTTATCAGAAACTCGATAATATCAATAATTTTTTAGTAACTATCGATAGCTATCAGAAATCAAAAATATCGATGTTTAAAGTACACAAACTCTGACGGACATAGATCTCTTGAAAGTTCTTAATATCCTTTTGCTTAAGTTGTCATTCGGTGTCTAGTGGTTCTACATAGATAATTTATAGAATTAGGCGTTACTTTGCGGAGATCCATAATACCAAAGTAATAATAAAATTATTTTGCTATAATCCGCGATACAGTTAATAGAAAATATATATAGTGTTTAATGTATAGTGGACTATCAGTATTGTCATACCCGATACGTGCAGGATTCGTAAAAACACATGCACAAACCTCCACCACTTCCCCCACAATACACAAGCACTACACAGGTTCACTACGCGATTTTGTCGTGGAGTCTATCTCCTGATGATGCTTCGGTTGCGGGGCGAAATGATTGTTGAGTTTGTGATAGTGAACCTGTGTAGTGCTTGTGTATTGTGGGGGAAGTGGTGGAGGTTTGTGCATGTGTTTTTACGAATACTGCACGTATCGGGTATGACAATACTGATAGTCCACTATACATTAAACACTATATATATTTTCTATTAACTGTATCGCGGATTATAGCAAAATAATTTTATTATTACTTTGGTGTTCTACATAGAGTTATTATACTAGCGTAGGGGAGCCATAGGCAGACCTGTGTGTGCGTGTGTCCAATAAATAATGAGACAGGGAAGATGAGAGACATATCTTTGTCTAATCACAAATGCGCGGAGAAATATTTATAGCGCATTCTTAATTTACCTTAATATGTTATGCACGTGTAAAAAAGAGAGACAGTAGCCTCCTTTGCTTTCTGTTTTTATAGATTGTCAATTTTTTTAGGCTGACTCTAGTATCATGGACTAAGAATTCTGTTTATAAATTTTAATAAATAAATAATTAATAATAATCAGATGATTCCATGGTTTAAGAGTAACTTCGGATTTTATTGTCGTATTTAATGTTTACGTAGAGGTATATCAACATTGTCATTGTCTTAGAATATTTTTTTTTTATTTATTTATTTTAAAAGTACACTAACAATATACATATTATTACACTAACCACTAAATTCACATTCATACTTTAAACATACTGATATGCATATCTCTAATAAGTGCACATAACATCTACCAATTAACATCATGTAAGGCAAAATTTATACATCGTACAATTTAGGAAAACAGTTATAATTTAATTTAATATAAAGTTAATGACTATTAAAGAAAAGTTAGCACAGTTTATAAAAATAAAGAATACTTTTATATATAATAAAAATTTTCATCAATACAGCGTTTATTGGTCAAAAAATAGTTAATAAGTTTATTTTTAAAAGCAACAAATGGATCATGAAATATGTCGATGCCTGGTAATGACTTAGACAACTCGTTGTATTTCGCGCAGATACGAATAATTGGAGCTTGATTTCCAAGAATATATTACAATAGTACTATAGTATTAGAAAAAGGACGTCAAAATAAATAATAGCTCTATGATGGTCTATTTATGTTAAGAAGAGTTTATATTATATTATATTACAGTTACGGATGGTACAATAAACCTCTAGTGCCTATGGATCGCAATGACAAGCGCTTTTATCATCCAAAGCGGGAGAGTAAACACACCAAGATCGAAATTATAATTCTTATGTCCAACCCTAAGAAAAGAACGTAATGAGTTAGTAAACAAAAACATATGACAATCTTAATGTATGTACCATAAGAATTAGCTTCCTATTATAATACAAATAATACAACAAATGTTTTCCAAAGTTTTAAACTACAAATGAGTTTAAGTCATCGTTTCAATATATTTTCACTCATTTTTATCATACTGTATGATTAACTTATCATTCTATTTTCTTTACCAAGTTCTAATATAATAAAGAACACACATTTGTGAATATTTTCTTACGTTCTAGCAACATTTTATTATAATCCTTTAGTCTTGAGTGTTTTAATAAAAATAAAAATTTACCACACATATTTGAAATAAAACTCTTTTTTAATTAAGATATTATGAAACACTGATTAAGCTGTTCATTTTTTCCGTCGTGTGGTATCCGGCTGATTAGAATAGACCACCCTCATTTCTTACCGAGGTGCTGTAAAAGGCGACTAAGGTAAGTTGTCCCACCGTGTGGTATCCGGTTGAGTAAAATAGACCACCCTCTTTCTTATCGAGGGGTCGTAAAATATGACTAAGGTAAGTTGACGTCAGGCAGGCGGCTGGTCGTAAAATACGTAGCCAAATCATGTGACAACATGTTTGTAGCATGTCGTGCCGACCCCACTTAGAGTGGGATAAGGGCAGGAGAATGATGATGATGGTGATTAAGCTGTTCTTTTTTCTTTTAATACATATTAAAAATATTTTAGACCTATTCTACACTTAAGCGTTAGAGAAAATTCTCCTTCCTTAGAATATGACACATTGTACTTAATACGCACATTTACTAACTCAATGTAAGTCAACATTACAAAGAAAAAGACTGCCGATGTGGATTTAATAGCTTAAAATTTGAGCTTATTAGTATGCCATAGCTGGTGGCCTGATGTCTGCATAAAAATACGGAAGTGGAGTTTACAAACATTATAAACTTCAATGCCGGTTGGATGCTTACAGATAACACAGAGATTCATAAGAGAAATGTTCATACAGGTTTCATCACGATATTTTTATACACAAAAAAATGTATGAAAATATCATGATGAAATCAGTACACAAAAAGCCGCCGTGTGGTGTCCTGCTGACTAGAATAGACCAACTTATTTTCTTACCGAGGTGTCGTAAAAGGTGACTAAGATAAGTTGACCCGCCATGTGGTTTCCGGCTGGGTAGAATAGACCACTATCATTTCTTACCGAGGTGTCGTAAAGGGCAAATAAATAAATATAAATATATAGGACATTTACACACACGGTCGTCCGTCCTCAAAGTAAGTAACTTAATACTTGTGTTATGGGTGACGGACAACTGGTAAATATACTACGTATATAAGTTTAAATACATACCTAAATACAAATACACACCCAGGCTCGAAGAACCAACAATTTGTTTATAGCAAATGTTGGTCCTCGGCGGGAATCGAACCCGCGACCCGCGGAGCTGAAAGCAGGGTCACTACCCACAGCGCCAACGGGCTAGTCAACTAATGCAAGTTGACGTTAGGCAGGCGGCCGGTCGTAAAATACATAGCCAAATCATGTTAGAACATGTTTAAAACATATTGTGCCGAACCCACTGAGAGTGGAATAAGGGCAGGAGAATGATGAAAATAATGATGATTTCATACAAAAAAAGCGCATTATAATTAATATCAATTAAGCACAAGTTTTTTTATCTCCTAGGTGCCTTTTGCGCTAATTACCCGCGAAAGCTTGTTTAATACTACGAAATCGACGCTTTTTTTTCCTATCTGACTACTTGCTGTTAGGTCTAACGGCTATAAAAGCGTCACCAGACGGGTCTCTACCCGTTAGGTTGATAGATTTAGAGATGAAATCGAACTCCTTATTTCATTATTTTACTCAGAACTTTGACAAATATGTCAAATGTTTTCTACAACCTAAATAGAGTTTTACTATAGACCTTCTAAGATACTCTTTGAGGTTAATAATAACAACACGAATATTGTAAACGTAACTCATTTATTAATTAAACGAGAATATAAATAGGTTTAAGTTTATTAATTAAAACAGGTACAACAGAAAATATAACCACATTCTCTCAGAAAGGGGATATGTCATTTGCCACTGATTATTTTGTTGCGTAGTTACATTCCACCATACCCCTGTGACATGGGTGAGAAGAATATGGTCCTAAATCCAATTGCGTCTGTTTTTTTTTATGTAATCACTCTCGTAAAACATTGGTATACTGATTCCATCCTCTCGAGACTTTCTTCGAATAATCAGCTTTGTCCAATGGGCGTAAATGAGCCGCCGCAACGCGGTCCCTTTAACATAAAATATAATATGAGTTAAAGTTTGACAAACAATATTAATTTATATAGAGCTCTGATATTTGATAACAATTCCATAGTTCTTTCTACGGAACAGTATGCTATACTTAAAGTTGAATGGGCCATTTGACCGCGTTTCTAACAAAGATGAAGTTTGACCAAACTGTGGCTGTAGAATAATTTTTATTCAAATTCAAATTCAAATTCAAAATATTATTTATTCAAATAAACTTGTAAACAAGTGCTTTTGAATCGTCGACTCTATTGCTGGTTCGGAAAGCCGTCCTCCCGAGAAGAGCCAGCAAGAAACTCGGTGGAGCTCTTTTAAAAAAGAAGATTCTTAATACTAATTACATTTTGTCATAGCTATCCTGCACAAGGTCAAAGAGCAGCTATATCCACGCATTCTTATCATCAATGTAAGCCTCCACGGTATAATAGGCTTTCTGTATCAGCCTCTTTTTAACAGTATTTTTAAATTGCTGTAATGGCAAAGTTAAAATTGATTGTGGAATTTTGTTATAGAATCTTATACCCAAACCCACAAACGACTTACGTACTCTTACAAGGCGCAAAGCAGGAGCCGCAAGCTTATGTCGGTTCCTACTTTGTCTATTATATACATCGCCAATCTTTTTATAATTATGTATATTTTTATGCACAAAAATCAAATTGCTAAAAATATATTATCCTTAATTTTTAAAAATTATTATCCTTAATTTACACACCTTAAAGCATGTAATTAATCATGTCGCATAATATTATGTAAAAATGATCAACACTGTCATTTAGCAGTAATGCTTATGAAAAAACTTACGCAAATTCCTCATAAGTCTTAGCTGTGTTAATCGCATCGCATTTGACATCATTGACACGCCAATAGCGCCGGTCTTCTTCCACGCTTTTTTTGAGTTGACTCTCCATTGCTGATATATCGTCACATCCTAGAGGCTTATCCATTTTCGTTTTTTTTATTAATGTGTGTGGAAAGGAAAAAAATATTAAATCTCCACTTAATTTAAATTTAAATTTCCTAGAACGCGTACCTTATGTTCCAGTTCTAGTTAATGAGATTTAAAATTTTATGTAAATATAACTCACTCGTAAAGATGGAATGTATCAACTATATTGTACAAATATAATATGGCCTTCGAGTATTAGTAAGCGGTCTCCTACAAGCGATTATTATTTGACTAAACAATACAAGCGTTACTATGGTGATACGGCTTGTACCAAAAAACTTAGTAGCAGTTGGTAGCTTAAAACTTTAGTAGCAGTAAGTTGTAATGACAACTTCGTATATATTTTTGACATATTGATGTT
The DNA here is from genome assembly GCA_947086505.1 of Morpho deidamia. NCBI lineage: Eukaryota > Metazoa > Arthropoda > Insecta > Lepidoptera > Nymphalidae > Morpho > Morpho deidamia. The sequence continues at coordinate 4,683,759 of CAMTZC010000004.1, read as the reverse complement.
TTAATACATAGATGATACACTATATGTTGACATTATTTTAATAATCCAAATGTATTTTTTAAGCATGTCGTGTCCACCGATAAATAGGGTAGCATTCGACTGTTAAAATGTGTATTTATATAATTTATAGAATTAGGCGTTACTTTGCGGAGATCCATAATACAAAGGTAATAATAAAATTATTTTGCTATAATCCGCGATACAGTAAATAGAAAATATATAAAGTGCTAAATGTATAGTGGACTATCCGTTTTTTACATACTCGTTACATGCAGTATTCGTTAAAACACATGCACAATCCTCCATCACTGCCACCACAACACACAAGGACTACACACATTCACTATCACAAACTCAACAATCGTTTCGCCCCGCAACTGAAGCATCATCAGGAGATAGACTCCACGATAAAATCGCAAAGAAAAAATGGATAGTCCACAATACATTTAGCACTATATATATTTTCTATTTACTGTATCGCGGATTATAGCAAAATTATTTTATTATTACTTTTGGGTATTTATAATTAAGTTAATTATTACTGTATACTCTGTAGGCGGACCTATGATTTAAATAAAGAAAATAAATAAGTAGCAGTCTTATACTATTCATTAACTTCTTAGGCAATGTTAAATTTAAATTTATTTAATAGTTTCAAGGTTTAATACATATCAAACAAGAACTCTTTATAATACAACTCACTCGCATTTACTTCTGATGGCACTACAATTATATCAGTTGCGTAGCTACCGGAGGGCTAAATGGGGCAGTACACCGGGGCCCCCAAGCTCAGGTGGCCCTTGGGACTCTGATTTATTTTAATTAAATAATTTATCAAATTATTAATTCCTAGACTCTACGTGTAAAACAAGGACGTGCCCTGCTAAGTACAATTGACTAGTGAACTGATGATAAAGAGGATTTGAGAAGAGCAATTATATAAAAAATAATTTCTATTTGTTATAATTTTAATAAAGTTAATCAATCAAATGTGTTTTTAGTGTCCTGAGAGAAAAAAATACATCTAAGTGAGTCAAATATAATTGACAAAATAAATGACTTTGTCGAGAAAACACGCCGTGGTATTAAATCATAATAAGTGAAGTTACGAATTTGTAGTTGTTGAGTTATAGCACAAATCGTGCCTCTGTAGAGAGGCCGCGGATTTCATAGAATAACTGCTAATGCTAACATTTATAACTTAAATTATATCGCTTAAGTAGTGTTTTTATGTGACTATTCATTTAAAGCTATTATAAATGTGCCGACTCCATTCAGAGTGGGATACAGACAGGAGGATGATGACTAGATCGAAGCTGAAACCTTTTCTCCAAAATAAGAGAAGAGGTCTTTATATACAATAGCCTATTAGCAGGTCACTACAACTATAATCGCATTTACATATGGTTTTTCCAACTACGATATTTTTCAAGACTTTGACGTAGATAAAATGGAAGTAAGAAACAATAAAAAAACAAAAACAAAGTAAGAGCCAACAACTCCAAAAATAATTTTTCAAATAAGTGAGCTAAATAGTAATGGCGATTCCAACTTAGGAAGGCTATGGGAACTACAGTTAGTAAAAGTTAAATATATTATTTGTATTTTGCTGTTAATAAAACAAAAATGGATACCTTCTTAATGTTTCACGCATTGTCATTGTTTCTCACTAAAATTTAATCTAATAATTTTACGATTATTGTCTAAAGTTATTTTTTTTACTTAGAAAAGATGAATACCGTTACAATACCGTACAAAGACCCACGTCTTTTAGCGCTTTCTAAATAAATCATATCTATTTACTTTCTCTTTTAGGTTTCACCAATTTTTATATATCCTATTATAATATTGCATATAAATCAAACAAGTTTTAACGATAAGCAAGTAATACTTTCCTTTTTTTATATATGATACCAAATATTTTGTTGGTTGTTGTATTGTTGTTTTTTAACTGCCTTAAATTTATTTAAAGATTAGCTGTGCCATTGACGTCGCTCACGTGGAAATGTTTGTCACAAAATTTTCCCGAATTGATATTTTGAACAAAAAAGTAATTATTATGAGTTAACCATAAGAGATAGAGACATGCTATTACGGAATTTTTCGTTATATTTTTGTAGATATACAATTCTGTAGTACATTACTTAATGTATCTCTGCTGGTTTACGCGGCGCACGCGACTATAGCTCCAAGCAGCTGCGCTTTTTCACAAACGCCCGACCTTTTTAACACAATTTGCATAAAACCGGATTCTTCCGGTAGAATTGTTCTATCTTTAAGTAAAAACCATACGAAATTCCGTTCAGTAGGTTTTGAGAAAATCAATCAAACAAAGTCCCCAAATAAAGCTATTGGGGACTTTGTTTTATATGTATTTTTAGAGCAGAACTTTTAGAACAAAATATTAGGCTCTCCACCTGTATTGTAACCAACACTAAAACCAAAGGTGAAGTATACCGAAAAACGTCCAGTTAACATTGGATCATATGAAGCGCCTACAAAAACGAAACTATTTATATCCACAAGAGACATATTGCTACGTATGTTTGAGTCGGTCAAAAGAGATGCGATGTCTTTTCTCGGAGATATAACACAGGTAAAACAAGGTCAAGTGAGATCATTATATCGAGTATAATATTAGTAAATGTATTACGAAATTTTATCAATTTAATTACCAGGAAATCCATTCAATATTTTATAAGTACGTATAATTTCGAACAGTTCAAAAAGGAAAATTCATTACATGCCAATAATAAAATGGTTCGCATAAAATTTAGGACTACATATCCTTACCTTGCAAAATTAACTTTAAAATGATTTCGGGTCGCTGTTTCTGCTCCAAATAAAGTCATAACAATTGTGGGCGAATTAGTAACTCGACACTTGTATACACGATTACAATGCACGGAGTGGGTCATTGCATTAATGCGATGATTCCAAACATTGGATAAATCAAATATTTAACTAAACTCGATTATTTCTCGAATATATTACCTTAGCAGAGATACTCTTAGTCCAATTATAATAATAAATGGTCATATGAGCCTTATGTCCAGACTTGGACTTAACAGTGTTAGACTTAAAAGCAAAATCAACTTTCTTTACTCCTACGCCGTAAAGTAGCGGCCTGTTATAATCCCACTGCTGGGTATAGGCCTCTTCTCTCCGTTTCTGGAGAGAAGGGTTGGAGCTACGACCTACCACGCTGCTCCAATGCGGATTGGTAGGTTACACATATCTCCAGAATTCTCTAGAGATATGCAGGTTTCCTCACGATGTTTTCCTTCACCGAAAAGCGTGTGATAAATTGCAATTATCAATTAGACACATGAGTTTTAATAGAAAAACTTATTGGTGTGATAGTCAATCAGATGAAAGAATTGTATAATACGTTCATTTATTGCCCTCAATTTCTATTCCAATAACGTATTGTAATTTGCGAAAAATTAACATTGAATATTAACTTTTATAGTAGATTCAAAGTCCCATCATACGTTGAAACACCGTTACACTGTATGACCGACCGAGACCTCATGGTAAAGCTTTTTTTGACAAACAAGAATAACATCGATCTCATAAAAGATTCAAGGCGCAGTGTCTAGCAGGAATTCAAATTGTTAGGCTGGGTGCGTTCGTTCTAATCATGGTGTGACTGATGTCTGCAACAAAACAATCGATTGAGCTTTCACACGGTTCACATACCAACCGCTAGATGGCGTACGTGGATGTGAACTTTTGACGTGAACTTGACTAAAACTTTTTAATAACTTAACCAAAATACTTTAGCTTTTTAAAGATTATATACTGTGATATCCGTTTAAAATTTAATATAAATGTGTTGTATGTGCAATTTAACTATTCAAATATGTTTTTATTGTTTCCAAGTCATGCTATGCGATAATAAATCAGTACACTTACTGCTTACAAAATTTAAAGAATTTGAGTGATTCAGGTAAGAAATATTTTCATTAGCGATCCCACTTTTTTTTATTTAAAATAAAGCTTTAGAATCTCATTCTTGACTCATTGACCATCGTAGTTATCAAATAGATTCGTATATCTACTTCCTACTTTCAATTTTTATGACTGTCCATCTGGGTGACTTTTATTTAAATTCAATGTAGTGACAATATTTATGCGTTTAGATAGTAAGAAAGGTTCCTTAAACATTGCGTAAAATATTTATTAGACTCCTACATAACTTACTTACTTTACCTATGATATCACCTTATTCGACACAACAAAATGATATTTTTAAGTTAAGTTTTTTTAAAGTTGTAAACATAATATGTTTTGCTTAAAAGTTTGTGCGGACAGCCTTTTTTAAAAAGAGCAATTAACGACAGTTTTGTAACAGAATAAAACTGTTTGAAATTTTAATACTGTAACCTATTTATTACAAATCATAATACGGACTTTAGATAAATATAAAAATCCATTAACCATTAACTGAGCTTGAATAATGCTTTTTTGACAGTTTAAGCCTATGGTGATATAGATTTAGATATTTAGTTGAAATATTTGTAACATATTTGATTTAAAAACTAGTAGTCGAACAAAGTAACCTTCGCTTTATAATAATAATTAATACAACATGCAAAAATATGTTACTTCTAATGACAAACACATTTACTCTTTTGAAATCATGATTAAAAATCACTACAAATAAAATATTCATATGTAAATTAAAATTACAAGTTACTTGATATGTTAATGATGAAATAATAACCAAAAATTATTTAATAATTTTATTTCATTGAACACATTAGATTTAATACTAAAACAATTGTTTTTATATCCTACAATTTAATAAATGATCACATCATAGTAAAGAAAGGCACTTTCTTTTGAAAATATTGACATGAAAAATATTAAATACATCTTCATAGTTCTTTCTTCACAAGAGCCTAAATTGGTGCAACTTATATATTTTGACATGATGCAGATATTTTAATGTTTTTTATATTTTTTTGGTTCTTTGTGTGCTTTCTTAGACTTCTTCGATTTCTTCTTTTTTCTTTTCTTTTTATATTTATCACCACTATCTGACGATGATGATGAAGTGCTACTACTGTTGGATGAAGATGCAGAGCTAAAAAAAATATTAATGTGATTAAAATGCATGATAAAAATGTATACTTTTATTTTTGTACACAGCTTCAGCTGTTATTTTATCCCTATATAGAAGTCATCATGTATATTATAATCAATCAATAATTTGGAACCTAGTTTTAATTTTGTCATGCTAAAGAAAAAATATTCTAAATGATTTTCAAATTAATTTATTTTAATTATACAATGTAAATTATCATAGTATTAACATGAAAAGCTGACTAGCATCTTTAGGTAAATGGGGAGTAATACTCTATGGGTCTATTTTTGGAGACATATAAAACAAAATTGGTAGCGTTTATAAGCAAAGCTCCTTGGCAGTTTCCTAAATTTTCAACAATGATTTGAATTTTAAGTCATGTATATAAAACCTATAAAGTTATATATATATACATAATGTTTTTCACACTATCTGTCTATTGGTGATAACAGCATTAAAGTCTGTTCAATAGCCACAGTGTTTCGGGGCACTTTGTTTTCTAATATGAAATTATGATATGAATTTAGTAGTCATTTATTTATTTTAAAGCTATCTACAACTGTTGCTAAGTATATTATATATATTATTATAAAGTATATTATATATATTATTTTTTTAACAATTCATATGAATTATATGGGACAATGGAACACCTTGTTCCACCACCACTTGAGTAACTAAATATATCAAGGGAGAGGGAACTGATAAATATACTTCTTATATAATTTTAAATAAATACATAAATACACATAGACTCCAAGAACCTGTCACTGACAACTGCACCAAAAGGACAGTGTAACAAAGCATAAAAAATTATCTGTTTATAAATTACCAACTAAGGCTAAAGAATTTAATACAATAATAACACATTAAAACAATAAATTTGACCACAAAAGCAATAATACAGGAAAAGGATTATTGATAATATTATAAAAAGTAAATATAATATAGATATATGCTAATGATAAGCAATAGAGACGATACAGATAGAAACACTAAATAATACCGAGATCTTTTCCTTTTTTTACTTTTCTTTTTTTCCTTTGTCTTTTTTAGTTTTTCCTGCAGCTTTTGTTTCAACTCGGCTTCTCTTAATGTCTGTAGTGGTGTAGCATATTCCTCCTCACTGTCACTACTTGTACTGCTAACATCAAGAACTATTTCTTTGTTAGGGTCAACCTTTAAAAAACGCCATAATAAAGTTTGTGATTCACCTTAGAATTGGCAAAAGGAACTGGTAAAGAATATATAAGCTGTGTATGCATTGTCATAAAAAACCATAAAAATATACAATATGTTTAATATATTCAAGTAAAGTACTCATTATAAAGTCTGAATATAAAATAATAAATAATCTGTACTCAGATAAAGTTTTATTTTAATTTACAATTTCATTTTAATTAAAAAAGTGATATATTAAACTGTACTGCGTCCAATACCCGAGAATTTGAAAGTTATTATAATGAATAAATCATTATTTAAACGATATATTTTTAATTATTGTATACATATTGTCTGAACTTACTTTTATAAAGTTTCTGCATTGAAAAGTTAAGTGCCCCGCATAACCACACTTTTTGCAAGCTGCCCTCAAACTATCTTTTCCTATTTTGCTAACTAAATCAGTATAATTGGACATTTTAAGTTCGTTATTTTAGTTAATACTTAATACTAACAGTTACTTCTGAGTATTAAGTTGAAAAGCATTCCAATTACTTAACGTAAATACCACATACGTCAAACCAAAGTACCACAGACTAAAATACACACTACACAGTACCTACATACGGCATAGAATAGATTTTATATTTTGGCCGAGAGGTTTTCTATTTATTAGTAACGTTTGATTACATGCTGTGATAGTAATATGTTTTTAGTTTATTGTTAAACTATTTATTATTTCTTAATTACTAATAATTTGGTATTCTTACATTGGCTTCACAGTATATTTATAGCAATTTAATTTTTGTCCATAAGAATATACATAATTATAAAAAGATCGGCGATGCTTATAATAATACAAAGTAGGAACTGACATAAGCTTGCAAAAGTACGTAAGTCGTTTGTGGGTTTGGGTATAAGATTATATAATAAAATTCCGCTTTTGACTTTAACTTTGTTATTAAAGAAACGATTATATTCAATTTGTTTTAAATAGGCGTCAAGAGGTCCATAATACTTAAGTAATAAAAATATTATTTTGCTATAATCCTTGACAGAAATTTATTGCGGCCTATAGCGCAATATTATTTTCATCTTCTTCAATAATCAATCTTGTAGTATAAAAATATTATAAAACACTACAATTTTACATATAATCTGCTTACCTCCGAGGAATTTTTTATAGTAATAAATATTCATGTATATATTCTATCTTGTATTTCTCTATACTTCACTTATATTCTTATACTTCAACAGATATGCAAGATTTATACAATAAGAAATAGAAGAAATGTTAGAAGATGGCAGAGTTTTTGCCATTATGCGACGTGCTCTTTAACGTGATATCTCTTGCCGGGTATTTCTGCGATGTGGTGTTTGACCTCGTGATGGGGTATGCGCTACTTGAACGGGGATACAAATGTACCTTCGCGGCCACGATATCTATCGTGATTATGTCGCTACTAATATCACAGGTTTGCTATAGCTTCATATATTGCAATATATAAACAGAGATTACTTAGTTATATTATTATTACTTAGTTATATTATTATAACTTATTCCGAGTTGTCCTATGATCATAATATAATTCTTGCGAAGCGTAGTTGTCGCTCAGTATGCACTACAAAAAGGACCCGGACTGCAATCGCCACACGTCAATATTTGCGATTAAGTTGCTTCCTGTATAATAGAGTGAATTCTATTTTAAACATTTATCCATTAAATTATTACTCCTGTAAATTAAAATGTTTATCTTGGCTTCATTCGCTCACTTATGAAGAAACTGAAAACCTTCTGAAAGTGGTTGGTTAATTTATACTCACACACCCTCAATACACACACACACATGCACACACACATACGCACGCACGCTCCCATTCACACACACACACACACACACACACACACACACACATCCACATCCACACACACACACATTTCACACTCGCATCCATACGTATGCTTACGCACTATGGCCCTCACTTATATACACAATCGATTTTAATATTCAAGTATAGTTTATTTTATTTTTATGTAATATCTTTTATACCTAGTAGTTTCTTTCAGTTTAGTTTTAGTTCTGGAACTCTGTATTTAATATCGGAGGCGGGCGTTGATATCTGCAACGCAGTTTTTAACTTTTGCATTATCATCGCTACCATTGTAAAAGAAAAAATGTTATTGTTCCACAATAAATAAATTTCATTTCATAAATTTCATTTCATTTCATTTCATATATTGGTTGTAAGAAACACTCTTCTAAGTATTTAATTTTTTTTTGATGATCTATTGCGCTTCCCTTTAGTTTTGCTTTATAGAAAGCATAATATTTTTAAATACATTTCAGTTAACGCGACATCACAACGCTAAATTGGGTGTGAAAAGCGTTAAGTAAAGCTCACAATAAGCCCAAATAACATTAGAAAACGTCGTCCAGAAACTCTGACCGTGACCTCTTTAGGCACGTCAAGTGGACCAAACTGTGAATATGATTAATTATCGATATTATAAGACAAGACCGACAGCTACGTGTGATAAGTGTTGGCAATTTTGATATTAGTTAGGGTCACATTATACGCTATTCAGGCTTATAAAGGTTTCACTATGAAATTTTATCGGACAAGGACCAAAGTGACTAAGAGCAATAACTTAAAACCGATGAAGGTTGCGTAATAGAACGATTATTTTTTTAATAACTACTAGAATGGATTTTAGATGACTAATTACTCATTCTCAAGTGTTTATATTCCAGGTCCTATCGCTACGGTGGTATCTCCACGTATGGTGGGCGAGCGAGGGTCGAAAAGATCGCCCGCCCTGGCTGCCAATACTTTTCCACTGTCTCCAAATGGGGGTACTGTGGCGTTATGCACGTTTGCTTGTGCCTGTCGAGTTACGGAGAGTGAAGCACCAAGTTCGTGATCTTTGTAAGTTGTGCATAAAATTGCAGAAATATGAATACAAAATTGTTAAACTAATTAAATTTGATTTCTAATGAATGAATAATCTTCAATGGATATTTTTTATCCATGCTAATACTGTGAATGCGAAAGCTTGTTTGTCTGTTGGCACAATTGTTATCCCATTGTATTGCTTATACAATGGGATTACGTATGGGATGGAAAAATTCCCATTATTATTTCGGAAGTAGGGAAAAAATTGCATTATTCAGGTTACTTAAACGGTGAAATATGAATTATTTTTATTGTTTATTCTAAATTCCTATCGATAATATAACATAAAAATATAAATTGTCAATTCTGTAAGGAAAATAGAATAGAAAAATATTTTTTTTTGGCTTTCTTTAGGACCATAAATATTTCCGAAACGTACGAATCCGTTTATTCGCTTGAGCGTTTAAATGGTAGAAACACACAAAAAGAGAGAGAGATAGATAGTTAGAAACAGAGAATGAGCTTCGCATTCACACACAAACATGATCGACTTGATACAAGTATTCAATCCTAAGTATATTCAACATTGTCGTATCCAGGTATGCTTCGGTTGGTGCACGCGTTTTGCGAAGCGGCGCCGATGCTACTTCTGCAGTTGCATATCTTGTTAAAGGACGCTGACTTGGAAACAGCCAATGAGCTGGCTGTTACTCCAGATCCCACCGTAGATGAGCCATCAGGTATGTGTGTTGCAATTTTGTGGCCACAGTGCAATCTATTTCGGCTCAGCAAGACAAACGCTATAACTACACCACAATTTAGCCCAACATACACGCTAGCTTAGCTCACGACCTAGATATCAGCATCTAATAGTACCATCATCTAGTAGTCGCTCGAGTCTCGTAAGAGACTGGCTCTGGAAAAGCGTATAGAGTACAAGTGTACACAGCACAGTATAGAGCACAAGTATAGTCAGTTTAATAGGTCAGTTGATGCAACCGTTCGTCTGTCAGCCCAGAATAATCGAGAGCATACATACTACAAATGTCCTTTTGTCTTTGGTGCGAAAAACTATACCTTCAGCATATCTGAGTGGCATACCTTTTTCCTGGCTCACTAATGTACCCAAAGGTTACATTATATTAGTTTTTAAATATTAGTACCAACCATTACCATCCTACAGGTAGACAAAGGCCTCTTCTTGAAGATAAGGATAAGACCTATAACCAACCACGCTGTTTTGATGTTAATTAGCAAGTTTCAGATATGCCAGAAACTGTCTAGGGTCGGTTTATCTAAAATTCCTTACTCTACAAAATATGAGTTATAAAACGAATGTAATTTTGAAATTTTTTGGCAAATATCAGAATTACTATGTAGAACTTATCGTAGATTCTGAAGGATATTTGCATCAACCAAATGGTTATTTTTTATGAACTCGTGGACATAATGTAAGAAATAGGCACTACACAGCCAAGGATGGTAAGCATTAAGCTGTATCAAGCGAGACTAGGCTTTAGCCTTTATTTAATAATTAAAAGTAACCTGTGTTCGCTAAGACAAATAAAATCAAAATAAACTTTATTCAAGTAATGCTTTTTACAAGCACTTTTGAATCATCAAGGATCGATTAGAATTAATGGTTACGACTGGTTCGGAATGTGGCTCTCACCGAGAAGAACTAGCAAGAAAATCGGCAGACAATCCTTTAAACGTTTTCAATTTACATTACTTAACCCCGGTCTTGTTTGAAGCTGATTTTTAAAGATTTTTAAATCCAAGAATTTTTTAATATGCTTATAATTATGCTTATAATATGCGTATAAGCATATTTCTTACGCTTAATTTAAACTTTTCTATTGATAAGTCTAATAGGGTTGTCCAAATAATTGTTCATTATAATATAAGCATAAGATATCGAATTTTCATAGCCAACAAAGCATTTGCGGAGCTGAACGTGATCTCAGCATCTCTCTCGTTATTCTCCGTGTGTTGGGCGCTGGCTAGCTTTAGCAAGAACGTCCGTCTGCAAAACGTGCATCGGCTAGTGCTAACTTGGCTTGGAGTTATATTTCAAGTACGTATTTGTTAATACTCGATATTGCTTTTAAGGAATGACATCTGCTTGATTTTTCTTCGGTTAATTTCAAGTTGTGAGTAGACTCTTTGTTATCGCAGTTTTTATGGCGACTTGGGACGGTGTCGGCGCGGATATGCGCGCTGAGTGTGTACGCTCTAGTCTACGAATATTGGGTGTTTTTAGTTATAGGTAAGTCTTTTCCTTATCTATCTTTCTACCAACTTTAGCTTCAAAATGCACCCACATATGCAGAAAAATTGCGCGTGAAAAATTTTAACGTATTTAAATTTTTAATTATACTAGTAATTCTGAATATTAAACAATTTTTTCGAGCTAGAGTTTAGTTTCTACTTAATCTTCTTTGCTTACTTTCCACTGCTGCGAAAAAGTCTTCTCTCTAAGTACGATGAAGAACAATAGAAACAGAGCGTTTAAATGTTTTTGATTTGGAAAAACAACTTCTAAATATATTTTCACTGCAGACCGGATCGATGCCTAATGTCATATCCCTGAATTTAACTCTTTTAGCACCAAATGAATCAAGCGTACTTAAGCGAAGAATATCGGGCCGAATTAGCGAATATACAGAGGTTTGCGAAAATGATCGTAAAAACGAAATTAGGAGTGATATTTACAAAATTTAAAAAACAAAATACTGCGAAATAAACGGAACTTAAAATAAAGCAAATCGCGTTACGATATTTATTGAAAATACTTTTGAACACCGACTACACGTTTGACAGATCAAGAAAGACCGAAATAAGATTTAATTAGCTTTCTGTTAACTATTATAAAAACGATAAAGATTGCGATAAGCATAAAATATAACAAAAAGTTAAATCCAATAACCATTTTTTCACTTGGGTTGCATCATCCATTGCATCATTTTATAAAGTTATATTAAACTCAGACCTCTTGTGATGAGTATAATAAGGCTCCAATATAGGCGCGGTTTTTTTGACAAGTGCCTTTTACTACCGAACGACGATATATCGTAAAATGGTAGTAAATAGGTTAAGTTTCGTTTTCCCAAAGGTCTCCACTGGGTATCAATGTTCCTGTGGCTGATATCTCCAAAGAATGTGTTCCACGGCGAACGAATAAGTCGTCCGCGCAAAGCTTACCTCTCGGCGCTGATTGCGTTTGTCTATGTCTTCGCGTACATCAACCTACAAGAGCACAACCATAGACAAAAAATGGTAAGTGTTTACTATAAATTTATTTTGGTATTTAACGAAAATAATTAATCTATTATTCAAAATTAAAATATATCTATATAATATATTATATAACATAATATATTATGCAGAATATACTTATTTATACGTATATTCTACATCCAAGATTAATAAGCCGTACCAAATGCAAATTGTTTTTTTTTTGTTACCGTGGAGTCCATCGTGCCACAACTTTTGCATTGCTATATTTGCTACAAGAAACTCGGTGGTTGCCTTTTCAAAAGCAAGTAAAGTAACGGCTTCTTATTATCCTCTTCTCTCCGTTTTTGGAGAGACTATGGTTGGAGCTTAGATCTTGGCAAGCACCTTTAAACCCTTAAAAAGAGTCGCACTGTGGTCTAACCGCTGGACTATCACAGCTTCAATAATTACATAATAATTATTTATACCAGAGTTCCCCAAACTTTTTTGTGTCGCAGACCCCTTGCCATGTTTTACCGTGTTGGGTAGACCCCCTACTTACTTAATATTGATTGCCTGTAAATTTCTAACTGCAGTGAAGTTTAGTGTTAAAAACTTAAAGTAAAAACACGTGTTAATTTATACATTTATTAATTGAATTTAAATTAAAACTACTCAAATAAAATTTTGTATCTGTTATGTATAATATACGTAACATTAAATAAACATAAAATAAACTATAAATAATATGTATTGCGACCACAAAGCGAATACCAACATCCTACAACTTACACAATTTTATAAACATATATAATGATTTTTTACTTCATAGGTATTTTTATAAATAATGTATATGTTTTGATATTATAAGATAGTATAATGTAAATAAATAGGTACTATCAGTGTATGTGTTGAGATCCACTATCGTGGACCCCCATTTTCATTTCATGGACCCCCAAATTTTTTTTCGCTGATGTAGACCCCTTGCAGGTTGTCATAGACCCCTAGGGGTCGATATAGACCACTTTGGGAATCACTGATTTATACGAACGCTTTATTACGTACTTAGCTCAGCGTACCCAAGGAATTACTAATTAAATAATTTAAATTTTGACAAACACGAAAATAATCATATCTTAGGTGGTGTTCTACTGTGTGATGTGTGTTGAGAACTGTGTGCTGGTGACGGCGTGGTGGTGGTCGTGGCGGGGCTCCTTGAGGCCGTCCGCGCTGGCGGCGGCCGCGGCCTCCGCCACACTGGCGGGCCTCGCTTTCATGCTACTGTACTATAGGTGAGGCCTCGGTAACACGGCGGAAAAATATCGACTTCCGCATCAGGTATCATTTAATAAACCAAATGATTTATAGAAGCAGGCGTTACTTTGCGGAATTCCATATTACAAGCAATATAACAGAACTAACTACTTTGCTATAATCCGCACGGGTTAAGTGAATGCATGCAAAGCCAATGTGTATGAAGCAGGCAAAATCTACGTACCTTATACATGCAAGACAAGCCACCACATGCACCCCAAGGCGCAATTCACCAGCAACAACGCACACAAAAGCAGCACACACACCCACCACCACAATCTCGACGATCGTTTCGCCCCGAAACCGAAGCATCATCAGGAGGATAGACTCCACGACAAAAATCGTACTGCGCCGCGCTACCCATACAAGCAGTCTTAAATAGTTCAACTCCCACCAATACCCTCCCCTCCGAACACATGTAGCAAAACGGAATTAGATACATTTACTTGCTCGTTAATTAAGTGACCATTGTTATTTTTTTTGCATTACGTATTGCATTACGATTTTTGTCGTGGAGCCTATCCTCCTGATGATGCTTCGGTTTCGGGGCGAAACGATCGTCGAGATTGTGGTCGTCGGTGTGTGTGCTGCTTTTGTGTGCGTTGTTGCTGGTGAATTGCGCCTTGGGGTGCATGTGGTGGCTTGTCCTGCATGTATAAGGTACGTAGATTTTGCCTGCTTAATACACATTGGCTTTGCATGCATTCACTTAACCCGTGCGGATTATAGCAAAGTAGTTAGTTCTGATATATTGCATTTAATAAACCGTTTTCTATTAGTATGGTAATGGGGATTACATAATTATGTTACTCATACCAACTTATAACAGAAGCTTCCATCGCAAAATGTTTATTTGCAAGATGTCGGTAATTATTTAAACAGAAACTGCTATATGTTGCAGGCGTAACATTTTCAACTAATATAATCATCATTCTCCTGCCTTTATCCCACTCTAAGTGGGGTCGGCACAACATGTTACAAACATGTTGTCATATGATTTAGCTACGTATTTTACGACCGGCAGCCTGCCTGCCTGACGTCAACTTACCTTAGTCGCCTTTTACGACACCTTGGTAAGAAATGAGTGTCATCTATTCTATGCAGCCGGATACCACACGGCATTTACCTTATTCGCCTGTTACAGCACCTCGGTAAGAAAGGAAGGTGGTCTATTATATTCTGCCGGATAGCACACGGCATTTACCTTAGTCGCCTCTTACGACACCTCGGTAAGAAAGGAGGGTGGTCTATTCTATTCGCAAAATTAATAATAATTATAGAGAACGTCACAAAAAAATATATATTTAACGGGATGAAACTTATGATAGGAGTAAAAATGTATATACACGTTCATTAGAGTAAGGCCCTAATTTACAATAAGCTATGGTCCAGATTTAGCAGAGATTTACTCGTACTTAGGATGTTCCCCAATGTAACAGTTTCTTCGCTATGCTAGTAAAACTTAATATTGTAAAATCTGCTAGAATTGAAAGCATTACCAAATTTGTAACAAACTGCTATGAGCCATAAGAGGTATAATATGATTTTAACTATTAATTCCATATACAAAATAAAACATTGACAATTCATAGACGCGACGATGGCAGTAAGAGTTTCATACCTTTAGTAGCAGGAAACTTGTTTTTCCCGTGGTGCTGTATAAAGTACTTTATAACCTCAATCATTTAATAGTCTGAAAGTATGAATCGCTATAGCTCCATACTAGTTTTGTACGATCACCTAAGAAGAGGAAACCGTAAAATTTAATACATCAGTATATTTTGCAGATATTTCCACGTCCGACGACTTGGATACATGCTTGGCGAGCATCAACAAGGGACCAACAGCACGAATGCGTCGTCGCAAGATAAAAATGGTAAAACTTTGTTGTCTATTCTCCCATTGATATCTTTCTATTAAATATCTACGACTATGACTCGACTGAAAATTTTCTTAACTGAATTGATTTCTTACCATAAGCGTATATTATGGTAATTATGTAGACACTCACACACACACACATAATTATGACATATATTTCGATTTACATTCACCCATATTGTATTTTTAGAAATGGCAGGAATTTCACTTAAATATTTCAGCTTTCTCACATAGTCAACAAAGACTAACGTACAGCTACAACATTTGATAGGTTCAGTTTCATATAATTTGGAATTATTATGCCAGGACGATTCTACCACCAGTTCGGAACGCCGTTATCCACTGAGAAGAACTGGCAAGAAACTCAGGGGTTACTCTTATCACGAATATTAACTATTCGAGGCTAGATTCTAATAACAAATAACACTCAATGTAGGTAGGTAGACGAGTGTCTACCGTAACAATATTAGAACGGCACAGTAACACTAATTACACCTGTTTGTTTAACCAAGACAGGTTGTAACACGATATTATTATCGTGTTACAACCTGTTTAATAATAAAAATTTAATAATCGTACAAGTCTCGTTTACAACGAAACTCCAAGAGAACGGTGTAGCCGCGTAAGCGTAAGTTAATAATTGTTAGAGTCGAGT
Source organism: Morpho deidamia (assembly GCA_947086505.1). NCBI lineage: Eukaryota > Metazoa > Arthropoda > Insecta > Lepidoptera > Nymphalidae > Morpho > Morpho deidamia. The sequence goes on along the minus strand of CAMTZC010000004.1, from coordinate 4,667,542 downwards.
ATTACTGTAAGACTGACTTCAATATGGCGGACTCCATCTTTTATAACTAATTTTTGTTCCAAAAGCAAGTCCCTTTCTTGCTATCGGCCACGTGATTGTAGTGTTGCCAACTTTCATTCCTGACAATATATTATTATATTAATTATTAACACATTAATTAACAATATTAATAGCAACATAAGTTCATTGAAAACTCATAAACCCCAATGCCTTAGGGTGGATCACAGAATATTTCGGATTTCAATGAGAAAGATAATTGCATCATTATAAAAATATTTACTTATGTAAGAAAGCCAAACCATCGTTCTTTGCGACTCAGTCTCGAGTATTCCATTCTTATGAGATAAGGTTATTATATAAAAATTCCTAAGAAATTTTTCAGACATTTAAACTAATTTTAAATTTTTGCACCAACGTAAAATTTCTAATGACCTTAATATCTCCAACCAGGTAAATCAAGTCAGTCCGATAACGTCATACCGGGTGTATTTAACTGCAGATTTTCGAATCCAGTGAACAATAGGTAAGTGTTAACTTAATGGATTATCATAGAAGTGTCTTTAAAATATAGTTTCAATTACTTGCTATGATAGGTACTCGAGCGGGAAAAGGTTTCAGAATTATTATGAAATATAATATTTGAAGGTTAGTGATAAAATTATCACACAGATTATTTAAAAGAGCAACAACGTTAAGATTACTACTCATTTATTTTTTTTATTATTTTATTTTAGGCATTTTTTTTTCAACTAAGATTATATATTAGTTTTAGATACTAAGATTTATGTTTTCCTAATTTCACATAAGGTGCAAGTCGTGTTTGCCTTAATACGATTGTACATGGTTATTGTACCATTGAATTTAATAATGTATCTTAACTATGTTTAATGTAACAATCGCTGGCAAACCATAATAAATAAAAAATAAAAAATAAAAAAAAAGAACCCCTTTAAAAGAGGTCTAAATTAGAATGCAGACTAGGAGACAACAGCAGGCCTACCATGAACTCTTATTGCGACTCAAATGAAGACGTAAACGACGACCGCTAACCGCTTTCTTTCGTACCATGAAGTGTGAATTTCATTGATGCCGTGTGGTATCCGGCAGGATAGAATAGACCACCCTCATTTCTTACCGAGGTGTCGTAAGAGGCGACTAAGGTAAATGCCGTGTGGTATCCGGCTGCATAGAATAGACAACCCTCATTTCTTACCGAGGTGTCGTAAGAGGCGACTAAGGTAAATGCCGTGTGGTATCCGGCTGCATAGAATAGACCACCCTCATTTCTTACCGAGGTGTCGTAAAAGGCGACTAAGTAACGGCCGGTCGTCAAATATATAGCCAAATCATTTGACAACATGTTTGTAACATGTTGTGCCGACCTCACTTAGAGTGGGATAAGGGGAGGAGAATGATGAATGATGACGAAGTGTGAATTTCAGTGGGGTCGTAATGTTTGAAAAGGACAACGTTATATGAACTATAGATAACTCTGTCTCTTTTACTCAGATGTTCTTAGGACGAATTCCGAACGCTCATTCGGCAACGACTTAAAGTGTGCGTCTTTAAGACGTCACGGTATGAAAAAGTAAAACAATTTCGTTTACGCCTTCAATTGAGTCGCAATAAGAGTTCATGGTAGGCCTGCAGATACTTGAACTGAGCAAATTAATTATTTTGCAAATAGAATGGTCTAAAAAAAAAGTAAAGTAACAGCCTGTTACTATGCCCACTGCTGGGCTAAGGCCTCCTCTCTCCGTTTTTGGAGAGAAGGATTGGAGCTAAGACCTACCACGCTGCTCCAATGCGGATTGGTAGGTTACACATATCCCTAGAATTCTCTAGAGATATGCAGGTTTCCTCACGATGTTTTCCTTCACCGAAAAGCGTGTGATAAATAGCAATTATCAATTAGAAACATAAGTTTTTAATAGAAAAACTCATTGGTGCCGGCCGGGGTTCGAACCTATGTCGCCTCTAGAGAGTCGCACGGTCTCACCGCTGGGCTATCACAGCTTGAATGGTCTATAGTCCATATTAATTGTGTTCAGCGCAGCCAACGGTCGCAAAAAGAAAAAGCCCACCTCCTTTGTCCCACCGCCTGCAGCCCCGCCCGCCGCCTTCTGGAGACGGCCGCTGCCCGCCGCACACAACCACCACGTAAGATAAGGACAACTCTTACCCACAATTGTTTTCTGTTCTTATCCACAAATTTTTCTGTCATTTTCTGTCGTGCATCAGCAGCTTTTAATAAATTAAATAAATACTTTGCGGAGATCCATAATACAAAAGTAATGATAAAATTATTTTGCTATAATCCGCATATATACTACTTAATTAACAGTGCATTCGGATACTATTTAAAAAGCAAATAAAAAACAGAAATGAAAATGAAACAAAAAATTTATCGAAGTTTGGGAATCGAGTCAAACCATATTCCAGACATATGTTGTTGCATAAGGTGTAGACGTAAACAAGTCTATTTCAGGAAAATTTACTTCAAAAGTCGATCGTAAGTATTTAATTTTCTTATCAGATTCTCTATTCAATCTTTTGAAGAGGAGGTTGATGTTAATTTTTGATTTGAGCATTGATTTAGAAGATAATATGTATAGGTATGGTGAACAAATGTGAATAGACCTCTTTCTAGTCACAGGCCTAGCATTCTTTTTTATTTTCTTTAAAAATAAGCGTATTAAGGCGTATTATTACTTCTCATTTATACCATAAATAATATAAACTCAAAATCAAAATTTGCTTGAATCTAATAGTCTTTTACAAGACCATTTGTATCGTCAGATCTACTAGAGGATTGAAAAATTTATAGTGCTGAGAAGAGCAAGTAAGAAACTCGGTGTTCTTAGTTACAAAAGTAATAATAAAATTATTTTGCTAATATCCGCGATACAGTAAATATAAAATATATAAAGTGTAAAATGTATAGTGGACTGTCCGTATTTTCATACCCGACACGTGCAGGATTCGTAAAAACACATGCACAAACCTCCACCACTGCCACCACAATACACAAGCTCTACGCACGTTCACTATCACAAACTCAACAATCACTTTGCGATTTTGTCGTGGAGTCTATCTCCTGATGATGCTTCAGTTGCGGGGCGAAACGATTGTTGAGTTTGTGATAGTGAACGTGTGTAGTGCTTGTGTATTGTGGTGGCAGTGGTGTACGTTTGTGCATGTGTTTTTACGAATCCTGCATTTAAGGGGTATGAAAAAACGGATTGTCTACCATACATTTAGCACTATATATATTTTCTATTTACTGTATCGCGGATTATAGCAAAATAATTTTATCATTACTTTTGTAGTAGATTGTCCTGAAATAGACTTGTTTACGTCTACACCTTATACAATAAAACAACATAATATGTTTGGGATATGGTTTTACTCGATCCCCATACTTCGCTAAATTTTTTGTTTTATTTTCATTTCAGTTTTTTATTTGCTTTGTAAATAGTATCCGAATGCACTGTTAATAAAGTAGTTTATATGCGGAAATGTATAAATAGCTTAAGCTGTTCGTTTACAAATAAATAGATAAAAAAAAACTCATATTTTGATCTTGAAATAAAGTACTTTGTATAATGAAATTTTTTTTAAAAGACACGTTTTATTTGGCCATATTTCGAGTACCAAATGTATCGAAGAAGCAAGAGATAATGTTACTACGTTAAAATTGATTCGCTTCGTGGGATCATCGCCGAATTTATTAACTATTTATTAACGGTTGGAATACTCATATAAATTTGTATTTTTAATATATTTTAAGGGTGGTTCGTCAGAAAACGAAGGATCGAGTGTTGGTTCCCGAGTGAATATACAACAAAAGCTGCAAGAGAAAAAACAAAAGCAACTCGCAGAACTAAGAGTGATAGAGGAAGAGATAAAACAGGGAAAACTAGCAAAAACAAATCCAGTAGCGGCCGAAGAAATCTACAGCAGCTTACAAAGACAGCCCATACCGAGAGCTAAAACTCATGCAGAACCGCCAGCGTGGCCGAGTATAGAAATGGCTCATTCATATCAAAACTACCCCGTGCTGCCGCACACTTGCAATCTGTATCCCACGTATACCGAAATAAAACCTGAATACAACGTAACCACCTTCCAAAGCAACGAAACTACTAACAACGATTTAAAAATGCGTGTCCAAAACATATACAATCAAGACTCGAGAACGTTCTACGAAAATCCGTCCAATCTCCGAAACGAAGTAAACAGGGCACCTTTAAGGTCACCGAATTACTTGGTAGGTGAAAACAGAAAATACGAATCGAATGTATGCAGAAGTCCAAGAAACGTCCTAAACAGCAGCCCGAGAAATTATCTGCCAGACGTTAGCGCAAGCAACTATGAAACACCCCAGAATAACGCGAGATCTGTGCAGAATAACTCTAGCATTTATTCCGAAGATCATAGACAAAGTATTGCTGATTTTTCAGGATACTGCGAAGAAAACGGTCAAAACGTGTATGCGAAGTACGGGGACGCTAAGGGCGAATACGTTTCCGCTTTACACAGCGCTTTAGCTAGCGTCCAGAATATAGACAACATGCGAGATATTTATAATGAAGTTGGATGCAATCAGTACAGCCAAAACTGTGACAGGCCGTTCCCGTACCATTTGGGTGGGAAAAAAATGGAGCAAATGAGGAAGATGCAGAGGTGTCGGACTCCGGAAATATTGTTGGCACCGCATTATTTGGAGGGATGCAACAGACAGGTGTGCTGCAACTGGGGAGCCCCATATTCGTAAGTTTTCATTCTTCTTTTTTTTTAACCAAATATTTAGATTTAGCTCATGAGATAACCGCCATGTGGGATATTGATTCAACAATAATTGTTCCGATTGTTGTATCGGTTAATGGTCTTATCGCGAAGAGCCTCGACCAACATCTCAAGAGGCTCTCGCTTAGTTGTTGGATCAAGCGCAGGATACAGAAGGCAGTGTTGCTTGAGACGGCACGGATAGTGAGGAGGTTCCTCACTCTGGAACCCTAACCACCGGGAGCTTGGGTCCTCTCTCCGCTCTCCGTGGGTGCCAATTTTTTTATATTTTTAAATGTTTTTTTTTTTAGAAAATATTTAAAAATGTAATTGAATTTGTATATTAATAAATGGGTGATAATAATAATAATAATATTCTTTATTGTACACCAAAAGTAATAAACAAAAAAATACAAGAAGTTTGGTACAGTAGGCGGCCTTATCGCTGAAGAGCGATCTCTTCCAGGCAACCTTAGGGGAGAGAACTTAATATTTATAATGTTAATGGTAGGGGTGCACAAACTACAAATCCAAAGTTTATAAATTGTATACGATGACACAATAAGGAAAGACAAAAAGTGAGATTTAAAAAAAAACAGAAAGTAATGTTAACATATGAGGTAAAAGAAATAAAAAACAATAAAAGAAAGAGAGATTAGATAAAACTGAATTATGTCGTTAAGTAGTATTGTTTGACCTTAGTTTTGAAAATAGAAAGAAGTAGGAGATTTTCTTATATCAAGGGGAAGTGTGTTCCATAAAAGTACAGCTTTGACAGTGAAAGAATTTCCATAAAAAGAAGTAGAGTGAGAAGGTATTTTAAGCCGCAAATTGTGATCGGAACGTAGAGAGAGAGTGTGAGTATCCCCTAGATATAGAAATCGTTTCTTTAAGTAACTAGGAGTATTTGGATTAAACAGAACACAGTAAAGAAGGTGTAGAATTCATAATTTTTCATCATTTTTCTAAATTATTATGGAGCGTCCAAGCCCTTTTGTATTCAGATCGCTAGTTTCTTAAAAGTACTTTTTGTCCCCTCCAAATAAAATCTTAGAAAAGTTTAAGACGTGACAAACGCGGGTTTAAAAGATACCAGCAGGCCTACCATGAACTCTTATTGCGACTCAATTGAAGACGTAAACTAAATTGTTTTGCTTTTTCATACCATGACGTCTTAAAGACGCACACTTTAAGTCGTTGCCAAATGACCGTTCGGAATGCGTCCTAAAAACATATGAGTAAAAGAGACAGAGTTATCTATAGTTCATATAAGGTTGTCCTTTTCAAACGCACTTCAAAGTACGAAAAGAAAGCGATTGGGTTTAGGTACTAATTGAAACTTGACGTTTCACTATTTAAGGCAAGGCAAAAAAAGGTAGAGACATTTAATATGAGTGAGGACTCACATTAAAAGTCACGTTACAAAGTTTTTTATTTTTGTTCTGTACGTAATGTTTGTCATAAGAATTTTGTTTTCAGTATTATAGTATCAGAGTAGATAAAAAAATTTATTCAATAATATAAAAATGATTCAAATAAAAAAATATTTCAAGTCAACATTTTTAACTTTTTAATGTCAGTGAATACTATGTTGTTTTGAAAACAACAGTATTGACTTTTCACATTTTTTTATTGATATACCTTTTTCACATAATTTAGATACAGAAATCTAACTTTATAAAAATATACAAGATAAATACTATGTCATTTTACAATAGCCTACAAATGTGAAAAATACGAAATATAACATCTGCAGTTGTTCCAACTTTTTTTGACAGAAGTGGAGAATAATTTTTCACTCACTATTGATCACTCAAGAACCTCACTTCCTGTATTAACCACAACACAGACTATCATTTGACTATTTCCTATTCCAACATTTTTAGTGTCTGTTACAAAATGTATATTGTTACCTAATAAATAAATCATCAAAAAATATTAATTTATTTTTCTTTTATATTTGTATGGGGTCGTCAAGAAACTCGCAATCATAAATAGCTTATTATCAATATTAAATTACATTTTAATCAATTCAAATAATCACTATTATCTATTATTTTATTCATTTATTTTTCAACTTTAATCTATGTATAGTGTTTCGTTATTTTTATTTTTCTTCCTTCCTTTTTTTCCATCATCAATTTTTTTTTCTTTTCATTTTCTTTCTGTTACTCATAGGTTAGCTGGTAGAGATCCCTTTTAGGGATAAGTCCGCCTTTTGTTTATACAATAAAGATAAATAATAATAATAATAATAATGGGGTGGTGAATGACAAAAGTTTAAGAAGCCCTGCTTTAGGTTCGCCCATTTCGCCCATTTGTTCTTGCCTGTAAACTGTAGCAGGGCTTAATCGATATATTCATTGGGATTTTTGTTATGCCATCTTATATGTAGGATTCATTACATATTACAGGAACAGGAAGAAGGAAGAGAGTAATGTTGTTTCGGGGGGTGTTGGAAGTCCTGCGGGGCCGGCGGGTGCGGGCGGTGCCGTGGGTAGCAGTGGGTCGGAGTCAGGAGAGGCGCCCGCGAGAGACACTCCGCGACCGCCTAGCGATATCGATAGTCAGGTACTTTTACCTAATTTTTATATAACACTAGTGATACCCGCGGCTTCAATCGCGAAAACTTGAGCGTTTAAGTACCCTCAATAATACATTGTGTTTTCCCTGTCCCTTAAAGAAAAACGGGTATTTCTTTATTGTATATTGTTACGTACAGGGGTTCGTGGATTTGGATAAAAATACCTAGTGACTTGTTAAAACACTTTATTCAACTTTTTACTACAAACTTAGTACATGCACTATAACAGAACTACCTTGCTATAATCCGCATCGCATGCATATATATCCGCACGGGTAACCGTGCGGATTATAGCAAGGTAGTTCTGTTATAGTGCATGTAATATGGAATTCCGCAAAGTAACGCCTCCTTCTATAAATCACCTACAAACTTAGTACTTACAGTCTCTATACAATCCGTTATCCAATAAAAATGTCGAGGTTACTAAACTATCCCCGTCCAATTTGAACTTTATGACATATGCATTACGAACTCTTTTCGCATGTTAGTAACAATATGTTATTCCGATGCGTTATAAAGTTTTGCGCCAAATATCATCAATACTGGTCCAGCGGATTAGCCGAGAAAACGTAACAGACGGACAGACATACTTTCGCATATATAATATTAGTATGGATATATAGATTAAAAAATATTAAGTAGTAATCAAAAAACTTAGTAACGCAACTATTCCTTTAATCGACTGGTCCGTTGGCGCTGTGGGTAGTGGCCCTGCCTTCAAAATCGCGGGTTCGATTTCCACCGAGGGCCAACATTTTCTATAAACAAATTGTTGGTTCCTCGAGCCTGGGTGTATATTTGTATTTAAGTATGTATTTATAAGTTTAAATACATACTTAAATACAAATATACACCCAGGCTATGTAGTATATTTACCACTTGTCCGTCACTCATACCACAAGTATTAAGTTACTTACTTTGGGGACGGACGACCGTGTGTCCCATATATTTATTATCCCATATATTTATTTCAGAACCGATTTATGCGGACAGCCACTGGTTGTCCGTGGTTCATGCGGAACGTTGACCTCCATAGAGACCTCGATCTCCCTACCATTACTCACCTCTTTAAACGTTTTTCGAAATCTTACTTCGAGAAATCTGAGGTACACTCGAACCCCCTGATTTCAGTTGCTTCTACCTACATCCCTGTTAGGTCCGACCATCGAAAATATAGGCGTCCAAAAAGCGTCCTGTATGACCCCGACGATCAAATAACGATCGCCAACACAGAAACACGTAATACACACACACAGCGTCTTCGCCGGCGAAGACGAGGTCCCAGTTTTCTGACGTCGGTCGGTCGTGGCTTCTCGCCATCCTTCCGAGGTGGCAATGACTAATCTAAGTCATACCATGAACCCTCCACTACGCGTCGCCCTAAGCCGTGGTCCGGCCTCACAGGAGGCACCCTTAGGACGACGTTCCCCGATTTAAGTAGAGCTTCTGCGCTCTACTCCCTGCATTTCGCAACTTCGGCGATGCGTCTGCGCTCGCCCGTCCCGTCCGGTAACGCTGTAAAAGCCATTAGGGCTAACAGCATACGACTGTATGCTGTTAGCCCTAATGGCTTTTATTCGAAAAAAATATATATATATATTTATTTATTCACTTAATAGTAATAATTACGTGCTCTAATTGAGCGTAACTTAGCGTAATTATATTAAACAATAGTTTTAAATAATTTGGGACTTTTATTGATACTTCCATTCGTTCAAAGCTATGTAAAGTAACGGACTGTTACTATCGCACTAAAAAGCTGTGATAGCCTAGCGGTGAGACCGTGCGACTCTCTAGAGGCGACATAGGTTCAAACCCCGGGCAGGCACCAATGAGTTTTTCTATGAAAAACTTATGTGTCTAATTGATAATTGCAATTTATCACACGCTTTTCGGTGAAGGAAAACATCGTGAGGAAACCTACATATCTCTATCAGGGATATGTGTAACCTACCAATCCGCATTGGAGCAGCGTGGTAGGTCTTAGCTCCAATCCTTCTCTCCAAAAATGGAGAGAGGAGGCCTTAGCCCAGCAGTGGGCATAGTAACAGGCTGTTACTTTACTATCGCACTGATGTGCATAGGCCTCTTTTCTGTTTTTGGTTTGGAGCTACCACGCTGCTCCAATTCGGATGTGTAAGTTACATATATCTCTAGAATTCTATAGAGATTCCCTTATCGCAAATTGCATTTATTAATTCGACATATAACTTTTTTAATAGAAAAACTCATTGGTTGGTCACGTTTCTCCACAGATATCCCTTCCCCGCTCGTACACCTTGCCCCGCGAGTTCCGCTACTGGAGGCGGCGGCCGCGACTGCGCGACGCTCACGTGCCGAGCAACAACAGCAGTGACGGTAAGCAATTATCTTATATGATTTTTTTTTCTAAATTGTCGGAATTTTTTGGCCATTGAATATACCTAACTAATGTGACATAAATTCACTTCAAATTCAAATTCAAAATATTCTTTATTCAAATAAACTTGTAAACAAGTGCTTTTGAATCGTCAACTTTACTGCTGGTTCGGAAAGCCGTCCTACCAAGAAGAGCCAGCAAGAAACTCGGTGGAGCTCTTTTAAAAAAGATTCTTAATACTAATTACATTTTGTCATAGCTATCATGCACAAGGTCAAAGAGCAGCTATATCCACGCATTCTTATCATCAATGTAAGCCTCCACGGTATAATAGGCTTTCTGTATCAGCCTCTTTTTTAACAGTATTTTTAAATTGCTGTAATGGAAAAGTTAAAATTGATTGTGGAATTTTGTTATAGAATCTTATATCCAAACCCACAAACGACTTACGTACTTACGTACAATATCTTAGTAATACTAATTAGAAATTCACTCGACATACATAATAATAATTTTAATATGATATCAATAAAATAGAACCGGCACAATAGAATAGTACCACCCTCCTTTCTTACCGAGGTGTCGTAAGAGGCGACTAAAGTAAATGCCGTGTGATATCCGGCTGCATAGAATAGACCACCCTCAGTTCTTACCGGGGTGTCGTAAAAGGCGACTAAGGTAAGTTGACGTCAGGCAGGCGGCCGGTCGTAAAATACGTAGCCAAATCATATGACAGCATGTTTGCAACATGTTGTGCCGACCCCACTTAGAGTGGGATAAGGGCAGGAGAATGTAATGTAAAGTTTATAAAACGGACTAACATAAATGATAAAGATCCACGTTTCCCTTCGGTAACTGACGCAAAAGAAGTCACAGGTACTACTGGATATGTGAAAAATATAAACCGTCAAGCATGCTTACATTAAAACGATATACGACGTAAATTGATCTACCAGGAAAAGGTATGAAGGGAGAATAACACACCTATAATGCCCGGTTATGTTGACAAAGCCGTTAACGTTGAAAAAATAACAGGAGAATGATGATGATGATGATGATGATTCCTATATTCAAAGCGAGTCTTTTTATATTGGTTACAGGCTTGCGCTCTAGTACCACCTTACCTGATGGTATGTGAAGACACTATGTGTTTATTTATTTATTTATAGCATGTCGTGCCGACCCCACTTAGTGGTATAATTCAAATTCAAATTCAAAATATCCTTTATTCAAGTAAACTTGTAAACAAGTGCTTTTGAATCGTCAACTTTACTGCTGGTTCGGAAAGCTGTTCCTGCCGAGAAGAGCCAGCAAGAAACTCGGCGGTTGCTCTTTTTAAAATATAAATCTTAGAACTAGTTACATTTATTTCTTACTGTCTTGTACAGGGTAGAGGTGCACCTATATCCACACATCCTTATCATCCAAGTAATCTTCAACAGTATAGTAGGCTTTCTGTATCAGCCTCTTTTTAACAGTGTTTTTAAACTGCTGTAATGGCATGGCCAAAACTGATTTCGGAATTTTATTATAGAATCTTATACCCAAACCCACAAACGATTTACGTACTTTTGCTAGGCGCAAAGCAGGAGTCGCAAGCTTATGTCGGTTCCTACTTTGTCTATTATATACATCACCTATCGTTTTATAATTCTTTATATTTTTATGTACAAAAATTACATTGTTTAAAATATACTGTGATAGCATGTTGTGCCGACCCTACTTAGTGGTATAAGGACAGGAGAATGATATTCAAAGGTCTAGATTAAAATCTCAAAGTTTATTCTCTTTTGCTTCTTAGGTGACGTCGACAGTGGAGACAATGACAGCGACCGCCGCTCCAACTGCTCAGCATCTTCACAGATTCATCCGCCCACATACGGGGAGGGGTTCCAGTACAATCGGCCGGATATGGTGCCGCGGCAGGAGGAGAGGTATAACGAGAATGTGTACGCGGCGTGTCCGGACAGGCGGCGACGGGGTTTCAGGAAACAGGGTCCAAAACCGGAGACTAAACTTTAACATTAAACATCTAATCATATATCTAAGTTTGAGACTAATATTTATTTAGAACACTGGGATCTTATTGAATTTTAATGTATAATAATATTTAAGTACTGCCATAATGTATTTAGCTGTATTATTTTTTGCATCAGATTTTTGTGGAAGAACCGAACTAATAATTCGGATTCATATTTAATGTTATTTCTTTGACACTAAAAACCTAATAAAATTGAAGTTATCGCCATTGAATTAAAAATAAAGGGATAATCGAGAAAGCGTTAACTATCAAATGACTCTAACAGACCTACAACTTAGAAATCAAATTCAAAACTCCACTAAATTCAAATAAAATTTTACAAAACTTGAATCACAAATTTTAATAAAAGATTAATTTTCTTTAACTCTAATTACAAAGAAAAATATCATTTTAACTATACAGTTCATGATTTGGAAGTTAGCTACTTAAATAAAGCTTTGGTCCGTAACATTTATTTTAAACTACCACCATTGAGAATAGTATTGGAAATAAACTGTTGGCTGTATGTTGTCTCCATATAACGTTATATTCGTTTCATATTAAAAACTAGCAAACAAATTAACATTTTTAAGCTATTCACATAAACCTATTTGTAAAAAGGTACAACCTCAAAAATTTTATAGGATATAAAATTGTAAACTATGTACCATTGTATATTTGTAAATTAATTAGTTGTAAAGAGGAAAATAAAAACAAAATAAAGACATTTCAAATTTTTATTTGCTTTATTATCTATATTCCAATTGTAAAACGGAACCCAGTCACTCTTATCACTCCGTGTCACTACGTCTACTGATCGTCAGCCATTTACACAATATAAAGAAACATCAACCAAAATAAGGTTAAAATTCACAAATACACATTTAATGTTGATTAAAATCTATCTTAGAATTAGGTAGATTTGAACGCACCGAGAGCTTATGATAAGATTGAAATAATAATTAACCAATAACTGTAATAGAGTAACGGTCAAGGTAATACAGGATAATTCCATTTTTCAACAAATCCACTTAACTGAGATAAATCTATAGTCATATTATAGAACTTTTTATTAATCGAAAGTTAGTATACATAATTATAAGGTAAAATATTTAATATATATAGGATATTAAACAACTGAGTTCCCTTATTCCTCATGTCAAGATAGAAAATCAATTCTTATAAAACAAGTACTGCACAAATGCCAAATAATGGAATTAATCGGTATAAGACTGCGAGTAGACTGACCTAGTAATAATTACAGCTAGATAAATGTAATCGTGAAACGATTCACGCTGTTATTTACTACTCAGTCGGTCCGCAGACTTTATTTAACTATTTCTGAATGAGTTTCGAAATAGAGACATTAAATATAGACATAACAGGTCTCTATTCGGAAAGGCATTCATCGGTCTCGGTGCGTTCAGACCCGAATTAAATCTAGAATTTTAGCTCACCCACGGACTTAGCGACTGTTCGGCCACAAGTAACACTTAGAGAAATACAAAAATGCTATACGAGCACCTTAACAATAAAAACAAATTAATTTTCTTCCTGACCTAAATTGTATTAGAACTTATTCGTTAAGCTCAATTCATTTTAAATTCAATCTCCACTCGGATTAAGTTATTGCACAAATTGATAAATTAATCAATTATTAAAATAGATGCTGCAGTCGTCTTTAATAGTGAAATGAAAAAAAAACAATTCGATACATAAAACAGGGTCAAAAGAATGTTATTTAGTTAGGTGGCTTCACCAAAGTTTGTATAAGAATATTTATTTTTCAAACTACCCGATAATAGCGAAGCGATTCTCAAACTGTGCAGTCCTGTGTATTTACACATCTTAAAAGTACACTTAATCAAACCTTACATAGATTCGCGATAGTTCTTAGACTGCAAATAATAGTTTACAGCCTACATTAGAAAAATAATCTTACATACCACACCATTTAAACCGTGGGACTGTACATAAAATACGTCATACAAAATTCACCGATATCTAAGATCCCTTTCACCAATCATCTCATTTGACGCCTATATTTATTCTACGATAATTCGTTAAATATATAAGTAACAACGATGTAATTTTGAATAAGTAATTGCGGTCCAATAGCAAATTCTTATTGTATTGTTTGACAACCGTACAATAACATTGCAATAATACAAGTTATGTGTATTGAAATATTTATTAAAGATAAAAGTACACTTGTCTTGTAAGTACAAAATTAATTAATTTTTAATGAAATTGTCGACAATAGGCATGCGAGGTAATATGCTAAAAAAAATGGACTTCTACGAGTGTATAATAGAGTAAAATTTTAAACACACTATTACCTGACCCAAAATTGTTTCAAGAATGTGCATGTCTTTTTTACATACGGTGACGTCATGTTTCGCTTAAATTCGCAGCCCCCGTGTACTCCTCCAATGCGAACATCTTATTCAACAACAACAATCCTAAATGCGAACGTATTTTATAAACTGTCCCCAACTAACAACATTTTATACACAGACATACAATCTGATGATACGCTACTAGGTGACTATTATATTCCTAGTATAATTAGTATGCCCGTCGAAGCTGGACCGAATATTATAATTTGTACAATACTCGATGCTTAGATATATATAATGTACGGAGCAAAATAGTACTAGATAAAAACGAAATGGTCCCGACGCGGTACACCTTCACAACAAAACTCATATTTAATAATAGATTGTTAATTAGAATTTTCACAGCGGTTACTTTATCAGAATTGAATAATGAAATACAATTTCCTCTATTTCAGCAGCAAAATCTTAGTCTCTACAATTAAACTTGGTTTTTTTTTTTTATTTGTATATTGTACATACATATCCTTTGTTAAAACATTTATCAAAATAAAACATGTCTAAGATTTCTGTAACGATTGCTTGTAGTCTTATGTGCTACCTGTAAACCTGTTACTTAAATAAACTAGTAAATGACTAATTCAATTAGATTTGCTTATAATTATTAAGAGATATAAATATGTTAATTTTTCCACATAAAAACTTATTGAAGTTATCGGGCTCAAATTGCGATCATAAGTGTAATCCACTGAAAAAAAAGTATTACGAATTGTTTTTCAAAATTTAACGTCACAACCACTGTCAATATTCGCTTTAACGTACAAGAATAAAATAAAAATAAAGGACATACTCGAATTCTATCTCTGCTATTAAATGGCATTTAAACTTGTTTGATAATAATTAACGTGTAAAATAGTAAGAAATCTAGATATTTTAAAGTTATTTTTTTATAAACATACTGTAATTATTATAGAGCTGATGCATAGTCTCTTGATACAAATATACTTAGACCAAAGACGCTGCTTCAAGTACTTTCTGCAGAGATTGCAAATAACGTACAGATCTAATATACTACCAGTTAATAAATCCCACACTAACTTTCTCACAGTCAGCATATGAACTCTTAAATTTTAAATAACTCAAAAAACCTACTAAGGACCCTGGTAAGAATCTCAAATGTAAGCCATAGGGCACCATGGTTCGTTTGAAGTACTTACTAAAAATAGGAAGTTTAAATATGAAAATCCAAAATGCAACAAAGCATTCAACCACGAATACGAGAGTGATAATTAGGTGTTTAATAAAAAAAATTATAGTGACTCGCGACCTCGATAGATGGCGTTATTAAGATATAAAGTCGCAATAACATAAAACTTTAACACTAGATATACCAGCGATTTGAATGTACCTATTTCTACCAAACCAGTCAAAATGACTTGTGCATAAAAAACAGGCTTCTTGTGGTTTCCAGTCTATATTTACTCTTAAAAATGACAAGAATAAAGTTGAACAATATTAATTAAGTTTATAAAACGTACTCTCTAATTATAGCTGCAAAAGTCATGACATCATTTCTGAAAAAAAAATGCTTAATATATTAGGAATTTTGAATTGAAATTGCACGACCAGTCTAAATGACTGGTCTGGTAAATCTAGCGTTAATATCTATATCGACTGTGAACCAGCAATATGACCTAACTCAATTTTAAGCCAAAACACTTTTTAACGGCATTGGGTACTACTGCCCATCATTTACCGTATCAACATGTATTATCTACTAGAAATTTTGTAAATAAATAAACATATTTAAAGCCAACTGTTTTTTTATTTCTTTAAAATTATTGCGAATGTATTAATAATCACGTTTTCTCTTCGTACTGATAAGTTGACAAAAATAAGATAGGACAATTTGCCAGTTCACAGTCGATATGCCATACTTAACAGGATTAAAAAAAACAGAGACAGAATTCGTAAAAATTAATACAAATAAAAATAGACAATACAAGTGTTATATTCATTGAACGCTTAGACTAAGGAATTCCTACCGAGCGACCGCGCCGTTGTGTGGAGCGGAGCGAACGGGTATTAGTCTAACTTATGTTGCTTACTGCGCTAAATGTTTGCGGCCGACGTCACCGCTCACGATGATATGAGCTGTAAAAACAAACTAAGTGTATATCGAAACAGAATTATGTGTAATTAATGTTTAGAGACCGGCTATACTCACGTCTTATCTTATCGGATGAACCCGACTAGGTTCAAGCCCATACAGGGCTCTATAAGCTATGATAGCCCAGCGGTGAGACCGTGCGACTCTTACGAGTGGAATACGAGTTCAAACCCGGGCAGGCACCAATGAGTTTTTCTATTAAAACTCATGTGTCTAATTGATAATTGCAATTAATCACACGCTTTTCGGTGAAGGAAAACATCGTGAGGAGACCTGCATATCTCTAGAGAATTTGGAGATATGTGTAACCTACCAATCCGCATTGGAGCAGCGTGGTAGGTATTAGCTCCAACCCTTCTCTTCAGAAACGGAGAGAGGAGGCCTATTCCCAACAGTGGGATTGTAACAAGCCGCTACTTTACAGGGCTCTTACTCATATAGTCTTTTACTCATATATATAGTAAATATAGCCGGTCTCTAAACATTAATTATGAATACCACTCACGATAGTTTAAATTCAAAAATTATATGTAAATCAAAAAACAGACACATTATGTAAACTAGGACAATACATTCTCATATTACTTATTCGAGTAACAGCACAGACTAACATTACTAACAAATAAACTTTATTTATTCTTTTTTACAAGCATTTCTGTATCATCAGGAAGTAAATCAATCAGAGAAATTTTATTATTTATCTAAAAGAAGCCCATGGTATATTTATTGTTCACTATTACTAGGTGAGCAAATCGAGAAACTATTGAGCTTTTCTTTATGTGATTCTAATAAAACTTTGTGACGTCGTTGTTCCAAAAAAATTGACTTTTTTCTCTTGGTATAAGTGTATTATTGACCCGAATAAGTATATATATACTAATAGAGCTTAAAATGATACCAAAAAAAATCGGCTAATAATTAATTCGGCCAGCAACTTTTGATTAAAAAAATATGTATTGCACAAACAGATCAAAAGTAACAAAATTATTACTTACATGTCAAATATTTGTCTATTCATTCATATTTATAATAATATAGAATACCTCAAATGAAATTCTATTCATCGAGTTTTGAACTCCTAGCAATACGAATTATATTAATTTATTTGTAATATAATATTTCTTCTTTATAAAAAAATAAGTATAACGAATATTTGGATACTTGGGAATAAAATAAAAAAAATTGTGTCAGCAGAGTGGACGGATTGGATGAATCACTATTTTCTCAAAGCAACCAATATTTATACATAACGATCTTTCCAAAAATTTCGAACTATTAATATCCATGAAATATTTTATTCGCGTTTGCTATTAAAGGGAATGTAGTCACCACTGATGGAATTGAGGTTAAAACACTGGTATACTTCCACTTAAGAACCAGAAGTTAACATCTACAAAAGAAAACATGCATAAAAGTAAGCGTAGTTTCTCTACCTTGAAAAAGAAAAGCGGGAGGTTATCCATTCCACTTCATGTCAGATATTTTATTTTTCATAATATATTATTATTGTAATAATATATAACTATGTCCGTTTATAAACTATATTGTATGCTACGTAGACATCTACACTCCTCCCTTAACTCCTAAACATCTTAAATACACTGCAACAAAGAAAAAAATAAAAATAAAAATTATGATATTGGCGCGATATGTGCAAAACCTTCTACGTCATTTTATAACAAATATTTCATCAATTCATCTTAGTGTATATCGTAATAACGTGTATAAATTGATATAACAGTTCAACTCTTCAGTTAAATCAACCAATCAACATTCTGTAGAATATCAGGTACAATTCACTGAAATTTCTACACTAATCAAAATATTTACTGTCACTATAGATTATCATACAGGGTAATAGCAATATCCACCTTTATGTTCTATTTATGACAGAATAAATAAAACAATAAATAGTAAAACAAAGAAATATGCATAAAATTAAAAAAATTAAATCTTTTTATAAATAACATAGAATATTTTGCAATGTCATTTTACCAAATTTTGGGTAACATGGTAAGCAAAAAACTTTTGTGTAAAAAATAATTATCATGCATTAAAAGGCGTAGAAATCATAATGACGTAAACAATTTTATAAAAAGCAATAAATGAATTATGTAATTTATCAGATGTTCACAATTAGTTCACTGTTTGCTTATGTTACTCCTACTTGTGATTAATGAGTAAAAGATAAAATATGATAAAAGTGGGTAATTTACACTATTTATACTGATAAAAAATTAGAAATTATTTAAAACATTTGACATACTACAGAGCAAACTGCTTTATCAAATGTAATATTAATAAAGTGCATGAATTTTAATAAATGGAAACAGAATGAAGTTTATAATAAAAACTTCAATCAACTAAACTAATATCAACTAGAATTTCAGAGTTTTAGTAATTTTGGTCTCCAGCAGGCTATGATAGTAAAAAATAAGGACTATACACTTGACATGGACTTTCTTAAAAGTCTATGTCAAGTTCTGTTTATAGTCTAAACTTTCTGAAAAGTTTTGCTAGTAACCTAGCAGCAGAACATGGTTGCCTATATAATGCTCATTCACTGTTTTTCAAGATAATTCTATTATATAATTTCAGTATGAAGAAAAACAAAATAGTGAATGGAATATTGCATTATGAGTTTAGGCACTTTCTACAATTTTATTTCGTACAACAAAAATTAAACAGTATAAATGGTCATGAAGAAACTACAATGTTCTAAACCATAATTTCTCACCGATTTGACAGTAGCCTTGATGAAATCCTTCTTGTGCGCAAGGTCAAAGTCCGGGTAGTGGCTGTACACCTGCTTGCACACCGTTTTCATCGTGATCTGCTCCAAGTTTGCGCCTTCTAAGATCTGCTTCACGTACTTCTTGATCTCCTCGTCCTAAGATCATAGAAATAATTACTTTTTAGAAATATAGGATATTTACACATAGTTGTACCCACAATATGTATAGAATCGACTGGTTCCACATAAAAGTGTAAGTTAACTTTGGCATAATTCAAATAACTTTGTATTCAAATAACACATTTAGAATTTTTTTTTTCAAATAAACTTAATACTTTTAAATCGCTCACTCGCAACTGTGTTTAGTTTCTTGGTCAAGGTTTTGTTTTACATTTACCTAATTTATGTACGCCTATTATTACATTATTATTTACACACTACAACTATAGAGTACTGGAAATAGACTGGAGTAGAGGAAAAATATTTTGAAATATACAACATCCAATTTTATCCAACTAAATCAAATCTTTAGATAATGTGCAAATTAAAGAGAGACAAATAGTAGCTTTATCTGCTTTCTTTGTATTTTTGCCGTGTGGTATCCGGCAGAGTAGAATAGACCACCCTCATTTCTTACCAAGGTGTCGTAAAAGGCGACTAAGGTAAGTCGACCCGCCGTGTGGTATCCGGCTGAGTAGAAAAGACCACCCTTATTACTTACCGAGGTGTCATAAAAGGCGACTAAGGTAAGTGGACCCACCGTGTGGTATCCGATTGAGTAGAATAAACCACCCTCTTTCAGTTGACGTCAGGTCATACGTAGCCAAATCATGTCACAGCATTTTTGTAACATGTTGTGCCGACCCCACTTAGAGTGGGATAAGGGCAGGAGGATGATGATCTGCTTTCTTTGTATTTCGATGAACATATTTTAGGCTGGCTCCTCCTAATCTAATACTCTTTGATTACACCCTGCTGCCAGCGTCCATGTTTGCATGTTGCTGTTGGTCATTGCGTCACTCACCGTCGGCGGCCGCTTGGCTTTCTTGTCCGCGGGAGCGTCAGACTCCTCCCCACTTTCCTCATCGCTGCCGTCTTCCTCCTCCTCCTCCTCCTCGCTGCCCTCTCCAGACTCCTCAGATGACGCCTTCTTGCCCTTCTTCGCTGGCCGCCCTACCGGCTTGACTGGGACTTTCTTTTTCGCTGTTAGTTTTGAGTAAACATAAATTATTACTTCTTATATTAATGCTAAAATAATAATATGTATTATGAAAATCAGGATTTTCCTTTAGAAACAAGAAAAATTTGTGATTTTCTTTTTGGTAGATAATTTAAGATATTTTAATGCTTATGTTAACATAAACTTTAATAACAACCACATCGCATGATGTAGACCATATGGATGTATCAAAAAAGTACGATTTTTGATTTATTTGTTACCTCTGTGTGTGAACTTCGATTGTACCAAATTTATTTAATAATGCTCCAGCGGAATAGCCGTGAAATAGTAACAAATAGACATAAAGACTATAATATTAGTATGGATGGCTTTTAATACACCATCAGAACTGAAAAAAACATGTTGAAATACTTTATTTCCTTTTGTAGGTATTAATTGTGGTAAGCGGATAACCATTGTAAAAAAATAGCAATAATTACTAATTTGAGTTAAATTAGTAAATATTGTAAGACAGCTTTACCTGGCGGCGTAGGCGCTTTCCGTTTGGCGGGCGTGGCCTTGGCACTTGCCTTGGCCACGGCGCCTTTGCGACCCTTGGCCACCGCAGGACCTGTCGGCCGACCGCGCTTAGTCTTCGGCTCCTGTGCATAGATACCAAAGTTTAAGTCTTTTATACATGTACCACTAGTATTAGATTGATTAGTATGACACAGACACCCTAAATTATAAATGATAATTAGATTGTACAAACTATTTTTAGAAGGATGGCTCGCTTTTAGTATTTGAATAGGTAGGGAACATAAAAAGGTAATAAAGATAGATAAGAGTTAAGAACATAACTGTAAATAGATGAAAGAAATAAAGGATCCTACGTATACGAAAAAATTACACATTGGCGCACATGGCAGTGAGCATAGCGGGGGGGAGTCACGTATGCGGTTCCCGCCGGAAGTCCATTCTGGATTCTGGGTGTATTCACGTATGTATTGATTTCAAAAATTATTTTTGTATATACTTACCGGTTTTCTACTAGTCTACCTTAATACCAAGTATTAAGATGGGAGACGTACGGGCACATGTGTAATTGTAAATTGTGTATAGTTTCTATAACAAAAGATCTAATTATTAAACGTCAGGCCATTAGGCCTGTATACTCACATCGGACTCCTCGGCGTCGCTGCCAGACTCTCCACCCTCGCTTTCACTCTCCGATTTCTCACTCTCGTCGTCACTTTCCGACTTTGCTTTCCGTCCGCGTCCTTTCATAGCAACCTAAACAAATAATCGCTGTATATGCCGAACACAAGCTGTAATAGTCCAGCGGTGAGTCAGTGGGATTCTTGTGGGGAGTTTACAGGTTCCAACCTCGGGCCAATGACATTTTCTGTTAAAATTACAGTGTCTAATTTTTTTGCTCTATCAATGATCATATCTATAGTTTCTATGAAAAAATGTTGTTGGTTCTTCAAGAATACATGCAGTATTATATAGTAGCATAGAATAAGTATATGAATGCGAATATGAAAATGTATATAGAATAAAGTAGAATAGAATACTCTATTGTACACCACAGAATTTACAATAGTACTAAACATACAAAAATTATAAAATACATTGCATGATATAGTGAGCAACAGATATACATACAAATATTAAATATTTAAAATAAATAAAACATATACAGATGTGGTTTGAAAATCAGTGGTTTAGCTCGTAAACTAACAATGGCAACAGCATGCCTTAAAAAATTAGATATTAGACATTCTATATATTTTGTTTGTATGGAAGACTTGTGTATGTGTAGATATATAAAAAAATTAAGTATTAGTTAAATAATTTACAAACCTTAGCCTTCTTCCCCTTGCTCTTACGGCCGCGCTTGCCCGGCTTGGTCGCGGCCGAACGACGGCGGCCGGAACTCTTACGTTTGCGACCAGGCCCGCTCACACCCTCACCGCCTTCGGGATCGAAGTCCGAATCCGCCTCCGAACCACTCGGATTGAATGAACCCTGTGCGATATAATAAGATAATTTAGTTGCGGTATATTTTATTTACTAGTGTCACCCACAACCTTAAATTCAGTTCAATTCTTGAATTTATGGCTTCCAGGAGTGTCTTGTGACACTATTTACTTTGCCTATGTCACGTAGGAAGGAAGAATCACGTTTATAGACTTTTGATCGGTTAAAATTTGTATTGGTCAATTTGACACAGTAGAAATAGGCAGAATTTCAAGTTAAACCTTCACCTAACACAACACAGACATACATATAATACTCATATATAAAGATAAAATGTATATTTATTTATAAATTGACGTAAATTTTTACAATATAGACTAAACACAAGGGTTAGTAAAATGTTTATGGGATGAAGGATTTTATTATGGATGACATTATACAGCGGGAAAAGTAGTTTGAGACATGAGAGAGGAGATGGGAAACAGTACCTTCATCTAAGCCACATTCACATATGGAGTGATCTCTAAACCTGAGCTTAGCTAATCCTTAAGACAATGTGTTTTTTTCGCTGTTCTTATGTGTAAAAAATCTTTGATATTGGTTCCACCGAGTGTATCCGGCTTAGTAGAATAGGTCACCCTCTTTCTTACCGTGGTGTCGTAAACGACGTCTAAGCTGACACGCCGTGTGGTATCCGGCTGAGTAAAATATATCACCCTCTTTCTTACCGATGTGTCGTAAAAGGCGACTAAGGTAAAGTTGACCCGCCTTGTGCTATCCTCCAGCTGTTAAAATAGACCACCATCATTTCTTACCGAGGTGTCGTAAAAGGCGGCTAAGATAAGTTGACGTCAGGGAGGCGGCCGGTCGTAAAATACCTAGTTAAATTCATAGTCAACATTTTTGTAACATATTGTACCGACTCCACTTACTGTGGGATAGGAGCAGGAGAATGAAGATGACATCAATATTGGTTCAGCTGATTCACCGTGAAAATGAAATAACTTAATATCTTTCGCATTTATAGAATTAGTAAATATGTATAGGTTATAAAATAAAATATCCACAGGACAATTGAAGAAGGTTTGTTTTGGCGTGATAAAAAAATTGAGCTTCAAAATATGTAACGTTATTTTTTGGCTAGTTTTAAATACTGTAGAAATGCACAGGGACCAGCTAAATGTCGGTATCGGTCTCTGAGAAAAAAGAGGTCTGGGACCTCTATCTGATAGCATGGATTTATAGAGTATTAGGAAATGGGGTTCCATTCAACATCTAAAGACACCAGTCTTAACTCGTGAAATAACTTCATAAAAAAAAACTTACATCCGAATCTTCGGACCCGTCCTTCGGCGGTTTTGGGCCCTTGACTTTGTTGTCTGGATCAGTTTCATATTCTTCATCTGAATAGCCTGTAAGACAAGGAAATGAAGTTTAAGGAACTAGGTATTTAATTTTTAATTTTTGTAAATAAAAATGAAATTTGCTAATAATTTTGTGTGAGATTATGACAATGTTTCTATGACATTAGGCAGATCATCATTTCATAAAAATCATAGTAAAAATAAAGATTGTTTTGATTTGAATAAGAAATCCTACCTCGGTTGTGTATCTTGACGGCTACGGAGCGTCTCGGTCGGCCGCCAGGGGTCGCGGTGGCGGGCGGCGGTCGGGCCACGCCTCGCGCGTGCGGCGAGTTGGCCACCGGCTGCTGCAAGAACCCTACCAACCTCGCCGCCAACTCATTGGGACCACCTAGCAGACATAAAATAATTCTCTGTGTTTATGTATTGTAAACGGTAATTACAAGAGATCGTTGCTATCGTGTGTTCGTGTACAGCCGATGGATAACGAACTTGCCGCGACGCCAGAAACCAATTACAGTGTTCCGCACAAATGTGCGGGCGGATGAAACAACCTCCGAGACCTGGGCCCGCCGTCTCGGCGTCTCAACCTACCTTATGCGGCCGTCAGCTGTATGCGGTCCGACCTCATGAATAACTGCGTGTATATGTGTACGTGTGTGTGTGCGCTTGTATGTACTTGGCCGATTCCCGAAACCGTTGGCTCGCCTCTGCAGTCTTCCACGGACACGTACTATCTATTTCTCCCGGAGTATACACTTCACTATATCGGTTAAATAACACAAATAACACGCGGTGTGCACACAACCTTCGTAAGGTCACACGTTATTGAATCGTCCCTATATAGGGGAACAGTAACCCGAACGCGCACTAAAACCGCGGACGGTCGCGTCTTCTCAAACGCTTCACTGATTAAACGCGTCACTAAATCTTAGAACCACACCCAAAACGCATAATTACACGTGTGCGTTATACCATAAAGTCGTATACAGGCGTACGCGTCCTGTTTTTATAGTATTCGAAACATTACTAACTATCGGCGCTCGCGTCAACGATAGAATGCAGAAAGGTCGTTGATCCGGCCGGTCGCGCCGCGTCGCGCGCGTCAATTTGTACAAAACATACAGACTTCCTTATCATCAACCGTCCTACTAACGCAGACGATGGCGTTCTCGGCGCAATGCCTAACAACAAATAGAGGTTTCGTATGTTTTAAATTGATGTGACGTATGTTTTAGGATACTGTATTAATTGCAAGCAAGGAAGTACAAGTTAATTTATAGCTTGGGGATTTATTACTCACTTCTGAACCTTCGTAAACAGTATATACAGTATTATAAAAAAATTGGCGATGTATATAATAGACAAAGTAGAAATGGACATAGGATTGCGGCGCCTGCTTTGCGCCTTACAAAAGTATGTATAGTACCCGGCATTATATAATGCCGTCACGTAGAGCGCTGTTACTGTCACTCAATTAGTATGTGACGTTTAAGAAGGGTTCGTCAATCTGTGCGACAGAGACGATGCTCTATAAAGCAGAATCTAGCCGATTTCTCTCTCTAAGCCTCGATGTGCATTATTTATTGCCGCGTACTATAAGTCGTTTGTGAGTTTAGGTATAAAATTCTCTAATAAAATTGCGCAATCAAGTTTAGCTTTACCATTACAGCAGTTGAAAATAACTATTAAAAGGTGGCTGATACAGAAAGCTTACTATACTATTGAGAATAGAACCCTGTAGAGATAGTGATGACTACATGTAACTATGTAGGCATAAGAATTATACTCATTTTGAAAAGAGCAACCACCGAGTTTCTTGCTGGCTCTTCACGGTTAGAAACAGGTATCCAAACCAGCAGTAGAGTTAACGATTCAAAAGGACTTGTTTACAAGCTTACTTGAATAAATAATTTTTTTAATTTAAATCTCTTACTATCCAGTAGGATAGTATAGAATATATAAAATATATATAGAAGCTTATGCCTAGAAGTATCTAGGCATAAGCTTCCTCTCTCCTTCTAGTACTTTTTTCTGTAATTATGGGACACTTGGCTATTGAAGTAACGTGATGAGTTTAAGGCCCTCAACTTCACTGCAATCTAGAGTAGGCCTTTGCCAAGCAGTCACTATAAAAGTCAGGTTAAAATAAACTTTTTTCTATCCCATCTTTGGGCATAGGCCGCCTCTCGCTTTTTGAAGAGAAGGGACTTTACAACTTAGACCCACCATTCTCTCTCTCTCTCACATTCAGATGGGTAGATAATATATCAAAGATATATATATATCAAAGAATTTCCAGGGAAGTTTGCACTTTTGGTTACATAATTTTCACACCTCCACATTACATCACCATACAAACTTATATGTCATAATTTACCATAGCACTAAGACAATCCAAAGATAGCTAAAATAATAACTGTAATAAACCATACTATAGTAAAGTAGTAAAGTAGCGGCCTGTTAAAATCTCTCTGCTGGGAATAGGCCTCCTCTCTCCGTTTCTGGAGAGAAGGGTTGGAGCTAAGACCTACCACGCTGCTCCAATGCGGATTGGTAGGTTACACACATCAACAGAATTCTCTAGAGATATGCAGGTTTCCTCACGATGTTTTCCTTCACCGAAAAGCGCGTGATAAATTGCAATTATCAATTAGACACATGAGTTTTAATAGAAAAACTCATTGGTGCCTGCCCGGGTTTGAACTCGTGTTCCCCTCGAAAGAGTCGCACGGTCTCACCGCTGGGCTATCACAGCTCATATCATAGTTATCAAACAAAAATGTAGAAGAAGAGCCCGTACCTTTTTTATCCAGGTCTAGCATTTCGCACATGGTACGCAATTGCTTTGGTTCCATCTTGGCTGTCTCTTCTAGCTTGGCCTTGTACTCTGACGAACCGATGGCCCACTCGTAGCCTCTGAACTTCTTTATGTTCCGTTTCACGTTACGATCCAAGCATAATTGCTGCAACAAACAGTTATTGTACTAACACTTATTGTTTATGTCCATTGAAGAATTGATTCATCTGGCTAAGGACAGAGTGGCTTACAGCACGCTAACGGCCAACATTTATTAGTGAAACTCGCTAACTCGTACAACATTGCTCCATCATTAGTCAGATTTTAAAAAATAAGGGAAAGTATTTATTGTCTATCAAGTGACTTCTAGCACTTCTATAAAAGGTATTCCATAAAATCAAGAAGATTTTCATTTTCTTTCAGTATAACATGGTTGTCTTGATAATAGTAAGCTTAATTGAGCATAATTAATGTTTATTGCTTCAAGGGATTACTAAGTTTCATATATATATTGAAATACCAGCTTATCAACATATTAAATATTATTGTTTATAGGATGAGTGCAAAAGACGTGTACATAAAAATGCAATTTAATTAACTAATTAATTAAAATTGCAATTTTGTGTACAACATATTTTCGATAGTTTTGCTTTAAGTACTTTTCATAATTCTTAATTGTTTTTCAAAACATTTATCATAAGATTAATAAGATCTAGATCGCCTAGAAAATTCCATGAACAGTCTTTCACGGACATCATCACCATCGGTTAAAATAAAATAAAGAAATACATTGCAGTATGAGCCAAATAAATAACGATTAATAGAAAAGCCGTTTTATCGCAGTTTAATTGGCAAATTTCGATAATGACGTATGGCTTAATTGCATTTCTAATTGTATTCACCGTTATTTGTATTTGAACTTTAAGACCAATTTATAAGAGCTATTTTTTTATACACAAATTTACATTACACTTTTAAATATTTTTTATATAAAAAGTACAAAAAAATATATAAACAAATTGTTGGCCACAAGGAGCGGAGAAAGTACTCAAGCAACCTGCGGTTAGGGCGCCAGACTGAGGAATCTCCTCAAAATCCATGCCGTCAAGCAATACTGCCTTTTGTATCCTAAGCTTTGATCAAATAACTAAGCAAGAGCCTCTTAAGATGTTGTCGAGGCTCTTCGCCGATAGAAAAATCGGAACAATTATTGTTGAGTCAATATGGCGATTACCACATGAGCTAGTTCTAGATATTTAAGTAATTTTTCTTTTTCAGCTATAAGAGTTTATTATTAGCTTGTATGAAACTATATTTTACTTAAACTTTGTATAATACCCGGCATTAAATAATGCACATCGATGTTTAGAACGAAACAGCCAGCTAGTTCGGTTTCGTAGAGCACTGTCTCTGTCACTCAGTTAGTGTGTGACGTTTCACACGGGTTCGTCAATCTGTGCGACAGAGACAACGCTCAATGAAGCAGAACTAGCCTAGATTTTCTCTCTCTAAGCCTCGATGTGCATTATTTATTACCGGGTACTATACGTTGTTGTAATCTTTCCTATAAAATATAATAAAAATATACTTACTCCATATAAATATTGATGCAAAATTTTCTGATCTTGCGTCTTGAACCGTGATAACGAGATCTCAACATTGCTGATATGTCCGAGAGGTATGCCCTTGCCCGCTGGCAGAGGGACCGGAGGTTCCGTTGGCTGTGCAAATAATCATTTTTACGATATATTCACTTACAAACATTCTCCTGCCCTTATCCCATGCTAAGTGGGGTCGGCACAACATGTTACAACATGTTGTCACATGATTTGGCTACGTATTTTACGACCGGCCGCCTGCCTAACGTCTACTTACCTTAGTCGCCTTTTACGACACCTCGGTAAGAAATTAGGGTGGTCTATTCTACTCAATCGGATAATACCACACGGTGAGATTTTAAACAATGTAATGAACTTAAATAACCTCTTTCTTAGGTTTGGGTTTGGGCGCCTCCTCCTCCTCTTCCTCTTCTTCCTCCTCCTCCTCGCCTTCCTCTTCACCTTCCTCATCATCTTCTCCTTCATCATCACCGTCTTTGGCTTTTTTTGCCGGTGGTTTCTTTACCCTGTACAAAATAATCATTGCGGTAACTAGCTGTGCCAGGCTTTGCTCGCGTGCAACTCAGTGTGTCAAAATTTTTTCTCGAATTGAGATTTATTACAACAGTAGTTATTGTGTGTCAACTAAAAGAGTTATAGACATGCTGTCGCGTACTATTTTGTAGTATTTTGTAAGTCTACAATTATGTTAATTAATTACTTTAGCGTATGTCTGCTAGTTTACGCGGCGCATGCGAGTAAAGCTCTCAGCAGGCGATTTTATTTCACAAACGCGCGATCTCTTTTTAAGATAATTTACGTAAACAATTACGTTTACAATCCCACTGCTGGGAATAGGTCTCCTCTCTCCGTTTCTGGAGAGAAGATTTGGAGATAAGATCAACCACGCTGCTCCAATGCGGATTGGTAGATATTTACACATATCTCCGGAATTCTCTAGAGATATGCAGGTTTCCTCATGATGTTTTCCTTTACCGAAAAGCGTGTGATAAATTGCAATTATCAATTAGACACATGAGTTTTAATAGTAAAACTTAATGGTTCCTGCCCGGGTTTGAACTCGTGTTGGGTATCACAGCTTCAAACGGTAAAGTACTAATAACCTAAGACTTCCAGAAGAATTGCACTACTTTTTCGTAGAAACTGTAAAAAAAATCCGTTCAGTAGATTTTGAGGAAATGGATCACATACAGACAGACAGCTTTTGGGGACTTTGTTTTAATAAGCATAGATTTATATCATCAATAATAAACAAAAACCAAATTAACCAGACTTGATCATATTCTTTGATCAAAATGGCTCAAAGGATATAATTCTGGATACACATAAGTAGATTAAGTATAAAATGAATTGTTTAATAAAACTAAAATATATGAAATATTTGTAAATAATTTTTTTTAAATTATAATTAAAGCCTTTCATATTTACTATTTAATACTTTACAAACATACATATTATAGTTATTGTTAAGTTAGTGAGTTAGTTTCAGGACAACGCGAACAAAAAGTATGGACCACAGCCTAAATAGTCAACATAGCAACGTTTTCACATTGATAATATAATTTGAAAAAACATAGAAGACATGTCAGTCGCGTGTAGGAGAAATAGACATAAGAACTCACTTGTCCTTAGGTTTCTTTTCCTCTTCCTCATCCCCATCTTCTCCTTCCTCGTCTTCTTCCTCATCTTCTTCCTCGTCTTCATCCTCTTCTTCAGTTTCCTAAATGACGAATTCATTCTTAGTTCAACTTATCTACCCAATTTAGAATCTATTACGCGCCCGCCCTAGATTACACTATAATTTTTTCGTACCAACAGCTATAATCTAACATATAGTTACCAACATGCGAAAAGACTTCGTAATGTCATAAAGTTCAAATTGGATGGGGGCAGTTTACGAATATTTAAAAAGAGTCGTAAACCATATGTCATAAAGTTCAAATTCGCTTGATGCTATTTCTCTGAAACATTCAGGTTGTTTACGAAAGGTTGCTTACGATCGCCCCTAGGACTCGCGAACGTTTGCGAACATTGTCGTCATCGGTTCGTTCGATATATAAGCGGACGTATCGTGCGCCTCGACGTTCAGTTTGCGAATAGCGTTCAAGAGCGAATTACGAAGTGAAAATAAAATGAAAATAACAGTGAATTCGGCTTTCTTATTGGACAACGAACTGCATTTACTGTGAGTACTAAGTTTGTAGTGAAAAGTTGAATAAAGTGTTTTTAACGAGTCACCAGGTATTTTCATCCAAATCCACGAACCCCTGTACGATATTTTTTTTAATGCGCGTTATTCTTTACGGCCTAAATAGCGGTTTAATTTCACATTATTAATTTATAAATGTTCCAATGTACGTCAAAACGATTATATATTTTGTTTTTTATACGTAATATTTTTGATCCTATAATTAATAAACATTAAGACTAAAGTCTCCGAAAAGATTGATTTGAACTGCGTCAGACTGAAAAGTGTAAAAATATAATATTAAACTGATTGCCTTACCTCTTTCTTAGGTTTTTTCTTAAGAGCTGCTTTTTTACCGCCTTTGTCGTTTTCCTTTACATCATCTTTTTCACTCTCATCATGAGTTTCTCCATTTTCTTCCTATAGTTGGGAATCAATTTAGTTCAGATTTATTTTTTAAATAAACTAATCTGTGAGAGAGACTATTCAATTTATTCAACAAGAAGCTACAATAACGAAATTTCACTTACTTTTTTGAAGTCTGCATCAGCTTTTCCGTCTTTTTCATCCTTAGAGTCGTTGGCAGGTCCGTCATCTTTGCCATTTGCGGTTGTTGACTTCGCGTCACCTGTGTAGATAAGCATTACACCATGAGTAAAGCTGAGCGTTAATTTAATTTTTAAGTTTTAAAAATAGTTATTGACGAAAATTCCTTACTAGAGCTCGAGATTCTAGGGACCAATGACACCAGGACGAGGCTAATTTTACAAAGTTCTCAGCGTAGAATGTGGCGTACAGCCACAAATTAATTCACAAGCAAAAGTATAGCTTACTTGTTGGATAGTTTTAAATAACTAATACGTGAATTATGGATAAATAAAAATGTGTTGCAAAATAGGTATATACGAAATACATGACGGACGAACGTGACAATATATTTCCTGTATTTCGCTCCCCCCCGTTGGAACCTGTAGTATATAAGCTAAGGTATTTTTCTTTGTTATATTCTCTCACCTTTTTTTTTCATTACAGGAAAAAAAACCGCTTATGGGTACCACCGCCCGACGGAGACGGGCGTAGGTTATGTCGGACTCACACCGACAAAAACGACCTGTATGCTCCAACACGCTACTGACGGCAGGGGCATGGTAGTACTGACGGCAGGGGCAAGGTAATATTCTCTCACCTACTCGAACTTGCTATTAGCATGTAGTCAATAAAATATACCGTTGTTATACATCACGTCATATCATGAAACACGTTCGATTCCATTGCGTACCGTTACTGTCCCCACAAACGTAATAAGAACGCTGGCGTCATCGCGCACTTAAATTTTCGACCTAACACTCTTGTGAAAATCTGTGATCCTCACAACCGGTTGATCTGCCAGTTAGCTGCAATGATATTAATGAAAGTAGAGAAGTTAACACTCCGTTACTACGTAGTTACGTAAGATGTCTCATTGTGAGGCTGAAAACGATTGCCGATTCAGTAGGGTTTGATTATCGTGGGCAAAATTAAAGAACGAAATCTGACGGAATTATGCCACTGTGACAAAAGTAAGTTTTATATCTTAAATCAACACTCTCGAGAACTACAAAGATATAGGATAGATCAGCATAAAGGTTCTCCTTACAAGTGTACAGTTCCGTAAAGTCTACTGGTATTCAGATTAAACAGCGTATTTCGAATTATAAAAATTGTACATAAATAAGAGCTGTTTTAACTCTCACACGTACTAACTCGTGAGTAACAGCTATTTATTAATAAAACAGAACGTAAATAAAATTCTACACCCCTCGACGACCTCTTTCATTGTAAAGTGGCGCCTGTCAATGACAAAGAGATGAGATGAAATCAACACACCAATTGTTCGTTGAAATAGATATACCAGTAAAAATGTACTTACAGTTGCTTAAAATACAGAAAGCAGATCTGCGATAGGCCCACAACAATAACATGACTGTTAACCACGAGATAAGGAGTATAGTAAATTTTACAAACCATTCTATTATAGGTATATGAACATTGTTCTTATCACACGAAATGTTACGGATTGACCTGCGTAATGAGTACCTAATGGAAGACAATCTGAGCCCAATAAAACATGCCTAGCAAACTATCTATCTACGTAAAATTATATTTTATAAGACGCGAGAAACGTCTTTAATTTGCATGAAAATTGCTATATATATTAAAATAGTATCGTTTAGTTGATCTTATAAAAAAATAACCTTACTTAGTGAATTTAACAGATGGAAAATGAAACGTGCTTTATTCAAGAAGACTTCACTTGAAAAGTTATCAAGATATGGCACGAAACTGAGGCAAGAAAATGGCAAAGTATGTTATGTCATTGAATTGTGCAACACTTCCTTTACTTCCTTTAGGAGCAGAAGACTACGTGTTCAGAAAATTATCCTACCGAAAAGAGTCAGCATCGCCCTTTGCCTTAATTGAGTAACGTATCCTGGAAATATTTCTATGAATAAGGTGATTGTATAGTTTTGTTGTTCCAGAACTTATTAAGCTAAGTGGTGGCCGTTGTACATATACATTTCT
Organism: Morpho deidamia; assembly: GCA_947086505.1. Taxonomy (NCBI): domain Eukaryota; kingdom Metazoa; phylum Arthropoda; class Insecta; order Lepidoptera; family Nymphalidae; genus Morpho; species Morpho deidamia. The sequence goes on along the minus strand of CAMTZC010000004.1, from coordinate 4,634,876 downwards.
TATTACATTAATCGCAGCTGTTTTATTACTGAAAACAACGAATACTGTGCAGTAAGTTTTTTTAAATATTATCACTAATAAAAATAAAATTTAAATACAACTTTTAGTTATAGGACTTAGCTTTCTATTTAACGAAGATGGTTTTATTTCATAAGGCCCCAACCAAAAGTTCAAAATGATAAGAGTAAATAAGTTTCATTTTTACCAATGTAGAGCCCGGATTTGTGGAATTGTGAGACCATATGACTCTTACCAGGGTTAAAATCCGGGTAAATATCTGATTGTTATGTACAATTATCATACGTTATTCGGTTCAGGAAAACACCTTTGAAGTTCTTATTGAACAATTTGTAAGTTCTTCGGGTGTATTTAAGTTATGTATTTAAAATGTCCGTCACCCATACCACAAGTATTAAGATACTTACTTTGGGGACGGACGACCGTGTATGTAAGTATCACATATATTTATTTATTTATAGTGTTCCTGGTATATGTGTAATCTGCCAATCTACATTGGAGCAACATAGTAGGTCAAATTCGAACATTTCTTACTCAACAAATAAGCAAACGGACGTCCTTGCCCACACGTGGGCTAATTATAGGCATTTACTTTACTTCATACATTCTTGAACATTAATGGTAAGTACTACACACAGCGTCTTCGCCGGCGAAGACGAAGTCCCAGTTCGAAAATGTTTAGTACTAAGCGCCTACCAATTTTGTATCAGCAATAGTAAGTCTATTCTAAACTCAAACTGCATTGCTCTTACATTTTATTAGGCGTTTATAAAAACCTTATTTCTACTCCGTATATTAAAAACTCTAAATTTAAAACTTAAAAGCAAGAGCATGAGTATAACTATATATAACGAAAATAAAACGTACAAAACGGTACATATTTTTTCTTGACAACACTAAACAAAAGTTGGTTAGACATTGTTATTGAAATAAATGCGAAAGATTAATAATCCGCACGCTTGGTATTAAAACGACCGAATTCAAAAAAGTTGTTTTGTGGCAAGTTGCAATAAAGCGTAGCGACTACAAAACACGTGAGTGGTAAGAGACCCATAACTTGGAAGAGTAAGAAAACATTAGTTTTCTTAATATTTCGTAGCTTAATGTCATAAATAGCATTGAAATGAGGATTACAATGTACCTTACACGATTAAGCCTGATTTTGAATTCGGTCACTTTAATACTAAGCGTGCGATATATCTACGTTAAAAATGCAAATCCTTTAATAGTTTAATAGTTCGTAGCGTGATGCCCATAGATGGCATTAAAATAAGTATTAGATGTATCTAATGTAATTTTGAATTAGGTCTGTTTAATATTAAGTGTGTGCAATTTTCTGCAGGTAAAATTATTTAATACTAAAACTATTGGTTCAATAGCCTCGATAACTTATATAGACTTTAAATGACGAAATGTAACTAAGAATTTATAGAATTAGGCGTTACTTTGCGGAGATTCATAATACAAAAGTAATAATAAAATTATTTTGCTATAATCCGCGATACAGTAAATAGAAATGATGATGCTTCGGTTGCGGGGCGAAACGATTGTTGAGTTTGTGACAGTGAACGTATGTAGTGCTTGTGTATTGTGGTGGAAGTGGTGAAGGTTTGTGCATGTGTTTTTACGAATCCTGCACGTGTCGGGTATGAAAATACGGATAGTCCACTATACATTCAACACTATATATATTTTCTATTTACTGTATCGCGGATTATAGCAAAATAAATTTATTATTACTTTTGTAACTAAGAACACCGAGTTTCTTACTTGCCCTTCTCAGCACTATAAATTTTTCAATCCTCTAGTAGATCTGACGATACAAATGTACTTGTAAAAGACTATTAGATTCAATTTTGAGTTTGAGTTTATATCATTTATGGTATAAATGAGAAGTAATAATACGCCTTAATACGCTTATTTTAAAAAAAAATAAAAAAGAATGCTAGGCCTGTGACTAGAAAGAGGACTATTCACATTTGTTCACCATACCTATACATATTATCTTCTAAATCAATGCTCAAATCAAAAATTAACATCAACCTCCTCTTCAAAAGATTGAATAGAGAATCTGATAAGAAAATTGTATACTTACGATCTACGATATACGATACGAGTCTCAACATGGTCAAATTTGTTACCAACATTGGCTCTTGCAACCAATTTGAATAGGTTTATTTAGAGGTACTCCCATATTATACTCGTATGTAGGAAATTCATTCAATATGCCTCTTCTTATCTATGCGCATTAGAAATGAAGAAGCGAAGCGCATCGTGCGCGTGCGATTGTATAGGACAACTCAGGGCCGGTCGCTTTGATGGTAATTGGTAATATGTAATGGTATTTGGTTTTTCATTTTTTTAATTGAAGCTATACTAAAGCGAATTTAAAATTTGCGCTCTTCGTTTTTACTATAGATGTGCTCACATAGAAGAAGCATCATCATTCTCCTGCCCTTATTCCACTCTTGAGTAGGGTCGGTACAAAATGTTGTAACATGATCTAGCTCGGTATTTTACGACCGGTCACCTGCCTGACGTCAACTTACCTTAGTCGCGTTTTACGACACATAAAGTAAGAAATAAGGGTGGTTCATTCTACTCAACCGGATACCACACGGCATACATAGAAAATCACGTAAAAAAATTATTAATTTCTAGCTAAATTGTAGTGCTGTATTTAAGAGACGTTCATGGCAGGTCAACTTACCTTAGTCGTATTTTACGACCTCTCGGTAAGAAAGAGGGTGGTCTATTCTACTCAACCGGATACCACACGGTGCGCAACTTACCTTAATCGCCTTTTACGACACCTCGGTAAGAAATGAGGGTGGTCTATTCTACTCAACCGGATACCACACGGTGGGCGACTTACCTTAATCGCCTTTTACGATACTCGGTAAGAAATGAGGGTGGTCTATTCTACTCAGCCGGATTTAGAATTTTTCTATGTACGGCGGTGTTACCACACGGCATACATAGAAAAATTTATTAATTTCTAGCTAATTGTAGTGCTGTATTTAAGAGACGTTCATGTTAGCGCTTGTTAAAATTAAAAAAATAAAACCAATTTATATTTCTTTAATCCTTACTAAACAAAATAACGCCAGACAGGTGACTGAACTGGACATATTATGCTCGACATGGCCTAAGAGGGTGAAAATATAACCTCGTTGAGGTGATAGATTCGCTTATCTTGCGTGTAGTTTATACAAGGATAACTTTAATTATAGTACCCAGCAATAAATAATGTACATCGAGGCTTAGAGAGAAAATCGGCTAGATTCTGCTTCATAGAGCATTGTTTCTGTCGCACAGACTGACGAACCCGTGTGTGACAGTGACAGCGCTCTACGAAACTAAACTGGCCCGCTGTTTCGTTCTAAACATCGATGTGCATTATTTAATGCGGGGCACTATTTTAGATATAAATTTTTCTATTTTAAAAATTGTTAACAGCTTGGAAAATAAATGTTTTTTTTTATTAAATAATTTCTTTAAACTGAACTGAGCGCAACTGAAATTAAAATCAACACAAAGAGCGTCACTTAGTTTTGATTTCTCCATCTAAATTTAGAATACTTTAACATCAGTTACTGATAAATTTTAATATTGCCATAATATAATCGCGTTACAGATCACCTTATTAGATTACTGTGAACTTGGATTTGAACAATTGACTAATCTAACATCAGAAGTAATTGAACCTATTTTACCTTCCGCCGCCAAATCAATTAAGCTAAGACGATAAAAGTTATCGTAGTTATCGTTTGGGTTTTATTTAGGGTTTTTAGTAGAAGTACCTTTATGAAAGACGCACGCCCATACTACAATTATGATATATGATAATATCTTTTACAATTTTCAAACCTTCATTTGAAACTCCACATGTTATTGTAATTATTAACCCTTTATAGGCCGAATTTTGGTGTAAAATCCAAAAAAATTGTGGATTTTTTAAAGTTGTTTTTGGTTTCAGGACGATGACCCTAAAGATAGTCATGAATTCTAATTCTGTTTGTGTTGGTAATGTCATAGAGTTAGCATTTCTGCGCTATATCATGATAAAATTATAAATATTTGTAATATGCTATAAATGGAAATGGAACCTGAAAGTTACACAGGTTCATAGATGGTTCACATGTTATGAAATTTTAGCATTTCTGAACTAAAGAAGATTAGTTTACTTCAAGTATACAGACAAGAAAAGAATGGAAAAGACAACTAAAGTCTAGGCTTGTTCTTTTTAAGTAGACCTAACTCACCTTTGGAATCTTGTGAAGACTCATCTTCTGTGGTGTGCCCGTCACCTGCTACTGACTTTTTGTCTTCATCCTGTATAAATAAATATTTAATGAATGGTTTACGTCTTTGAAATAATTTAAATATACATTTGCCTCCTAATGTGTTTTCAAGATTTAAGATACACTTTATTCAAATAAGCTTACATCATGTATGTTTAGTATAGGATTTAATTAAATAAAATGCCTACAGTTGTCATTTTGTTACTTTCAATTTTTACACATGTTATACTAATCTCACCTGTACATTTGTAAGTATGTAGAAACTAACTTATTCGTTACCGGCTTTATATTAATTTCACTTGTATGTATGAATGTAACAGACTCTTTTGAACTCAATTTTGACAAACTTTTGTATGGACAGTTTAATTTAAATGTTGTACAATTATCAAGAAACAATGATTTCATAAATTTGTCAAATGTAAAAATGCAAAAACACTCCAAAGACAACAAGAAGAAAGTTAATGGCAGGTATCTATTTTATTATTTTGATTATTTTCAACAACTGGTATCTAGTATTTGTATTTAGAAGTATTTTAACAACAAAAAAATGACATTTGAGTTACACTTTAAAATTTTTTTGGATATTCAGGATGTTAATTTGTTTTTAGAGCAAAATGTATGAATATACCACACATTTGAAGTCTTCTCACTTTACACTTATGGTATATTAAAAATAAATGATTGCCATATTGCCAATATAGTCATATGTATATTAAGATAAAAAACAAGTACATTTTTTGTACATTTCATAGACTTGACTCTTCTGTTGAGAACAAAATATATCAATCACATTTTAATAAAGTTTCATGTGTTAAATGCTATTCAATTTAATTGTATAAGTTGTAATATAGCTAATACATTACATGATGACAATGTCATTTTAGTCTAAAAAAAATATCAAATGGCTAATTTGTGTTAAATGACAATTTAAAAAAATATTTTGTAACCTAACCCAATTGTTTACAGTAAAAATATATAATACATACTAAATACAGAGTAATGTACAATTTTATCTAGTTAGCAATCAATTCAAAATGTACACCTTTGCTACCAGTGGCGTCAACTACATCGCCGTTAATCGAATCTCGACCTTAAGTATACAACAAATAAGAAACATAGTTCAATACGCAAATACAACACTACCGTATTGTCTATGTCGTATACATAGAAGACTGTACATAACAACTGCTATGCACATTACCAAAAAATGTGATTGTTCAAATTAAGATAGAATCCTATTATTTCAGACAATTACATTATAACCGCATAAATGTTTTATCATATAACACATTTACACAAAATATGAATCGTAAGAGATGCGAAAAAAATCGACTAGAAAAACTAAAGAGGTCACCAATAAAGGCCCCAAGACGAGGCTCTCCGGTTTTATTTACATTGCCCGTTGCGTTCGCCGCGTAAAAAAGTACGCGCCAAGCTACCGCTCGGTGGAATAACATCTTTTTACAATATGATCACATAGAAAATTCGCAAGAAACAAAATATCAAGGTCATGCGGATTTCCTATCAATGTCATATTATATCTTGCACATTTAACAAAGGCCCTGCAAGCAAATGCAAAGGGGCGGGGGTGCGAAATATCCGAAATAATGAAAAATATCCCATTAGAATCAGTTTCATTAACTGATCAAGACCGCATTCACAGTTTTAATTGCGATTTAATGACTTTTATCACAACCCTTCGTGGCGTAGTTCCCGCGTTTAGCGGGAAGCAAACGTTCTGTCAGCCATGTTGAGACGCAGGCAAACATTAGTGATATAACACGGAAATAACATCACTTCACAGCCCAATTAGTCTTTAATAGATGCGCACCAGTGTAAAGAAAATTAATATAAATACATTTTTCACAACTATACCTGATTATCACTGATTTTTGCTTTATCGGTATCACCCGACATTTTTCTATGAAGAAATTGAAAGCGAATTCCAAGCGTCTTCAAACACCGGACAACACAAATGCACGCACCCACAACATAGAAAAAAAGTTTGCGTTTTGTTTCATGTAATGCATCCAATACTGAAATTTCGATTTGCCTTACAATACAATTAATTTATGAAATCGAATACAAGAAAATACTTGCAAATTACTATTTTTGATAATTAAAAAAAATTTGATTATAATTTAAATAGGTATTAAAAACTTTACAGTCCTAAAAATCTTCGTAATAATGTACGTTTTAATTCAGTTTGTATGATATGCGTGATATGTAAACGAAAATTATTTTTTTTTACTTTAAAATTAATTTATTTTTGTAATTAAAAACATTTTTTGTTATTTTTATTGCAATAACTTGCAATATAGAAACGATTAAAACCATAGACAAGAAGTATAAAGGTCGTTTTACAATTTATTATTATACAACTTTTTGCCAAAATAAAAATAAATTAGCGTTTTTCCGTTTTTAAAGCACTAAAATAAATTGCCTATTTCTTTTTATACTCCCAAATTTAAAGGTTTCAAATATAGAAAGTACAGTATTGAGGGGACGCTAATGAAAATTATCCAATAGCAATACAGAATTAAGTTCATGTTGCGTTGTAGAAATAATGTGATTGGTTCATTACCTTATTCTGTTGTGACGTACCATATTTTTACTAAAATCTCTACAAATTTTCTTTTGCTTATGGTCAGCGTCTTCATTCCGCGTTTGTGAAACAAGTCGTAATATATTTTGGATCTTTTGATCCATTTTAATGGCTGCCCTATTGCGCGGTTGAATGGTTGCTTTAATTTAAACATGAGTGATTATTCTTCTATGGCTACGCTTCAAAATAATAGCCAACCGGCGGGATTTGCGGCTGCTTTACAACGTGCTAGATTGGTGAGCGGAACTAATCTGCATAATCGTTATACTTTGACATTTTAGCATCATATTTACCACTATTTTTTTTCAAATTACCTACAGTAGAATTACTTTTCAATTTGTATTGTGAACAACTCTTTGAATTTTTTAAAAATATTAAATATTTTAAATAACCTATTTTCAATTTGTTATACGCGACATTGTAATTACGCCTCTTCGTCGTTCGTCGTCCTACAAACTTTCATTGTAGTTCCACCATTGTAGGTTGCCGCCAGAATTGAAGGTGGTGGTAGTAAAAGACCCTTAGAAGACGGACCCGAACCAAGTGCAAAGAAATTAGCGCCAATTGAATCGTCATATCCTCCCCAACAGCAACAGCATCAACAAGCAATGAGGTATTGTTTGAAATTAATTAGATTGAAATAATTTTAATAATTTTCCCGCCCTTTAATAATATTGTGGCCTCACTACATTTTTGTGATAAGATATGCTACCAATATAGTGTTATCCTAAATTATTGTGTATGTGCATAGCTCAGTATCTAAAATTATCATATTTAATTATACTATATTTTTATCTTATGAAAGATTCATGAGATAATCTTTCATAATATAATAATATAGAATAAATATAATAATTGTTACTTCAATTGACGCTTCAATATACAACATATACTATATATAAATACTCTGTAACAAAACTCAAGTAACCTTAATGCTCTAATATTAATAATTCTTTAACAAAATGTGTAATATAATGATATTTTATAAGTAATTACTTAAAAAATATAATTATATTACTATATCAAATCAAGATATTTGCTTAACAGATAATTGTGTGAGTGATTTTTGACTCGTGGATGGTTTGACTTCAAAATGTTTCTTATAAATATTTTATATTGTACTTTATAATATTTTTGAATTGACTTTCCTATTTATATATATCATGTAGTTATAACTTGGTCCATACTAATATTTTAAATGAGACAATCTGTATGTAACACTTTACACCCAGCTTGACTATAGCAACTGTTTTTATGTGATTTGGTGATTTGGTTAAAATACTACTCAATTGTGGGTATTTTAATGCTTAAGTTCACACCAATTTCAACCAAATGGTTTGGTTCAACTAAAATTTGCCTGTACACCAGTATTTACACTAAATATAGTTCCAAAGTTTACAATACATCTACATGGCATTATTGATTTAAATACTTAATAACGTTCCAAGAATTACATGTATTAATGATATATAGCAGTACATTTTAAACAATAAGTAACATAAAACATCTCTCTATCTCAAACAATAAAATATATGTACATGTTTAATTGTTTCTACTGAAGTAAGGTTTCCTAAAATTTTTGTCATACAAAGTATATAGTGAAATAATGAAAAAAAATTGTGATAAAATTTTAATGGTAAACTGTTGTTAGAGTTTCCTGTACTGAAAGTGTAATTATTATTTATAGTGAGTAGATATTATTTAGACAATTTAAGAAATTAATATTTAAAAACTGATCAGATGGTTTAGTCATATTAATTTAATTATGAAAAATTTTAAAAGAACTAAAACTAAAACATGGAATGAGAAAATAGAAAGGCAAAAATTGCATAATTATTATGTATCTAAAAATTTGAGTAGCTATTGGCACAGGTGTCAGTGACCCTGCCTTCAACTCCATGGTTTGAAGGTTCTATTTCTGATGGAAACCAACATTCACTAATTAATAAATAATTTGTGGGTCTACACAGTGTGGTATCCGGCAGAATAGAATAGACCACTCTCCCTTCTTACCGAGGTGTCGTAAGAGGCGACTAAGGTATGTGCCGTGTGGTATCCGGCTGCATAGAATAGACCACCCTCATTTCTTACCGAGGTGTAAAAGTCGACTAAGGTAAGTTGACGTCAGGCAGGCGGCCGGTCGTAAAATACGTAGCCAAATCATGTGACAACATGTTTGTTACATGTTGTGCCGACCCCATTTAGAGTGAGATAAGGGCAGGAGAATTATGATTGTGGGTTTTTAGTGTGGGCAAATTTTTTTGTTTTTATATAATGTACACTAGAAACTCCTTAGAAATAATTTATATGGCAAAACAATGTTTGCCTAGTTAGCTAGTAAATATATACTTATTTTTTATTAGATATGTATATGTTTACCAGTTCTCTGTCACCCATAACACAAATATTAAGTAACTTATCTTTGGGGATGGATTTATGTGTAAATGTTCCATATACTTAAAGTTTAAAAAAGTTTTTACACTTCACCTATTTAGTGCCACAGCAGCAGCAGCGTCGGCGGCGGCGGCGGCAGCTTCACGTATCGCTAACTCAGCGCCAGTGCCAGCACCACCTTCTGGACCTCCTAATATGAACATGCCTGATCAGGCCATCAATGAATATATTAGAGTGCCAGACAAAATGGTTGGACTCAGTAAGTATTATTACATACAGGGTTCATGGATATTATTTCACCTTTCTAGTACAATTTCCTGTTATCACAGAAAAAGTCTTTCTTCAATCAGAGGTTCCCAGACTTTGTTTCTCATAGACCATTTTCAACATTTAGCTGGATTTAGTTCTGATGGACCCATGTTACATTTCTACAACAACCTGATCACCAACGTCGACCTCCCTTGTCTTCCTTTAATTTTGAAGTCAACTTGGGTACTAGAGTTCTAGTTGTCAAAATCGTTTACATGACATCCAATCATTGTCCAGCCTAGTTCAATTAGTTATTGCTAAAAATTTTTGCACTGTTTGCGATTTGAATGCTGAATCCTGATTTTGGTTATGACTGCTTTATGCAGATGCAATCCAATTAAGCTAGAATGTTCCATATCTTAATTAATCCAGAATCAGTTATTGGAGTGGTACAATTTGTAGACAGCTGATAATTCTAGAATAACAATGAATGCATAGATATGGCGATGGGCGTGGCATATCGAATGATGAGTCATCAGGTTTTAAAGACCTAAGTTTAATGTTCTTACAATATTTATTCAGTATATTCTCCTTACCCTACTTCCTTCAACCTTTGTATTTATGATTATATTATGAGCAAGCGTCATTATTGTCTGTCCAACTTTCACAATCTTTTGGAGAGTTTTGGAGAGAAAATTATTTTGTTGAGTTTCAGATGTAATAATACATATTACTTAGTATAGCCAAAGAATCCCATTATCACAATTGGGTTCTTTTGACAATTTTATTTCCAACATTGATTTATGAAAAGTTGCTAATTTCAAAACCCAGCACCTATGAGCTTTCTATATAATCTTATATGCTATTAACACTTATAATTAATGTTATTTATGCTGAAGAAATCAGCTTATCTTCAAAGAATTCTTTTGTTATGTGTAACATAGGCTAGGCTAGGTTGGTAACTCTACAAAGTTGGTAATCCTTTACCTAGCAGTACAATGATCAGGCTGATTCTTTATTTCATTTGTGTCTTTAATTGTGTCTCTGACCAGAAAACATATTTCATACATTTATGTTCAATGTATTGCGTTGAATTTGGACTTCCCCTTGATAAGACGTGATATTAACTATACTGTTTTACATTAAGTTTTCAAGTGACAGTCTAAATGCCGATATCTGTTATAACGGGAATATCCGAAACCTTCATAAATTAGTATTATTTTTTTATTCTTTTAATTGATTTATGAATACAATAATTAAAATTAAGTTTTGACAACCAAACAATGAGAATAGTTCATCTCACGGCCGTTGGCGGTGAAAGACTGACTGTTGGCTCAAGTGATCTTATAGAGCCTGACAGTATTGATGCAGTTGCGCATCAATATTTCTACTAATATTCCTAAAATGATACCCCGCCGTGTGGCATCCGGCTGAGTAGAATAGACCACCCTTATTTCTTACCGAGCTGTCGCAAAAGGCGACTGAGTTGGACGTGCCAGGCAAACGGCCGGTCGTAAAATAACTAGCCAAATATGTAACATCTTTAAAACATGTTGTGCCGACCCCATTTAGAGTGGGACAAGGGCAGGAGAATGATGATGATTCATAAGGTATAACAGTTTGTTAAATATAATTTAGTGTGACGTTTGTGCACTAGCCCTAGACTAGCCCGTTGGTGCAGGTTTAGTTGCCTTTTTGATGAGTGCTCGATTCCCGCCGAGGGCCAACATTTTCTAAAAAATAACTTGTTGGTTTTTCGAGGGTGTATTTATTTATTTAATTAAGTATATATTTAACATTATAAACGTCCCGTTTCTCTGTCACCTAGTATTAATTTAGGTACTTTGTGAACGGACGACCGTGTGTGTAATTGTCCCGTGTTATAATTATTTATTTAATACAGATTGTGCATGCAATATTCGTTACCTTGCACTTTTCACGAGTTATTATGTGATTTTTTGTGATCACAATCGCAAACCTAAGATCATTGACGCTTAAAGTACCTGCCTGTTACTATCCCACTACTGGGCATAGGCCTCCTCTCTCCGTTTTTGGAGAGAAGGATTGGAGCTAAGACCTACCACGCTACCAATGTGGATTGGTAAGGTTACATATATCCCTAGAATTCTCTAGAGATATGGAGGTTTCCTCACGATGGTGAAGGAAACTTCACCGAAAAGCGTGTGACAATTAGCAATTATACACATAAGTTTCAATAGAGAAACTCATTGGTGCTTGCCCGGAGTTTGAACTCGTGATCGTCTCTAGAGAGTCGCACGGTCTCACCGCTGGGCTATCACAGCTTTATTTTATTTTTATTTATTTGGAAAATGAACAGCTTATTTTTTAAGCTAGTAATACATTTTCACATATAAACTACTTAATTAATAGCACTTACGGATACAATTTTTAAGCAAAAAAGAACAGAAAAGAATATGGATCAGTAAATTTAACGAAGTATGGGAATCGAGTCAAACCACATTCCAAAAATATGTTTTTTTATCGCATTAGGTTGAGATGAGAACAAGTCTATTTCATGACAGTTTACTAATTTGTTAAACGCTGCTGATGCACGACAGAAAAATGAATTTCTGCGATACTTAGTGGAGCCGAGCGTGACAAATAAGTTTTCTAAGGGCCGTCTTGAAATAAGTTTTTTAGGCACGTTAAGTTTGATAGAAGATAACAACTGTGGGGAGTCTGTTTTACTTTGAGCAATATTTACTAAGCAAATAACATCAGCAATCTGTCGTCTTACTACGAGAGGAAGTGAATGATTTGCAAGCATGAACGCTTGCTTATCAATCAATCAATCAATCAATCAATCAAAATATTCTTTATTCAAGTAAACTTGTAAACAAGTGCTTTTGAATCGTCAACTTTACTGCTGGTTCAGAAAGCTGTTCCTGCCGAGAAGAGCCAGCAAGAAACTCGGCGGTTGCTCTTTTTAAAATATAAATCTTAGAACTAGTTACATTTATTTATTACTGTCTTGTACAGGGTAGAAGTGCACCTATATCCACACATCCTTATCATCTAAGTAATCTTCAACAGTATAGTAGGCTTTCTGTATCAGCCTCTTTTTAACAGTGTTTTTAAACTGCTGTAATGGCATGACCAAAATTGATTTCGGAATTTTATTATAGAATCTTATACCCAAACCCACAAACGATTTACGTACTTTTGCTAGGCGCAAAGTATCTAAAATGAAAACAATCAGCTAGTCGTTGATAGTTAAAAGTAAGGTTTTTTCACAGTAATAGGCCGCGGTGGGGAACAGATCACGCGTCTGCAAGCGGAGTCCGGGTGCAAGATACAAATGGCGCCCGACTCGGGCGGTCAACCGGACCGTCTTTGCACGCTCACGGGCTCCCGGGAAGCCATCGCAAGGGCCAAGTATGATATTTTTACTTTACTTATTATAGGCATATTATATAGGCATAAACAGTACACTAAAAACGTGTAATATCATCTTCTTCTTCTTTCTCCTACCCTTATCCCACTCTAAGTGGGATCGGTACAACATGTTTTCCTCTTCCATTCTCTTCTATCATTCGTCAACTCTACTCTACTCCTTCTGGCGCTACTCCTTTTATACGCATGTCATACTTTACACATTCCAACCATCTCTTTTTAGGCCTCCCTCTGGTCACATATCCATCCACATTCATATTCAACACTCGCTTAGTTACATGATCTTCATCCCTCCTCATTACATGTCCATACCATCCCAATCTTGCACCTCTCATCTTTTCCATAATGGGCGCAACTTTCATACTTCCCCTAATATACTACTTCAAAAACTTGTAATATCATCTATATAAAACAAAGTCGGGTTTGTTACAACACTTATAACTCGAGATCTGCTGGACAAATTTTTATGGTTTTTGATTCGCGGGATTTGTCTCCGCTCCGAATAGCAGATTGCATCTTAAAAACATTGAAAAATCCATGAGTACATAATTATGAAAAATTTTCGTAAATATACGTGATGTGAAGATCTCTATATTCAACCCTAAAATTCATTTTTTAAGAATCCTTTGTTTTTCAATGAGATTTGCAAATGGTCTGAACGGAAAGTGCAGTGCGGGTCGTATAGGCCCCCCATGGCATGGAATGTGTTAAAGCTCTAATTTATTTCAAAGTTCTATAAGCTTTCGACAGATGTCGGTGACAGTTCCATAATTTCTCTCAATTTCATTTTAAAGTCGTGAAAGTATTCAACATATAGCGCTGTTCTACAATTTTTTTTAACTATTTCCGGCTCGAAATAAAAACCTGTTTTTCCCCTTTGAGATGTATTATTTTATCAAACATCTCTAATTTACATTTCTATTCGTATTCGTTTAATATTCGAACATTCTACATGATTTATTCAATGTTTTTATTTCAACGTTGCTCCCGCGCTAGCTGAACAAATAGACATGTGACGCACGTTGTCTTGTATTGGGTCAAATGGCATGCACCCACTAGAAATTCAAATTCAAAATATTCTTTATTCGAGTAAACTTGTAAACAAGTGTTTTTGAATCGTCAACTACAGTGCTGGTTTTGAAAGCTGTTCCTATTCGGAATGCCGAAATCCAGCAAGAAACTCGGCGCTTACTCTTTTAGCCACTACTATCTTGTACATCCTGGCTTGAAGAGTAGATATATTCACTCATACTTATCATCAATGTAATCCTCAACACTATAGGCTTTCTGTATAACCTCCATTTAATAGTTATTTAAAAAGCAGTTTCAAATATTATATATATTTGACTTGAAAAATAAATAAACATGGCCTTCCGTTAAATAACAGGCGATTGTAACAATTCAAACACTATTTTCTATTGAACGTCAATGTTTTCATATTATGAATTCTTTTTTGTTTTATCTTGTCTTGAATAAAAAATCTTACTCCCTTTATTAAAATTAAAACAGCTTTGCTGGCCGTCAGTACGATAAACAAGCGTGTGTGACGCTCTATACAACATTAATAAAAAAATATATATATAATAATAAAAAAATAATATGATGACTTACCATAACTGCAAAACTGAAGCCGTGTGGTATCCGGCAGAATAGAATAGACCACCCTCCTTTTTCACTGAGGTGTCGTAAGAGGCGACTAAGGTAAATGCCGTGTGGTATCCGGCTGCATAGAATAGACCGCCCTCATTTCTTACCGAGGTGTCGTAAAGGCGACTAAGGTAAGTTGACGTCAGGCAGGCGGCCGGTCGTAAAATAAGTAGCCAAATCATATGACAACATGTTTGCCGACCCCACTTAGAGTGGGATAAGGGTAGGAGAATGATGATGATTACCATAACTGCAAAAACACTGTATATGATTGACTAACATTGAATTATGAAGATACGAAAGTTTTAATACAATATAAATCTTAAACACATGGATCTACCTTTTTAATAATTATAACTTACCTGTGTTATGGAAGGGCGAGACCTTCTGACACAAGTATTTTGTATGCTTACTAGAAGGTCTCAGTCTGTATTTCTTGTAACGATTGATTGAAATGGAATAAATATTTTTGTAATTGGGTTTTTTTTGTATATATTTTGTGTTTTCTTATTGTTTTGTATAAATTCACGCGCGCGACCGGCCGGAGCAACGACCTTTATGCATCCTATTGTCGACGCGAGCGCCGATAGCTAAGTAACGTTTCGGATACTATAAAGACAAGACGCGTACGTTTGTATAGGACTTTATGGTAGAACGCACACGCGTAATTATGCGTTTTGGGTGTGGTTTATTGTTTATTGACTTTTGATATTGATATAAGTATTTAGTGACGCGTTTTAACCAGTGAAACGTGTGACAAGACGCGACCGTCTGCGGTTTTAGTACGCGTTGGGATTACTGTTTCCCCATATAGGGACGATTCAATAACGTGTGACCTTACGAAGGTTGTGTGCACACCGGGTGTTATTTGTGTTATTTAACCGCGTTAGTGAAGTGTATACTCCGGGAGAAATAGACAGTACGTGTCCGTGGAAGATTGCTGAGGCGAGCCAACGGGTTCGGGAATCGGCCAAGTACATACAAGCGCACACACACACACGTACACGTATACACGCAGTTATTCATGAGGCCGGACCGCATACAGCTGACGGCCGCATAAGGTAGGTTGAGACGCCGAGACGGCGGGCCCAGGTCGCGGAGGTTGTTTCATCCGCCCGCACGTTTGTGCGGAACACTTATATATGTTATGGGATGTTGGGTCATAGTCGCGCACATTTTCGAAGTAAGCAAGGTTTCCAGGTGACGAAATACGTCAAGGAGGACATCATCATCATCATCATTATTATTATATAAATAAACGGGTCACATCGCAACAAAATCAGTACCTTTGTATTACCTTTTTAAGAGGTTTCGACGTTTCGGCAGAGTTGCATCCGCCGTAGTAACGAACTGGCTACCTTAAAAATTTAATAGTCTAAAATGACTACTTTAAAATTTACCATCATGATCATTATTTAAAAAGTGAATATTAAGATACTTGGTGGTATTTTTATTTAACCCATCGAACGATAGGTTCCTTAGGTGATCATAAAACGAATTTTTGACATCAATTTTTAAATCATGTTATTTAGTATATAATAATTATACCTATGATTTGTATACAAACAACAAATTTGTGCAATAAAGTGTTTTATTGCACAAATAAAAAAATTATATTAGATGTATAAAAACACACATTTCACGTACATGATATATAAAAATAAGAGTATAGTCAACGATATTTTATACCATTACCCCATTGAAGTTCCCCATTGAATACTATAAATCATTAGATTTTTCCAAAATTGAAATATGATCCATAAAATGTCTTATCAAATTAACATAAAGAAACGCAATATATTTTTTTAAGATATATCCTGCATGGCTTTATGGATTAACAATACTAATTTTGATTGGCAATTGAAAATTGAATCATACAATATTTTAATCTCCGAACCTACTATATGTCCAGCGAGCACCATGTGCACATAAGACCAAGTACCAAAGATAAATGTAACTTACATTAAAAGTAGCGGCCTGTTACAATTGCACTGCTGGGAATAGGCCTCCTCTCCGTTTCTGGAAAGAAGGGTTGGAGCTTAGACCTACCACGCTGCTCCAATGCGGATTGGTAGGTTACACACATCAACAGAATTCTCTAGAGATATGCAGGTTTCCTCACGATGTTTTCCTTCACCGAAAAGCGCGTGATAAATTGCAATTATCAATTAGACACATGAGTTTTAATAGAAAAACTCATTGGTGCCTGCCCGGGTTTGAACTCGTGTTCCCCTCGAAAGAGTCGCACGGTCTCACCCCTAGGCTATCACAGTTCACTTACATTATTAATATATTATTTAAAAAAATTGGTTGCATTCGATGGGGAATTTTATAACGAAGAAAATGGTATGTTAATCATAGGTATAATTAGTATAAAGTTAAAAAAAATGATTTATAGAAGCAGGCGTTACTTTGCGGAATTCCATATTACAAGCAATATAACAGAACTAACTACTTTGCTATAATCCGCACGGGTTAAGTGAATGCATGCAAAGCTAATGTGTATGAAGCAGGCAAAATCTACGCACCTTATACATGCAGGACAAGCCACCACATGCACCACAAGGCGCAATTCACCAGCAACAACGCACACAAAAGCAGCACACACACCCACGACCACAATCTCGACGATCGTTTCGCCCCGAAACCGAAGCATCATCAGGAGGATAGGCTCCACGACAAAAATCGTAATGCATTACGCCTATCCTCCTGATGATGCTTCGGTTTCGGGGCGAAACGATCGTCGAGATTGTGGTCGTGGGTGTGTGTGCTGCTTTTGTGTGCGTTGTTGCTGGTGAATTGCGCCTTGTGGTGCATGTGGTGGCTTGTCCTGCATGTATAAGGTGCGTAGATTTTGCCTGCTTCATACACATTAGCTTTGCATGCATTCACTTAACCCGTGCGGATTATAGCAAAGTAGTTAGTTCTGTTATATTGCTTTAAAAAGAATGATTCAAAAATAAATGTAAAAAACTCTACACGACGTTTTGTGCACATGGTGCACAACGACTGAATGAAGGGTTAATGGGGAAATTCGAAAAAAGTTTCAGCCTTAATGCCTTAGCTAGATATCGTAATCCACTTCAGTAAATAACTAATCTGTTAACAGGGATTTAGTAAACCAGATTGTCAATCACAGGGGCCGTGAGAATGCCCCTCAGCATATGGACAACCCTGTGGGCGGCGGCGGTGGCGGTGGTATGCCGCCGATGAGGGGCGGTGGTGGCGGCGGTGTCGGCGGCGGTGGCGGTAACATAACCGTAAGTTACCATCGTCGTTTTCTTACGCTAATCCCGCCCTAAATGGGGTCGCCACAATATGTCTTCATATACCATTCTCCTCTATCATTCGCCACCCCTAGCGCTACTTCTATAATGTATATTTATTATAAAACAAATTCCCAAAAAGCTGTCTGTATGCTCTAAATATATACACTTCTCTTCACAATTTTTTACCTTATCGTAAGGGCCACAATCTATTGATCTCCCCCCAAAACTGTTTGTCTGTATATGATCGATTTTCTCAAAATCTACTGAACGGATTTTTGTACGGTTTTCACTAAAAGATAGTGCAATACTTCCGGATGGTTTAGGTCAATAGTACATATCGATATTATGTAAATTGTATTGAAGAGATCGCGCGGTTGTTAAAAAACTTGCTTGGTGGGAGCTTTAGTCGCGTGCGCCGCGTAAACCAGCAGAGATACGGTAAAGTAATGTACTAGAGAATTGTAGATCTATAGAAATTCTTCAAAAAGTCCGCGATAGCATGTCTCTATCTCTTATGGTTAACAAGCAATAACTACTTTTATGTTTAAAATTATAATTCTAGAAAAAAATTGACACGCAGATTTACTAATATATAAAGCTGAAGAGTTTGTTTTTTTGATTGATTGCTTGAACGCGCTAATCTCAGGAACTACTGAACCGATTAGAAAAATTCTTTGAGAGTAAGATAGTCCATTTATCGAGACTAAAGGCTATATACCATCACACTAAGATCAATAGGTGAGGAGCAGCAATAAATATATTGCGAAAACGGCAAAATTTAACGTTTTCCTTGCGTGCGCTAAGTAAACGGTAAAAGTAATTAAAAATCATGTAGTAAAGTTCTTTATAAAAGCATATGTCTAGCTTTTAAGATTAACCCACTATAAACATAATTAATATGTGTTATGGTTTACTCGACAAAGTGTTTTCCACGACAAAGTGATCCGTGTAAAAGGTCACGACCCTCAGCACTGAGGAGAATGACGCGAGGAGGATGGTTTACTCAAATAATAAGACTGCCGTCCACGCGAACGAAGTTGCGCTTAAAAGCTAGTCTTTTATATGCATATCACTCTTCATACAATCCATCCAGCTTTTATTTCGCTTCCCAGTACTTTATTTCCATCCACATTCATATTTAAAACTCTTTTGGTCACATGATCGTACTGTACCATCAACGTTTTTTTTACACTTATCTCACTCTAGATGGGGTTCGCACATATGTCATCATGGTCCATTCTCCTCTATCAATCGTCGTCTTTAGCGCTACTCCTTTTATATGCAAATTATTCTTTACGCAATCTATCTTTTTGGCCTTACTCTGGTCATATTGCCATCCCATTTTTGAAGGTAGTCGACACACTCGTTCTGCTAGAGGCTGTGGATGGCGGTGATAACGTGAACCGCATGCTCGTTTGCCATCATATTCCATAAAAAAAATATCCACATCTATATTTAGAACTCTTCATCGCAAGACCGTAGGTTATCATGCCGGTACAAGTAAAAATATAAGGGCCTGTTACTACCCACTGTTACTAACTCGCGATGTGTACTATTTTCGAAAAGCGTGTGATAAATTTTAATCATCAATTAGGCACATATGTTTTAACACTTATTGGCCTGTCCGGGGCTTAAACCTTTCACCCCTGGAAAGATTACTCTTTCCAGGGGTCAAAGATTACTTTTTCCAGGGGGAGACTGTGTTACCACAGTCGTAACGTTTGGCTATCACAGCTTTATAAGTAAGAAAGTAATATAACGTCCCGTTTACAATCCCACTGCTGGGCATAGGGCCTTCTGTCTCCGTTTCTGGAGACACTGGTTGGAGTTAATATCTACCACGCTCCTCCAATGCGGATTGGTAGGTTACACATATCCTCGGAAGTGTCTCGCAATTATCAATAAGACACATAAATTTTAATAGAAAATCTCATTGGCTTTTAATAGAAAATCTCATTGGCTCGGGGTTTGAACTCGTGAACAATTCTATAGAGTCGCATGATCTTACCGCTGAGGTATCACAGCTATATCACAGCTTTAGTTAGTCATAATTTATATGTAATTGGAAAAAATCACAATAGAATTATTACTACAAACCGATTTCCTAATAGGAAGAAATAATGCTACCGGGTCCCAAAGTGGGTCTGATCATCGGCAAGAACGGTAAAACCATCAAGCAGCTGCAAGAGCAGTCGGGCGCAAAGATGGTAGTGATACAGGAGGGCCCTAATACGGAATATGTGAGTATGAATATTACATCGTAAAAAAATTAAATTATTAAATCTAATTATTATAATTAAATACATAGAAAACCTATAATAATATATGTCTGCTAAGTAAAAGCCTTCTCTCTCATTTTAGAGATATGAAGCTAAAAGTCATCGTAATGTAGTACATGCCAATTTTGACCAGGGGGTAAATTATTAGCAAAACTGCTAATAAGGAGAAATATTTTTACTTAATCTGCTAGATTCACTCATTGCTATGAATTTATTAAATCAAATGTATATATATCATTTAGTCTATAACTAACCTTTTGGATAAAGTTATACCTGTTGGCAAAGTTGGTATGTTCTACGGTAACCTCTCAATTTAGGTTTGTTGCGAAAATTCAGATATTTTCTAACATACGCAAATCCATCGCGATATTTTTCTTAACTGTATGATTTTCAGCAAGCCCTACATATGAAGATTACACAGTGGCTCTAATAAGTCATAACATTAATGACCTCGCTTTCAGATATTAAAAAGATAAGTTACAGCAGAGCAGACCATTCTTTCTCACTATTGTACTGTTGGGCAAAAGACTTCTCTCTCCTTAGAACTAATTTAATGGTCGGAATTGAGGAAATTTGCATATACCTAATTGGTGTATGAAAACTCCCTAATGTTTTCCTGTAATGTTTAACTGTAAAACAAAGGACAAAATGAAAATATCAACCAACTACAATTTTTTTTTATAAATACGCGAAGTTTTGAACTCTCAGAACTTTGGTAAGGATCTCATATTCGCGGCTATGACTTATTTACACTTTTCTCTTTGGTCAAACTAGGAGAAACTACTTCGTATTTTTGTTTTGCAAATTTAAGTGTCCCACTAGCCTGTTGGTGGATAAATACTGAGACACCGCCTCACCAGCTATACCAATATCAGGTTGAGGTGATGTCTTCCTCTATTTGATACGTTCATCACCACCTCGCCTGTAAAGGCTTAATACTCACTGTTTGAGACTTTCAAACCACCAATCAATCTATTGAACAATCAACGAATTACATTAATTAATTCATAATTAATAATTAACATTAATTAATATTACATAAATAAATATAAAATTCACTGCAATGTACTAAACAATAAAACGAAACTATCTTATTTAATAATTAATGATTACCTATTCTAATCTTAATTATAAATTGTCAGTCTAAATAACAATAAGTTGTCCCACAAATATAGTAATTTTTAGAAAATTTATTCACGTTATTATTGTTGCTATAGCTTACACCTTACTCTTTGATCAAACTAGGAGAAGCCTCTTCGTATATCAGGCGAAGCTTCTAAAGTGGAACATGCCAAGCAATTGGTGTACGAACTGCTTGCTGACAAGGAAATGCAGCAGGGAGGCGGCCAAAGACAATATGATGATGGATACCCTCAAGACCAAGGGAACGGGCTCGCCACCAACTCTACCGAGGTATATACATTTATATATATTGGAAAAACAAACACTTTTTTATATCACAAAGAAATACATTGAGAAATAACAGCTTTATTATTAGTTTTGACCTAATGTAGTAGATTCTATGGTTTAAATTAAATGTGTATATTTTTTATATCTGATTTATTTATCTATGTTAAAAAGATTTTATTATAAAATAGTAAGTATTTAATTTAGTAATTATAAAAAATGTATTTCTTTAGGTGCTAGTTCCTAAAGTAGCAGTGGGGATAGTGATCGGTCGCGGTGGTGACATGATCAAGAAGATCCAGGCAGAGACGGGCTGTCGAGTACAGTTCCACCAGGAAAGAGATGATGGACCTGGGGATAAGAGGTTAGAATTTTTTGAACACAGAAATTTTGACTGTATTTTTTTATATTACATCAAAACATTTTCAATGTGTGCCTACTTGACAATTTTAAGTATATAAAGTGTTCAAATAACGTGAATTATAGTTTTCTAACAACTAGGTTTTATTAATAAAAAAAAATTATTTTTATGTTCAGGTGTTACTTGCAAGGCAAACCGCATCAGGTGGAGCAAGCTAGACAGATGATAGAAGATCTGATCGCTAGCGTTAATGTGAGTAAGGTTTAAGATCCTTTTAGTAATACCAAATAAGCCGGCTATCAGAGAAAATCGCATGAAATCCATTCAGTTAATTTTGAAGTAATCGCGAACAATCAGACTTACTGAGCGTGTGACTTTATTTTTTAATACGTAGTGACTTTTTGTAGTGACGGGGCAGTGCCGCTTAAGGAAGTTTTGAAAACGTTGCTATTAAAAATTGTAACCTTCAAAAAAATTTTTTTTTCATAATTCAGAATTTGCCAATTACACTTACAACTTCCAAAAATTCGCGTGCCTCCACAAAAGAAGAAGAAAAATGACGTACGTAATGAAGTCTTAATTATCTTATTGTATCGAACAGTTGGCGATTCGCTCAGGCCGCGGTCGCGCCCCGCAACAACGTAACGGCGCAGGCGGCGGGGACCGCGACTTCCAGCAGTGGCCTGAACAAGGCCAGGAGGTCCGAGTTACCTTCACCATGACCAGCGTCAAGTGCGGCCTGATCATTGGAAGAGGTAATGTACTCAATAAAACTACTATGTACTTATAAACATAATTCACATGATCGCCCAGTGGCCATGAAATGACCGAATGTGTAACGAATATGCGAATCCTTTCACCCAAACCATTAAAGAATTCACAAAATAATAGAATTTACTTAGAAATACATGAAATATAATATAATTTAGTTATAGTGTATATTTCATTGTTGTACAATATTTAGATTGCATTAAGTTCATTAGTGGAAAGTTATTCTGACAACCTAACGAAGTCTAACTTCTTCCGATTTGGCAATATTTTATATCGAGTCGAAAGCAGAGTTGGTGCAAAATAAATATACAATATTCCAAAATATGTTCTTTTCAACAGGACTAAGAAACAAACAATTTTTTTTTTTTTTTATTTAATGTATATGTATCACATAAACCATATTTTATTTTTCTTTATTTCTGCTTATGAACTTTCATTATTCCAAATATGAAACTGAACTTATATTAAAATAGTACACATTTACTTGTTCCTACATTAATATAGTATAGATAAAAGCGTTTTCACGAATCAACTAAGTTTGTGACTTCTAATTCGTCGATTGTCATGCAGTTAATTAAAATGTTTAAATAATACACTCATATTTCGTTTTGAGTTGATATAATTTTTTCATTAGGTGGGGAAGTAATAAAGCAAATCAACGCCCAATCGGGTGCCCACTGTGAATTAGATCGACGTGCTCAGAACAATGATAGAAACAACCGCACCTTCTACATACGCGGCCATCCTGATGCTGTTGAGCATTGCAAACGGATCATCATGGAAAAAGTTGGAATGGTATTTACATTATGAATACATAATTATTACTTATGGCATCACACTTTTGAAATGAGTTATATAGCTGATTCGACTTGAAATATTTGTTTTTTGTATATGCACACGCTTAGTATTAAAGTGGCCTAGTTCAAAGTTAGGTTTAATTGAGTTAAACACATTATAATCCTTATTTCAGTGCCATCTATGACATCATGTTATAAAAGAGAACTAGTGTCTTCTTGCTCTTCCAAGTTTTGAGTCTCTTTATCACACACGAGTTTTGTAGGCACTATGCTACGCTATATTGCAATTTGCCATAAAACAACTTTTTTGAATTAGGTCGCTTAAATACTATGCGAACTATGCTGATGATTGAAATTATCAAATCAATGTTTTATTCATAGTATTGTTTAAAGTTAGCTTATACAATTGTCGTTAGTAATATATTAAAATAAAAATATATCTAAAAGTTTTCCAGTCAGATAACAAGTTGAAAATTTTAATACCAAGGATAAATATTGAACCAATCAGGTGTACCTTTTATTATAAAATTAATTTAAATCTCAACAAAAGATGTGCTTCAACTATTCAATTTGATCATAATAATATGACAGCCGGTGAACTTCATCCCCGATAATGGTAACGGTGACGGAGGAAATGGCAACGGTGGTAACGGTGGCAACGGCGGTGGTGATTATTATGGAGCTGCACCTGCCCCTGGTCCGCCTGCCTGGGGTTACAACCCTCATTGGCATCACCAGCAACAGCCTCAGCCACAGGTACAAAAAATATACATTCCTAAAGAAAAAGTATACATTTCTACACTTAAGAAAAAATATACATTCCTACACACTTAAGAAAAAATATACATTCCTACACTTAAGAAAAAATATACATTCCTGCACTTAAGAAAAAATAAACATTTCCAACACTTAAGAAAAAATATACATTCCTGCACTTAAGAAAAAATATACATTCCTAAACTTAAGAAAAAATATACATTCCTACACTTAAGAAAAAATATACATTCCTGCACTTAAGAAAAATATGCATTCCTACACCTAATAAACTATGACATAGAGTACTTAAATTCATATCAAAATAAATTATTTAACCTTCAGATATTTAACTATTTTAAAGCTTTTAACTGCTATTCTAAAGAATTTTGATCTGATGTTTGCCACAGCAACAGGTGCAGATAAACCCAGCGACCGGCCAGCCTGACTATTCGCAGCAGTGGATCGATTACTATCGCTCACTGGGTCTCATGAGGCAAGCAGAGGCTGTCGAGCAGCAATCCAAACAGCAGCAGCAAGGTAACATATTACTTACGTTTATATTAATTAATTTTTATTTGGTTAAAAAAATATATGATAGGAACTACTTGTCTAACTAGTTATTCAAATGTTCTTAATTTTTAGCTTACTACCATCATACTTGTTGTATCATACTCTAAAATATTGAAGTAACCATAGTGAAATAACTTTCACATACCTAGAAAATTTCTGAAATGTGTCCATTTAAGTAGCGTAGTGAGTTTCATTTCCTGATATTTATTTCGATTGATAAAGTAACCTGTCCACTTTGAAGTATAGGCCTCTTCTTTTAGGTACATATGTTTTAATAGAAAAACTCATTGGTGCCTCACTGTTTTAATCAGTTACCTTATACCTACTGATAAGAGTCACTTAGTCTCAGCAATCAACTATCACATCTAAAACTATAAAGGAATACTAGCTTTTAAACGCAACTTCGTTCGCGTGGACTGCAGTCTTATTATTTGAGTTAACCGTCATATTAATTATGGTTAAAGCGGGTAAGACATATGCTGTCGCGGACTTTTATTTAGAAAATTTAGTGGGGTACAATTTTGTATTACATGACTTTTTAATAACTTACTTTCACACTTAGGAAATGTTTAACTTTTGCGGTTTTCGCAATATTTTTTATTGCTGTTCTTCTCCTTTTCATCTTAGCGTGATGTTATATAGTCTATAGCCTTCATCGATAAATGGACTATCTTACACTCAAATAATTTTTGAATTCGGTCCAGTGATTCCTGAGATTAGCGTATTCCAACAATCAAACAAACTATATATTTTTAATATTTTTATATATCTTTATAACAGCTTTATATATTTATAAAGCTGAAGAGTTGATTATTGGAACCGAGTGTTGTATCTATACTAATAAGTATAAATAGTAGTAGAATATACCAAGTGTTGTATCTATACTTATTAGTATAGATACAACACTCGGTATATTCTTTTATAATTATAGCCCTTTTACATTCGCTGTAATACTGATTGAACATAAAATGGCAGGAGGAGGCCCCAGCAGCTCCGGCA
Organism: Morpho deidamia; assembly: GCA_947086505.1. Lineage (NCBI taxonomy): Eukaryota > Metazoa > Arthropoda > Insecta > Lepidoptera > Nymphalidae > Morpho > Morpho deidamia. The sequence continues at coordinate 4,609,036 of CAMTZC010000004.1, read as the reverse complement.
GCGGTGGCGGGGTTCCAGCCCCGGCGCAGGCTCCGTCGCCTTCACCAGCCGCTGACTACAGCGCACAGTGGGCCGAGTACTATCGCAGCATTGGCAAAGTGAAGGAGGCCGAAGCTATCGAGGCCCAGATCAAGCTTAAGGTGCATTATCACTAAGTTAATGTTTAACGAAAGAAGAAATAACACAATCATATAATAAAATTATCTTGCAATCAATCATCATCCTCCTGCCCTTATCCCACTCTGAGTGAGGTCGGCACAACATGTTACAAACATTGCATTTGGCTACGTATTTTACGACCGGCCTGACGTCAACTTACCTTAGTCGTATTTTACGACTCCTCGGTAAGAAAGAGGGTGGTCTATTCTACTCGACCGGATACCACACGGTGGGTAGACTTACCTTAGTCACCTTTTATGACACCTCGGTAAGAAATGAGAGTGGTCTATCCTACTCAGCCGGATACCACACGGCGGGTCGACTTGCCTTAGTCGCCTTTTATGACACCTCGGTAGGAAATGAGGGTGGTCTATTCTACTCAGCCATATACCACACGGCATTATCTTGCAATCAATCTTGTTATGTTAAAGGTAGAGTGTCAAGGCACCCTACTATAATAATATAACTATATGTATACTAGCCAGCAAACATTTTTTCGCCATATAAATTATTTCTTATAAAATAAAATAGTCAGTACTATGATTACTTGCGTATTACAGACCTCCAGAAAGTAACGCCTAATTCACAAAATTCCCAAATTGTTATTTTGTACTTCTCACATAGAAATCTAATAATCAGTGCTCCTTCTATCTTCTTTTGTTGTGTTAATTATTGTTAGGAGAATGCTCTTCTGAATGAAAAAATTTTTGTAAATTGTAAGTGGAACATTAGAAAATCTCGATTGTCTCTACTCGACATATCCATACTCTTAATATCTATCAACTACCTAATCGCCGCAGTTAGTACCGCGGAGCGCAGCTACTCTTAACATAGAATTGAGTACTGTTTATCTCTGTGTGTCTCAGCAACACCAATCCCAACAGCCGGCCAACGTGCCCTCGCAGCCAGCGCCGCAGGCCACGCCGCCCAACCCGACGCCGCCATCGTCGACCGCCAGCGGCGGCGTGGTGCCACAGTACGGGCAGTACTACCCGTCGGTGTACCCCGGATACCCCTACCCGTACCCCGGCGTGCCGCCAGCACCGGAACATGCACAACATCAACATCAACATCAATAAACGTAAGCTTTGACACACTCCAAATCTTTTCCTACCGAAAAGAAAAAGAATAAGTATGCTGAATAAAAGTGTGAAAACATGCGAGAACTAGTATGAATGAGATAAGAAAACTTTGTAAATATAGGCTCCGATTAAGTTGGAGGTTTTAGAAATATATATAAAAAAAATGTATTATTTTAAAGGACACGCAAATAGCATCATCATTAGCAACGAATCATTATTGACATTCTAGGTATTGATATAAGTAAAAATTATTTTTTTTGGACATGTACACGGTCGTCCATCCCCAAAGTAAGTAACTTAATGCCTGTGTGTATACACCCAGGCTCGAAGAACCAACAAATTGTTTATAGAAAATGTTGGCCCTCGACGGGAATCGAACCCGCGACCCGCGGAGATGAGGGCAGGATCACCAGCCACTGCGCTATCGGGCCAGTCGAATTTCATAGTTATTATAAATATGAATAGAGTAATGCAACATCGCAGTCGATTAGAACGAAGTCGCGGGTATCGCTCAGTAGTTACCCCAGTGTGCCAAATTTCATTAATATTGGTCCAGCGGATTGGCCGTAAAAATCTAATAGGCAGAAGGACTTTCGCATTTATAATATCAGTATAGATTGTAATAAGTTGCGTTTTAAAAGATCTCATACAAATTTGTTTTTGTTTTGTGTTATGTGGTTGGTCATATACTTTAATACTATGAATGTTAGCATGAATAACTTGTACAGCATCACCGGGTGAAAAAGGCAGACACAGAACTATAACTTGTTGATGATTGTTAGTAATTTGTATGTAGGAATGCAATATAATGTAACAAAAAACCTAAATAATCCATGTTATCTATATTGGTAACTTTTCTGGTTCTGGATGGTACCATATGCACTTACAAGATTCATTAGATATATGATAGGGTAGTATATTTGCTTTGAAATTAGGTAAATACAGCTCATTTGATGGTGAATACCTCTTGAAAGTGGGTTTTACTGCTTGTGATGTTTGGATTTCTGTGTTTATCACCCTTAATAAATCTTCTTCTTCTTCTTCCATCCCTTTTCCCTTTATTTGGGGTCGGGTCATCACCCTTAATAAATAATTTTGGAAATTTTAAACATACACGCGTATCTAATTTTAAAAAAAACTTGTTTGAGAATGATTTTTTATTGAATACTATTCTAGAAATGTGTAATGAAAATACGGCATAAAATGTCCTATTCCTTAATTTAAAATAACTTTTTTTTTTAAATGTAAACATTGCCTGACACGATAGTACACTAAAAGTTTGCGCTTTCCAGCTTATGTACTTTGCTTATTATGTATCTTATTAGCCTAAAAACTTTTTACCCTAATAAGTAATTAGGCTAAAAAGTTTTAGAACCGGATATCGCTGTATTTAAGTGACTAATATGTGGAAATATATTTTTAAACATTAGATTTTATATATATATACTTACCTTGGTAATAAGGTGTATATATATATTGTTTTCCCTTAAATTCCTTAAAAATGAAAATAACCAAAATTTATTATGTTGCTACATTACTATAAATAATATTTTTATGTACATTCAAACTTTTATTGTATATAAAAAATACATAATTTTATATTAGGGATTTTAGGGGTTTTATTTAGGGTAGTAAAGGGACAGCAGAAGAAGGAACGAGTTTGCCACTAAGTAAAATGGTCTAATGAAAATGCCTACAAAATATTTTCTCTATAGGTTTTTTTATGTTATTTAATATAGTGAACTTATGACAGCACTTAAACTCATTATATAACATTGGTGAAGATCAAAATGAGCTCTTATATAGGTGACCCAAAATGCTTCGACAAAAATGATGTGATAAGTAATACCTTGATTTGTGCTAATTTTTTACGAAATTTCATTATTTTGTTTATTAAAAAACTAGCTGAACCAGCAAACTATGTGTTGCCATATTATTATTTCTAGATAATTTTTAGTGTACGTTATAAAGAAAAATTGACAAAAAAAAGTTTGATGTGTACGACGCTTAGGGATATAATAAAGAGATAGTAGCCGATTCTCGGACCTACTGAATATGCATAAAGAATTTCATAAAAATCTGTCAGGCCGTTTTGTAGGACTATAATATAAGATCTCAAATTTATTCTTTAATTTTGTCTAGATACTAATCTTATTTAATTAACAAAGAGTTACAATGTATTTTTTTCTGTAGAATGTTCAAAATATACTTAGCCCCACTGGTTTTGTGAGAAACCTTTTTAGGTTCCTAACTGTTGCTTACATTATATAAATGTTAGGGTTGTACTAATTAGTGTCAATATTTGATACTTTCTCATTACTTATGTTAACTACTATATTTCAATGAAAAATTATGTCGAAAGGTGCATGCAACTCTACAAACTTGCCTTAAAGGAAAAGCTTAAACGAACCTGCAATTGTTATTTGTAAGGTGTATATATGTGTTCTCAGGAAAGCATTTCAGTATATTTATGTCACATTATCTTAAATAATACAAGGTTTTGGTTAATTACAATGCATGATAATTCATTGGATTCTCTTTCAGTTTGCACAAGTATTATGAATAATTCAATTATTAAAACTAAATATATAAATGGTTAATGTTTATTAGTATGTGTGTCAATATCAGTTTTCGTTGGCGAGTGTGTGTAGTGTTGCAGATGTATGTAGGCTGCCAGTGCTGGGGTTGCCGCTCAACGCGAAACTACCGCGTACTTTTTTATATGTAATTTTGCCATGTTTGTTTGTTTGTGTGATTGCAGAGCCAGCCGGACCGCCCGATACGGAACCGAGAAGATACCTCTCCATTGTAGAATATAAGCCAACCGATAGGACACAGTATACCCATAATAAATAAAAATTCAAATGATTTAGACCTTAAGTACTTTAAATTTGATTAGTTCTACAGATACAGAAACATTTATTTCTTGTGGGTACTTATAAAAAATTTATATTGTCGAACTTATAGTGATTATTTCGATATGTCTTACCTGCTTCCCATGTGAAAAATTTCGCGGCTGTGTGGTACATTCTTGTGTTTCTTCTCGCACTGTGTTATTGTCCATTTTTTTTTACGTGTAAATTGACTATTGTATCTGCCGATATTGACCATTGACGTGCCAGTTTGTCCAGGTTTAAACTTTTAGAATGCCACACTGCCTAAAACGATCTAACGGTGATCTAAGGAGGAGCTATAGAGTGAGACAGAAAGCGAAACACGAAAGCGTAATGAAAGTGACAGAGATATATCGACCGCTGCGAGGAATCGAGGTAAATGCACCGTATCGAGTGACTAGCTTATTGCAATTTCACAGTGTTATTCCATTGTGTACATTTACCTACTTGTGTAAACTCTACCATCGAATGTGGAGAACGTTGTTTCACCTTATAACACTTGTCATAATATCTCATAAAAATATATTTCATTCTATGAATAGAATTTAATTTATAGTATCGAAATCTTATAATCGTAGTTTCTTTATACTTTTCCGACGGCGTGTTGATTAATCATAGTCCAAACCACTTACTCTACACTGCACCGGATTCAAGTAAGTACCATAGATCTACCAGCATATCGAATAAGAATGCTTTTAACAGGACTTTTGTAACGCATACAATTTAAATTTAGTTAATTTTTTTCTTTTACTTACATCATGTCAAATCCTTACTCTTCAATATGGATATATCTGGTAAATGATGTTGGAAAATTTTCGGTGCTATAAGTTCAATTATATTCATATTCTTTCGATACTACATACAATTTGTATAAACTTAATTCAATTTAAAGTTACATCGTAACTAATATTATATTAGAAATTAATTACTAATTATTAGTATTACTTAAAATTAAATATAGACGATAAAGTGAATATAATGCCCTAGTTACGGTTGGGCTATTAATTACAGCTCGAATGACTTTTCGTGAATCATGATTTTTCACTAACTATGAAGCGTATATATATAAATAAATACAGAAGGATTACGTCCTTACGTGAAGTCAATAATGAGATATCAAACTATATCAGTAGTATCTGGAGGATAGTCAGGGCCCAATCGTATATATTGCATAATGCTCCACGTTCGAAATTTATCTATGAATTGTCTAGATGTAAGTTAGGTGTCAAAGATTTGGAAGTCGTCGCGACCACTCTTGACAGCTCATTAGATGTTAATCAATGGACGATCATCATAGCGACATAACCTAGAATTATGTATTTTTAAATAATAAACATCTAGTTTTGGTAATAATTAGACTTAGTATCTATCTTTGGGAGGCAATGTGAGAGTACATTCCCTGAAAATTTGTCTTTTTTTTTTCAATAGAAGCGGATTTAAGAACCATCGTTAACGGGAAGCGTCCCGACTAATTGTATTATTATTAAGATATAAAGTGTATGTTGAATGATGTGTTTATTTTATTTATAATCATTACTTCTCTCCACAGACCCTATAGGTAAGTATCCCTATGGTAAATGTTGCAAATGTCAGAATTTATACGGAAATCTATACATCGTCCTTATAATTTTTTTTATTTGTGTGTTTTAGCTCTAAATTGGGCACATATCATATTTTATTTGACTGCTACTCTATTAAACGGCTGTTTATATTTGTGTCGATATTTTGATTTTTTAATCTATGTCTAATGCATAATATTTTTTTCTTGTATGTGTGGTTGTGGTCTTTCATTAAAAGTGTTCTATTTTTAAGGGTAATCTTATATTGTGCTGCGAGTAACTTTGAATTACCTAGTCTTTTTATACGGCATAATCATCACGGTTAGAAACCTTGAAACTTGAAAATGTTAAAGAAATATGAAATATTTATTAAAAAGTAGCTTTTTGTGAGAATATTCTTGTTCATGATTACTTTCATTTTTAACAATAAGAGTTAAAAACAAGTATATATTTATAGAGCCTCAATGGCTTTAGGCTTATGTAAACTCTCAAATAATTTAACTGCCGAGATGAAAAATTAGACAATAAAGTAACTTCTATCGCACCCCCTCGACAACTATATTCATACTAACAACATAGATTCCTTGTTCATTTATTATCAGGTAATTTGTATAAATATCATAACACCAAAAATAGAACGTTTTTATTGGATGACCTCGTACTTTCATATTGATATTTCTATACATATTATTATTTCACCGATTTTGATATCGTTTTACTTATTGCATAATATTGGGTGTTTAATTGCCTTCCACAGCAAAATAATTCGTCACACAACATCAAGAAAAATCGGCGATTTCTTGAAATTGTTTTTCATATATAATTTTTTACATCAAATGTGTTTATTAGTATGCGTATGTTTTTTATGACACGATGTGAATTTTCATGACAAATGTGTGCCCAACCACTGTTTTTGATTTTGTATTTTGCATTTCATCCTGTGATATTTCACTGTCTCTATTGTTGTCGATCTGTTGAAGGTGACAGAAGCTCTCCTTATATTTTAAAAGCATGTCATTAAAAGAAGTTTGAGATCAATACTCGGACATTGGCAATAGGTGAAAATGACTGCAGCTTTCATCTCTGAACGAACGATGACGCAACGATGATTTTCGGGTAAGTCCAATATATCGAAAGTTATTTAGAAAATATTATCTTCGATTAATGTAGCTAATGTATGACAGAAGATTCTATGCAGTGATTGATTTATACTAAGGTTGGCGGAAAGTTAAAAATTCTGAAAGCATCCTAGAGAGATAGCTCAGCCAATGTACTAAGCGAGCTTAGCGTGCTGATCAGTTATAATAACCATAGTAGGGTTTTGGCGACGATTATAAAGCTCTGTAGGGATCGGCAAGGACTGAGATAGACTACATTTTAGCTTATGGTAGCTTTTGAGCAGAATTTTTAACTGACTACGTCTACCTTGTTTCATAAAACATTAGCTGTCCTAAAACACGAGTTAAATAATAGTTGTCATATAAAACACAAATGTTGCTTAAAAATGATTGTGATATAATTAAAATTTTGCTCGCTATGTATTAAAACTTGAGCAATAAATATTTCTCATACTTTTAATTAGTATGCAGACTTAATCATACTTGAAATTCCACTATCTATTCTAAGGTCTATTTGGAAAAAGACTGGCAACATTTTTTCAATCTAGAGATCACTAGCAAATACTTAAAAGAGGACAACTTTAAATACCATACTTTGCTTTATAGTAACATAGATTAATAGTAAAACTTATTAGAAAAATTTAAAGAAATGAAATTAGTGGTAATTGTTAACTATAAATTTCCAACGATCTCATTTAATCAGAATTACAATACCGAATTACGTTGATAGAGATATCACTTGAACCTTGATTTAAGTAGAAGTAATTAAATTTGATGAATTATGTTCCGTTTGGTTGTGTCGTCACTGAATTCAACTGCAAAATTAAATTCCAAAAGTAATAGAAAGGTGCAAAGCTTTACACACATTAACAATAAGTGTACGCTCTCTATTAGCAAGCGCCAAGCGATGACGTCACGATCAGGTAGTGAACATCCTAGTCATTTATAATTTGGCAAAGTTTGGCATTAAAAAAGTTTAGTATCTTTCTATTGATAAAATATTATTTTATATTCCTGTCGTAAATTTAATGTTTATTTATCAAAATCGAAAGTTATTCGTGGCAGATGTATTAATAGTATTCATAAAAAATAGACTTTTTATGTTGGCAACCAAAACATACTGAAATTAAAATATTAGTTTAAAATTTATTGGGTCGGAAGGACAATTTTTTTGCCGTATTCGAGGTGGCATGAACACCGAAACTATTTAAACCAACCTGATAGTAATAATACATAAGTGTATACAAAAACATTAAATTTACGCCCCTCTTTTATCCTGGAAACTCATTCAAGTCCCGTTATCTAACTCCTTTAATAGCATTGTTTAAACCATGCACAACGTGTCAGCCGCTTTAAATTTACCTGACCTTTAAAATTAATCATAAACTCCTGCTTTTACTTATAAACTATTAACTTAATAAGTATCATGTAGTATGTCCTTACCCTATCCATTTTAAATAAAATAAAATTGTTATCAGAATTTTAGTCTGTGATATTTGAGGAAAACAATAATCTTATATCTTAACATTAAGAATGACTTTAGACTTTCAATAGTTTCAATTCTAAAATGTTCTCATTTCTATTTCAAAAATAAGAAATATATTCCGTGTTCAATTATGATTCGGTACAATTTTCTTTACTGCCTTGATAACAGATATAATTATCCTAAAGTCTATTTCACTATAATATTTATTTTATTGTTTATAATTTTTAGTTAAATTAAAATTATAATTTTATCAAGCTACTTTAAATTATTTAAAAGATTCTTTTTGAATCGTATTACTATATGTTAGTATTTATATTTATTGATTTTTTTGTTTTCTGTATTATTTACGTAAACATTAAACTTATTCTCCTAAATTAACCAAATAAATTTTGCTTTATTCATACTGCAAGTATAGAGGGAAGTTCTAATAAAAAATTAAAGTAATAAGTTGTTTCATTTATTACTTTATATACTTAAAATTAATTACGTACCTGATAAATTAAATAATCTTATAAATAGTCAACATTTTATACATATTCCATCTATACATTATCCAAATAATCTCTGTACGGAGATTAATAACGTTTAGATGAAGATTTTGAAGAGTTTTGTGAGCTGATTGACGAAGAGCTGCTGGAAGATTGTATCAAACGTGATAATCTCGATAAAGAAGCTGTTGCCCATGGTTCTAAGGGACTCGCTGCTTCCGTAACTGGTGATATCCTTAAAACAACAATAATACTGTTCGTGTCAAGAAACTCAGTAACAATTTTGAGAATTAGCAATACTGTGGGAATACTTGTATATCTTGTACTTTAAAATTAAATTTCGAGTAAACTTTAGAAACTTTTTGAATCGTCAACTCTACTGCTGGTTTTGAAAACTCCTTCTATCGAGAATACCCAACAAGAAACCCTTTCCGAACCACTTACAGCTTCATTTAATTGGACTATTCGAAAGTGAAAGCAAACTTGAATAAACAATAATTAGAATTTGATGTTGCTCTACAATAGGCTACGATATACAAATAAATACTAGCAAATATTTAAAACCTAACAATCCCTTTATTACGCAACACCGTATTATTGACTCCTTGGTTTCAATTCATTATGATATGATTAAATAGCCTTTAAGTATAAATCATACCTGAATAATACTTACCTATTGTTACGTCTTCGAGTTCTAGCTGTTTTTGGTCTTTGTTTCTTTACATCCGATATTCTGAAAGTAGGCGCAGCACTTTCAACTTCAGCACCACTGCCAGCGCCTGTAACGATATTATTATTCGTAGTATCTTTTGCAAAATGTATGTTAAGAAAAAGAACGGTGATCGCAACGTGTTGATTTAAGGTAAGTTTTAATTTAAGAAATATTCTACAGATATCTGGTAACGTACCGGGCAATGCCATTACATAAGAAAACACGATGTCTATGACTAAAATAGAGATACTGATTTATTAACTCAGAATATGTTGCCTATTTTTCGATTAAACAAAAAGGAAAAAAGTCAAAATGATCTCACATTAAATTAAACCTGAATTTGGGAATTCTGAGTTTTTTGAATAGTTTTATGGATAAAATGGCTAAGCTAGAAACACTTTTCATATAATAGTTGTTATTTAAAAAATGTTATGTTCGGTTCGGCAAGAGATTTGAACAACAGACTAAATATTTTTATCTAACTTGACAAAATCAGTTACAGAATTACAAAAGTAATTCTAAACAAAAATTATGTACGTACCAATCACAAAGAGAGAATGCTCTACTTGTATAGTTTGTCCAGTAGCATGCTGTATGCACAGAGGCCGTGCAGCTCTCATTCGATCGTCAACTAAAGCGCTAAATAAATTAAATATTATTATGAATAAACGTAAACGTTTTCTCTCATATTGTAGTGTATTAGTTATGGCCAAAGCATTGCTCGCATCCGAGCGCGCCTGCTTTAGACTGACTGATCAGCTCTTAAATATTTTATTATGAAGACATGATTTTGCTGTCTTTAGTATTGTAGATGATGCTACTATTTTGATTGCTAAAGCTTTACTCTTAACCAGTGACGGAAATTTGAGTTAGTGGTGAAAATTATAATTATTTTATCGGTCCAGTACAGTACATTGAATTGGCGCAGTTGGCAGTGACAGTATGGTCTGTCACCCATAACACAAGTATCAAGTTACTTTGGACAGCCGGGTGTGTAATTGTCCCATTTATTTATTTATAACTAATAATATACTAGACAGATAATATATATTTTTTGTTAAAATATAAATTTGTCTAAAATATGGTCACAGTAACATTTATTATGGATATAAATAATCGTTCCATATAACCACTTTCATGATAAAGTAAAGAAGTTTTCAACTTACGAGCTATTACCCGAACTTAGTTGGTCTTCTAATGGCACGTCACTTTCAACAGCGCTACTTTCTGATGCCACCAAATACATAGATCTGAAACATATTTTTATTCAAAACAGATCGCTTTTCAAGACATGATCGAGTTTTACAGGACACACCCTCTAAGGACTCCTTTGCTCTCTACAATTCGCATCGGCGATGCTTCTGTGAGAGTTTGTCTCGACCAATGACGCTGTTAGGTCCTGACCTGAGTCCTTAGGCATAACTATATGTAGACTCGTTAAAACTGAAAAACAACTGGTAATCGTACCTCGCGGGAACATAAAGATGAGGTGGAGGGGGTGGCGCACGACGCGATGCAGAGCGCGCGCGACGCGCTCTTGCCGCTCTACCCAATATAACTGAATCTGAATAAGACGTGAGACAAGTCAACTTAAAAAAGCTATAAACTAAATTTTCCTACTGATAATCAGTGAAGATCCCTCGTCTGAAGCTAATCCTGGCAGCATCAACAGTTCATGCTTATCATAAACACACTGTCATCGGGATTGGATTAGTGTGTAAAATGAAGTGAGTCAAATTTAACTTGGAAGATTCCACCTTGACTTTCTCTCTTCTCAGCTATGAATCCCACATGGTGGTAGGGTCAGCCTTCCTTGTACTTTTTTTTCACTTCGCTCGGTCATGGGCATCGTCGTCGGTAACTTTGCGTACACTCTTATCCTTATTTTATTTTTTTTTATTTATTTATTTATTTATCTTTATTGTATAAACAAAAGGCGGACTTATCCCTAAAAGGGATCTCTACCAGCCAACCTATGAGTAACAGAAAGAAAATGAAAAGAAAAAAAAAAAATTAATGATGGAAAAAAAAGGAAGGAAGAAAAATAAAAATAACGAAACACTATACATAGATTAAAGTTGAAAATAAATGAATAAAATAATAGATAATAGTGATTATTTGAATTGATTAAAATGTAATTTAATATTGATAATAAGCTAAATTTATATATATCCTTTAGCACTATTTCTTTCCATCTTGTTTTGGGTCTTCCTACCGGTCTTTGACCCGGGATGGAAAGCTGTAGTGCTAAATTTCCGATGTATGTATGTAGGTGGCTTTCTCTTAACATGTCCATACCATCGCAGCCTACTCTCCTGCATCTTGTCGGCGATATTACGCACACGTTTTAAATAAAAGCTTTTAAAAATGCGTAACTTCTTCATTATCAATACTTTCATACCCCTTTTTTTTTTCAAGTGTATCTACTACTTAGGCCCTAAAAATCATATTTATCAAGATGGCGCCAACTATACATTACGTTTAAAAAGCCATATTTTTAATAGAATGTATTGCAATCTAGATTAGTAAAAGGCTTATTAGCATATTGAGAAAGACTGTAGAATAATTATTTAGTTATTTAATTTAATATAATCTACAGTTCTACATAATATATATATATTAATAAAATTTCATTTAAAAATACTTGCTCTCGTTGATACTTTAAATTACATTTATATCGCAATCTTGGAAAGTTTACTTTATGTGCGGCATTATAAGGTAATTTCATTTTTTCCCCGTAAGTGTTACCTTGGACGGGATCACTATCGGTGTGCTCCTGTCGCTCACGTCTCCAGGCGGCATCAGGGGGCGGAAGATCAGCGGCGACTCCAAACAGGCCGGACATCGCGCCTGCTACCACCAGTCTTGCTGACTTTGCCGTTGTCTTTATCATAAATTATATTTAAATAATACTTCTAATGGTCTCTCTGGCTAAGTGCCCAGCTGAACGCGCACGCACTCCCATAAGCTCATGACACAATCTTTTAAAATCGGAAAAGTGGTTAAAGTGTATAAACATAAGTGTTATGTCTGTAAGTAAGAGCTAAACGACCTTAAGTCACATTTTATAAATTATTCAGCAGCGTTTACTTCTTGACGCTCGGTGATCTTAATGTCATTTATAATTTTACATCTACGAAATTAATGGCTGTAGGACTGAATGTCTAACATTTGATCAATACAGTTATGCTGAATAAGAGTCATTGAAAATACAAAAAATGCACTTAATCCTCTAGCTTTTACGTAGATATATCAGTGGATAGCGAGAAATCGGCGCTATCTTTTAGCGAAAGGTTGGTGAAAATCAGGTGAAAAACCGCGAAGATATCTGTTTTAAGTGAAATTACCGCGGGAACACCAGACAAAACCGAATACGGCTCGCGATTTATCGCCTTAACAAGAACTTTCAAGTCTAGTCCTGTACCCCATTAGATGACCTATGACTGTGCAAAATTTTGGATCTTAACTCTTAAAACAAATTTTCACATTCACATGGGGCACGTATTACTAACTCGTTGCTCATTCGGTTAAGAAAAAATCTTAATCTGTAGCAACAACAGTACACACAGAAATTCATTACTTTCAATACGTTCTAACTCAAGACTACATTTTATTTTTCAGTTATAGTTATCGTCTGGTCAGATGATGGGCAAGTGATAACATATCTTATGCACTAAGGAAAGTGCTGGAAGCACTATTTTGAGGCGTGTAAGGAGTAAGATTTTACGTAAATTTTTTCTATTGTATGAGTACTATTTAAAAAATTGGTTATTGTAATCGTTATCTATATATAATTATTTCCGAAGCAGACATTTTTCAACGAAAATGTTCTTATATTTTATTTTTTCTATTTTGGTTTATTGATTGTCGCACCTACCAAAATTTTATATGCACACATTATTATTATGTGATTAGGAAAGTCAAATTATTGATAAACTATTTTTCCCTATTGTAATAGTGTTTAAAAATATGGTAGTTCAAGTCGTTTACCGTAAAATTGATGTCTATTTCTGGTACACCACCCAGGTCCGCAGCCTTCTCCGCTAAACTTTTAACTTCTGAATTGTTTGGTCCAGCAGTCTCTTCTATAGATACCAACTCGTGAAGATAATCCCTGAATACCTCTTCGTTAGTTTGTGCTAAAACTTTATCAAACGCATGAACCTCTATAGTTATCGAGCTGTTTTAAAATAAATTAGAACATTCTATTAATTTTACAACATCTATTAAAACTTCAATTATAGTAACGATTCGTTTCTACTTTACAAGAATCCAATTTATACTACCTAACCTTATATAAGTAAATAATAGGGTCTTTTTAAAAATGCGGCAATTATTATAAGTTAAATTTGCGCATCTGTCTATGACTCTCAAACGAGTGACTTAATTTTTACGGTTTTAGTTAAGTCTAAAGCAATGTCTATCGAGATACTTCTTGGCTAATGTTGATTGAAGTACAAAATATTCAGTTCTCATTAGAGCTAGTGAATCTATATCTATCTATATTGAATCTAAATAATAATAGTTGATTATATGTGTTAAATTATTCTGAGACGTCTATTCATTCCGGAGATAAAAACTAATGGTTGTGCAGATCAGTTAGCACTCTCTGTATAGAAAATTTACAAGTGCAAGGTTTTTGGGATATAAGTATACGTGAGACAATACACGTTCTTTAGTCCTTAACCTAAAAATAAAAAAAGCAAAGGAAAATTACGTGTGTTAGTTATATTCTGTGGCTTTTGATGGTCTTGGGGTGGAAGACTGATTCCCAAAATATCCATCGAGGTAGGATTATGTGTCGGATTGATTCCTGTTGTAGTAGAATTGGCGTCTAGAAAAGATTTTGGTGAAGTTTGGCCCATCGTCACTGTCAAATGATTGGGTGATGATTGGTTTCCTTTTTGAGGGAATTTCGATTGAGGATACGTAGGTACCAAGGAGGTCGCAGTAACGCCATTGACGAGAAGATCTGGTGTTGTTTGTTTGTTTGACTCAGTGCCTGTAGAAAAACAAAGAAATTTATTGCATTTTATTGTAAAAAAAATATACCAAACATCTTGCAATTGACTTTAATTACGGCTGTCAAAGTTACGATAATATGTTGCTAATATTACGTGGTCGCTCACTATGGGCCTTATAAGAATGCTCAGAGTCGCTCAGCGGGCGATGGAGCCAGCTATGCTCGGAGTGTCTCTACGAGATCAAATCAGGAATGAGGAGATCCGTAGAAGGACTAGAGTCTCCGACATAATTCAGCGTGTCGCGAAGCTGAAGTGGCGCTGGGCGGGGCACATAGTGCGGAGGACCGATGGCCGCTGGGGTCTTAAGTTGCTGGAATGGCGACCTCGCACCGGAAAGCGCAGCGTCGGTAGACCCCCTACAAGGTGGACAGACGACCTCAAAAAGGTTGCAGGGAGCCACTGGATCCAGGCGGCGCAAGATCGTGTGGTGTGGCGATCCCATGAAGAGGCCTATGCCCAGCAGTGGACGTCCATTGGCTGACGAAGAAGAAGAAGAATATTACTTGACTAGTGGAATTTAAACGAATTATAATTATTTTATTAACGCAACAGTTCTGTTGGCTGCTCTGAGTATAAGCAAGTTGACAAGTAGATATATTTTAGCGGGTGAATTTTTGATTCGTTTGATAATAAAGTAATACATGATATTCAGGCGGAAGTCTAATAGTTGTCATCATAGGAAATACCAGAAATGGAAGATTACGATGGTATGGTCATAAGGACATTTGGTCATAAGGGACGACCCTCCTCATAAGGAGGGATGAAATCATGTGACCTATCGAGTGTGAAATATGAAAGTGGATGGCTATGTGACTAAAAGGATGCCGAAAGAGAGATAGATGGTTTGATTGTGAGAAGTGTGACCTCCATTTAAAAGGCAAAAAGCCAAAGCTAACGAATGATGGCTTGGAATGGAAGCGAAAAATATATTGTGGCGACAACTTTAAGCGGAAGAAGGGAAGGAAAATCATGATGCTTAGATGTTAATACATACATACTTAACCCAGTAATACATTTTTATTTATTAAACAATACTAACCAGTGTTAGTAAGGTCTAGATCATGAGTAAATGCCATGACATTGAGAGCCGATGAGAGAGCTGGGCCTACACCAGCTGCTGGACCTTCGACGGAACCCGCTAAATCAGGTGGAGGTAAGCAGCTAAAAATAAATTATAGCACGGTTATAGATACAAAATAAAAATCGTTTAGTAAACGTATATCTGATCTGTATATATTATGTTTAATAAAAATGGCGTTATAGCCCTCGGTTAGACAAAATCCATGTACTTATGGATAACGGCCTATTACTATCCCAATGTTGGGCCTAGACCTCTCCGTTTTTGGACAGAAGGATTTAAGCTAAGACCTACCACGCTGTGTATTTTCTAGAGATATGCACGTTTTCTCACAATGTCCTACACCAAAAAGCGTGTGATAATCCATATCAAATCCATAATATATCATATATCTAAATATCTAATAAATATCTACTAAATATCTAATAAATAAATAGATAAATCCATATATCTAATTCTAAATGTATAGTGTGTACTCACGTGCATCTATTCACATCAATTTTCACAAAAATTCACATTATACAACCAGGACTCGTAAACCACATGCACTCAACACCACAACCACTACGACAATACAACTTTCATTGCACACATTTACTACAACAATGTCCAGAATTATTTCGCCCATTAATCGGAGCATCATCAAGATATACTCAGTAACAAAATCTCACCTGAACATCGCATCATTAGAATCTTGCGTTATTTAGTGGTGTGCTATTGAAGACTGTGTGTAGTGTGGTGTAATGACGGTGTTTTTCCAATACTGCTTGTTTAAAGTATGAAAACATATAGTACATACAACATTTAGCATTACATAGAATGTTTATTGGTTTGGTTGCTAATTGCTATAGCTCCACATAAAGTATGATTTTAAAAGTTCATTTAATGCTCTTACAATAAGAAGAACTCACGGTATGGGTGCTTTAGTGGGGGTAGAAATGGAAACTCTCCCCCACATTAAACGCCGTAATTCCTCGCCGCTTAGGCCCCGTTTTCTTAGTTCTGCTATTGTGACTTTTCCCACACGCTGAAAAATATGTTGATATAGTCTATTGGAAATCTGCTAAAGAAATGACGTTAGTCGCGCTTAAACTATAGACCGGCTGAATCGATTTAGCTTATTTTGATATTGAAATATTTGTAGAAGTTCACAGACGGTTTAAAACCCGCGAAAAATATAAAGTAATTTTAAGAGAAATAGTGAAAGCAACAATTTAATATTCCCATACAGACTGTTTATACCTGTCTAAGAATGTGTTCGGAAATTAAATATTAAGTAAGGCAGATAGCAGACTGGAATAATTAAGGAAGTATGTTTTCCGTATATTTTATAAAGTTTATTCATATTTTGGCAAGTTGAATCTCGAAGTGTTATAGAATTGTATGGCTTAAAATAAAGGCACTTTCGCTTTCATATTAAAGATAATAAAATTTTTACCTTCCAGTTGGCCAAAGCACCTTTCCTCTGTTTAGCTCTGGTCTTGGCTTTACTTTTGATGACCATGACACCTCTCTGCTCGTAGCGAGGATCATCGGACGGGCCAAGGCCTATTGAGTACTCTTGAAGGAATCTGTGTGCATCCTCCTGGGATACAGAACGTTCCAGAGAGACTACTATTTTAGCCCACTGAAATGAAGTGGAATTTGAAATTTTGAATACGTTCATGGTCCAAATTGAATTGAAATTGCGTATTTTTTGTGTAGAGAGCGTTTATTCGTGTACATAATTGTGTTTTAGGAACAAATAGGTACTGTGTCCGTATGTACCGAGTAAGTGAATTTTTTTAGGGAGAATAATGAAAGATTTACTTTAATTCAAGTTCCTCCGTATTTTGTTTCATGTTATCTGTCAACTCAAAGTAAGAAATCTCAGAAAAGTCAAAATTGAATTCAAACGAGTCGGTTACATTCTGAATTACATACATACATTTGAAAGTAATATAAAACGTATAAAAAAGGCGTAAATTAAATACATACGTTGTACTAACAAGCGTGTAGAAGGCACAAGTAACAAATTAATTTCTAACGTTTTATTGTTGTAGTAAGTATATGTTTATTTAACATTTTTTAATAGTATTATTAATGTTAATAATTTTCGCACAGATAATTCTAAATTAAGTTCATATCATTGCGAAATGATGTTGTATGTCATATAAATTTTTACTCTCCCAAAAAAAGGGTTCAAAGAAGATAAATTACCTGTTTCACCCATTCCTTTTCGGACTGTTCAATAACATGCGCGTACGTGTTCCCCATCATTGCTATCAACATGTTAAGCAACAGGATGGGCACAAACACCATGAATAGCGCAAATACGGTCTTCGATAGGTTCGGATAAGTAGTCTGACCGAGGTCCGTATACTGTGGAAATTAATTGACGATAAAAACTGTTTTCTATCTAGAGCAGATTCGAACGACCATAGGACCCAGCTAAAGCAGTACCCATAATACTTACATTCTTCAAAAACACGACGCCCACCAAGCTACGGGTAAGTAAAACTAATTGTAAGCACACAAAAAGGTTTTGCCCATTCCCATTTCACATTACACATACAAATAACTTCACTAATTCGATATCTTATTATAATAGCTTTTTGGCTAATAGGCGAAACTCGTATATCTTCTTTGTCTAATCACACATAAAAAAGAGAAACAGATAGATACAGGATCATTTGCTGTCTGTTTATTGTAATAGTCCATATTTTAGGCTGACTCCATTACAGTATAATAACTCTATGCGTATAGGTCATAGATTTAGGAAGTACTATGGTGTCTTAGTGATGTATTACATTGATGTATATCAATGTAATAGACAGTTTTCTTTAAATACAAATACGACAGTGTGTGACAAACAAACACATATTCTTACCAAAAATTTATAAAATAATTTACCCCTTGGCGTACTGAAACCTAAAAATAAATATTGAAAAATATCGATCGGTGTAGTCGCTCGTTAGAAGTTATTCTACTTTATCATTATTATTTTCTGAGGTTATATAATGTTCTAAGGTAAAAAAAGTACATCTTAAATTTATAAAACAATCTCTTAGGCTTATGACGTAGAAAACTTTAAACCTTCAACATCTTTTTTATTTCATGTATTATTGGCGATAATATTCGTATTTCTTAAGATGAGTAAGCAATTTATGTTTTAATCTTTAATTCCGAGTTTTACTAATACCCTTTTTTATCATCTTCTTTTATCTCATTAATGTTGTGACTCCTAAATATTTCGTCCTTTATTTTTTCCTGATTAATACACAAGATATAAGACGTACACTATAATCACCGAGGGTTATTTGAAACAATGCCATCCACGTACTCGGGTAACTTGAAAACAGAGTTGAATGTACATTAGGGAATCCTGAAACAAAGAACAAGTAACTTTATAAAATTTAATTCAAAAATATAGTTAATAATCCATAGGTCGCTGGTTCAGATCCGGCTCGTAGGACCATTATGTTCTGAACTTTCTTAAGAAATGAAAGTGCAGTCTTGAAGCTTCAAGCTGTCAACTGTTTGAATGTGGGGTCCACTCCACCCGCGGTGCCCCTGCGGGCCTCCGGACACGGCAAACAGTACGAAGTACTGAATAAAAAACTGAAAACATACTTTGGAGCTAAAAAATGAACAATAACAAAAAAATATTACTATTATTGTGAAAAAAGCATGGGGCGCTCGATATAGCAGTTTAATGGAGAGTAAGCTCAGTTTTATTTATCGGGTGTTCACATAAGAAAGGGAACCAGACATTATCCAAAATATACTAATACCTTTATATAAAAAGTAGAAAGACTGCGAGAAGCCGAAGAGCACGATGCAGTATATTATACCGAAAGTGAACATGTCCCCCGTAATCATACTGTAGATCATAGTGACGAATGGACCTGTCAACTTGACTGCTCTGGAAACGAAAATTTATACATATTATAAAATAAAATCCCCAAAGTCTCTCTCTCTGTATGTGATCGATTATCTCAAAATCAACTAAACTGAATTTTATACGGGTTTTACTGTAAGATAGAGAAATTCTTGAGGAAAGTTTATATCAATAATTGAAATAAGGGGTTTGTTTATGTACTAAAAACTTGGAAAACTTTGTGACACACTGATTTCCACACGAGAGAAGCTGCAAATACAGCTAATTTCAAATATAACTATTACACATTTTTAATATATTAACATGTATCCAAAGGATATTGCAACAGGTTTCCTATGTTGTAAAAATGGCGATTTTGGAACGAAATATAGGGGAACCCGCAGTATTTTGATACAAACCAGAGGATACAATGTTATGTATCTTTTAAACGGACCTATGTCCAGCAAATATAGGTCATTTCAGGTTGATCCTAGAATTTTACTTACCATTTGAATAAGGTCATAATTTTTATCTTATGGTTCTTAACATTTTGGGAGGAGCAACGTTATTACACGTCAAATTTATAAAAGTTTATTGACACAACGATTATACACGAATAAATTTCTTTCTTTATACAACGTGCACAAACGGCTGAAGCTTGTATCAATTCCTTCACGCTTTTTGGACTGATAGCGCCGCTCCACGTTAGTTTTTTTGACACGTGTGTCAAAAACAAAACTTCAGTAATGGTAATTTATTTTGTATGATAAAGTGTAGTGTTATATAAAAAATGCGTCCCTAAGTTTTATAGGTCAATCTTGTTGGTGTTGTGAGCTTCACTCAACAGATTTGGGGAAGAACTAATTGAAAGCAGATTTTTCTAACTAAATGTGTAACTGGTGTGCTCGTTATTGATTGGATATTGAAATAATATTACCCAGCAAAGAACATAAGTAGAAACCAGGATCCAGGAAGAAGAAAGATGAGTATGGCTTCTTCGAGTGTCGTTTTTCGGCTAAGTCGAGCAGGAATACACGCTAAAAGAAGCAGGTTCGACGCCAAAAATATGAATTTAGCCGGTTCGTGGATCTGAAAAAATCATCGAAGTGCATCTAAAATACGATCGCGAAATTGATTTTCTAAAACTAAAACTGTTTCTAGCCTTCACTTCATTCAAAATTCATCATTATAAAAATCATGTCTTTTCTCGCGCTTGCCAACTAAGGTTCGTTTAGTAAAGTAAGAGTAAAGAAATGTGATTTCCTTTATATTGTGATCTTTGTTATTTATAAAGAATAAAGTCAATACTACAATTTACGCTAAACATAGATAATAAATATACAAATTGATAAATTCATGCAGCATTCATGATGCATTTATAGTTTTTTGAAACATTAAATTATACAATAAAATCAAGAAATCAATTTCAGAAAAGAAATGCACTATTGATTTGTTCAAACGAGGAGGGTATCCTCATCCCAATGCACTCTTCGAAACCTCCAAAAAGGCTTTCTGGTCTGACGGTAGGGCCATATACTCTTTCATAATAGCTGATCCAATGAGCAGTGAACGCAAGCAACGGTGGTATAAGCATAATGACTACGATAACTTTGCATGTAAGCATGATAATTATAGGCAAAAATCCCTCAAAACGATGGACAAATGGACATTATGATGATGATGATCCTATGAAAAGGATGTATGACGATGAGGTCTCTTGACGAGAACTATGAACAGATTATATCCATCGATTGCGAAGAAGAAATAGACGTGTATTGCGATCAAGCCTACTAAGCCGTACATATAAACTCTGGTTTAAGTTTCTTTCACTTACCAACTGTTTGAAATATGCTACAAGACCCTGATTCTTTATTTCATCACCCTGCTGCAGTATTATGTAGCATAGCGTACTGATTATAGTACCGACTTCACAGGCCAATCTTATACCAGACCTCGCATCGTTAACAGTCAGACCCCAATCGGGATGATTATCGGCCTCAAGGCTGCTGTGGCGAAGATATACGGACACGGAGAGCAACAAAAGATGCAGCATTAAAATTAAGAGTCTTTTAAGAAATTTTTTCTGCAACAGAAAAATATATTATTTTATGTCCGCATTATTTTGCACGATGAATACAAAAGTTCAAGTATTTCAAATCGACATGTATTATTAAGGAAACTACACTGATTCGGAAGTTTTTTTTAGGAGAACTATCAAGGAACTCGTCGAAATTCTTTCCAAAAAAAAAGATTCGATTAGATCTTTGGCAATCTGATATAACGCTGAAGATACTAGTATCCTTGGAACCATTCGACATGGGCATGATTTGTATAGTCCTATCAAATGTGCAAGACATAACTTGCACATTTGTTGAAATAAAAAAATAATACTATTAATCGTTAAAGTCTTATGGTAAGGACTTGAAACATGTATTATCTGCAAGGGACTTCGTATTCGAAATGCTATTTACTGTAGCGGAGACACACGAACGGAAATTTAAAAATTTAAATCTATCATACTACTACAAATATTTAGTATCCTAAATATTTGATATAAAAGTATTTGACATTAATCTTACCCTCGCAAATGTTTTCCATTTCTCCTCAAGCAGCCTTTGTATGATTCCCCCATCCAACATATTCAAGTGTTCTTGTTTCGTGCCATTCAGTATAATAAACAGCACGGAATTCCAATCTGCAAATTATATCCTAGTTTTTCAAAACTTTAACTTAAGTTAAAAAATTAAAGTTAAGTTAAGTTAAAGCTTTGAACAAAATTTCATGCCCCTACAGCAGCGGCAGCATCAAGTCATGCTTATCATAAACATGCATTGTAATCTGGACTGGACTAGTATATAAAATGGCAGCTCAATCGGGCCCCGAGAAGTGGAATTTGAATAAAAGCTATTAATAATACCACGCACTTAAATATATACCATAGCTCTATCGAGCGCGTAATCCATTATATAATAAGTACGCTATTTAAACTTACTTGTTCGTCCGTCCGGTAATAAAGTGTCCAATGCATTTAGTGGGTAAGCAGAGCACGTTATATTTGAGTACCTCCAGAATTCTCTGGATGAGAGCTCCAACATCTCCCTAAATACAGATGCTCTACCTAACTGGCATGCCAATGTGAGTGGTGTGAAACCAGCTTTATTTAGTCTGCCGTTGCTCGCAGGCAGTTTGGGGTGGCGAAGGGCATAGCCAAACATATCCTAAAGGAAAATTTCCTTAAAAATCACTCTTTTTACTATATTACAATTTTAAATATTGTACCAGTAATACAAATGCGTAAATCTATGTCCACTGGGCCAATATTATGAAATTTTATACAATTAAAGCTTATACAACTTTTCTTTTATATATTTTTTACGGGTAACATAAAAGTTATTATTTATCAGTAAATGTAAAATATATAAATTCTTCTGACGAGCAAGCTTACCAATTTATCGCAAACCACGACCATATGCAATATCATATTCCCAAAAGAGTCCTGGGCATCAGGATCTGCGCCTGAGTCCAGTAGTAAGTTGTAGACTGCCTCATTGGCGCAGCACGCAGCCCAAGCTAAAGGGTATTCCCCCAAATACGCCAGACCTTCGTAATTCGTCTGACGAGTTGGCGGTACGCGTTGTTGGTCGCGAGGTAGAAAGAAACTACCTGAATAAACAACGTTTTTTTATAGTAATCTACCTAGTATGCGAACCGTTTAATAACACGTTATCTGCTAATATTAAACTATGATACAGCTGAGCAAATATGTATTAACTAAGCACATTAAAATTTATATTAATAAAATAAATATAATAATCTGTTGATTATATACATACATGTATTGGAGCATTTGCACAAAAATACATTCACACAGTAACATACATGCTCACTTACACACACGCACACAAAACTAATTTCTTTACATGTTCTTTATTCCAATATTTACAAAAGCGTAATTTAATTTAATCAGCGGTACACCCAGCAGATCGAGTCTAAACCTAGCGCAAGAACCCTTATTTTTAGTGTAAAATACAATTCTATGTCAATAAATTTATTTTTATTTATTTGTCTCTAGCATAAGATTGGTATTGTCTAATTGGGATTTTTTAAATTATGTGATTGATATGGGTAAATGAGGATAAATGGAATCAGAACATGTAAGGGGAAATAGAACAGAATCAAAATAGAATTAGGTGTTACTTCGCATGGTCTATAGTCTACGACAAGACGGCAAAAGTAATGAAAGTATTATAGCAAAATAATATTTTCATTACTTTTCGTTTTTTAACCAAAAACAGCCATATTTATTTTTATTGATCTCATGTATAAAAGATTAATTGGATATTTACCGATTGCTTTTTGATTGACATCAGCCCCTGCTTCAACTAAATCCTGCACCAATTCATTATTGCTGTATGCAATTGCAAGGTGTAAAGAACTGGCACCTAAAGTAATTGAAAGAGATTTAAGCTTAATCAGTCATAGTGATGGTATATGTTCTGCATACGATAAATATGTTTTGTATACTAACCCAAGTATTCTTCGCCCTCTACTACGTCGAAAGAAAGTTTTGGATAACATTTTACCAATGTTCTTGCTAAACGCGTGTGAATCTAAAAATATTGTATATTATTCCATCTTATGGCATAAATTATTTTATTTTCACACAATAGGTAATGATAATTCAAATTCAATCTAAATTTTATAAATTTTAATAACCGCTTTACGCTTGTACAAATAAATAAGGTTTTAATTACGTAGCATAGCGCCTTCTGATGTTTGGACTAAATCATAGTCTTAAAATGTAATGTAAAACTAAACTGTCCTTCATTAAACTATAGCGTTGTAACACAATAACTCATTAAGAAACGAATAATTATTGTTTTAATTATTTTCTTATGAAATAAATATGAAGACTGTTATTGAACCTACTGAACATATTTAATAAGTTGTTTTTGTAAAAAAAAAATATAAATTTGAATAATTTTTTCGCAAAGAATAACTTGACTCCGGCCAGTTTAGTTTAAATTGCGCCATTTATAGTATGACTAGCCTTTAAGCGCAACTTCGTTCGCGTGGCCTGCAGTCTTATTATTTGAGTAAACCATAACACATATTAATTATGGTTAAAGTGGGTTAATCTTAAAAGCTAGACATATGCTGTCGCGGACTTTAATTAAGAACTTTTAGAGGGGAACAATTTTGTAGTACATGATTTTTTAATAGCTTTCACCGTTTACTTAGCGCCCGGAAAGAAGACTTTAAATTTTGCCGTTTTTGCAATATTTTTTATTGCTTCTCCTCTTCTATTCATCTCAGCGTGATGGTATATAGTCTATAGCCTTCCTTGACAAATGGACTAACTTACACTTTAGAATTTTTCAAATCGGTCCAGAAGTTCCTGAGATTAGCGCGTTCAAACAAACAATAAATCAATCAAACAAACAAACTCTTCAGCTTTATATGTTAGTATAGATGACTTCACATCTGATGTTACCTTAGTATCGCATATGATGAGAACATGTAAGAGTGATTCACCAAGCGCACCGCGATAACTCATCTGCCAGCACGCCATGTGATCCTCCCACTTCGCGAGAGGATCATGAGGAGACAACGATGCTTCTATTGGAAGCACAACCTGATAAGATTAGTAAGTTACGTGGAAACATAGAACACCGGCATAACGTAACTTAACGGCCTGATACTACACCACTGCTGGGCATAGACCTCCTCTCTCAGTTTTTGGAGAGAAGGATTGGGTAAGACATACCGCGCTGCTCCAATGCGGATTGGTAGGTTACACATAACACTAAAATTCTCTAGAGATATACGGATTTCCTCACGATGTTTTTCTTCAGCTAAAAGCATGTAATAATTTGCAATTATCAATTAAGATCCATGATAGTTTTAACAGAAAATAAATTATTGCCTGCCCGGTGTTGGAACCCGTGAGACCCCTTGAAAGAGACGCACGGTCAAAAAAAAAACACAAAGACATACGAATATATTATAAATGCGTTCTTCCATTCCACTATTTAAAAATGTAAATATACAGATGATATTTTAATTTGGTATCATTGAAGTTTATACAACGGACTAACATAAATGATAAACATGCACGTTTCCCTTCGGTATCTGACGCAAAAGATGTCACAGGTACCACTGGATATGTGAAAAATAAACCGTCAAGCATGCTTACATTAAAACGATATACGACGTAAATTGATCTACCAGGAAAATGTATGAGGGGAGAATAACACAACTATAATCTCTGGTTATGTTGACAAAGCCGTTAACGTTGAAAAAATAAGTAAAAGAAAAGATGATTGTGAGGAGAACTGTTTCTTTCTGAACTCTATGAGTTTTATAGAGAGATACAAAATAATGATAATATGAAAATACCTGTTCTTGGTCCCTAAATTTCCATCGCAAGTATTCGGCCCTGTTGATTACCCTTCCTCTTCCTCCACAATACATGTATGCCGAAAACTCTTCGCGTATTAATTTCTCAGCAGCAACCATACCTCCTTTGGTGTACGTTTCCAGAAGCAATCCACCTAGGAAATATAAACATTTCAAAAAGATTGCCTCTAGCCTTAAAGCTACATTTGTGGGTTATTTTTTTTTTATTTTACTTGGGTATAAATAATATTGTGTTAAAACTATGGGGCAATCATTAAATTGTTGACCTATCTGTCTTTTAAAAATTATTGTATGACGAAAAAAATGGAATAAATGCATAGTATTTTTGTAAGTTATGTATACCTTTTTTATAGTCTGCAAGTTTGTAGAGAACAGTATGATCTTCGGTACTTGGTTGAGATATAACTCGATCCAAAACAGAACCTACTGCAGGAACACGAGACGCTGTATATAACTTACTTAACGCTTCACCCATTTTACTAAAATGGAATTTCAGAATTTCGTTATAAATTTCATTATTATCAATATTACAACTAGGTAGCTTAGTTATTATGCATTTCCTATGTTTTGTGTTTATGCGTATAAGTTATCGTGAAAACAACTAATACATTAAATATAATTTTATCAATTGAATCAGTCGTTAGAAAGAATTTATAGAATTGGTTTAATTTCTTATGAATTATTCTGCGAACATAATACAAGAATAATGATATAACTGTTTTGCTTGAATCTGCAATTGAACAATGCATTACTAAAAATAAAAGTAAAGTAGTACATATACTATCCCTTTTCATACCATCTGTGTGCAGGAGGAAATGTTACTCTATTAGCTACATTTTTAAATACTTTATAGGATTATGCGTTACTTTGCGGAGATCCATAATACAAAAGTAATAATAAAATTATTTTTAACATATTAATTTTATTATTACGTTTATAACACACATACATACTACATTTATAACAGTAAAAATTATAGTCCCGTTAAGGATGCGTAGTTTTTATGTAGATTTGATAACGAATAAACAGCAATAAAAAGTTATTTCTAGCCAGAATTAATTAATTAATTAATAATCTGTGTTTTTGTTTGTTGTTTTGCCAAGTACCTATATATGCTCTTTACTTTTTAACATATTATTATAATCATATAAAACAATATGTTAAATATTGGTTTTCCGACTGTACATCAATATCACGACAACGCGCTCAAGTCTCAATTTTTGCGCTCAGCAGGCCTACCATGAAATCTTTATTGCGACTCAATTGAAGACGTAAACAAAATTGTTTTTCTTTTTCATGCCATGACGTCTTAAAGACGTCCACTTAAATTAGTTGCCGAATAAGCGTTCGGAATTCGGCCTAAGAACATGGAATAAAAGAGACAGAGGTATCTATAGCTCATATAACGTTATCCTTTTCAAACATTACGATCCCAATGCAATTTTTTGATGCATTTTTATAGTATCTTATACGTAGATATTATAAAATATCTACGTATAAGTAGATATAAAATATCTACGTATAAGTAGATATAAAATATCTACGTATAAGTAACCTTTTAAGCCTATCAGAAATTGAAAATTAATGGTAAAATTATTATTTAAAATTATAAATGTAATTATATCGTACATTTGATTTAATTTGTTAATAATGATAGATCATCATTGTATATCTTGATCATTTCAATCGATTTAATTAATAGAGCGAATAAACACATATAAAAAATGGCAATGCTCTCTTTATATTGCCGAACGTAAATTTTTAGTTCGGTTGACGTTAGAGACATGCGCAGTAACGGATAAAAATCGAGTATAATAATAAAATAATCGATTAATCTAAAATCGATTATTTTTCATCTCTTTTTACCATTGACTTATGACTATAACAATAACCAGGGCAGTTTTACTACGGGCGCCAATACAAGAGTTCTTGCATCCCTCTTGCACATGCACGTTTTTATGAATGAATCGTATGAAAATAGTCTCAGCTGCATCTCGCTCCACTTCGCCATACATATTAATTACGCACTCATTCTTATTTTGACAGTGTATAATATAACAAGAAAATTTATCAATGAAAGTATGGATGCCATTTTAAATTTTTTAAACTTCCCGTTGAAAACATTAACTACTTTAATTTTAACAAAAATTGATAATTTTATTTTAATTTAGTTAGAAATATACTTAAAACAAATATTGCTTATTACAATTTAAATGTATAAAGTCTTATTTCACTAATATCTGTTGAGATATTTCTTAAATATGTACTAATGAAATAAAATTGTGTGTTAACACGTGGAAAAACAATACGAAGAGGATTTACTTAATTTTAATGTAAGTATTGAGTTTTAATGAATTTTGTGCATTTCTATAATAGTAAGAGCATTCATAAAATTTATATTCTCTCATTCTAAATATAATAACCTAATTCCTTGCAAGCTGAAATTGTATTTCAAAACTATTACTACAGTAAAATTTTTAACAACTGATTCAATTATCGTAATATGAAAATTGCGCGGTTTATAGCAAAATAATTTTATTATTACTGTTGTACGTTACGCACATTAATTTAGATTGACGAATTACCTGTATTAAATATTAATATATTATGTCCTGCAATTTTATATTAAAGGGTCTAGTGGTCTTGTTGCTCTATAAACGATCAATAATGTAGCATTAAAGTCTTAAGTTAGTTTATTAGAAGCTGTTTTAAATGGTTTTAAGGGTGAATATTAGTTATTAATAATGTGAACAGAATTAAAATGGTTTTGAAAAATGGAGTTCGCTGTCATAGCATAAAATGTAAAAATATTTTCAGATCCGCTTGCTCATTGGAAATCATTGTGTACCTCTTATACTTTAATTTTATAGATAGCTTAGAAACCAATACTTGTGAACTGTGTGAACATAAAGTTACATTCTTTACAGTATTTTTGATTGAAGTAACATGTAATTTAAAACTTATTGTCAGGTTTTTAAAAATGACACTCAGATAAAAAACTAGTAAATAATATAATAGAGAAAGTTTATTTTGTATAAAGCAATAGAGTATATTGCTTTATATAAAACTATTGTTGGTTTGTAATTAAAAAGCCAAAGCAAATTTTAAGACTGTTTAAACAGATGTACAGAAAGTCAAATCCCAGGATTCTTGAATCAATTGCATATTCTGTAATATACAAGCAACTCAAAATAAATTTATGTAATTTTTGTCTAAATTTGATTATCACATGATCTGATTTGTGGTTTAAGATATATTTACATTTACAGTGCTGATAAACAATATAGTGCTATGTGTAGTGAATGAAAGAATAATAGCAATTTAGAAAGACTGTTCAATAATACTACAAAAGAATAATTATTTTGTTTAATTAATCACTTATATATGCTACTGTTTGTACTTAACAGAATTTATTCTCAATTTTACCAAAAATATTTTCAGAAATTTAAGACTAGACTGTATGACTAAAGGCTATAAATATATACAGTTATATTTGTGAAAAAGATGACACTCAAGCTACCTACCATCTTATCTAACAATTTCTACACATACCTGCGACAACAAGATTAAGTATGTAAGTCTTTTTTTTATTACAAATCATTCAAGTAATAACTTTAACCCTTTGACTGACAAGAAGCAGGAGGGTGTACTAATTTTTTACCTTAATTTTTAAATCATGTTATTACTATATGTATAATAATTATACTTATAATTGATATACCAATTTCTTTGTTATAAAATTCCCCATTGAATACAATAAATCATTTTATAATAACTTTTTTTGCTGGTGATGAAAACATTTGGATTTTTCAATAATATTTGGAGGGGTTAAATATAATTTTAAGTAAATTTCTGCTCTGGCTTCTAGGGGAAATATTATTATTTCTAGTTATTTGTCGCATATCTATTTCTCTCAAGTCTTTAGCTCAGTCTGTTTTTTACTCCTAATATTGTGGCATATGTTAACACTTTACACCCATAGCACTGTTATGTACTCTTAGTTTTTAAATACTGTGTTTATGTTAAGAAAATAATGAGTACATATAAATTACAGATCAAAGAAACTGGCTTATCCCTACAACTCCTTCATAACATTTAATGATATAGTTTATTCAGTTTCTCGACTTAAACTCAAGTTTACTTTATCCAAAGGAACTTAGAGGATTTTTAAATCGCTAATTTAAACTTTAATTTGGAAAATTGCTTCTAACAAGAAGAACAAGCATGAAACCTGGTGATTGATATCTTCATAACTAATTTCTAATACTTTATGTTTCATCATAGATATCCTGTGCAAGATGAGCTTACATTTTAGACCAAGTATGTTTATCATTTATATAGTATACTAGCCATCCTGTTTCACATTGCTGTGACTCAGTCTGGTTTCGAACTCCTCTCAAAATTAAATTCTCATTGACCATTTAAAAACTATGATTCTGATTGCCACCAAACTTTACAGAATTATGCTCTGGGTTAATCTAACAATTATCTGAAAATATAATTAACATTGGTCCAGCCCTTTCTGATTCTATAAGGAACATACAGACAAACATTTATTTTTACATATATATAGATTACTATATATGAACTGGCCTTTTTGAGTAAAATCTTTTATAGTAAAATTAATGGTAATGTCCCTCAATTTTATTAGAAACATTTATCTAAATGTAATATCTGTTTTAATATGTTTCTATGGTGTTAGGCAGGGACCTCAAAGCTGAATCTTTTTTTTATTCGACATACTAATATTATAAAATTTAATCTTAAAATAAAATATACAAAATTGTTAAAACATTTCCTTTCATAATAATATTTATTATGTGTTCATTGAATCAAATCTTAACCAATATCAGTTATAATCCTATGTTTAAAGTATTTATTTATTGATAGTTTATTATTTTTTCTGTAAGAGAAAATATATTATAGACAATCTTTAATTCTTTAATAATAATAATAAAATTGAGTTATGGCTGACGGACAACTGGTAGATATACTACATATATAATTTTAAATGCATATTTAAATACAAATATATACCCAGGCTCGAAGAACCAACAAATTGTTTATAAAAGATGTTGGGCTTCGGATGGAATCGAACCCGCGACCAGCGGAACTGAAGGCGGGGTCACTAGCCACTGCGCCAAAGGGCCAGTCAAATATAAAGTTATTTCGATACTATCGATGTTCCATGTTTATTGAAATCTTTGTGTAATATTTTTCAGACCAACCTTGTAATTGCCAAAGAGAGTACTCAGTGGGATGACGTCCTAGGCTATATATGCTGATGCTTTGTGGGATGAAGCAAAAGATTAGCCCAATTTTTATGACAAGATGAAGGCAAGTAAATATTAATTCAATGCCTGTATGTCTGTCTGGCTATTTCACTTTCACTTAAAATTAGGTACATCTGAAGCTGATATATATAGTGGGCCATTCGATTTGAGATATTATAAAATACTGTATAAATCAATTATTTCTCTTTTAGAGTGATATAAGTATGTGATATAAGAACAGATGTAAAGATGTGTTAGTGATAATTATTCTAACTTTTTTTTGTCATGTGACAATGATGCTGAGTTACAGTATTTGGAAAGCTTCTTATTTAAAACCTGGTTTGCTAACAGTACATAATCAAAGATATTTAAATTACAAAGAGACACAGATATACCTACTATTTTATTAATTTTAAAATATACTGCTGCCATTTGTAGGAAGGATCTGCCAAATACCAATTGGATGCTTTGGACTCGGTGGATCGACGTGCCAGGAACTCATAGGTGATGAGACCCTGACAAATGCCAAATTGCAGAGTCCGCAACACCGGCGCAGAGTTGCCTGTTTATCGGTTTTCTACAAGATATATTTCGGAGAGTGTGCCCAGGTACTTCATGAACTTATTTCACCTTCGCCGTTCAATCATCGCACCGCTAGGCACCAGGAGAAGTTCCACCCTTATGTCATCGACATTCCACGAAGACGCACACAATGCTTCGCTTCGTCTTTTTTGTTGCACACAGCAAGGGAATGGAATTCTCTCCTGGCATCTATCTTTCCCAATACTTACAATATGGTTACCTTTAAGGCAAGAGTGAATAGGCATCTTCTAGGTAAGCACGCTCCATCTTAAACTGTATCATTGCTTACCATGAGGCATGATTACAGTCAAGCGCTCGCCTATTTAACAACAAAAATATATATATATTTATAGTGTCTATATAAAACTGGCAAAGTAAGACATCTAGACATCACTTGTAGAGATTTTACCTAGATATCAGAACTCTAGACACAGTCAAGTCTGTTAGTTAAAGACCAATATAAAAATATTTTGAGGACACTATTTAAGAGCAGGAATATATTTTTAAATATAGAATCTATCTTTCTGTCTGTTATTTGTTAAAGCATCACACACAATACACAACAATTGAAGCTTATATACTAACAGATAGGGTTAAAGAGTTCAATTTTCTTTCAGGAACAGGAAAATATTATATATATTTTTAGGAGTGTTCTAATGTACACAAGCCACTCTCTATTTATTTATTAAATAAAACTCACAAAATAGACATTTATAACTCGCTGTAACATTAAGTATGCAAGCAACCCTGTTATTCTTATGAGAACAGGATAAAATACAGATCGTAATTCTAATTATTATAAAATGTCTAATTAAAGTTCTTGGTTTATTTAAATAATACTAGATTAATAATATTGGTACAGTTTTAATAACAAATTGTATATTTAAACATTTCTATTATAATACTTTATTTCCTGTAAATTTTCTAAGATTAAGAATAATTTTCATAAAAGGAAAATTCTTAATTGTTATACGTAGTATTTATTTCTACATAAAATCGCACAAGTTTATTATTGTTTTGCATCTACCAAAATATTGTCAATTCTATATGCCAAGATTGTCTGTAAGATTGCTTTTGCAATCACTATTTTTAGTATCATAACATTATTTAAACAATACATATGCATTACAGGATCAGTAGCTGCACAATCCTCCGCCGGGAAGTATCTACCAGCCACATGATGCAGATGAAGATATATGAAGAGCTTCAGTTGGATCACAATTATTTAGCACCAATATTAATAATAATTTGGCATAAAATACCTGTTATGATTATAGTAGTGGACATCTAAAATTTCTCTTTGTCAGTAAATTCAAACCATTCTGAATTTTGAAGTTCAGCTGTAAAAGTCAGAGTCAATGCGATTCGATGCTTGAGACTCAAGAAAAAGCAAACCAATGTCTATAAAATTGTATTCATAATATTCAAATTGACAAACAATATAAAGTTTGAAGGATGTTAACTAGGAGCCCATGGATTTTTTCCTCATAATCATAGATAAGGTAGCTGACACACTAGCACTGATCGTAATTTTGTTGTTTTGTTAGTTAAAAACATTATTGGTTAATAATATTAGTACCGGTAAATCTTTGTATGCTAATGTGCCGATGATAGGGATAAAATGTTAGGAATTCTCAGTGATAGGCAGAAGTTTGATAGTTACAGAACCTAATACAAAAGTAATAATAAAATTATTTTGCTATAATCCGCGATACATGTATCGCGGATTATAGCAAAATAATTTTATTATTACTTTTGTATTATGGATCTCCGCAAAGTAACGCCTAATTCTATAAATTACAGAACCTTATATTCCATCAGAAATATGTTCCAAATCTAATCCGTATATTTCCGGTGCGGTACATCGATATATCGCAAAAAATTACTTAATATTTTGAGACTGGTTGATCTTTTGAAATGGGTTTATAGTTTTTGTTGCTAAGGAAAATGTATAAAAATTGTTATAGTTTGAAACGACGGCCTAATATTGAACCATGAGTTCTTCTTGTGTTGGTGCTGAATAGAATGTGTACTTTAACATTTACACATTTTATTCCTATTCCGATAGACGTGTTTTTTTATAGTGCCACTATTGCATTCCACAAGCGATATATTTCTTTGAATGAAAAATCTGAATTTTGTAAATTTTGAAATTTTTATAAGTACGCTGTTTTCTAATAAAATTGAAAGATTTGATTAAATTGCTTTAATAAAAAATAGAGAATATATTGCCAGTGACATCACATGTGTGAAATTATATTATCCATCACAGAAACTTATGTCTTTTGAACAGTATTATATATGTTTAAGAAAAGACTTATTAAGTCAACGATTTGTTTAGTCTACTTGAAAAATTATATTATTATTTTTACTAGAAGAATTTACAGATAGCTGAAAAAAGGGAATTGAAATGTAAATGTTTTATCAGAAGTAGGGTTATTTGAAATACATGAGGCAAAAGTAGCAAACCGAAATTCCTATTCTTAACATTTGTAAAGCGATATAGTTTTCTTGTTGGATAAATTTTATTATTTTTATATTCCATAAGTAGATACTTCACTTAATGTAAACAAACAAAACCATGTCATTACAATAATATAATTGACAAATGAAGAAATACAAATTGAACTGAAGTTGTCAAAATAATATCTTTAATGAATATTTATTTTATAAAATTGAATATTTGTACCTTGTATTTTATATATATTTTGCCATATTAAAGTATAGCAAAACATAAATATATATGTATGTAACATAATATCAATATTCTATGAATTAACTCTGTGATACTGTAATACTTTATTAATATACTTGAAAATGTTTAAAATACTTTGTTTAGGTTTTTATAAGTTGATATTAAATAATACTTATTTATTTGCTTCAAAGTTTAAAAAAAATATTGATAGCAATCACGCCATAATCAAATAGTGCGAAAACTATAACTAAGTTTATATATTGTTGTTATATATTAGATATTTGTATGGTTTAATGGTGAAATAATGTGTTTTGTGCCTACTACTACAAAGTACTTTTTTACATGTTTCCATTTAGTTAAATAAGTTATGGAGCATACTTCGTTTAAGCGTGATAATTATTTCAAATAATACTATAATTTCGTGATTTCATTCTTTCTTAACTATGTATTAATCTCAGGTGTTAATTGATTTGATTGTAAATAATATAAGTAGAGATAAGACCCGTTCGTTACCATAAGTGATATGCGATTGCACATACATTCTCACTCTAATATTTATAATTTACCAAAAGCGACATCTATCGTTTCAAATATTGATCTTGTAAATTGTTTCGAGTGAATGTATAAAATTCCTTTTTTTTTGTTTATAAGTTACAAATCCAATTTAAAAATACATGATCGCTTACGTGTCTATGTTTGAGGCCTGTGAAATCTCTGTTTGAATAACTTTTTGTCGGCTTATTCTGTTTTCTATGTACAAATTATATTTGTGTTTTTTTGTTATACTTTTAGCGTGTTTAGGAAAAAAAATTTTTAGCACGTATGCTGAGTTAAATTTTTTGCATCTCTATGCGCTGTTTTTAAAACATTTTTTTTAATTCAATAATAAATTTAATAAAGAAGTTACTAAAATATTTTGTTTTATTTAAATTTTAAGATTAATATTAGTATGTGGAAGAAAACCGGTAACTGAAATAATCGGTAACAGAAAAATACGAATCGATAAAACTTTGGAATCACTAGTTACGGTTTTAGCACAACAAGTACATCACTAATTTTACTACGAATTTACGTCATTCGTTATATATATTACGCGTAGTAAATTTCCATGTGTTAGAGAGAGTCAGAGCTGAGACTATTTCCGGATTTATGAATGAAACGGGTGAGAGGCAGATACATTTCTATGAATGACTATAATTAGTACCTATAGTACGTATCCGCACCTCCCACCATCTCCCACTCTTCCTAATATTCTAACGCGCCAAAGTATGAAACATTGTCGTCTTTATTTTAGTTAGTAGTCTATGACAATAACAATTTGCGGGTATAGTACATCTACATTGATAAACGAAACAAATGGTTTTGAAAATTAATAATGTCGAAAAACCCAAAATGTAACGAAGAAGAAGTCCGAGACATAATTCAATGCTACCTGGACAGTGATAAGAAAGTTGATCTCTGTCAAATTAACTACAATTATAGATACCCCAGGCGTAAAAAACCTTCATTACGTACTATAAAGAAACTGGTCCAAACTTATTTAAAAAGAGGTGCCTCATCTAGTAAAGGCAAAAATAATGGTAAAGTAAGCGATATGAATGCAATCAAGGACTATGGTATATTAAAATATTTCCTAGAAAATACTCACGCCAGCGTTAAAAAGGCGGCAAGTATTTTTCATGTGAAATCTTCATATATTGAGCAATTGCTTGAAGAGAAGAAAGCCCAAATTGAATCAAAGGTTGGTGATAATTCTATACATATTAATGTTTAATTTAATAATGTTATCTTCAATGTCTACTAATTTATTTCATGACAGCAACAAAACATTTTATTAATATCATACTGAGACTTACATGAAATTATATGTATGGCCAAATTAAATAGCAGCAGCATTAGCTAACTACTATACTTACAAATTCAAATATATTTATTTATAATATTACTGTTAAAATCTATGTCATAATGTAGCAAGTTTTTTCGGAAACATTTACCAATAATAATTCTTATCCTCAAATTGCTAGGCCTATTTCTACAGTTATTAAGTCCTCCAAGTCAATCATCTGGATAAATATTATTTATGTTTGTAAAATCACAGAGGTCAAATTCCAATTACCTTAATATTCTTTACTTTATGTATGTTGTTACAGCAATTTTTAATGATGATGGATGTAACTCCATCAAAACATTAATCTATGATATGATGATAATTCTGTTTTGTCTCAAACACTTTTGATTTTATTATAATTTTGTTTAGTAATATTTTGGCTATTTTGTCTTTTCTCTGTGCACCAGAGAGATTTTTCTATAATATGTAGTTCACAAATTTTATAACTGCATTTAAATTATGGTGTATATATTTTTTGGGTTACATATTAAAAATTATTACTATATATTGTTTTTTGCTACCATTATTAACATATATGACATTAACTTTTAACCTTATCTTTGTATTCTGTGTGCAACACATAATAAATAAATCTAGATATATAAAAATTTATGTTTGTCTGTATGTCCCTTAAAGATAAATCTTTCTTTTATGCGTTTGTTATTGTCAGGAGGCTTGTATGAAAAAAAAGGAAACTTTATGGCATAATATGATCATTTTGACATGATGTCAAATCTCGGACATAGCTTAGAACTATGACAATATTAATTTGCTGGAGAACACAGCTTAGGGTTGTAAACTATTAACTAGATGTTATTGAAATTTTATGTTTGTTCTTAATCTGTCACATATAAATTATGATATGAATAATAATCTATTATGTGATATATCCTTTAGAAAAGTGTTATTTTGGTCATCTAAATCACATTGTAAAGTCGCAAAACCAGGGACACTTTTATTATTCACCAATAAAATCATTATAAGCAAAGGTAACTTACTTGCCCAGATAATGTCGAATCTATTACATCATTCGTTAAGATTGTTTATTAATCAACCATTCTACATGTTTATAGTTTTTCTAGTTTCCTCTAATTAGCATAGATGGTCCTATTTTTCAATGGATATATAAATTTGCATTTAATTGTCTGAACTATTTTCTGAATACTGGTTATCTACAAATAAAGAACACATTTTGTGAAATCTATTATTTAAAAAAAACCTGTCAATTTTCTGATGATCTTTTAATGGTGTGCATGTATGATAGATTTTTGAAAATCTGTAGTCTAAAGCTGGTTGTCTGTAGGTGTCAAAGAAAGTGCCATCTCAGCAAGATATAATGAGTGCTATGCTTGGATTGCCTTATGTAATCAACTTAGATACGAGGAGATTTGTGAAATCACCGAAGTGAATGCTGTACCTCCTCATATTGTATAACTGAAATTATGAGGTTTTAATGATGACTAGACAGAACTCAAAAAACAAGCAGGAAACCCTTAGAAACTAATATCCAATAGGTGATATTTATAAATTGAAGAGTGAGGAAGTACAGTCCAGTATAATTAGGTTTTAATTTTGGTTACTACTTATTTAATGTTTATGATACAACTTTTGTTAAGGAAATTTATGATAAATGTGTTATTATGTATATGAGAATTGGATTGATTTAGCTCAGTTCAGCTATTAATAAAAATACTGCAAAACAAATGAACTATGGAAAATGAACATATTTATTGATTTAAAAATGTTCCATTATACATCAGTAGCAACGGCCCCTGCATAAGGTGTTAACCCTATTGTTGTAGGTGTTAACTGTATTGCTGGGTGCCCCACTCATCCGCCAAGACAAGTAAATTATAACTAAACAATCCTGAACCTTACAAAAATTGCCTGATTACTTTAAAATTAAAGAATAGTGAGTAATAACAGAATTTAATTTATAAGCATTAGGGAAGTAAATTTAAACATAAATATATATAAGTTTTAACAATACTCATTAATTGGTGAGTAACAATAATAATTGGTGAGTATCGGTTTTCATAAGAATTTTTTTTCTTACATTTTTCTCATTGTTGTTGTTTTGTAGATGTCACGTGGATATCTATACTCGTACTTATACTTTTTCACAAAATATCTAAAAACTTCATCATCTTATCAGCACATATTTTATAAATTCCTATTCATAATTTTTAGTATACCCAATGTTTGCACTGTATATATGTTCACTGCAGTTACTTAAACATAAACAGTGCTAGTGACCATGGCAACTAAAATATGTTGTTCCTCAAAGTGGATCTGATAAAATGGTATAATAAAATTCTATATATTGGCTATAGTTTGTGAGTGGGCTCATCGCTTCTGCACTACAGCGGTCTCCGCGGAGAACGAACCCACGAACCGCAGAGCTGAAGACAGGGTCACTGCCAACTTCACCAACAAGCTAGTCAAATCTTATCATACAGTGAAAGCCCTATCAAAATCCGTTTAGCAAAACCGGAGAATGTAAGGAAGAGGAGAATGAAATTTAGGAAGCTTGACCTGATATTAATATAGTTGATTAAATTATACCCTGAACATTAATCGCGAACTCGTCTTATTTGCTATTCTATGTAAACGCTATATTTGGTGATGTTTAATTATTATAATGATAAATAGAATACCTTTAACGTCTATATATATAACGTGTATATATACCTTTTATAGACCACCCTCATTTCTTACCTAGGTGTGTAAAAGGTGGCTGAGGTAAGTTGAGGTCAGGCAGGCGACCGGTCGTATAGTACGTAGCCAACATGACAACATGTTTGTAACATGTTTCGCCGACCCCACTTAGAGTGGGATAAGGGCAGGAGGATAATGAGAATACCTTTAACCTTCTTTATGGTTACAATATCAGAATAGAGACATACATACAAGTTGCAGATGCTATAAAATGTACATGAATTTATTAGGTAATAGTCTCATAGGCTAGCATTCTTGAACCCAATTTCAGTTTATTTTTTGTTTACAGAATGAAGATAATGAAATGTCTACTGAAAATATAAGCCTGGATGATTGTATAAAAGGTTTGGGTAATAGCAAAAAAGATCAGGCAAGGGTTATTGATGAAACACTCGAATCGAATATCACAATTATAGAAGAGAATATACAAGACAGCCAAGAAATTAAAACTGAAATTGACATATTTGAGCACTATTCAAGCAATATAACATATCAAGAACGCAACAAGGAGTCGGAAAAAATAAAAGACTTTCAAAATATTAACTCGAAAAAGCGTAAACCTGAAACTTTGAATTCAAAACTTAATAAAAAGTCAAAATCTTATCTACAGAAACAGGCGGAAGGTAATTTAAAAAAAAAGTAATATTAATAATATTATTTTCAGATATTATAAAGCAAGATAATGCCGTGCGGTATCCGGATGAGTAGAATAGACCACCCTCATTTCTTACAGAGGTGTCTTAAAAGGAGACGAAGGTAAGTTGACCCACTGTTTGGTATCCGGTTGAGTAGAATAGACCACCCTCTTTCTTACCGAGGGTTCGTAAAATACAACTAAGGTAAGTTCATGTCAGGCAGGTCGTAAAATACGCAGCCAAATCATGTGACAACATATTGTGCCAATCCCACTTAAAGTGGGATAAGGGCAGGAGAATGATTTTTATAAGGCTAGATAAATAATAGATTATAAAAGAAAAAAAGGCTTAGTATTTCTCTGTTCGGTCTATTGTTTAATATAAACCTGTTTTTCGATTGATCGACTTTCGTTGATTCACACAGATTTATAATAAAAATAATAATTTTTGAATCTAACTCATGAGATTATCGCCATGTGGAACATTGACTCAACAATAATTGTTTCTATTGTTGAATCGGTAAACGGTCTACTAGCGATGAGCCTCGACCAAGATTACAAGAGGCTTTCGCTTAAGTGTTGGATTAAGGGCAGGGTACAGAAGGCAGTGTTGCTTGAGATGGCACGTATTGTGAAGAGGTTCTATAATCCTAGCCACCGGGAGCTTGGGTCCTTGCTCCAGTCTCCGTGGACGAAGTTCTTTTTATATATTCAAATATATTTTTCTGTTTGTTTTACAACATATTTAAAAATGTATTCTGATTTGTAAATTTAAAAAAAAATCGTCTGTTAGAGAAGTTTTCTACATGTTAGGGTTTAATTTAATTAATTAATAATATGCTTAGGGTTAGTAAAATCACTTAAAAATAAGGAATATTATATAATAACAGAGTAAGACAGCAAATATTTATGAAAGATATTAAGTTGCAATTATTTTAAATCAGGGCTAATTGTTGTTCCTTACTACTGTAGCCTTTTGTTTAGGAAATTAGGCCACTCACGGCCTTAATTTAGAAATGAATACACAACCTAACAATCTTTGTTTTTATTTCAGACCCAACACAATCGGAGATCCCTTTTCTGGATAATTTACTTGTCTACACTACGAGATTGGAGGATATGGCTATTTTGAAAGGAAAAATGAAAAAATTTACTAGGGCTCACGTCATAAAAGAAATATTATTAGAAAGTAAACCGAAGTTCTATCAGTCGTCAAGAAGATTAAATCCCAAATTAACAATAAGAAAAAGAAGGTGTTTGAACTTGCTGCAAAAAAAGTTAAAATATCTCAGTGAAAATATAACCCACCCTGTTATAGACCTCATTGAAGAGGATTCACTTCAAAGTAAGTTTATTATTCACTCTGGAGATCCTGGTTGTGGAGACTTAAACCTTAATGTAAAATCTGATTTTAATCAATACATAAATTATAAGTGCAATCTAGTTATAATGATTTATTGCAAAAGCTTACAACTATGGGACATTTATGTTATTGATTCTAATGGTAACGTTGTTGAATATCATACCACCAAATCAGAACATGTTTTAAATGACATTGATCCATCTAAAGTAAGATTAAAGCTGTATACGTGTTGCTGGTATCAAAGGCGTTTTCAAATAGTCAAAACATGGCCTCTTTGCGATACCACTTTTGCACGGTTTCTGATTGCGAACCATAAATGTCCTCCACATCGATGCACATGTTGTTGTAAACCAACATATGCAACATCAGAAAATAGTTTTTTAAAAAATGTATGTATAAATGCAAGAAGCATTGTAAGTGACAGAAAGTTTGACTCTGAAAAAGATAAAAACAACCTGATAAATAAAGCCTTGATGTATGAAAGGAAATTTATTAGAAATAATGACAATCTGTATGTTCCGAAAAATGACTGTCTTCCGCAACGCTTTTTATTTTCGGAAGACACTAATAGGAAAGGTCGGCCTACAATTAAAACTGAATTTTATGAAATTGGGAGCAAACAGCATATAATATATCAAGCTATAGTATTTAATACAGGATTCCGTGTAGGGACTGATGTTCAGCGTATGCTCAAGAAAATTTTTTCTGTTGATACAGATAAATGGAATTATTCACTTCGAAATTGCTGCAAGTATAATCGAGATACGTTTCTCTCCACAAATTACTCTGCAGGTAACATATCTGAAAGTTTATTAAGATATTTGAAAAATAATAAAATTCCCTTTATTTGTGATAATTGCAAAGAAACAAAAAACAGTGTAATAAAAAATAGTAATGAACTTAGCCCAGCTATGAATGTACCAAGTATAGAACATACAAAAACCTTAAAAGTATTTAAAGTTGGCCTTGAGAATTATAAATCATACG
Organism: Morpho deidamia; assembly: GCA_947086505.1. NCBI lineage: Eukaryota > Metazoa > Arthropoda > Insecta > Lepidoptera > Nymphalidae > Morpho > Morpho deidamia. The sequence continues at coordinate 4,567,017 of CAMTZC010000004.1, read as the reverse complement.
AACAAGAATTTTTTTCTGGCCAAACACTTCCTGAAGACCCATCAACAGAAAAGTCGACAGAGGATATTTTAGAAACACAACGAGAAGAAGAAATGGATCAGTTAGAACTCAATTGCAATCAGTTACCAGGGCTCGTTTTTACGGTGAACAACGTACAACATCAGTTAGCGATGGCTATTGTTAAAAAATTTGCGACCTTTGATTTTACAATAACAAAAGCGCAAGGACAACTTGTTGCATCAATAAATATGCCTGGACAATCGATGTCCATACAATCAATATCTACCGATGAATTCAAATTCATGTCTAATATACTTTTGTATCTACAAAACCAGATACAAGATGTGGAATTACCTTTAGAAACAAATTTGAGTTTAGAAGTTAAAATCAAAGCGGATAAACCCGCATTCCAGAACTGCAGTAACAACGAAAACAATCATTCTAGTTTTAGGAATATACTACAAAATTTTCGTGAAGATACTGAAAGTCCACAGAAAGTAATCATTAACAAAAAATCAAGAAAAAGAAACACAAAGTCTTCTAATAAAAATCATGATAACACAAGAAAAACTAATGATAGAACTGTGAGCTTACAGAAGATTAGAGCCGATCTAAACAGTAGTTGTCGATCTATTAATGATACAACATTAAATGAGGACACTACTAGTACTCAGAGTAGTAGACTCAGAGACAGTACTCAGAATAGAAAAAACAAGCTTATTGATAGTAATTGTAACCAAAACATTGCTGGTACATTAAGAAGTGCTCATGAAGTATCTCAAGATTCCAGCGGCAATATTAGCGAAAAAGAAATAACAGAAAAGTTTTATAGACAGCATCATGCCAGTGTAAATGTTTATAATAATTTTAAGAATCTAATGATCTCCAATAAAAAGTGTTCTGCAAATTCGTTCAGATTATATCGTGAAGCTAGGCTAGAAGAACGTACAGATAATGAAAGAACTCCACTAATTGTAAATGTTTTTTCTTTAAAACACATGAACAGTAGACCAAACGAACATTTACCTTCAACAAGTAATGCTCCTGTTACAAAAATAATCGCAAAAAGAAATGAGCCTTTACCATCAACTAGTAAAGATATGGCACATGTAAGCACTGAAACCAATGGATCGTTATCTTCGATAATCGAAGATGTTGTTAGACTTGCAATTGCTAAAACAAATAAACCTTTACCGTTACCAAAGTCAAATGCTGTAACACGTTCAATTCCTTAAACAAATGAGAATTTATCATCGACAGAGAAAAATGCTTTGTCACATATAATGAGAAGATAAACAAAACAAATGAGCCTTTACTCTCGACAAGTTAAAATGCTTTTATCTTCAATTATTACTATTGATAATTATTAATGATACTTGAGACAAGATGTTTGCAATATTGTGTAATAAGTGTGGTATATATGTAATATAAATCCCATATAAAACATACAATTGTACAAATGAGGATCACTATCCATAGGTTTAGGTACTCGAAGTAACGACCTATAACTATCCCACTGCTGGGCATAGGCCTCTCAGTTTTTTGGAGTAAAGGGTTGGAGTTCAGACCTACCACGCTGCTCCAATGCGGATTAGTAGATTACACATATCCCCAGAATTAGAGATATGCAGGTTTCCTTCACTGAATCACGTGTGTTAAATTATCAATTAAAGATGTGTTTTAATAGAAAAACTCATTGGTGCCTGCTCGGGGTTTGAACCCATGATCATCTCTAGAGAGTCAGAACTCCGTTGTGAAGGCAAACATTTTATATCAATCAATCCATATCCATTAGGCCATCATGTATTTTCAATTCTGCGCTCATTATTAGTACTACTACGTGAGAAGTGTGCAACGTAATTATGTAAATAATCTCATAATACTGTAAGTCATATAATTAAATAAGGATATGTATAAGTTAGTATTGTATATAGTAAAAAAATTTTTAATAGGTACAATAAATATTTGTTAATAAATTGTTATTAATTAAAACGTTAGATTATGTTGTTGTTGTTATTATTTAACCTGTGGCAATATTGAAGGTAAAACTCATTTGGACGACGCCAGAAGTGGCGTCCAAAATATTTTTTGAAAAATGATTTTTGAATTTATTTAGATGACTTGTTTTAGATATATAACTTAAAGTTACATACTTAACTGCTGATACTGCTTAACTGATATAAACTTAACTACAGCGAGAGATAAATATTACAGTATTCTCAGTTCTGCGTAAGCTTAGGTATGATCGCTATTTAAGCATCAGATGCGTTCGATTATGATCAAGTGTGATCACGGCGATCATACCTGCTAGCGCTATTGCTATTGTGTATACAAAGAGATGTAGGCCTCATATTGTATGCATGGCTATAGGATATAAGGATTACATTTGTTTGTACTAGCAGCCTCCTTCTCAGTTCTGCGTAAGCTTAGGTATGATCGCTATTTAAGCATCATATGCGTTCAATGTTATGATCAACTGTGATCACGGCGATCATACCTGCTAGCGCTATTGCTATTGTGTATACAAAGAGATGTAGGCCTTATATTGTATGCATGGCTATAGGATATAAGGATTACATTTGTTTGTACTAGCAGCCTCCTTCTCAGTTCTGCGTAAGCTTAGGTATGATCGCTATTTAAGCATCATATGCGTTCAATGTTATGATCAAGTGTGATCACGGCGATCATACCTGCAAGCGCTATTGCTATTGTTTATACAAAGAAATGTAGGCCTTATATTGTATGCATGGCTATAGGATGTAAGGATTACATTTGTTTGTACTAGCAGCCATTTGTCCACTAACAGCTGACTAATACAAAAGCGGATAGCGTTTTTGCTAATCGCTATTGCTGTGATTGTTATTACCAACAAATGTAATTCTTAAATCCTACACAATACGGTCAATATTTCTAAGTTATTCTTTCTCAATATTTCTAAACAATGTAGCAAAATATATATAAGAATTACATTTGTTTGTATTAATATATTACTTTACTTATTCATTGAATATAATTTTGAATATTGTTTATCAACATTTCGTACGCACTATTTTAAAATCATAATAACTTTGTCAATAGCGGTTATTATAAAAGCCAATAGCAGATGGTGCTCAATGATGAGTGTTTTATATCATGATCACTAGGTGATTGGTGATTCTATCCAAGCATAGTTCTGCGATACGTTGTTGTGACCTCATTTAACCCTAAAACGTTTCAAAATAATTTATGCACAGAATATTTTATATTTACCTGAGTTTGAATAAGTATTGCTCGTTTTATAACGTTATAAATTTCTTTGTACGGTTAGCTTAAGTGACATAAACGGAAATTTAGATGTGTAAATATGTATTGATTTGGCTCTGAGGTACATAACATTTAAATGGGTTGAATAATTTCTAAATTATTTTTGTAATATGTTAGGAGGGCTACTATCCATAAGCCGCAGGCCATAAGCACGACATCGTCATTCAACGCTTGAGCGTAGCTTGCTTGAGTCTTGTGTAGAAATGTACGAAACTGTACACGATGCTATATTGTGGCATTCGCATAACGCATTTCGTTATGCTACTCGTGCCACAGTATATCCCTGCTTAAATAATAATCAATCGTCAGAATATTTAAGAAAAGATATTTACTAATTAAGCGTACGTAGAAAACGACGATCGTATTTATTTCCTATACACGTATGAAGCCAATACAATCGACGTCGGTACCGTCGCCTTCGAATAACATTGTATGCCATAATTACTTCATTATCGCTTGAAATTTTCGCTTTGAAATGAAAACGTACTTCCGCTATGCTAAAGTGAACAAATAAACTCATTTTTAGCTAGCATGACGATCGCGTGGATAGATCTGCCTGCCTGTCGTCATTTATAGTTTGCATATATTCGTCAAATGATTTCTCTGTGGACAGTGGGCCTTAATTTTACCCAACGTCCTCATAGTAAACAATCAGTTAAGTTCGGCTCCGTAGCTCAATGCTCTACCCAGACGGTTGCTTGCATTATTATTTATACCGTATGCTGAAGACCACGATTGAAGACATAGTCTGGACCTTGATTGAGGCTTTTTAGTATGTATTGATTACTTCCGACCATTGTTTTCATTTAGAAAAAAAACTTTTTAACTGTATTAAGAAACGACGATTTAATACGAAGTAACTTTATATAGTTATAGCAAATAGTACTCATGTCCACAAATGTTCAAGGCTATTGATTAAAAAAGATTGTTTTCAATAACAAACAAGTTTAATTTGAAGATTTATAGAATAATCGGTATAATACATAGCTCAGAGACAACGGGGTCCCAAATCCCTTCCGTGAAGATCAACCCAGCATTATTAGACTCATTGTATTAAAGACACTGGGAGTGGGTGGACATATGGAGTGGGCAGCCGTTAAAGAGACTGTCCAATAGTGTAGTAAAATAACCATAACGGTTATTTTGAACATAGTATTATTTCGTATTGACTATTGTCAGAAAAATAGTTGTAAATTTGAAACCATTTTTATTATTATTTATTACACAATTTTGTTCAAATTTTACAGTAACAATGTAGGTATATCTTTGTATTAAAGCCATAGACATTATACTCTATGATTGTAGCAGCTAGATTACGTCATCTTTCACAATTATAATCATTACAACTGTCTGACACTTTTTTACCATATATAATAAAAATAAAAACTATGAATTTTAGTTTATCGAAGTTGGGAAGCCCTCGAATAACGCCGACGTTGATGTTTCTTTATATGTTTTAATTTTCTTAACAACATTATCTGAGGTTCTTTAAAAACTTTGGAATTTTGTAAATTATATTTTTTAACTGCTTCATCTCAAAAGGTTGCCGACCCCTAGTCTAGAGACTTTGCCCTAAAAGCGTAATAGAGTTTCGAGAGACAGTTTGTATTTATTAGTGCTTTACTTCAGGATTGGGCAACCTTTTTAATAAACGGGCCACTTTAAATTTTAAAATTATTTGGGAGGCTGTATACTTATTAAAAATCTAAAAAACTTTATATTTTATAAACAATAGAATAAAAACATATATAATACGATTTCAGTTCAATAGGTACTACCATTTTATTACAATTAATTTTCTAACAGTATACTAGTGGAAGAAAGTGGCGGGCCGCGTTCAAATGTTTGAAGGGCCGCAAGTAGCCCGTGGGCCGCGTGTTGCTCATTTTTGCTTTACTTCATTATTTCGCAAGTTATCACATTTGGTAATCACTGTAGCAATATATGTAAGTAATATAATCGCCTTAATAGAATATCTTTAAATATCTTTAAAGCGTCATAATTATAAATGTCGTTCATAAATAAAAATTTTGGAAGCAACATTTTGATTGTATGTGTGATGTATGTCCTTACGAAATATCTTCCGAATAATAGTTCAGATTCAATTTTAATAAAGTATACAAAATGCTAAACAACTTTATTGTTAACAATTATTAATTAAAATTATATACACACTTGAATAAAATAAACATTCGAATAACGGATTAGAAATTTGGCAAGAGTACCATAGTATATGGTAAAATCCAATGGTGCCATCGATGAGGCAAACTCCTTTCTAAATATAGATGGCTCCCGTACTATTGTTCGTCGATACCCGATTTGTATTCGTATACGAAGTTCCGATTTTTTAATGTATTTTCGCAAAATTATCCCTAAAACTATTTTAGGGCAGAAAAACATGGACACAAACAATAAAATCATTTAGAATTTGATATTTCATCAATTGATGGAATGATTTGAAATCGAAATGTAAGTATATAAAAGCTATTATGTTTCTATTATATGAAATTATAGAAAATGTAGAGTGTGCTATACGTTTTTCTTTCTATTCCTCCTATAGGGCTACAAAAAAAGTCTGCTATAGCATATATCTATCTATTAATGATAATTTGCTAAAATCATCTAAATTTTTCAAAAATGGGCACTTACAATGAGGTAGTTGAAGCCTATATTATATCTTTATACAGTAATAATCCTCAACCACCTAAATACGTAATTTACCTTGAGTATTTCATGTCTAGCATAAATTCTTCACACTATACGATTGAAATGAGTTACGTGCGCCAACGTAGAACTTTCCAGCCGGAAGGCTTTCTTTCTAGAAGGCAAATCCACAATAGATTGACACAAAGCAAGGTACGGCCGAATTTTTTATTAAATCAGACTACGCTAAAGAACCAGCAGTTTAATTAGATTCATATGCTGTAATATCGACTATCTTAAAAACGCATTAGAATTCAGGTAAGGTTTATTATTTAATAGATATACATTTTAACGACTGCTTTAATATGAAACATGAATAATACCCCATATATATTTATTTATTCACTTATAAGTGAATAAATAAAAGTATAAGTCGATTTTCACACTATATAACAATGTTCCTCTTCAGTTTTGCAATTATTAGAAACTAATACATTAAAATACGATAAGAATGAATCGTTATTTAATAGTAGGGGAAAAGATAAGTTCATCTATTAGAACTTCGAATAGATAGCAACAATTAACCCTAACAAATGATCTCTCATTTCTTTATGACAACACGGTTTTTGGTTGTAAGAGCCGAATGATGAGATAGAATATGTGACCTTTACTAGGAGTTCGCGATTCAAGTCCCGGCCACAAATATTATATCTAACAACGTCAATAAAACGTATATCGTATATCATTTAGGCATCCTAGATATTTTTATTTTTGCTTAACATCTGTAGAATATATATTTCTCTATTAAATTAAGATTCGTAAATTATACATGAATGAAGATGTAAAGTAAATTAAAAAATTTAAATTGCGTTTATAAAATTATGAAAACTGGTGCACCTTTGTACACTAATGTGAGTAATATTATTTCAATTTCTAGGTTTTGTTAGATGGAAAGTTAAATAAACACTCAAAACATTATTCATTATCTAAGTTTTATCATCTAAAACACGTAACGAGATAAACAAAAAAATTTATGTAGGTAACTAAAAAGAATCGTAGTACCTCAACATAAAGAATTATCACCAATCATATTCAAAATTCAAATTCAAATAAGTCTTTATTCAAATTGGCCTATTACAAGCACTTTTGAATCGTCAAATTAAAATTAAATTGTAGCTACAACTTGTTCGGAAAGGTGCTCTAACCGAGAAGAACCAGCAAGAAACTCGGCGGTCACTCTTTTAAAAAATAAATATTACAGTTTTGTATTAACTATTGTTAACAAACTTAGATTATAATATCGTCTAGTACATAGCTGGTCGCAATTTAGTTCCAAGCTTTCTTATCATTGACATAGTCTTCAACATTATAGTAAGCTTTATTAATGAGAGTCTCTTTAATTGCTTTTTTGAACTTGCGTAAAGGCAAGTCCAAAATTGATTGAGGAATTTTATTATAAAAAAGTATACCGAAGCCCACAAACGATCTACGTACTTTCTGAAGCCTTAGCCTTGATATTATTAATTTATTTCGGTTCCTAGTTTGCCTATTACTAATATCGCTTTTTTTATTAAAAAGATGTATATTTTGTTTCACAAACACTATATTATTATAAATGTATTGTGAAGCTACAGTAAGAATACCTATTTCTTTAAATTTATCACGAAGCGAGTCACGTGGTTTCATATTATAAATCGCACGAACAGCTCGCTTTTGTAAAACAAAACATAAAAAACATAAACATAAATTAAGTTAATAAGATAACTACGCAAGTTGTGATCGTAATAAGTGGTAGGGGGCATTCGTAAATATGACTGATTGAAATGATTTTATTAAAAATAATTATAGTATACCCACCAGTTCTGAAAGGAATATCAGACACTAATCTTAAATCCGATGTTCCGTTTATCATAAAATGCGATTCTATCAAAGAAACTCCATAAAATTTTATCAACTAAGTTTCATACGTCCGCACTGTTCAATGTTCGGATACAAAATGGTTAATATCGAACACACTGTGGGCAAGCTCAGACGTCCTTCCGCTTGTAGCGTCGTACTTGATGCCCCAGCCCAACGGCATCGCCACGTAACCGAAAGAGAAAGGGATATTACTGTCTCTCTTTCCCTCCTGTTACCCTAGCTGGGCATGCCTCTGAAATGTATACTTTCGCCATTTTGTGTTCACACGTCACTGAGAGCGCGCCTCTATGTTACTGTTGAAAACGGACAATTATTTTTGTGATATGAAGACATTAATAACAAAAATATAGTTATAATAATTGTGTGATTGCAAATGTGCTTCAATAAGGACAACTTTTCTCGACGATAGCTGCGGTAATAGGTAAATAAATTTTCTCGAACATTTTTGTATGCTTGCCTCATTACTAGATCAGCGCTCATTCCGTATGGACGCGCACTGTGAAGCAACGAATATTTTTTTTATATTAGGCTAAAAAGTAGATCTTTGTCTAGAAGGATACACATTTTAAAATTAAATGTTAGAATAGACTTCCATGTTTATTTTTGACCACAATTTGTTTTAACTATATCGATTTTTCTATATAAAAGTGCCAACCTTGCGATAACTACCCAAATACTGATTTCATTATTAAGGTATGTGTTTATGATTAGGAAACATCTTATTCCAGCGATGGTAGAAACATGAATGACGAGCTTGAATTAGATTAAAACTTGATTATTTAAATTATCTCATGTCACTGTGAGACGTGTTATGTCTACGGCGTACTGTAAAATTCTGTATCTTTACAAACAGCAAAATGCGGTAAAAGTTTGTGTTTGATAGAGGTACGTTATTTAGAAATAAAAACAACGTATTACGAAGGTTTATTTAAATGCAGGATAAATATAAATAATAATTGTAAGAATGAGATTTATAAAAACGACTAGATTATAATATATGTATTATTATTTTTTCAACATAAAATAAGTAAAGATCTCTACAGTGTAACCTTGAGACTGATCAATTTAGATTATTTAGAAAAATAGCAATAATATTTATTTTGTAGCAGTATTTTTTTAGAAATAATATTTAAGAAATATACGAAAACTTTCCACAATGTTCGCATAGACGTATTTTTAATATTATACATAAAACAATTGTGTTTTTCGAGAAAATAATTTCTTTCACATTTAAAAATAAAGATTTTTTATGCCCATATCAGTTTCTGAACGCCGTACGCGCAAACATTTATTAGTCGACCTAATCAATAAAATTCAAGTTAGGAACATTGTGTATACAGCTTTAATTTTACCGCCGGGCTAAAGGGGGCCGTCGGACGCGTACCCACGTTAGGTACTTTTTGTTTAAACAAAATATTAAATGTACACTAATATCTTTTTATTAGTTGAATTTATATCAATGTAAAAAGAAATGAAAACAAAGTTGTCAATTTATGAAATCAATTTAATAATTTAAATTATAATAATAAATTAAATAATATATCGGTAGTTTGGATTCGTTTGTAATTTGTTTAAAAGCAGTTCAAGAATGTTTCTTACATAAATACATTTTCGTAGTTTGTTATATATTATTAAAGAAAACAGGGTGTACATATTTTTTTTTTACTTAGTCGGATCTTTATAAAACCATGAAGATTTTAGAAATTCAAATATTTGGTGTGCAACAATACTTATTTTCAAAAAATAAAGGTAGCAAATATTGTATATTATAAATATGTGTTAAATCAATATTCAATGACAAATATTTTGTTTTTCAAATGAAAATGCTCTACTTAATAAATGTTTTAATAAATAAATATGATATTAACATGCTCAACTTTTCGTTTTGCTTCGTTATTAATGAAGAGTTTGGCTCAGTTTGAAATGTTTAGTTTAAATAATGAAATCCAAATTAGCTTGTTAAAGTTATATTCTTAGATTGTATAGTTATAATAACAGCTGTGAATATTTCACAATTATTAATTTCAAAATAATAAATTCGAAATAAAACAATAATAAGGAACCAACTATATGCTCATGAGATTTGTATACATAAATAATTGATTTGCAGAGCGTTACTTGCGTTTCGGTGAATTTGTTCTGGTAGAGTCGTGTACATCTTTTAACAAATGCCATTTACTAATGCTGCAAACGTAGTAGTAGAATCATTATTATATAATTATTTAAAATTTTTATAAAAAATTGACCCGTTCGTTAATTTTTCTTTAGTGTGACTTAAAAAAAAAGTCTATCTTTTTAAAGTAACTTAAATAACTAAAAAAACCTCTTTAAAGTATCTACAAAAGATCAAACTACACTTAACTGCAGTTTGATGAATAGATAAATGTCTAGAGAATTCCTTTGTATAAATTAAAAACTCCGAAACCATAGTAGAGTTTATGTGTCAAAGCGACTTGTTATAGTGAAATTTCTATTTCAAAAAAATATATTTTTAATTTTATTAAATATAATGACACGCGGGCACTAGCTAACATCATAAAAATGTAATTATACATGTACATACAATATATTAACCTATTTGTGATTCAAAAATTAGTTAATTTAAATTGAATTATTGACTCTATATTAATTTTTATTTACAACAAAAATGTACAAGTTATGTCTATCTTACCTTATTACTTACACGCTAGTACTATACAAATCATGTCCACATGGAATGGTCCCGAGAATGCTAGCAGCGTTTCCGCGTTGAATCGCTAAGTTGATCCTTTGTGCGAAAAAAGAGACAGCCCTCTTGTCACCCGAAGAGGCAATCAACCGAGGTGTTAAAACGGCTATTTTTTTGCACTTTGACTCAAAGACGCTAGGGTCACAACTACAAACGGCACAAATATATATAACTCTCGATGAGAGATGCATACTTTCGCAACTTGCTGGATTCGGCCATTTCCGCCGCAGCTCCAGGTATTGACTCTTCCATATCAAATGTCAAATGACGACTTACGTATCAAATATCTAACGACGAAAAATGATGTCTCGTCATTAAAATTAAACTTATTGTATAATTTTTGAGTAAAGCCGGGTCGGTTCGCTAATATATAAATAAAACCGCGAAGTAAAATTGGATGAAATCTAGTGGAATACTATCTTACAGAGCTGCAGTTTTTATTTAGGATTTTGATATGGCTAAGGAGGAATTTATCAATGCTTTTAACGTCTCTTAAGTCTGTTAGAGACAATTAAAAATATTGCATTATAGTTTTTAAAGTAATTGGTCTAAGAAGAATTGGAAATATAACACAATAAAAAGTACTGAAAATATTATTGTGCTATATAATAATGATAACATATTTTATCGCGGATTATAGCGAAGGAATATTAGGTATCAGTACTTTTGTATTATAGATCTCCATGAAGTAACGCATAATTCTATAAATTAGAAGCTGTGCCTGTGGCTTGACTCACACGAAATTCAGTGTCTCATATAACATAATATTTTTAATTGAAAATTTGAACATAAAAGTAGTTATTATGAGTGGATCTTCAGAGAAAGAGACATGCTCTCGCAGACTTTTTGTAGCATTTTGTAGATCTACAATTCTTTACTATAATATGCGGCAATAAATACATTATCTCTAAATACATCAGAGATCTTGCATTCTAAAAGTGCACGCCCCTCCACCAAATTACATTATTTTAATGTGTGAGAGAAAATATTGACTGTACTATTTTATATGTGTGTGCGCAGCAATTTCAACCAAGCCGGTTACACGGGTTACAAGTAACGTTTGCATAAAAATAAAATTAATATTATATAATATTTATAATCAAATCTATGTTGAAAATTCTTTAGAATAAAAAGTAAGTTTTTAACGTTTCCCTGGAGTAATAGTAAGCGCTGTGGATTGTAAGTGGATTGTAAGGAAGTTCCGCATTCGAATCCTAGAAAAAACATATTAGTATATTTCTAAAATTTATCCCTGGTCTAGATAGATACTTCCGACGTAACCTTCTAACAAAGACGTACCAAGCGGTTTAGCATTCAGGTACGATGTCGTGTAAAAATCCTGAATGGTTACACGTTTAATCTCCAAACCCTTTCAAGAAACTTAAACTACAACGGCATCCATCAGGTGAATTCGCAATCAAGAGCTAGCTTGCCAACTTAATTTAATAAAGATCATATCATATATTCATTATGCAACTATTAGAATGTTAAATAAAACGTAATGTACAGAAGTCTGTTCATTTATTTTATCAGTAAAAAAGGAAAAAAATTAAACCGCAATAAATATTTACTATTTTAACGCTATTCACTCACGTCGCTATCTTCAGATTCAGACTCAACATTAATTATAAATTCATAATTTTTCATATATTTTCATTCACATTTCGACACGTATTTTCCCACATATTTCTATCAATCATGTCAATTCGTTCCTTAATTAAAGCAATGGCTTTAATGATGAAATAATGATAGATGTTAAGTTTTGCTCGTTTTTTTTCGCCACATAGTTTTATAAAACTCTCCATATTTTTCTATTAAACAAAAAAATTATCTAATTCTTATTTAAAATAAAAAATATATATATTTATCCTCTTTTTTATGACATGCTAACTGTACTTTTGGCAATGATGGCAATTTCGTGTCTGCCGGCAACTGAGTAACCAATTAGAATAACAAGTTTGCGTATATTTCGTCTGTACATAAGTTTTCTGTGTGTGAGTAAAGACATTGGAGGGGCGTGCACTTTTAGAATGCAAGATCTCTATCTCCGTTGATTTACGCACCGCACGCCACTAAAGCTCCCAGGCATTTTTTTTACAACTACGCGACCTCTTCAATACAATTTACTACGAAGTACGAACCTAAACCTTCTAGAAGAATTTCACTCCCTTTTAGTAAAAACCGAGCAAAAATCCGTTCAATAGTGTTTGAGTTAATTAATCAAATACACACAGATAGCTTTTAGGGACTTGTGTTTTTTCATAAGTATGTATATAAAACAATTTTAAGTTATGAATTTCAAATCAGCGGTTCATAGTTTAAAAAAAATTATAATTTGATTTAAAAATTTAGCAGAGAAATTCCACATAAAATTACATTAGTTATGTAATACTAATACCATATAATAAAAACGAAATGTTTTGTTTTGTACTGCGTTTCACTCAGTAACAGAGCGAAGAATCAGTGTGATTGACAAAGTTGAAGTTGGAAAGGGATATAGGCTACCTTTTATATCGGTGATGCAATTCTCATAGGCCAACATTAGCTTGTTTACATATAAATGTTTCCTTATCTATACTTATTATAAAACAAAGTCCCAAAAAGCTGTCTATTTGTATGTAATCGATTTTCTCAAAATCTACTGAACGGATTTTTTACGGTGTTCACCAAAAGATAGTGCAATACTTCCGGATAGTTTAGGTAAATAGTACATATCGGTATTATGAAAATTGTGTTGAAGGGAGCTGTTGTTAAAGAACTTGCTTGCTGGGAGCTTAGTCGCGTGCGCCGCGTAAACCAGTAGAGTTACGCTAAAGTAATGTAGTAGAGAATTGTAGATATAAATCTACAATTCTCTAGTTCTAGTTCAGTATTTTTATAGAAAAATACTACAAAAAAGTCCGCGATAGCATGTTCCTATCTCTTACGGTTTACTCACAATAATTATATTTATGTTCAAAATTTGAATTCTGGATAAATCTTGTGACACAATGATTTCCACTCGGGCGAAGCCGCCTGCACAACTCGTACTTGTTTATACGTACTTGTACAGAGTTGCATTCTATATTCATGTTATGCTTATGTTTGAGTGACCTCGAGATAAAGTATCAGCAGATCGAATCTACTACTTAATAAACAAACCAATTATCAAAGGTGACTACGAAATTCTCACTGTTAACGCGATATCGGATGGGTTTGAAATGTAACGTTTATGATTGGCCCATTGGCGCAGTTGGCAGTGACCCTGCCTTTAGTTGCGCGGGTGTCGGGTTCGATTCTCGCCCAGGGCCAACATTTTCTAAAAAAAATTGTATTGTAAAAAAATGTATTTAAAATTATATATGTATATATTTACCAGTTGTCTGTCACCCATAACACAAGTATCAAGTTACTATCAAAGACTAGAGTGTACATATGTTACAATGGGGACGGTCGTCCGTGTGTGTAAGTGTCCCATATATTTATTTATTTATTCATAAACCTTAAATTATGTTAAGATTAATTTTATTCAGCAGTTGTGTCCTAAAAATATTGATCGACACGACTGTTATTTATCCACATAGTAACACCTACTTTTAGTAGTCTTTGACTAAATTTGATCTGAATCGCTCAAAATATCAAAAGTAATGATATAATTATTCCGCTATACTATGTAAAATTCCGCTAAGTAACGCCAACTCCTATGAATTATGTAAAATCAATTAAGCAAACAAGTTTTTATGGTAATGTTTGAAAAACCCCCGAAAAGTTAACTTTACATGATTTTAATTTAGATCAAAGCCGAGGCAGAGCAAGCTTATGTATTAGAAAATAAAAATCTCACATTGCATTATTTAATTAAAACACACAATCTCCTATATACAAATAGACTTTAATAAGTTATCCGGTACCGTCAACGGTATTGCTTCTAATAGTTATTTTAACTGCTGTAATCACATTAAAATTGATTTCAATATTTTATGATACACAAAAGTCATTTTGTTACGCAAATCATGCACCATCAGCTTCTATATTGTCTATTGTGTATACATCATCAATTTACTTCGAATGTTGTTTATTTATCATATAAAGGTTTTAAGTATGAGTTTTTTTTAATAAATATATGGGACACTTACACGTCGTCCGTTCCAAAGTAAGTAACTTAATACTTGGGTTTGTTGGCTGGCGGACAACTGGCAAAATACACTACATATATAATTTTAAATACATATTTAAATACAAATACACTTTTGTATTTAAGTATGTATTTAAAATATTCGAGCCTGGGTGTGTACCCGGCTCGAAGAACGAACAAATTGTTTGTAGAGAGTGTTGGCCCTCGGCGGGAATCGAACCCGCGACCCGCAGAGTTACAGGCAGGGTCACTACCCACCGTGCTACAAACCGAAGCTACAAAGTTCAAAACCAGGAGTAATGGTTAAAATAAACCATGGTTATAGTTCTTTTGTTATAAATTCTTTTGATGACTATTATTAATATTATTCGTCATGGACAGGGCTTGGATAATTTACGAAGCGTCTCGTTCCTTCTTCTTTCCCTCTGATCCTCTTTCCCTACAAAATGTTGGACTACACCACTTGTGTGAACTCGTATTATCCTTATATGTATAAATAATAAACACATAATGTTTTTTAGATCTTTTCTTGTGTCCCCCTCTTTAATTTAAATGAAATATATATTGTAAGGGGTAATTAAAAGAGGTATTACGTGTGCAGCCGATGAATAACGAACACAACCGATGGTGTTGTCAAGGTAACGCCTAACAACGAATAGTGGTTGCCATGGATACGGAATAACAAGGAGCCATCTTGTGTGATGTGACGCGTGGTTTGGGTTATTGTATTAATTGCGAATAAGGAAGTAAAAGTTGAATTATAGATTGAGGATTCATTGATACTCACTTCTGAACATTCTTTAACAATATATATAAGAATGCATTTTATTGTATTATGAGTATATTCCGAGATTTCAGTATCTCATTAAGAACTCTATATGTAGAGACAATTAGGTATATTGTAAATAACTTGGCAAGAGCTATAATATATACTGTATTAATTAATATAATTATAATATATAATATATAATAGTATTCCGGAGGATCGGTTTCCTTAATACTTTTAAGGAAATCGACATATTATAACTTTACAAATATGCAAAGTAATAATTCGAAAGAAACACGACTTTATTTTATCTTATATCTTTGCCTGGTATATAAGCTTCAAATGGATCAAATTTCTGGCAGCACCGTTTTACCCTTGAAAGCTTCAAAGACAGACAGACTTTAACATGGTAGTTGTATATATCGCACAAAGTAATGAAAATATTATTTTGGTATAATCCGCGATAAAAGAAAATATATAGACTAGACAGGAGGGACTGGAAAACAAAATCGCAAAGCGAATTTTTTCGTGTACTCTATCTCCTGACCATGCTTCGATTACGGGGTGAAATGATTGTTGAGATTATGGAGGTGAGTGTGTGCAATGCTTGTGAATTGTTTTGTTATTGATGGCGGGTAGTGCATGAGTTTTTACAACTTCATCAACTGTATCAGCGGACAGCACACACTATATTTAGCATTACATTAATATTTTCTTTAATTAATCGCGGATTATAGCAAAATAATATTTACATTACTTTTTGTATTATGGTCCTCTGCAAAGTAACGCTTAATTCTATAAATTACCATGTCGATTTATACATCTATCGAAACAGTATAGATTTTTTAAATATTTTATTGTTGTAGCAAATTTTTTAAGAAAATCAACTGCGCAGATCAAATCGAAGCATGGAAAAAGACGAAGAAGTATTGCTTGTCGATGATGAAGAAGATGATTTAAATCCCCAACACATTAAAAATGCAACTCCAACAGCGGAGAAGAATTTCAATGAACCGGCGTCAATAGAATTGTCTACGGCTTCCAAAGAGAGCGTCTCGGATGATCAACCCAAAAGCGACGAAATGGCGCAGATAACTATTACAAATAAAACGGACAGAGGAAACGATTTGGATAAATTCAAAAGGCGATTGATAAGGGCCATTGCTCATTTGATGCTTAAAGATAATTGCCTATCTAATGAAATTTGGGATGAACTGAAGAAACAAACTGGCTGCGATTGTAAATTACTTTGGTAAGTTTTAAAATTAATATTCATATCTACGTTTATGTGTACTATTTTCCTATTAAATATATTATTTAGTGATTGAACACTTACTTATGTGCATAAAAAACTTTACACTTTGAATTATTATTATATGAAACGATATGAGGACGAAGTCAATTAAAAAAAAAAAGTAATATTTTTTTTTATAAGAATCGAAAGGTTAAGGTAAAGTATCAGCAGTGTAAGTTTATGGCAAAATACATTTTTATAAATAGTGATCATATAAAAGCGATATACCCCTCCGTATTATTGGTTACATAGGGTTGCAGTAAAGATTACGTCTAATATATTTTTTTAGATCTTTTCTAACTCTATGGATGCAGATTAATTAACTGTAAATTATACATACCTACCTGCGTATTATACAGAAAAATTGACACATAAAAAGATATATATTACAATCATTTCATTTGTTATGTCTAGGATCGCAAAATTATTTTGAAATAACTTTATAGCATAATTTGTAATATAATAGTACTAAGACCATACATCAAATATTATTACAAATTTGAATTGAATTAAGATTAAATTCCATACTAAATTTAATTGACATTATAGCTAATCTTGATAACTTTAATATTAATTATCTTCAAATACTGGAATGTGTCAACATATAAATACACATATGCACGCAATGTCTATAATAAACTAGCTTTCCAGCCACGCGTTGCTGTGGCACAGTCTGGTTTCGAATTCCCCTCAAAACAGAAAGGTTGAGTACCTTTAAAAAAATGCTTTGTATTCACCAAACTTTACAGGAGCATCCGCTGGGTCATTCTAAAGATTGTCTGAAAATTACATTAAAATCGATTCGGCTAGCGTTTCGGAGTCTATAGGACATACAAACAAACATTCATTTTGATATATAAGATATTGAGATATACCACCGGTTCAGCTGATAAAATTAATTTAATTTAATTTACAGATAAAGTAGAACTAATATTATGTTTTGTATTTTTTCTTCTGTATATCTTATTTTATATAAATAGAATTGCATACTTCTAGTGTTGTGATATTTGAATAATGTATATTTTGCTCCACAAGACGAATTGGGTTACTATAATGTCTTTGTGAGTGAATTTTTTAATAAATAAATTAATTAATTCCAACAACGTATGTTCAGGGATCGGATGCGTGCGCTGACGATAAAGAAGTTAAGAAGATTATTCACGGCGGAAGATGTTGTTAGCAATATTACAAACATAGCGCGGCTCTCCATTACGGACTGGCTCCTTTTTGATCTCGTGCTCGTTCACGAAAACATCGACTGTATTGGACAGGTAATAAGGACTGATTTACCTTGTTTGTCTTAGGGCGCAATTATAATCTATATACTTATTATAAAACTAAGTCCCAAAAAGCTGTCTGTCTGTATGTAATCAATTTTCTCAAAATCTACTGAACGGATTTTTATACGGTTTTCACCAAAAGATATTGCAATACTTCCGGATGGTTTAGGTAAATAGTACATATCGGTATTATGTTAATTGTGTTGAAGAGATCGCGCAGTTGTCAAAAAACCTGCTTTCTGGGAGCTTTAGTCGCGTGCGCCGCCTAAACCAGCAGAGATACGCTAAAGTAATATACTAGAGAATTGTAGATCTATAAAAAAAACTACAAAAAAGACCGGAACGGCATGTCTCTATCTCTCACGGTCTAAATTAACAACAACCATTTTTATATTTAAAATTCCACGCGGACGAAACCGCAGGCACAGCTAGTTTTATACAAAACGCTCACTGGATACTGTGAGGAATATAACATTCATTGTGGAGTATTAAAAATAACATTTTTTTGTCTAAATGTGATAATTTACCCGAATATGTATTACTATTTAGCAAACGGTTTGAAATTTTTTATCTAAATCGCTCTTTATAAGGAAGGAACTGTTGTCAGGATTGTATTTCTATTTCGTGTCTGACATTGACGGAACAGACGTATATAATGAAAATTTTATGGGTCCCTGGCGACCTAAAATACTGAGTTTCCTAGTTCAGGCGTTAGTCTCCTGCCATAGTGCACCTAATTTGAACTTTTTAAACATTAGGTTTTTAATATTATAAAGATTGTATGTAAAGTTTTTTAGGAGAAACAAATAAAGCATTATTCATTATTTATATTATTTAATTTTTAAATTCGCCGTGTGGTATCCAGCAGATTAGAATAGACCACTATCCGTTCTTACTGAGGTGTCGTAATAGGCGACTAAGGTATGTGCCGTGTGGTATCCGGCTGCATAGAATAGATCACCCTCATTTCTTACCGAGGTATCGTAAAAGGCGACTAAGGTAAGTTGACGTCAGGCAGGCGGCCGGTCGTAAAATACGTTGCCAAATCATGTGACAACATGTTTGTAACATGTTGTGCCGACCCCACTTAGAGTGGGATAAGGGCAGGAGAATGATGATTATTTAATTTTTAGATATAGTTATACTTTACGTACATTTTATTAATCTGTACAATGGAATTTGATCTTTAGTTAGGCTAAAATTCAGCCCTAGGAGTGCGTAAGCGTAATGTCGTTAAATAGGGACATAATTTTTTCCTTCCCGTATTCATATAAATTAGCATACAAGTGACATAATATATTGCAGTTTTTATTGTTTATTTCATAGAAGTACTGCAGTAATGTGACCACTTTTTTATTGAAAGAAAGCGGGACAAAAGGTATGAAATGAGAATAATAATTAATGCATTTTATTGTATACATTCATAAACTTGTACAAATATTTATTTATTATTAATTATTGGTAACTACAACAATATTTGTAAAAAATAATAATTTTAACATCATAATTGTTTAATAAAATTTTATTGTTTTTCTTTCCCGGTCATATTTTCGATCCGAGTGAGTACTTTGCAATTGATTCAGATCATTCATTAGAATGTCGTAAAATATATCACATGAGTTGGTTGAACATTGCAGACAATTTGATCTAACCAAAAAAGTAGTGCGCATTCAATCACAAAAGAATTATCATAATAAGAAATATAGATATTTTCTAAAAAGCGGAACATTTTTGAAAATCGGTGGGATGCGGTACGTTCCACCAAAATGCGGGGCTTTCCCGTTAAAATATGGGACGTGTGGTCACTTTATACTAGGTTTATAGCTTTATAGACTTGTCATGTATACTGTATACGTCTAAATAGCTTTTTAATTACCATTGTAACTTTAACATGAACATACAGACAGGAGGCGGTGGAGGGACTTTGTTTTATAGTACCTTATCATCCCCTTATCCCACTCTAAATGGGGTCGGCACAACATGTTACAACATGTTGTCACATGATTTGGCTATGTATTGTACGACCGGGCGCCTGCCTGACGTCAACTTACCTTAGTCGCCCTTTACGACACCTCGGTAAGAATGAGTGTGGTCTATTCTACTCAGCAGGATACCACACGGCGAGTCGACTTACCTTAGTCGCTTTTTACGACACATCGGTAAGAAATGAGGGTGATCTATTCTACTCAGCCGGATACCACACGGCGGGTCAACTTACCTTAGTCGCTTTTTACGACACCTCGGTAAGAAATGAGGGTGATCTATTCTACTCAGCAGGATACCACACGGCGGCACTTTGTTTTATGGTACCTATGTAGTGATATGGTTGATGTTTCGGGCTATCGACAAATAATAAATTGTAAAAATTCATATATTTTAGGACATAACAACAGAGCTCAAAGAAGCTCCTAAAATTCTTAGAGATTTGTTTCGGATAGTGGTTCAATACGACATCGAAATTCTACAAGGGGACAGCTTAACAAAGGCATGGTTTGAAGCCACTAAAAAATACAATGGCAGGTAAATCAGTTTACTTATTTTATTTTGCTGATTTTATGATTTTCCAGTTCTGCTGCTGTGATGGCGAAAGCGTGATACTCTTTTAAGGGGGTAACGGATTTAAACCCCGGGCAGGCACCAATAACTTTTCGGTTAAAATCTATTAGTTTACATGATATTTGATATTTATCACGCGCTATACAGTGAAGAAAAATTTCGTGAGGAAACCTATATATAAATATATATAGAGAGTTTTGGAGATATATGTAACTGAATCCGCATTAGAGCATCGTGGTAGATATTAGCTCAAACACTTCTCTCCAAAAACGGAGAGGCTTATGCCCAGCACTGGGATAATAAGAGTGCGTTAATTTAGTTTTTACTATTTCTGCCGTGATTACTGACAAAAGTATTAAGTTACCGATGACCAAAACGGGTGATATGAGCAAAAAAACACAGTTTTATATTGGAAATTTCACTAAAAAGAATTGCAACGTCGCTATAGTATTAAGTTACTTACCTACTTTGGTGACGAATCGCCGTGTGTGTCATTGTACCATATATATATATATGTATATGTATTTATTTAAAAAAATAATAATTTTCTTTTTCTATATATTTATTTAATTATTTTAAAAAATATAGGTACTTATAAGGTTTGGTCGTATTCATTGATGCATGCCCGTCTTAAGACCGCAAATTAAAAAAAAATGAATATCGGAAGTAATAAATATTAGCTTTATATTTAAGTTTTGCTATTACGGCCGTTAAAAAAAAGGCTATTTAATGGAGGCTTATACAGAAAGTTTACTGTTGAGAATTACATAGACGATAAGAATACGTGGATTCCGAACCAGCGATTCAAGTGGACGATTCAAAAGCACAAGTTAATTTGAATAAAGAATAATTTGAATTTGAATCAACAATTAGCTGTCCAGCCACGTGTTGCTGTGGCTCAGTCTCGTTTCGAATTCCTCTCGAAATAGAACTCAACAGTAAAAAAATGCTCCGATCGGCACCAACTTTATAGGATCATCCGCTCTATCATTCTAAAGATTTTCTGAAAATCTCATTAAATCGTTCCTCGCCGTTTCGGAATCTATAAAGGACACATAGACAAACATAAATTTTTAAATAGGTATAAGACTTCTCTTCTTTTTGAATCATACATGTCATAAAAATGGTAATTTTTAATTAAAACATTTGTTTTCAGTAAACGCAAGTGTTCCCCAATGCTGTTGCAGCGTCGCTGGTACCAATTAAAGGAGACGGTGCGAGAAAAGTTCTATCAATTTTGGTTTAATTACCGCGGCGATCAACGGAAACTGGCAATCGCAAACCAGTACAGACCTAACGATTTGGATATGGAGATTGTCAAACAGTAAGCCACCTTCATTATAATAAATAAATAATAAATACATGGGACACTTACACACACGGCCGCCGACTTGTGTTATCGGTGGCACACAATTGTTAAACATATACATATATAATTTTCAATACTTTGCTTATATATAAAGACGCGTGAAGAATCACTGTCTATCCATGTAATTTATATTTGCTATAAGTATATTTATTCATTTTATGCGGCTCCTGCTTTTCGCCTTGTAAGAGTACGTAAGTCGTTTGTGGGTTTGGGTATAAGATTCTATAACAAAATTCCACAATCAATTTTAACTTTGCCATTACAGCAATTTAAAAATACTGTTAAAAAGAGGCTGATACAGAAAGCCTATTATACCGTGGAGGCTTACATTGATGATAAGAATGCGTGGATATAGCTGCTCTTTGACCTTGTGCAGGATAGCTATGACAAAATGTAATTAGTATTAAGAATCTTCTTTTTTAAAAGAGCTCCACCGAGTTTCTTGCTGGCTCTTCTCGGTAGGACGGCTTTCCGAACCAGCAATAGAGTCGACGATTCAAAAGCACTTGTTTACAAGTTTATTTGAATAAAGAATATTTTGAATTTGAATTTGAATTTGAATATGTATTCATTTATTTTTGTGTATTTGTATTTATTATGTATATCTATCAAACAATGTTTATTACATTTATATGTCGGATACATGGCAATAGTCAAGTTTCATTTCTTTAGTTTTTGTATAGTGGCACCACTGATCACGCGACCGATGCCAGAGCGAGGGCTTGGTTTTGGAGCGAAATTGTTTATAAAAGTCCGAGTTCGCCACATTGAGGGTTTCAAAATCGATTCATGCGTACAGCCACTGGCTGTCCGTGGTTCGTGCGCAACGTGAATCTCCATAGAGATCTCGACCTTCCCACGATAGCCGATCTTTTAAAACGATTCTCGAAGACTTACTTCGAGAAAGCGTCCACACATCCAAACGCCCTTATAGCGGCCGCGTCCAACTATAAGGTGTTTAACTTCCCCAACCGATTTCACAGGCGCCCTAAGAGCGTCCTCAACGACCCCGACGATGCTATTACAGCATCCAAAAAGATATACACACAATACACACACACAGCGTCTTCGCCGGCGAAGACGAGGTCCCCGCTTGCTTGTGTCAAGCCGTGATGCAGACTTCTTCAAAGTCAATGTGTTAGATACAGTCCTCCAAAACGCGCCGCTTTAAGCCGAGGTTCGGTCTCGCAGGAGACACCCTCAAGGCGACGCTCCCAATAAGTTGCGAGTGCCTAAAAACACTCGTTTACTTATCAGTTTTACCCGGCGAAGCTTCTGCGCTCGCCCATCCCACCGGTGACGCTGTAAAAGCCATTAGGGCTAACAGCATTAGACACATTCGAAAAAAAAACACATTAAGGGCAGTCTCGTTGCAAAACTTGGCTCACACGGTTATTAGCTTACGCTTACGCGGCTAGATCGTGTCATCACTTGGAGTTTCCTTGCAAACGAGACTTGTACGATTAATAAACGCTCGCCCGATTATATCGTGTTTATACTTGTCTTGGTTGGTTTCAACCAGCAGGTTCATGCGTCGTTACTACGCAGCTAGTATCATTAATTACTGTCGTTTTAATGTTGGTAAGGTAGATCCGCGAGTACCTTAATTGAGTGTTATTAGAATCTACCCTCATATTCGTGTGATTACTATAGTGTAGTTTATTGTTGTTCGGGCAGATCCACACCTACCCACATTGCGTTCCGTGTTAGTAAAATCTAACTGAGATAATTGCGATTCGTGATAAGAGCAACCATTGAGTTTCTGGCCAGTTCTTCTCAGTGGATGACAGCGTTCCGAACTGGTGGTAGAATAGATCTGGTAATAATTCTAAATTACAATTAATTAAACCGTGTTGTCACTCGCTTGGCCCGTTCCTATGTTTCACGACCACGCCCGGTCCTGTTTTGGGAGGCTACGTTATAACCTCCGCGTTATGATATCGAAACATACTTCCGTATTGCTGTCTGTATCGTGTTCTATTCTCGGCCCCCTGATGATGAGCCGACATATACTTGTCTGTATCATTTTTATTTAAAGGTTCTTAATTTAATTATGTTGCTTTTGGGAGACATTTATGAAGATTAGGACGTCTTTTGAATTTAATTTAGTATGAAAAATGTTATTTTTATTTTCGTATGAATAATAAAATCTTAAATAAATTATTTAAAATGATAATCTTTAATTTATAGGTACCAATACATTGCGACTAAGCCTTTTCCGACGTGGGAGGAGTTAATAACAGCGAAAAGGGTCTCACTACCTGAAGATTTTGTAAGCTATCATCGTTTTTGAGTTTGAAATTTTTATTTATTTCAACATCTCTCAATCCAAAGTTCCTACTTTATAGTCATCGCAGACACTAAGTACTAAAACCTGTATGAAATTAAAAAAAGGAATGACAAATTTATTTTCTTTTAATCTGTTGTAAATGAAATTATTATTTAATTAACATACATTTATTTATTTAACAAAAATAAATAAATTTAAAAAATTATACACACACCACACACACACACACATGTGTGTGTGTGTGTGTGTGTGTGTGTTTGATACACTATATGTATCCTGTCTCAAATACTAGTAATTGAGAACAATACTAGTACCAAAGGAATTATTATTATAATAACAACCTAGCAAAACATTTTTGGATGTTTATCAAGAATTTTTACTGAGACCATTGACCAATAGGTATAAAAACTTCTTCTACATGGGTATCATGTTATGCGCAAGTTCTTATTAATTATTTTAATTACTTAAATTTCGTATTTGTTTCTACCCAGAATTTGTTTGCTGCTTGTTGTGTTGCAAGTAAAACATAATCGTGATTATATAAAATAATTTGTTTCAGGAGCGTCTTCAGCTGGCTAAAATAAAAATATTTCGAAACGGTAATGAATTCATTAATCGATCGATAGCTTACACTCAAATCTTAGATGCTCATAAATAAGAAGTTTAATTAAATAACAGAAATTTAAATTGCATAGTTATCTAATAGAATCTTCATGAATACTAAATATATATGCATATTTTAATTTTAGAAAATGAACCCGATCTAGAAGTGATTGAGCCAGAAGTTGAAACTATAGACCTAGAGCTAGAGTCAGACTCCGAAGTATCAAGAGACTCTTCGTCAGTACGTGAGATAAATGACGATGGTAATAAGAAGGATGCTACGACTTTATCCAATCAAAATACTGCAACTAGCGATTTCCACATAGATGTAGGAATAGTAAAAATGGAAACCATCGCTGAAATATCTGATGAAGATGACGTACATATATTAGAGTCTACGCATACACCTACAGAATCTGAGAAGAATTCTGAAATATGTGATGAAGAGGACAATAAAAATGAAGAATGTGAAATACCAACCCCACATGAAAATCATAACGATACCATGATGTTTAATGCTGATGTAGTTTTATTGAATAAAGAATTTCCCAGTAGTAGCAGTACTTCTATCAAAACTGAGAATGTAATGTCCAAGACAGAAGGTGATGACGATCTAAACAATATTGCTGGTGAAATTTTGAATAATAACATTGAAATGACAATGCCGAAAATAGTAGCGAGCATGTCGATTGAGAATTTAGAAGATGATTATGAATCGGTCATGCCGAAAATAACTAATGTGTCAAGCACTGCGCTACCAGATGATGAACCAAATGCTATTAATAATGAGGTTGAATGTATACTAGAAAGTGTTGCTGAGAACATTACCATAAATAAATTTTATAATACACTGAAATCGGACGAAATGTTACCAGATAATATAAAAAATCATGTTTTAGTAGAAAAAAATAATGATGAGGAAGTATACGCTAAAGAGAGTGAATCGGAAAAATTAAAATCCCTAAACACAGTGTCAAGCGAAATAAATATTTTTGATGGTATTGAGCTAGAAGATGATGGTATTGCGTATATTGAAGAAGATGACCACACAAAAGGTAAATTTATCCCAATATCCTTAACATATGAAAGTAACTACAAAATTAATTTAAATACTCTTAATTATAAAATTTGTTTAATTTAGGTAGGTTTTGTTCTCATCTCATAGGTCCATTACCTCGTAAACTTTAATTTCACAATATCAAATAAACGTGTAATAATTATTGTTTAAGTCATTCAAGTCATTGATAGTGTTGTGATTTTTAACAGTATAAACTATTGTTTCAGAAGGATTAGATACTGAAAGTAAAGTTGAAGATTCTGGAAGCAACGATAATACGCCAACGATCGATTTAAAACTTCTTCTTACTCCGGTTGTTTACACGAAAAAACTCGACGATATGGATGTTTTTCGTTTTATAGATTATGACATGGTAAAAGATAAACGTGTAATAGAAAATGCAGATCACGAAAGTAAACCAGTGGATGAAAACTCTGTCAAAATGGAAGAGATATCACAAGAGCGTCCGTCAACACCTTATAATGATACTGTTAGTGAAAGTGGATCAGAAAATTACTCAGAAGTCGATGATGGTCCTGAGGTTATCAGTTGTTCAAGTTGGTTACTAAACAAACCTCGAAACCTATCTTACAATCCAATACTATTGTGCAAAAACCCAGATTTTAATACAAGACTTAAGAGATTATCTGCCGGATTTTTCATCTCAGCACGTAATAGAGACCTACTAAAAGAATGTAAACCTTTGACAATCGACTTACACAAAACTTTTGAACATAAACTTATAAACAATACCTTGTATTTAAAAGACACTCAGGTCCTACAGAAAATAAAAGTTGAAGAAGAAAATGTAGAAGAAACCAATACTTCTCCGTCGACGACAGAAATCATAAACATTACGGAATTGACACCAGATTCTGTAAATCTGTCATCCACGTTTAGAGTTACAGATAGTCGTCCTGCTGAAAGAAATAAAGTAATCAATTTACCTGATATAGATCAAGTACGTCGGCTTAATGAAAGATTGCTTGTTGCAGAAGTTACCCCTATACAAGTATCAAATATGGTTAAACCACCTGTCAATATTGTGCAGCCAATATTAGAAACGACTATACAAAATATACAAACTACTGCAGGAAAAACAGACGAGAATATAATGATCAGCACTAATAATGAAGAGCCAGATCCTGCTATTTCACCAAGATGTGGTATCAATGAAAAATGTATTATATCTAATGTTAAGTCTTCTAGGAAAATTGATGTAAATAGAATAGCTTCAACTATCCAAAAAGGATACATGCGTAGTGAGCCTCAGCAAAAAAAGGGGCAAAAAAGTATCACACGTGTCAATCATGTTAAAGTACCGTGGAACTGTCCTGTCCCTATACAATTTATACCTAAAGATCAACTTTTGGCTCCTGATACTGTACAAAAAATATTAAGCGTATGTGGAGGATATGTAGATAAATGGCCTAAATACAAATTATTCAAAAAAGCAATGAATAAGGCTTTGAAAGAGAAAGACGTAGGCAACGGCGTTTCCGAAACAAAAAGAAAATGTATAAATCATCAACAGAACATAATGAATGAAGTTGTAACAGATAATAAATTGCCTTTTGTAGGTGAGAATGTAACGATCGAAAGTAAATATAATTTAACAAAGTTTAATTCTGCAAAAAAATTGGTTGTAAATCAAAAAAAGAAAAGTAATTCCAAAACCATTAAAAGCCGCAAAAACATAAATAAAAATGAGAAAGAGTTTTGCTGTTGGGCACGAGAAAGAATCTTATATCTAAAAACAAAGCGCAGATGTAGACCTCATTGTTGTCCACAACCATTGTGTCAGTGCTGTTGCAGGCAAGAACTCGTAGAAATAATGTTAGAAATAGGTAAACAAGACAAGGAACCTGTAGGCAATTCTGATTTAGAACTTGAAGTACAGACTGAAAAACCGGTGATACAAATCATACCTTCTGAAAATAATAATGAACAAGTAACCACCCCTCAAGTTATAAGCCCAGACCAATCCCAGCAAGAACCCATATCAAACCAAATAACAATTAAGGTATCTATTGGTACAAACACTGATTTCGACAAAAACTTTGAAAACAATTTTGCAACCCGTTTGCAAGCAGAACTAAATTCAACACAAACAAATATCAATGAAGAAAATCTTCTCACAGATAGTTTGCAAGAAGCATATACATCATTTTATGTTTCTCATCAAACACAAACTCCTGTAAATATGACAGATAAACAAAGAGTTCCCATTGTCAGCAATTTAGAAAACAGTGTATACGCAGAAGACCCACACAAAGATAAAAATAATTTAAAAAATAAATATACAACTATTAAGCCAAAATGTAAAGTTCATTCTGCCGAGTCTTACGTATATTTCAGAAAAATTGCTCCTAAAGAGGCATTGCTGCCAATATGTTCAGATACTACATTAAATTTTGACACTCCAAAAATCTTATTACAAGAAAGAAGTGAAAAACCAGATAAGGTTTTATTCTTAACTAATGATAAAATTAAACATAATTACTCTCAAAGTCCAATATGCTTAGGTAAAAATAAAATTTTACTATGTTCATTTAAGAAACCCAGTGTAAATCTGATTGAAGTTCCTCAAAGAGATTATAATAATAGTAGTGAAAACACACAACCACAAGTGAGTTTACCAGACGGTGTACGGATTGTTTTATTACCTAATAAAGAATTAGCACTTTCCATCGACCCTGGAATTGAGCTAGATCCCAGTGAACTAGCTAGTCTACCGGCACTTATGCAATCTATACAGCAACAACTCAGTGATTCAGATTTTTTTAATGAAAATGAAAGTGATTTAAATAATCAAACTATTAATACGATTGAAAAGTGTAATGAAACTGAAATAAATTTAGATAATAAGGGCGAAAAAGAAAATGAAAACACGGAATCCAGTTCTTCAGCGCCTAAAGAGCATGTAACTCAAACTGAAAATATATTAGATTCTAAGAAAGTGGATATTCCTAGTAATGACAGTAGTAATACTAACACGAATGATTTTGATCATACTTCTACATTACACAAGAAAACAATACTATCAGATTTAATGGAAATGTCCGGTATATCGGCAGAAGATATTTCGGTAAAAAATATTGAAAGTCCTACTAAGCAACAGTCAGAATTAATCCACCATTCCTCATCTATAATGGAAGAACTGCAAACACAACCGGCTCATCCTCCCGATGAAAAGACATTAAATGATCCCCTCTACGAAAATCTCATGGTCCAAGACGCCTTAAGTAGATGCCCGGAGCTAAGTATTGTTCATTCATATCAGGAATTAAAATATGCTTCTGAAAATAATGCACAATTCTTCAAAATGGATATTGAAACTGGTTTAATAGTATCTATCAGTTTATGTATTAAAAAACAACTTCAATCCGTTAAGTCGAAGCCAACATGTTCAAAATCTATAATAGATCTAACGCATGAACCTGAAGATGATGATGATGTTTATGAAGCCCCAATGACAATCAAAGATATTGAAAGGCCAAGACCCACACACACCCAACCCACACCCACCCACCCCACATTACTATTAAAGTTGTTAGAAGAAAAAAAGAAAGAGATGGCAGTACCAGTGAAATTATTTTCATCCGTTCGTCCATTAATATTACGCAATCGTAAAAGCTTATTACTGAATTCGGTAAAATCTGGTCATAAAACTGCATCTAAAACTAAATGCAAGAATAGAATTCGTATAATAAAAATACGTAAACGTAAATTACCAGCGGACAGTATAACAAGCATAGAATTAGATTCTGATACTGAAATCAAAGACGATAACAATGAAGAAATTGATAAATCCGTTGTGACTTTGGAAAAAACGAAAGCTGATAATGAATCCGACTCAGACGATGAACCTTTAGCTCTAAAAGCAAAACGCAAAAAAGAATCAAGTAATGCTAGTATAAACCAATCGAATCTTGCAAATAATGACGAATCTCAAAAAGTTAATGAAAATAATGAGCGTTCCGAGATGGTAAATGAAGAAACACATACAGACAGTATGAACTCTACAAATAATGAAACACCTGAATGTATAACTGAGGAAGTTTATGTAGATTCAACACCACAAGAAGATCCAGTACTTTTAGAGCCATTAGGATTTGAAGATAATAACCCTGAATCATCAGAAGAGGACTGTATCTTAGGTGTTTAAAAATTATATAACAAAAAGTGACAATATTTATATATACGATGATAGGCAATGATCGATACTATAGGCATATAATTTTAACTATTAATTGTTAATACCTTAATTAAAATATAGCTAAAATTTGTCATCTGTATCAATATGATCAAGTTTACAAATCTTTTAGAATTTTAGAAATCTTATTTCGTTATTATCTCAACATTCGTGGACCTCTAATAAAAATGTCCTTTTTATTTTTCTTGTTTGAATCTTTATTTCGACATTATTACAATTTTACCGACTAAGCTAATAATCAATAAAAACCTAGTAGTCGATAAAAACGTAATTAGTAATATGATCGTCATTTATCTTACTAAACAAAGTTCGATCAATATCAAAAAAGGCCAGCAAGAAATTCAATTCAATCAATTTTTGCTGTTTTAAAAGTAAAATTGCATGTTTTACATTTGTTTCCAATTATTGTTATCGTAAGTCTTATCTTAGATTACGGAGAACAGTATATTACTGCTTTAATAACATTTTATGCTACATTTAGTGTTATATGGTTAATCTAGATTAAAACTAGCTGAACCTGCTGCACTTACTTAACATTGTTTTGACAGAAATATTACGACCGTCAATGATTGAAGTCAAAGTTTTGTGATCACAAAGAAATTTAATTAATCAAACTGTGATTTCAATTTGGTTTCTGGTCCAGTTACTATAAAACCAGTTCATTAAATTTTACTATTCGGCTTCAACCCTAAGGCCTCTATACTTTTTGTAGTTACGGTATGGCACTTACGACACCACGCTGCTCATAGTAGATTAGTAGGTTAAATATATCTTACAAGTTTTCCAGAAATACGTAGGTTTGCTTAAGATATTTTGCTTCACTAAACAGCGAGTGATAGATTGTAAATATTAATTTCATTTTATTTATTAAGAGTATTAAAAATATGTCAGTTTGGCTTTTTATCATAATTGTTGTACATACAAATTAAAGCGTTTAGGTCTGAGTTAATAAATTCAGAGTATCGTATAATATGTTTGACTGTCGTATTTCGTTAACAAAAATGTATAGATAAGATTGTTATTATACAAATTAACCGTCTCCCCTCTCAATTTGAACGTTATTTAAATTCAAAATTAATATATGTGGAAACAACTAGAATTTAAGTCGCTCAATTATTTTCTTTAATATTACTGTCGTTAGCCAGAATGTACTAGCAGATTATTAGATACATATGTATCTTATTTTTTTTGCGGGAATGCCATTGAAAAAAAAAATTATATACTAAGTTGTAACAAATAGTCTCTTTAAATCCTCTGAAACTGTGATATGTTAAGCATAAGTTAGTTCTAAGTAATTTTAGACTCATATTTATTATACAAATGATGTACTATTTTATTTTTTGGACTGTGCTCTCATACTTATGATAAGAATGTCATTTAACTGGTATTAAATATGGCAGGTAGCAAGAAAAATTTGAAAAACGAAAATATAATTTTTAAATATATTCAATGGCTCATCAGGCAAATTAATTGCCCTTAAACTAACTTAGAAAAATATAGAATTTTGTGAAAATTGAACGTGAGACTAAATTTATTTTATTGAAATATTGTATATATTAGTTGCCCCAAAATAAATTTATAAATAAAAATTTTGTCTTATTATTAATTATCCATAGAGCTGCTTTACGAAAAATTAAACAAAAACTACACAAAATATGAATTACAACAAAAAACTGAAGCTACCCGAGATAATTAAGATTAACAAGTCAAGTCAAAACTGCTTTCAACAAAATTTCATATCTCACTGTTAATCGTTGAGGAGTTCCCTCGTCTGGAGATAATCCTGATAGCAGCAACGGTTTATGCTTATTATAAACATACATTGTCATCGAGATTGATACCAATCTGTAAAATTTCCTGTCTGTAAAAAGTCTACCAAAACAGAATCCACTTTAGACTACAACATTCCTACCTACCTTTTGTTGCAAGCACAGAATATTGACTAATGGTTGCATATCAATATTCATTTTAGACTGTACTTTCTTATTCGACTTAAGCTGTATGAATTATACCACTCAGGTAACATCCTAACAAGCGAAAAGTAAAGTAAAGTAGCAGCCTGTTACAATCCCACTGCTGGGAATAGGCCTCCTCTCTCGGTTTCTGGAGAGAAGGGTTCGAGCTAAGAACTACAACGCTGCTCTAATGCGAATTGGTAGATTACATATATCCCTTGAATTCTCTAGAGATATGCAGGTTTCCTCACGATGTTTTCCTTCACCGGAAAGCGTGTGATTAATTCCAATTATCAATTAGACACACGAGTTTTAATAGAAAAACTCATTGGTGCCTGCCCGGGTTTGAACTCGTGTTCCCCTCGAAAGAGTCGCACGGTCTCACCGCTGGGCTATCACAGCTTGCCATGCGATAGTCTGCTTAAATAAAAAAATGAAATAGGCTACTGAAAGCACTTCAAACAAAATACAATCTTTTGCCCACTTCGATATGTGCGAGGTTAAGGAAATGTACTTACCTCTTTGATAACACAACATGTTATTCTTATCCGAGCTAAAAAATTCACATCCGCTTAGTTGATAATCGCTTTGTACCATGATTCTAATAATACTCAACAACTCGTAAGAAGAAATGAGAAGTCACATTAGTGTACCACAGAGGTAAGTACATGAAGTAAATATGATGTTAAATAATTTATATCATCTTTAAATAGTACATCTATATTTGCAACTATAAATAAATAGATTGAGTGATTGATAATAAAATATATATACATAAGAATTCATTGTTTTTTTTTATCTAATGGATACATTAAAAGACTGAACTGCCGCTGTCGCTATTTTGTTATGAACTTCATTAACTTCAGTCTGAGTCAGTGTCCGTTCTAAATGTCTATACACTATGCTATAGCATAAACTGTGTTTCTTCGTTTTTGGATGAATGAATTTATCTTTAAGTTTCACCTGAAATTTAAAAAAAGAATTATAATATTATATGGCAATAAGACTGCACATTTATACATATAGGTGTATGTAAATTCTTAAATGAGTGGCCTTATGCACTTTTGTTAATGCAAAATAAATATTTTTCTCTACTTGTTCTTCATCTTAACCATGGTCCTTATTATGTCAAACAAATGAATACAACAAGAGAGCAAGGCTATCCTATTTAGATAGGTATCTTCTTGTAAATCTGTTATTTATAGAGTTTTGTCCATTAATGATAGTTTCTCACATTATAGTGTATCATTTATGGTTTGGCAGATGCTTAGCAAAGTTAAAGTTTTGACCATATTTCATTATTCTAAATGTTATCAGTTTTAATTAACTAATTAATAAAAAAATATCAAGTAAATAAATAGTAAACATATTCATAATGGAGATTTTAGAAACATACCTGTTCAACCACATCACCTCCAATTTCTCTAACTAGATCATAAAAATCATTATTCATAAATGTGTCTATGGTTAATGTAGCAGGAAGCCAGAACGACAAATCATTTGTACACTGTGGGTAGTTTGATACTGGTTTATACACTATATTGGCATTAACATCTTTATTTTGAAATTGAACGAGGAACCCAGGATCTGTACTCCACATCAATCTTATATCAGGTATCTTGTATAATGCCATAGCCAGTCGTTCTAGGCCTAATCCAAAGGCATAGGCTATAGTATTGTTAGGTCCAGCATTAGCCAATATTTCATTTCTCATTATGCCACAGCCTAAGACCTCCATCCAATTATCTTCATAATAAATTTCTAATTCCCATGAAGGATGGGTGAATGGGAAAAAGGCATCTACCCATCTGTATTTTATGTTATCTCCAAATAAAGCTTTAACCATACCAATCAGATGAGTTTTTAGCTGTGCTTCCATTAATTTTGTTGCTTCTAAAGTATGACAACTCTGCTTGTCTGGGTCAGAAATTGAATTGGTAAATGCATGTGGGCTAGTTGGATCAAAGCTTGGTTCAAATATACTTAAATCTGGGTGCATATCGAAAAGATGCTCTCTGCGTTGTATTCTAACTGCATCAACCTAGAACAGATATTTGTTCCTACATAAAATACCCACCTGCAACATTAATGTTTTGCATTCACTATGAAATTGATCAGATTTATTTAAATCATAATGAGATATTCAATGTTGTGAATGTGGAATCTCATAACAATTTTCATCAATAGTTGAAATTGACTAAAGTAATAGTACAAATTTCCTACTTAACTAGTAAACTAGTAAATGGCTTAAGTTATTAAGCAAAAGGCATTGTGAGTGGTTTTAATAGTGAATGTGTAGAAACCGGCTATAGTTATAAAATATTTTAATTACTAGTTTCAAGTCCATACTGGACCCTTATTCATAAGCTCTTTATGCTATGTTATCATATATTTTATTGATGTTAATAAAATAAGGGTATATCAGTCTTTATATTGTAATAAGGTATAAGATACTATGAAGCTGTGATAGCTATACAATTTGTTTTAGTAAGATTTATATAAAAACCGAAAATTCTTAGAATATGAGTATGAATTAGAGCAGAGTTGAGTATTAACTCTGTTTCTTCTTTCCAAAAAGAACAACTGTGGGATAACCGATAACTACTGTATGTTCTGAAGTTTATTGTAAAGCATGGTACTTTCATCCATAAGATATATTTTTTAATTTGTAACTTACTTGATGGAATATTGGAAAATGGGTAGAATCTATTTCATCTCGTCTGTATACATCGCCAATCATCAAAAAATTATCAAGCCCGGCCCTCAGTAACTCGCTCTGGTGTGCAGTCATGTGAGCACGCAGAAGCGTCGAAGAATTAATATAGTAACAATCTGACTTAGCCCTACTTGGATGATCTTCGGGTATTAATAAATCATCAAAATTCTGCTGCGTCGAAACTATTGGTGACAAATTGTCGTAGACGCTAAATATAGGGTTGCCTCTATGTGTGAAAGACTTGTAGAAATAATTAACAATTCGTTGCCTAACAAAAAAGAGAGGGTTATCCTTCTTTAAGTGTAGATTCTTATTTATATATGATGTTATCTTAGGTGTAATATTAGTGTAATCATCTGTACGGTAATCATTTCCATTCACATGCACAGTTGCTAATGATCTCGGGGCTGTGCTATATTTTTTTACAATAATATTTGAATAATTTAATCGACAGGTGTTGAATAAGAATTTCATGCTGAAGTTAGTATTTAACTATTGCAATTGATATTCATATATTAACATTATTTCGGTCTAACAGGATGCTTTATTTTCGCACTTTTCATTGAACTATTTTATAATTTTTGACACATTTTAATTTGCAAATATATATACGAATTACGAAAATAAGAATCACAGACAATAGAAGTTAGAACGTCAACGATCATCAGAATCATAGATCAGAATTTAGATGATGTAACAAAGACAACTACTACAGAGTACATTATATATAGAATTCCCATACAACTCATAGAGTTATTGACTAGAGTAACCCCTCGTACGCACGAGATGAATTTTATCGCGCGTAAAAATTACGCAGAATTGAAACAAATGGGTATCCAGGTATCTGTTCACACGACAGTGTATTTATATCGCGTCGTATTTTTATCGTGCAATGTTCCATTTTAGTCGTTAGAGCGAGGGCGTTAAGCTGAATATACCATACGAAACTTCTTATAACGCCTATTGTGGAATTATAACGCGACGTAATTTTTACGTCCGTGCGCACGAGGGGTTAAAGAGCAAAAGGCAGGGCTAGGCAGTAAGTAATCTATGATGGTATTTTAGTTCGACTTCTATGACATACTACTAGCTACTAACTGCTACTAACTATAAGTTATAGTGTTGACCATAGATTACTAACTAAAATAGTGATGACTAGTATTATCAAGTTTTTGTGTAAGTCTATGGTTTATTATCTAATCTATTTTAGTCAGGAGTCTATGATTTGCTATCTTTGACTGAAGTATCATAAATTATTATGTGAAGTTTTATTTGTTTTATTTATCTAAACAACTAACGGATTTATAATGATATCAAAGCAATTATTACATTTAGGGCAACTAGGCTTGGTAGGAATTACGGGTTATTATATAGGACAACACAAAAAGTTTGATAACAGTCAGGATACTATAGCAGTGGATGGTAAAGTTTTGAGGAGTAAGCCAGGTTTACCAATATTTGGGACCGTATCAGCTGCAACACCATATTCAGAAAGTGGTTCTGTGGGTGACAGAGTATGTTGAGTTTTAAGAATTTATTTTTATTATTAACGATAACAATGTAAATATACTATGAGGTCAGAGTAGCTCAGGCTCACACACACATTAGATCTGTTGAAGAACTAGACAGAGTAGTATGGCTCAACATATTGCATATAGCGTGTTGTTGACGTTGCGATAGACAGCCACAAAAGAACATATGGACTTGTCTTAATGTGTCGAGACTAGCGACTTCGTATGCAGCGTTGGTAGGGCCCTTGACAAAGTTGACAAAAGAAATTTATGAAGATTGGAAGTTGCTTTCAATTCATCGCATCTAAATCCCTTGAAAATATCAACTGTATTCAGCTGTGGAAATGTGGCCCAAGATAGAATGGGTTTTTTTCAAATTTTAGTTTGGTTAAGTACCATGGTATAACATTTAATTAGTCATACATATTTATTATATTAATATAATTCTTTTATTTAAGGTGTCTCAAATAATGAAGTATGGTTTCCCTAGTTTAGACAATGTTTATACTTATGATGATTTTGTACTGTCATATGACAGACGTAATAGAGTTCCCCATTGGGTATTTGAACATTTAACTTTAGAGCGTGTTCAGAAGAATAAAGCAGTTGATAGAAGCAAATGTGATTTTGCTCCAGATACTCGTATACATCAATTTTTTAGGTATGTAACATATTTTGTATGTTATGATTAGGCCTAATCAGTTAAATGATAATTAAAATATAAGTTGCTTAAATTTTAATTTTGTCCACATCAATAAGTTATCAAGCTACTGGTGCATTTATAGATGCAAGACCCAGTAACATTATTCAGCCTTGTGGCACATTATAAAATGTAGCCACACCTGCTAAAGAGGTCATATTAAGTACAGAGGTCATCATTACTACTGGGTACTCTCCATATTTACGTTTTTTCTTTTGGAAGAATGTTGGGAGAGGTGCTGTTAACCTTACATTTTTCTTGAGAAATGGGGCTTAAGGTTGGAGTAGTTAATATATAGCATCCACTACCAATCTTTTCGATGGCTACACAATTCGCACCATTCGAAGAATAAAGTTACATACATTTACATCATATGAATATAGGGACATAGGACACGTAACTTTATTCTTTGGATGGGGTGAATAGACTATCATAATAAACAACCATTTCATGTTATTATAATTGTAAATCATTAATGCCCTTTTTGGGTAATCTGATATTAATTTAGTATGTGTAGTCTGACAGCTTTTACTATATTTTACTTATAAGAATATAATATAAATTGAAATAATTTAGTAAAGTATATAATTGTATTATTTTATTCTATGTAGAGCATTATTGACTCCTCCAGTGTGATGGAATCATCGCCTATGATGTTCAAAATGAATTTGATTTATTACAAAAAGAGTGTAAAAGGGTCCCAACCAACTGAATGGTCATGTGTCTGGAATCTTGTGTGTTTTGAAAAAATATTTTATATATTTAAAAAACTATTGTAATAGAAAAAATACATATATAAATGAGACAAGGAGGGAAGAATTACAATTGCATGAAACTATCAAGTAATTTACTTTCAATTGTTATCTCATATCATAATAAAGTATTCACAATGTAATAGCTTAGGTGTAATAAAAGTAGTTCTGCAGAGAAGGTATGACTTACAGTCTACTACTGGGTGATAGATCCATAACACCTACCATTCCACACCCAAAGCTATGCTTAAACTGAGGCTGACATTTTCTTTCAACATTTTTTTTGTCATCATTCCTAACATACTAGTAGCTCTCACATATCTGATAAAAAGACCTGTAACATAATCTACTGGGGACTGGTTTCTTCTATACATCGAATATAATAATAAATATTTTAAAATTTATTAAATAAAGTGATAGCATACACTTAGTCTATATTAAGAATGTACTGTATACTATTATTAAATAATAAATATAATATTATTAAATAATAATAAAAGCTAATACTATTATTAAATTTATAAATTTTTTTTTGTTGTGGCAACTTGCAAGCATAGTGTAGCATTTACAGAACTCAGGAGTGTTAAAGAGACTCATAACTTGTAAAAGCAAGACAGCACTAGCTTTTTAAAAGTTTATAGCGTAATGTCATACATGGCATTGAAATAAGGATTACAATTAATAAGGGTGCGATGTATAATAACTTATTTTGTCAGTAGTGAAAAATAGATGTAATATTTTTATCTGATATTGCAATTACAAATTTGTTAATTTATTTATTATATAAAAAGCAGTGAATAATAAATAGTTTTTGTATAGTTAAGTAGAAAATCAAATAAATTCAGATGTGCTTATTGCTTGAATTTCATTTACTTTATTGGGTCTTGTTTATGAGAGTTAATTGATAGATTTCTTTTGTATATTAGATATTGATTAAGTGTATAACTTCCAGGTCTGAAAACAGCGATTATAGAAATTCAGGGTTTGACAGAGGTCATATGGCTGCTGCTGGTAATCATCGCCATGGTCAAAAATATGTTGATCAAACATTTTTTCTTAGTAATATCGCTCCTCAGGTATTTATAATTGCAGATTTTATTTAACTAGTGTTCGCCCAGTGGTTGAAATTTAATCACAATTGATTTTAATAATGAACATTATTAACATTCTGTAGTAAAACAATATACACCTATAATAACAGATTTTGCTGAGACTACACAGTTGATTTTCCTATTTTTTTATATTTTATTTTTACATGTTAGTACATTATGTACATTCACCAGAGTGAACAAATTTATCTATAATTACACTGTGGTGGACATCTTAGACAATTACCTCTTAAAGATCTAGAAGATCCTAATAGAGAGGTTAATGCAATACTTATTTTAGATTTCGGACTTAACTATAGGCTAACTATTTAACTCAGACCTCGCCTGCGGGGCAAAGGACGGAAGTAGGAAAAGAATGGAGGCTGAGATAGGTGCGGGAGGCAACCCGCAGCCGAATTCTGAGTTAAACGGTTAGCCTGTCTATATAATATCTCCCATCTCACTAATGAGTACACACTCAGCTACTAGTTCGAGACTTGTCTCTTCTTACAAGCAGTAATAGCCCTGATATAGATTTGAACCTATACATTTATAAATACTGGCTACATCTACTAAAAATGATCTTTTTTGGTGTCAGGTGGGCGAAGGGTTCAACCGTCACGCATGGAATAAACTGGAAAAGCGTATAAGGAAAATGACTAAAATGTATGGCAATGTATATTGCTGCACTGGACCATTATATCTCCCTAGGTAAATAAAAACTAATAATTTAAGTTTTAGCAAAACTAGTGGCAAATGACAGGGAACTTAGTAGGAAAATCCGATTGGTATTGTTCCTTAGGGTGTTGTGGCGCTCCACCGTATATATGAAACTTCGTCTGGGAATCGAACTAGTTGATCTCGAAAAGGTCGCATGAGATCGTGTTATGCGACAATCGTCTAAATAGTCTAGCAATGGTTATCAATCAGTTGTAGAAGAAAGAAGAAATTAATTTGGAAGTACGTGATAATTAATTCAAGAACTTTAGTAGTTAACAAATTGCACGTATTAAAGTGGCCTAATTCAAAAAAGTTGTTGAGTCGCAAATTGCAAAAAGTCTACAAAACTTTTGAGAGCAAAATTTTACAAAAGTAATAATAAAATTATTTTGCTATAATCCGTGATACAGTAAATAGAAAATATATATAGTGTTAAATGTATAGTGGACTATCCGTATTTTCATACCCGATACGTGCAGGATTCGTAAAAACACATGCACAAACCTCCACCACTTCCACCACAATACACAAGCAATACACACGTTCACTATCACAAACTCAACAATCGTTTCGCCCCGCAACCGATGCATCATCAGGAGATAGACTCCACGACAAAATCGCAAAGCGATATAAGCTATGAATTATAAATTAGCTAAATTTTATCTATTAATTATAAGAAGAGTGACATAGACTCAGAATAAATGTAAAAAAAATAAAGGGGGCTATAAATTGGAAGAGCAAGAAGACACTAGTTTTTTTTTAAATAGTTCGTGCCGTGATATCTTAAATGGCATTAAAATGAGGATTACAATGTATCTAACTCTATTACACCTAATTTTGATACAGTCTCTTTAAAACTAAGCGTGCGAAAAACAAAAAACTGCGGGCTTCTGCTTTGCGCCTTACCAAAGTACGTAAATCGTGTTTGGGATTTTGGGAATACGATTCTATAAGAACCAAAATCAATTTTGTCCTTGCCATTATATCAATATCGAATACCCAAAAAAATTTGGCTAATACAGAAAGTCTACTATTATATGTACTATTGAGTATTATATAAATGACTGTTTGACTTTGAAATAAATACGAATAAACACTCTTAGCACAACTATTCTTAGTAAGAATAACAGTAAAATTATTTTTCTATAATCCGCGATAAAGTAAATAGTAAATATATATAATGCTAAATGTAGAGTAGACTAT
Source organism: Morpho deidamia (assembly GCA_947086505.1). NCBI lineage: Eukaryota > Metazoa > Arthropoda > Insecta > Lepidoptera > Nymphalidae > Morpho > Morpho deidamia. The sequence goes on along the minus strand of CAMTZC010000004.1, from coordinate 4,526,233 downwards.
TCGTTTTCATACCTGAAATGTTTCGGGTATACCATGAAATACCAGAAATACCATGAAATTCTGAAATACCATGTTTCAGGTATGAAAACGAATAGTCCACTCTCCGCAAAGTAACGCCTAATACTATAAATTACTTAGTACGAGGGTCTAAGTACTAAGATGTTTAATATTTTGGTAAATAATTTGTTTTATCTGTTTTATCATTAACGAGCAGATAAATGTTACTAGTTCAAGTTTGTTGCACGTGTTCAGAGGTAAAATAAAGCGTGGGGATGAACCAAGTACTATATAACAATGCTTGTTCGGATAATGCTTCGCTTTGCGATTTTGTCGTGGAGTCGTATCTCCTAATGATGCTTCGGTTGCGGGGCGAAACGATTGTTGAGTTTGTGATAGTGAACGTGTGTAGTGCTTGTGTATTGTGGTGGAAATGGTGGAGGTTTGTGCATGTGTTTTTACGAATCCTGCACGTATCGGGTATGAAAATACGGATAGTCCACTATATATTTAACACTATATATATTTTCTATTTACTGTATCGCGGATTATAGCAAAATAATTTTATTATTACGTTTGTATTATGGATCTCCGCAAAGTAACGCCTAATTCTATAAATTGTTCTATCTGTATTTTGTATTTTTTAGCTGTATTGTTAAGGGTTTTCTTAGTAAAGAAAAGAACTTATGCGTATTCACTTTATATTAACGAAAAAAGCTAGTGAACGGCTAATCTACCTAAACCTATTACAACTTAAATATAACTTAAATTTAGTAGTTGGACGCCAGGAGAATTCTTTAATGTGGATCGGAATTCTACCAAAACCAGCTCCTCGGCTACTTAAATGCTCAGGGTGTTTATTTGTTCTGGACCTAAAAGGGCATTCCCAAAACCTACACCAATAAATTCATTATCATTCTCCTGCCCTTATCCCACTCTAAGTGGGGTCGGCACAACATGTTAAAAACAAAAAACAACAACATATTATCTACTTAATAGTAAAAGTAAAAAGTAAAGTAGCGGCCTGTTACAATCCCACTGCTGGGAATAGGCCTCCTCTCTCCATTTCTGGAGAGAAGGGTTGGAGCTAAGACCTACCACGCTGCTCCAATTGGTAGGTTACACATATCTCCAGAATTCTCTAGAGATATGCAGGTTTCCTCACGATGTTTTCTTTCACCGAAAAGCGTGTGATAAATTGCAATTATCAATTAGACACATGAGTTTTAATAAAAAACTTTTTGGTGTCCGGGTTTGAACTCGTGTTCCCCTCGAAAGAGTCGCACGGTCTCACCGCTGGGCTATCACAGCTTACACTGAATAGTACGTAGTATTTATTAATATCTTCTTCTTCTTCTTTCTCAACCGATAGGCGTCCACTGCTGGACATAGGTCTCTTCATGGGCTTTCCAAAACACACGATCTTGTGCCGCTTGTATCCAGCGGCTCTCCGCGACCTTTTTGAGGTCGTCCGTCCATCGCGTAGGGGGTCTGCCATCACTGCGTTTACAGGTGCGGGGTCGCCATTCCAACACCTTGAGACCCCAATGCCCATCGGTTCTTCGCACTATGTGCCCTGCCCATCGCCACTTCAGCTTCGCAACGCGCTGAGCTATATCGGTGACTCTGGTTCTTCTACGGATCTCCTCATTTCTGATTTGATCACGTAGAGACACTCCGAGCATAGCCCGCTCCATCGCTCGCTGAGTGACTCTGAGCCTTCTTATGAGGCCCATAGTCAGCGACCACGTCTCAGATCCGTAGGTCATCACTGGCAACACGCACTGTTCGAAGACTTTGGTCTTCAGGCACTGAGGTATCTTGGACGATCGTCTTCCCTCAAAGTGCGTGCGTTGTACGTTGCCAGGTCCAGTCGTCGGGGTTGGCAGCGGAATCTCTTCCGGAGATTCTTGACACCCCCTGCTCCGCCGTTACCCAAACCGCTGCCAGAGCTGGGAATAGCGGAGCTGCCGGGAACTAGGGGCTGTGATTTATTTTGTAATGCCATGAAGGGTATTGCCGGTAATCACCACGCTTGGCATGCGGGATGGTGATCGCAGTGCTGACCGTTTCGCACCGACAGTGCTGCTGCCCACTGTCGGTCTGGTATTTAGGTCAGCAAAATGAAATGGTTATACCGCCATTTATCGGTCGCCAGAGCCTCGTCGGTTAATATGCAGGGTGTACCGCGTGCAGGTGAGGTTGACAATTGAGGAGACTGACTGGGACGAGCCTCCCCCTTACACCCCTTTATTAATATAAAACCATTTATTAATATAAAACTAATAAATACTTGCAGGAAAGAATCTGATGGAAAATCGTACATAAAGTATCAAGTGATTGGCGCCAATACAGTGGCAGTTCCCACGCATTTTTACAAGGTTGTTATTGCTGAGAGTACAGATGGTACCCTCGACATGGAGGCGTACGTTATGCCTAATCAGAAGATTCCTGATGAGACGCCTGTCACTGATTATAGGGTAAGTAAGGAATATAAGGATATCGTTTACATATTTCTTGCCTGTGCTTTGTGACAGGTATATTGGACAGACACTGTGACAGTACAAAATTATATTCCCTAAGGACAATTCTAAAAAGGCATATCGACTGTGAACCGGCAATACTTTTTAAAGGCATTGGATACTGCCCATCATTTACCGTGTATTATGTTATATATTTCTATATCTTCGAAATCCTGCACACCTGTGAAAAAAAAGCTTGATATGAAATATTTTGGAACAATTAGAAATCATTAAGCATAACAATGGCACCCTCATTAACGAGCAGATAAATGTTACTAGTTCAAACTTGTTGCACGTGTTCAGAGGTAAAATAAAGCGTGGGGATGAACCAAGTACTATATAACAATGCTTGTTCGGATAATGCTTCGCTTTGCGATTTTGTCGTGGAGTCGTATCTCCTAATGATGCTTCGGTTGCGGGGCGAAACAATTGTTGAGTTTGTGATAGTGAACGTGTGTAGTGCTTGTGTATTGTGTTGGCAGTGGTGGAGGTTTGTGCATGTGTTTTTACGAATCCTGCATGTAACGGGTATGAAAAAACGGATAGTCCACTATACATTATATATATTTTCTATTTACTGTATAGCGGATTATAGCAAAATAATTTTATTATTACTTTTGTAAAATTTAGCTCTCAAAAGTTTTGTAGACTTTTTCCGGCTGCATAGAATAGACCGCCCTCCTTTCTTACCGAGTTGTCGTAAAAGGCGACTAAGGTAAGTTGACGTCAGGCAGGCGGCCGGTCGTAAAATACGTAGCCTAATCACATCACAACATGTTTATAACACGTCGTGCCGACCCCACTTAGAGTGGGATAAGGGCAGGAGAATTGAGATAAATGATTATTAGAGTGATAATTTGTTTGTTATCAAATTCTATTAGTTTATTATTCGTTACCTTTTCTTGTTCCAGGTGCCGCCCGAAACTATTGAACGAGCCGCTGGTTTGTTGTTTTTCGACAAAATACATAGAAGCAAGTTGAATAAAATTAACGGGAGGAAGATATAAACTACATGGTTCAACTTGAATTTTTTTTTAATGACCGGGTATCAATGTATTAAAATGACTGTACTGTAAGGATTGAATAATAATTGGAAAATGTATACTGTATAATTGATTATGATATGACTTTAAATGTTTAAGAATAAAAGTGACATAATAGGGTTGCATCTTCATGAAGTAATTTTAATAAATAAAAAGACAAATTTCGTAGTAAATCCCAGAGGATGTTAAATAAATAAGTTTGTGTATTAGTTAGATGTTATTTTGATTTTAATGCGGGTGATGAAATTATTTATTTTTGTGATTGAGTTACGCTTATAGAGTTAGTTTTATTATTGACATTGTAATTATTATATTTATTAAATTTTAAAATCTGATATTTTCGTTTTATTGGTGAAATTACTGAAAAAAACTGCTTTCCAGTTTTTTTTCGTTGTAAGAATATTTCGAATCTCATCGTCTCACGTTTTTGCAGATCGACAAATTTCACATCGCATCAATATTTTATTTCCCTAAAAAATTTAACTTATTTTCCTAGCCTTGTTCTTTAATTCTTAAAGAGCTTTTTGCATATACGCACTCTATCTGTAATTATGTATCGGTGCTAGACATTAAAGCCTTAGTATTAAAGTGACCTATCCCATTTTATTTACCATTATCCCTTTTTTACTCATGAATTTTTTGCCAAGAATTTAGATTCTCAGGTATCTTTAAATGCTCATATCAAAATCAATAAATTCCGGTAATTAAACAAAATCTGTAGTAATATATAAAGCTGAAGAGTTTGTTTGTTTGATCGAGAAAGGCTATATGCTATATAACATCACGTTAAGATGAATAGGAGAGGAGCAGCGATAACAAATATTGCGAAAACGGCAAAATTTAAAGCTTCCCTTGTGAAAGTTATTAAAAAATCATGTACAAAATTGTTCCCCTCTAAAAGCTCTTAATAAAAGTCCGCGACAGCATATGTCTAGCTTTTAAGATTAACCCACTTTAACCATAATTAATATGTGTTATAGTTTACTCAGATATAGATGGAGGGTAACAGTTCTTCCCCCACGTTGACAAACCGGATTTTTGGATCGGAATTAACTAGATAAATATTGCCCTGGACAAAGAAAGATGGAAAAAGATGGAGGAGGCTTTTACCCATGAGGACCATTAATTTGGGGAAGGAGCTATAATAATAATAATAATGGTTTACTCAAATAATAAGACTGCAAACCACGTGTACGAAGTTGCGTTTAAAAGCTAGTATTGTATAAGTTAAAAAAAAACAAGCGGAATGTATAAAACCGATATATATTTATAAGGAAGGTATACATATAAGTATTGGAGGGTGATTTAATTGTCGTCTTCTTCGTCGGAGGCGCCGTTCTGTTGAGGCTCTTCATCTACGCCAGCGTCGCCCATTCCTGAAACAGACAACATATTGCAAATCACAACTAATTTTTTGACAGTTGGCAGTGACCCTGTCTTCGGCTCCGTGGATCGCGGGTTCGATTCCCGCCGAGAACCAACATTTTCTATTTAGAATTTGTTGGTTCTTCGAGTCTGGGTGTATATATGTATTTAAGTATGTATTTAAAACAATATATGTAGTATATTTACCAGTTGTCCGTCACCCATAACACAAGTATTAAGTTACTTACTTTGGGGATGGACGACCGTGTGTGTAAATGTCCCATATATTTATTTATTTATTATTTATTTATTTAATTAAGGTTGAAACAAAGTTGGTACAAGTCTCACCTCTCCCTCTCACAATTTAAATTAACAATTAAAAATTTAATAAACAATTAGTCATTCAGGTAACTTTCGTATATTGTTTTTCATGCACTTAATTAAACTATTTGTGTGCTATACTATTGTTTATATGTATTTTTAGTCATAGGAAACTGATAATAGTTTAAGTTATTTTTTAATTGTATTTTATAAAAGTTTTGTAGCACTGTATGTTTCCAAAATATTTAAATAAATAAATAAATTATAACTATTATATATATAATATTAGAAAATTTAGAGGAAAATTAAAGTATTCGAACCTTGATCCTCATCTTCATCGGCCGAATCGCCTGCCACTTCTGCGTTTTCCGCTTCCGCGCGTTCCATTTGCCTCGCGAGCTCAGCTTCATCAGTCGCGGTCACCACTTTAGGCTGTTGCGGAGAACATAAAAAACCTCCACTTAAAAAAAAATTATAACGAATTTTGGAATTAATCGTTAAATAAAATAGTTGGGCATATTATTATAGGAATATATGAGATAGGGAAATTATTATTATTAATAATAATAATAATAAAATACTTTATCGCACAACTAGAAAAAAGAAACAAGAACAAATTAAAAGAATCTTAAAACTTATAAATAGTGCAAAGATAGCCTTATCACTTATAGTAATCTCTTACAGGCAACCTAACTTAAGAGGAACTAAAACTAGGAGTATATAGGACTGTGCACAAAGTATTAATAAACGTAAATACATAAGAATAATTACACACTAATACATATTATAATAATTATACTCTAATAAATATTTAAATATTTATACATGATAATAAATACAGTACTTAAATATATACACAGAATTAACTTATATATTAAATATGTTAAATTTTCATAAACCCAAGAAATTAGTAATAAAAGAAGTGCAAACGTGTTGACATTTTGGGATTCAATTATAGATATAAAGTAATATAAGATGGAGTAAAAAATTGAAACAGATATATTATATAGTCTTTCGTTTACAATAAAGCTCAGTGATTTCTTTACTTACTGCCATCTGAACATTAAATACACCACCAGCAGCTGTTATTGTCTCTTCAATTTTGTCAATAGCATCTTGGAGAGCTTTGAGTCCATTTGCTTTTTCGGGTGTTGATGTTGTCATCACTGTAAGAAATAAAAAGCTTTAAATGTAATCGAAGTATAACATAGATTGAAATACAATTGATCCACTTAAAAATTCATCATCTGGGGGGATGATGATGATGAATCAGGAGGGGTCCTGCCATAAGGGCAGGATCCCACTCTAAGTGGGATCGGCACAACATGTCCGAAACATGTTGTCACATAATTTAGCTACATATTTCACGACCGGCCGACTGCCTGAAGTCAACTTACCTTAGTCGTATTTTACGACCCCTCGGTAAAAAAGAGGGTGGTCTATTCTACTATATGGATACCACACCGCGGCTACTTAAAAATTTATCTGAATAAAAAAAAATCAATTGTATATGTAATTTTTTTTATGTATTAACTAATAGTATATCAATCTATATAGATTTATTTAATGCTGTTATATTGTGACTAAGAGGACATCCATTAATGAACTAAAATGGGACTTGCAAAATCAAAATTTGGTCACTGAAAAACAAACCTATAAAATTTTCACATTTCTTTAGTTTTTTGTCCTTTTTTTAAATTATTTGTTTATAATTTTCTTATCCTTTCGAATAATTCCTAACTATTTTATTTTATTAAATTGTGTTTCTGAACTATTTAAACATCTGCTTTGAGATATTTCATGTACATGTCAGAAGTTACTTGTGAAAAAATCATCAAGGCTGCAAAATTTAACTTTATTACATACCATAAAGTGGTGGAGCAATAAGGTTTATCTTAATAGGCAACTCTGCAGTAGTCAGAGCAAGGCCAGACTTCAATGCTGCTTTCACAGCATCAATTCCTTCATATCCATAGCAAGCACATTCAATGTCTGCACGAATTTTGACAGCTTGGGATGTGAGCTTCCTCTTGATATTTGCTAAAAGTACTTCCTTGGTGGTCTCATCAAGACCACACTCATCAAGAACTGATGGATCTCTTAAATAGAACAAGAAGTAAAACAACATCAAGGCAGTGAAATATATTATTTTTGTGGGAAATTTTGTAATTTTATAAGATTTAAGTATGGAAGAAAATTTATTAGACATCAAGGTTATTTTACCATCTTAAATAATAATATGTCAAAAAATATCTATTTTTTTGACCATTTAAAAGTAGAAATCTATTTTCTACCATAGTCAGATTCACTGTCATGAGTTTGAAATCTTGATATGACAAATAAAAGAAACCATAAAAGAGAAAATCTCAGTAAATCTGTTTGGTACAATAGAATATCAATTACTTACATTATGATTGAAAAAACTTTAGACAATATATTACAAATAAATGAAGTTTTGAAATTATATAACTTAAACTCACACAGCAGCCTGCTTAAAGTAGTCATATGCTGAGGCCTTTTTGTATTTTTCTTCAAATCTCCATGCCGTTTGTTTGTACAGCTCTTCCAGCTGTTCTGAATTTTTGTAACGTAAGAGTTCTGCTACATGCCTTAAAATAGAGTTAACTGCTTTGGCATTTGCAAATCTCTCTGTACACTTGTCTATGTCTTCAGCGGAGACACGACGTTTTGATAAGTCTATGTAACCTACAAAAATTAATAATATATAGTGAGATTGCTATAACATATATTATTAATCTAAAATAAAAATGATTTCTTGTGCAATAGATATTAGACACTTTTAAAATCAATATTAGTCACATGCTGTTTAAGCACTCGTAGACTGTATTATAGTAATATTTTTATTAATGCTATAATATAAACAATCTTTTAATCCTTTGATTCTTAGTTATTTAAAAAAAATTAATTAAAAAGGCATTCTATAAATCTGCATACATATTCAATGTAAATATGACAATAAATGCTGGACATAGGCCCCCCCATTAATAAAGTTTAATCATTCTGGACTGGATTATGGTTTGTGTAACAAACATTCTTGGGAGTATGAAAGGAAAGGCTTGCCTCAGATATACATGAGAAAGTTTTATAAAAAAAATAAAAGGAACAAAAAAGCTGATGCAACATTTAAATATATCATGTGTGCAGTGTGCTACAACAGGAGCGAACAAAAGAAAACATATATTTACTAATTAATGAAATAATGTTTTCAAACAATTAGAAGCATTGGAAATTTCAAACTCTTACCCTTTTCTTTATCCACTCTGATGACAACTACTGGCTCAGTCTTGCCCACTCTAATCAATTTATTAATCGATCTAATACGTCTTCTCGACAATTCGGACAAAAGTATCATGCCCTCAATGTTGTTATATTCTAATAAATGAACATAAGCTCCCATCTCTGCTATAGATCTAACTGTTACCATCACTACATCCTCAACTTCAGGGTATTTTTCTTGATAAAACCTGCAGGACAAGGGCATCTGGAAATATATGAAACATAACCTTTATGTATTAAATCATTGCAAAATTTTAAAACTATAAATACGCTGTATTTAAAAGTTTACCTTTACGACAGTTTTGATATTTTTTTGTATGAAATTATCGAATAAATTTTACAATAACTGTGAATTCAACGACTTGTTCACGTTGAACACCACAGACTAAGAACTTACAATTATTTTTAAACACAATTGGAATTTGACAAGATAATGCCACAGATTGTAAATATATATTTTGTGGCGAGTGACAATAGAGTTATTATACTAGAGTAGGGGAGCTATAGGCAAGCCTGTGTATGTGTCACAACAAATAATGAAACTCGTATATTTATCTTTGTCTAATTACACAAAAAAGAGATAAAGATAGTACTCATTTGCTTTCTCTTCTTTGTAATGGGTCACACTTTAGGCTTCTTGCCTCTACTATGGATTGGGAAAGTTGGCTTCCTACCATATGTACTTTATATATATACATAGTAGTTTTTGCTTCTTATTTTACTGGAAGTAAGTTTTTTTTATATATAAAAGATGTAGCAGAATTTTTAAATACTTTGAACTGTGCCAATGTGCATTATAAAAGTAGAAACTTTTTAAATTTGTGAAAAATAGATCGATCATACTTCTAAATACTCTTTAGCCTTTATTAGCGGAAGGCTTAATATTGCGTGTCAATATTTCGTTTGCCTATCGGGAGAGACAGTTGCACTAGAATGCTTTATCTTTAATTTCCGTACATTTCATTCTTTCTCTATTGTTGATCTGATTTTTACCTGTTTCCTCTTTTGAAGCCGTAGTGACTGTACACTTTTAACTAAACGACACACTGTAAAATAGTATTAATTTTATAAAATATAATTTCATGACCACAAACGGTTTGGTATTCTCGCGTTTTATATAATTAAGCTTCGCAGTGCTGTTTTATGCCATGTGTACTACGTGGTTTGTGTAAAACTATTTATATTTATATTCGTTAACTAGGTAGGCTCTACGCGAATATATAATATAAGCAAATTAATATATATATTCCTTGACTCTTGACAAGTATAGCAGGAATGCGTTATTCATTGAAATATTTATTACTGTTATCTTGATCATTAATTGGTTTCCTTTGAAGCCGGCAGTATTCATTCTAATGGACATTCAACAATTATTGTGATCTTTGAATTGTTGATCTGTGAATTTATTGAGGAAACTCGTTTGCACTTACTATGTCGTTAGGTGTTTCATTATAATATGTTTACTATACAAACAAATAACATAAGACATAGTTTGCTAACGGTTCGTTAATATAGTTGCTCGAATAGTTTGTTTCGGTTTACGATTCACTTATAACATGATATATTTTAGGGGATCTAAATATAATGTCATCTGAATATTAATTTTTTATATATCTACATCGTTTATAGTATAAGAAGGTTTGAACGTTTATTAATTAGACCGCTGCGTGACACCGTATTAATATGTTCTATTTAATATTATTCGAATCGAATATTGATTGTACTTTGTGATTATTTCTATTATTTTCTTTCTTTAGCGCAAATTAGGCGCAAAACGTTCTACCAGTGTCACGTAAAATTAATTTATATATCTTCGTTTAATGTAAAATCTTAAAGGGCCGTAGTTATAAACACTAGTTATTTTAGTATGTAAATCGTCCTTCTTATTATATCTTTCTCTCTTACTTCTTTGTGATTATTAATAAATGTGCTAATTTTACGACAGAAAGAAAGAAAAAAGAACTTTAAAAGTATCACTAACATAGTAAACTACATATTTATCTCAATACACATAAGATTCTGCAGATCGCAGAGTCCTACCGTTAGTTATAATTCCAGTGTGCATGAACATTAAAAAGCTTGACAGACGAAATTGATTGATGTATATCATTGCGTCCGCAGAAAATCTCGGTAGGTACCTACATTGTTTATTAGCCAGCTGGGCTTTCAGTCTATTGAGATCTCTCGGTCTAATACGTAGACCAAAAGATATGTGGTCTTAATTTAAATATAGTTCTAGTATTAAGAAATGAGAATGGAAGTTTTTTGGTAAGTTGTTTGACTATTTTAGAAAATGTAAAACTTTTAAATTAGTTTTTATAATAACATAATCTGTTTCAATATTTTTAAATATCACATTAAAAGAATACATGTCGAAACAAAATGTAGCTTATTAACTACCCGAAAATGGTTTTCAGAACCTAAGACTATGTATCTAGAAGCAGGCTCGTAAATTGTGTACCAATTACTAGAGTATTTGATTCTGCGTTGCTATGGAAACAATCGTAAATAAAGTGCAGAAATAGTTGTATGTTTACTTCTCAAAATAATTGTTAATTTGTATTTATTGTGGAAGGCTCTGTATTATTTTTTATTTGGGTATCTATTACCGCTATTGTAAATCTCGCTTTCGTCATTTCCATGACAGATTATGTAGTTAAGACACGTAACATACGCGATAAAAAGCGTAATAATTTTCTATAAGCAAAATAATATAATTTAATCATTGTTTCTTAATGTTGTTTAGGGTCAATGCTCTTAAATAAAGATCAATTTATTTTCAAGTAGTATTGAAAAGAACTATATCCTTTCGACTGCTTGCTTTATTGGTGAAGAATGCATCATTGTTGTTAATTGAATCGCCGAATAAGCGGTTAATTATTTAAATTGATTCAATGACCAATGCATCAGACGATAAGTCATGTCTAAGAACACCCATTATATTATGGAAATAATAAACGTGGCACAGATTTTCTTTTCATTTATTATGCTTATATTATAATGCACTAGCAATGCCCCGCGGTTTCACCCGCGTCTGTACCGCGTAGTTCGACTATAAATTTATTTTTGTAAATTCAAAGTTTGGTCCTTGGACTTATCAATAGTTAAGTCAAAGGAAATTTTTAACGGAAGGTACACAATTACAATACGCTACAATTGTTATGACCTTATTATTTCTATATTGTCATTTTTAAATTCGTTACATCTTTTGATTGGAATGCCCGATTTTAATAATTTTAAAAGTATTTTAGAGGTATTGAAACAGTTTTTAATAAAATATCATTTAGTGGGATAAGGTTTAATACGGAGATGTAAATATTATGGTTTGATTATTGTCGCCACTTTTATCAACTTTTACAATGTAGAAATGTAGTTATATTGGCAAAACTATAATTGTTAGACTTATTGTACCTTTGTTGCAGATATTGATACGTTTTATAAAAATTTTGAACATTTTTTTTTCTATCATTAATAGTTTCCGCACGCGATGAAAGATTATTATGAATAAATTTTTCACACCTTATTACAATTTTATTAGGGACCCCTATTTTTTTAATGTAATGTAGCCTATGTTGCTCAGTAAAGCAGTTTCCCAATAGTGAAAGAATATTTGAAATCGGTCGAGTAGTTTTTGCGTGAAAACATTACAAACATACATACACACAAACATACAAATCTTTCCTCTTTATTAATATTATAAAGAGAAAAGTTTTTTCTGCGTATATTATTATTACTAGTTTAAGTTAACATTCTTGACAGGCTTCTCACGTATTAATCGAATCGTCAAACACTATGTCAACTGATTCAGCGAATCGTTGAAGGTCACCAAAACTAGGTCGCTGATTGGTTCCTGAATGTCAATTAATTGTTAACCCGTCGCTATCGAGATTTGATGACCCGGCAATTGGGTTGCGAGGCCTGATCGATTCATTTTGATTGGATAGATAGAAACATAACACGCAGAGACAGTTCATTAACATTATATATAGATAAGTCAATGTAATAGTTATTAGAATTGTTGGAGTTGTTTTAATTATGCCTAGATGGCAGCATCAGACGATTATATCGCGCTTATGTTTGTCGTTTTCAATTATCATAAGGATTAGAAAGTTATGTAGCTCTCAGGTCTAGACCGATCATAGCCCTCTATGACACGTCGTTTAAAGCCGAGGTTCGGCCCCCTTAAGGTGATGTTCCCAATGACGTTACGAGTCTCTCCTGAGGCTCGTCTTACCTCACTACCGACCATACTTCTGAGCTCACCTTATATCTCCCAGTGACGCTGTAAAAGCCAACAATTCGGCTAACAGCATATTGTCATAAAAAGTAATATAAAGTAGCGGCCTGTTACAATCCCACTGCTGGGAAAAGGCCTCCTCTCTTCGTTTCTGGAGAGAAGGGTTGGAGCTAAGATCTACCACGCTGCTTCAATGCGGATTGGTAGTTTACAGATATCTTCAGAATTCTCTAGAGATATGCAGGTTTCCTCGCGATGTTTTCCTTCACCGATAAGCATGTGATAAATTGCAGCTATCAATTAGACACATGAGTTTTAATAGAAAAACTCATTGTTGCCTGCCCGGGTTTGAACTCGTGTTCCCCTCGAAAGAGTCGCACGGGCTCACCACTTGGCTACCACAGCTATCATATTGTCATATACCCGAATAAAAAATAGTTCTCAGTTGTTGAATTAGTACATCATTTAAGATCTTTGCAAATTATATTTCGGTTTAGGTTCTAGTTCACTCGACACTGGTGTTGAGAATTTAGCTAAGCTTCGGTTCTTACAAGACTTATCTAAAGAAAGGTTTATATTGTGTAAGAAATATGCTTATACGTAAAGCATATTACACAATTGAAAATTATTTGAATGATTAAAAAAGCCTGGTTTTAAAAATCTTTTCAGGTTCAAACAATTGCGGTTGCGATCGTTTATAATTTGTATTTTATTATCTCCAATTGATAGGAGTAAGTTTGTTGTAGCTTATTATTTTTTTATAACAGAATAATAATATTTTATATTGTTACAGCGCTATTTTGTCCTTCACGGCACTTGTGACAATTGTATGTACAGAAGATACATTAGGTAAGTTCATTACATCTTAGATTTATAAACGTACTAGTGGCACCGCAGTTGGGATACCTTGCCACTATCTCGAGAGAGTCACGAATTCAAAATAGTATAGGCACCGATGAGTTATTCGGTCTATTAATTTTTAATTGCAATTTTTCTAACGCTGTTCGGTTAAATAAATCTAAGTGAAGAAACCTTCATACCTCAAAATAATTCTGGATGATATCTGTAACCTACCAATTCAAACATTCTCTCCAAAAATGGAAAGAGGAGGCCTACGCCCAGCCGTGGTATACTAACAGGCTGTTTACTTTTTTTTTCTTATATTCTTTTAGTAAAATATTGTATTCTTCTGTTTCAATCAAAACCGTCTCTACTTATTATCGTGTCAAATGAAGGCAATTGCGTTATAACAATGATTTCGCTTACAGATAATACAACGATATCACCACTAACAAATGTTCCATGCTCCTCTCATAGTTTAGGAGACGTGGATTTCCAGACAGTAGATCTAATAGCGATATACCGATTGGATAGTCCGGATACAACCGGAGTTACTTTAGTACAGGGCTCCCAAGATTTACAAAGGGCTTATCGGATCGGCGATGGAGCGAATCTCACCTTACCGTTAAGGTACGTTAGCCTGATGTTAATTAATTAAAAATAAAGTGTACTTAGTGATAGATAAAACTCTATTGTACACAAAATTAGATATTAAAAAATACAAACATTCGTAGACTAATTGGTGATACAGAAGATTTAAATGATGCGTACAAAGGGCGGCCTTATTACTAGTTATAAACTCTTCCAGGCAACCCCTTAAGTGATATAAAGAGAAATTTGACAAGAAATTCATGACATGCAAACATAGAGTTATAATACTTGTGAGTAGGAAGCCAGCCTGTAATATGCCATATTACAATAAAGAGAAAGCAAATGAGAGTGATTTATCTGTCTCTCTTTTTTATGTGTGATTAGACAAAGATGGAGTATACGAGTTTCATCTTCCCTTTTATTATTTATTGTGCCATTTTCACTTAAAGGTCTGCTATGGCTACCCTACTTTAGCATATATATTGGATATTGAACTTATTTTTTTTTATGAATCGTCTTTATATTATTAGGAAACCACCGTAAAGAAACTTAAATATTTCCAGGGAATTACTGAGTTATTAATAAGATTGGAGTGGCGTAGTATAGCATAGGTCTACGAAGTTTTATCTTTAAACTAGAGAGTAGGCCTTTATCAATAGCAAGATAATAGCAAGTCATTGCCTTATTTCGAAAAGGCATGGTTTTTGTAAAGTTGCTCTTTCTTTACCAGGAAAGTGTTCCCGAACGGATTACCGGAGTATTTTACCGTGGTGGGCACTTTTAACGCTCACGGACAACGCCGTCCGTGGAGTTTAATAAGAGTTCGGTCCCAAACTCTTCAATTCTCCTTAACTTTACTGCCCAATGTGCGAAGGCTAGCAGTTTACGTACAAGGTTCGAGAGTGTTGTTCTCTTCTCCAGAGGTAAGTTTATGTTTTTCATTGACGTAGAAAGTAGAATATCCATCGCACTCATCCTATTTCTCACCCCAACCCAATATAAAATTTTCTGAATTTTCCATTTGGAAAATTTTTCTTTTCTTTGAGGTGGAACGGATTTCGATGGATGCAAATTAACAAATATTTAGGAAAATTCTTATATTTTTATGTTAAACCTTAATTAATTTTAAGTCATTTTCTTCCATTATAAGTGACAGTATATTTCATCTCCTAATCCATGATTTCATCTTTTCATTCTTGATTTCTGACGAAATATGCATTAATAAGTTTACAAATACATTAAGATAAATATTTGAATATATGTTCCAGCTATTCAGACCAGGTTGGCATAAAGTACATATAGCGATTACAAATGATACAGTTCATGCCGCCGTGGATTGCATTGGGGTGAGATAGTTTTTCATTATTAGTACAGAAAGCCTACTCTACTGTGATGATTTACATAGATGACAGGAATACGTGGATATAGCTACTCTTCATGCAAAATAGTAATGACTAAATGTAATTATTCTTAATTGTAATTATATTTATATTATAATGTTTTTTTTTTGACGCAGACGAACTTTTACTTTTGCCGATTCAAAAGCCCTTGTTTACAAGTTTACTTTAATAAAGAATGTTTTGAATTTGAATATATTATAATATTATATAAAGACTGTGTTACTTTGCAGTTAGAACCTGAGGCTATAAATCTGCACGATTTTGGTAACGCTTCGTCTATAACGATTGTGGTTAATGATGATGGAACACCAGCACCAGTAAGTGTTAATATCTCATCGCTGACACTCCTCAGTGACTTTACAATAGGGCAGTGTTTCCCAATGTGGGGCCCACGCCCCATAGGAGATACAATTTGATTATTATGAACGGCAATTCGAAAATGGACTCGATGCGCATATAATCCTTTCACTCATGCCCATTTAAATGCAATACTAGATTTAGTAGCCAAATTTAGAAAAAATAACGAATTCTTCCGTTCAAGTTTTACGGGGCAGGGACAGTTTCATTTAAGTTTTTTAAGTAATCGATTCAATTTTTTAAAATTAAAAATTATCTATATTACGCAGGGAGTATAAGAATTTTACAAAGGCTAAGGTGGAGCTTGATACATAAAAGTTTTTGAAACTAGAGATAGAAGAAAAAGAAAAAAAAGTATACTAATATATTAAAATAAAATAAAAAATATAATAAGAATAATTTTAACACTAAAGTTGTCGCAAACGCAGGAATTTAATTAATTTGTGGTTGGAACTCAGCTGCAACGCATATTTAAAGTTAGGTCTAATATGTCAATTTTTGTTGTAATATGTAGACTTTTGGAAAAATGGTAGAAATGTAGCTGCAGGGGATCCACTGGAATCCGAAATAAAAGTGATGTAGCAAAATGGGCTGTGAGAAAATTCTGGGAACCTCAGCTCTGACATCTAGAAGTCCCTAATAGCTTTCAGCGTTTCTCAAACTATTTATCTCGTCCATCGCCATGCATCTTTACAACTTGTTGGATTATATCAGTAACATGGGTTTTACTTTAAATATATCCTCCTGCCCTTATCCCACTCTCAGTGGGGTGGGCATAACATGTTACAAATATGTTTTCACATAATTTGGCTACGACCTGCTATTTAACGACCGGTCGTCTGCCTGACGTCAACTTACCTTAGTCATATTTGCGACCTCTCTAAGGGTGGTCTATTCTACTCAACCGGTTACCACTCGGTGAGTTGACTTACCTTAGTCGCCTTTTACGACACCTCGGTAAGAAATGAGGGTGGTCTATTCTACTCAGCCGGATACCACACGGTGAGTTGACTTACCTAAGTCGCCTTTTACGACACCTCGGTAAGAAATGAGGGTGGTCTATTCTATTCAGCCGGATACCACACGGTGGGTTAACTTATTTTAGTCGCCTCTTACGACACCTCGGTAACCAATGAGGGTGGTCTATTCTACTCAACCGGTTACCACACGGTGAGTTGACTTACCTTAGTCGCCTTTTACGACACCTCGGTAAGAACTGACGGTGATCTATTCTATAATGATTATTTAATTCTAATATTCTTTATATTCTTAGCTCTCTGACATTTATATTGTGTCTTTCCAGATAGACCTACAATGGTTATCACTGAGCTGTAATCAGTTTAACCTCACATATGAGAGCTGTGAAGAGATTGTAAGTACTGATTGAAATACCATACACAATGCTTAGATATAATAATAATAATAATATTAACTGGCAACCGTCAAACAACATGACACGTCAATTTTAAATTTTACCAAATATTTTTTGATTTTATTTAATTATGGGATGTTTAAAACAATGTTTTACCCAAATAAACATATTAAAAGGATATGGTAATGATATGACGCTGATGGAATGAGGAATTTACGAGATGCCAGAGCACAAACAGCACGCTTTCCAACTGGTAACAATTCGTCTGACTCTGTGTCGCAGCCGTCGGGTGACGAGTACAAGACCGCACCGTCGACTACGGAATCGGAGTCCAGCGAAGCCAACTCGCCGGCCAGACGATCTAAACGCCGGCGAGCTGTACACCCGCCACAGGAGGGCTTGGGGCCGAAGAAACTTCATGCTTCTGCAGAGGCTCCCGCTACCGGTGGTGCAGTGCGTCGCATGAGATGGTCTCAAAAAATGAATGAGAGTGTCATGCGAGCGTACTATGGGGCAACAGATGGAGGAATTAACCTCACTGCGTATCGTTCAACCATGCTGTCTTTGTTTCAGGCGCTTGAACCAACTGTGACTGTGACCGCGCAACGATTATCGGATCAAGTTCGGGCAATTCAGCGACGTCATCTGCTGGATGAATCCGTGCTTGAACGACTGCGCTTAGATTTACGACAAGTTGACGCTGTTAGTAGTTCACGTAATGTCCCCCAACCATGTGTGAATGCAACCGCTTGGACTGTCAACGATGAGCTGTCTGATGGTTTCGATTTGTCTGTAAGTAACCAGAATAATGAGCAAATGAGGAGAACTTTGGAGGATACGATTCGGGAATTTAGATCAATGTCGTTTAATTTGAGACCAAAATTACCTCGTTTGCCCATGCATAGACGTAATATAGCGCTAGTAATGACTCTAGATCAATTGTTAAAAACATATTTAAATAGTTCAGAAGATCTTTGTGACACACATTCAATTCTATACTGTGGAGCCGTGGCGGTGTGTCGACTAGCACGTTTAAAATTTCGAAACGCGACTATAAAAACAAAAAATGTTGTCCCGGTTTGGCAGTCTAGAATTGAGAAACGTATTGCATTGATTAGAGTCCTTATTGGCAAGCTTATCTGCTTTAAGGAGGGCAATAATCGCCCAAGAGTAATGCGATTTGTTCACCAGGCATTCGCTGGAACAAATATTAGAACGAGTGAATATTTAGCCTCGGTTACAGAACGTATTGACTTCTTAAAGCAGAAAGTCTATGCATTGGCAAAGCGTATTAGGCGTTATAAACAACGAATGGATCGATTTCACCAGAATCGTATTTTTCAAAGTGACCAACGGATGGTGTACAGAAACTGGGAAAAATCCGGGACGTGTATGGAAAATGTTAATCTGGCTGAGCCAACAAATATTCGTAACTTTTGGCATAGCATATGGTCAGATACCATTATTCATACCGAGGGTGATTGGATGAGTATTGTTAAAATGAAATGTAGATCTATTGAGCCGATGGAGCCAGTGGTCATCAGTCCGAATGACATTAGTTCTGCAATTCGTTCGGCGGCTAACTGGAAATGCCCTGGGCCGGACGGATTGCATAACTTCTGGCTAAAATGGTTCCGTAGTTCACATTCCATTTTAGCAGTACAATTTCAAAATGCCCTCGAGACCGGATTGTTGCCGACATTTTTAACAACTGGCGTTACGTTTCTGTTACATAAGTCCGGATGCACTACGGACCCGAAAAATTTTCGCCCCATAACTTGCTTACCCACCATCTATAAGCTACTTACATCTATTCTAGCTTCAAAAATTACACAGCATATTAATGCTAATAATATTTTGGACCCAGCTCAGAATGGATGTAAGGCAGGTGCCCGTGGTGCAAAGGAACTTCTCCTCATTGACACGACCATTTGCCAACAGGCACGGCGAAATAAGAAAAATCTAGCAGCAGCTTGGATTGATTATAAGAAAGCCTATGACTCGGTACCACATACATGGCTTATGAAGGTCATGGAGTTGTATAAAATAAATACAATTCTTTGTAATTTTCTGTACTCATGTATGTCGCAGTGGGTCACAGTCTTGCATCAACCAGGGTTGTTGGATTTTTCTGGTTTATCCGAGCCGATAAGGATAAAGCGTGGAATTTTTCAGGGTGACAGTTTGAGTCCCTTATGGTTCTGCCTAGCCATGAATCCCCTCAGTTCTTTATTGAGGGATTCAGGGGTAGGTTTTCGACTTCATAGAGGGGGTAAGCCCATATCTCACTTGTTTTATATGGATGACTTAAAATTGTATGCACCAAACCGTCCAGATCTTGTGAAGTTACTGAAAGTGACCCAGACTTTCAGTAATGACATTAAGATGGAGTTTGGTGTAGACAAATGCGCTGTTGTCCATATAGAACGAGGTAGAGTGGTGAGTTCTGAGCACCTTCAAGTGTCAGATACTCTATTTCTTAGATCTCTCTGTGAAGGTGAAACCTATAAATACCTTGGTATGTTAGAAGCGTTAAATTTGGATGAAAAGGCAATGAAACAATCAGTGAAGGAACGTTTCTTTGGCCGCCTAAAAAAAGTCCTCAGCAGTCTTTTATCAGGTGGCAATAAGGTGCGAGCCTTCAATGGTTGGGTCATGCCTTTGCTTATTTACACTTTTGGAATACTAAGATGGACTCAGACTGAATTAGATACCCTGGATCGAAAGGTCCGAAAACTGTTGACAGAATATCGCATGCATCATCCACGTTCGTCTGTAATGAGATTATACATTCCACGCAAGTGTGGTGGTCGTGGGTTTTTAAATGCCAAAGACCTCCACAACCGTGAAGTGTGCAATCTCAGAGAGTATTTTCTCAAGGCAAACGGTGAAATGCATAGGGATATTGTGGCAGCAGACAAGGGTCTGACGCCTCTTTCCTTAGGCAAAAAGAACTGGCGAAGGCCTGTATTATGTTCTGCTTCGGATCGAATGGCTATATGGAATAGTAAGGAGTTGCATGGCAGATTCTACAAGGCCCTAACAGGTCCAGATGTAGATTCAATATCCTCAACATCCTGGCTGCAATTCGGTGATCTTTTCGGGGAAACTGAAGGTTTTGTCTGTGCAATTATGGACGAAGTTATCAAGACGAATAACTATCGGAAGCATATTATGAGAGATGGTACGCTTGATATTTGTAGAGCGTGCCACCGCCCTGGTGAGTCCCTCAGACATATTGTTTCCGGTTGTTCTTCTCTTGCTAATGGTGAGTATTTGCACAGACACAATCAAGTAGCCAGAATTGTGCATCAGCAACTTGCTCTTCAATATAGCTTAGTAAATTCGGAAGTACCTTATTACAAATACAGTCCAGCGCCAGTTCTTGAAAATGATCGTGCTTTGCTCTACTGGGACCGATCTATCATAACTGACAGGTATATTGCCGCCAATAAACCTGATATAGTTTTGGTAGATCGGTCAGCGCGTCGGGCAATTATTGTTGATATCACTGTTCCACATGACGATAATCTCATAAAGGCTGAAAAAGAAAAATTAACCAAATACCTGGATCTAGCTCATGAGATTACCGCAATGTGGAATATTGACTCAACAATAATTGTTCCTATTGTTGTATCGGTCAACGGTTTACTAGCGAAGAGTCTCGACCAACACCTCAAGAGGCTCTCGCTTAGTTGTTGGATTAAGGGCAAGATACAAAAGGCAGTGTTGCTTGAGACGGCACGCATTGTGAGGAGGTTCCTCACTCTGTAGCCCTAACCACCGGGAGCTTGGGTCCTATCTCCGCTCTCCGTGGACGGCAATTTTTTTATATTTTTAAATGTTTTTTTTTTTTTTTTTTTTTTTTTTTTTTTTTTTTTTTTTTTTTTTTTTTTTTTTTTTTTGTGTTTTAGAAAATATTTAAAAATGTAAATTAATTTGTAAATAAATAAATGAATGAAAATAATAATAATAATAAAACATTTATTCTCTGATAGGTAATATACAAGAAAATAATAAACTAAAAAGTTGGCAAGCTAATATTACCCCAGAGAAGAGGATGCGTCTCAGTATTTTGCTGCAATATGATTATTGCAGCACTGATTTTCAGACGCACCCTAAGAGTGGCGTCCCGGACTTGTCCGGTAGTCACTCGAAACTTAAAAAACTTAAAAATCAAAAATCCCGTTGTTTGACATTCACAATATTACCTCATGACATTCACAATAATAATAATAACACTAATACAAACATTTATACTAGTTTCTGCCTATACTAACTAATACTAATACTAAACAACGGAAGTTACATAATGTTTACAATATTTCATTAAAAGTGACGTGTTATAATTTTAAAACACATTATCCTAATTTTCCGTTTGGCTACCATTATTTTTTAATGTGAAATACGTGTTGATTTTAAACAACGTCGAAAGACTTGTAAAATACATATAAAAGCTGTTAAAACTAAATTTTGAGGTTTTTTAACAGTACCTTCGTTACTTATTGTAATAAATATATAGAAGAAAAAATGAAAAAAAATTCTTGCTGGAAGAGATACACATTTTCGCATAAGGATGCCATTGTACAATATTATTTTACATGAGTTTGTGATGTGTTAAATGCAATATAAAGATAAGATTTACAACAAAAACAAAAAAAAATTATAGATTAAATAATTCAATAATAGTAGAAAAAGTAAAGTATACTATCCCACAGCTGGGCAAAGCCCTCCTCTCTCTGTTAATGGATAAAAGGGTTCAAGCTAAGAACACAACGCTGCTCTAATGCGGATTGGTAGGTTACATATATCCCTAGAATTCTCTAGAGATATGCAGGTTTCCTCACGATGTTTTCCTTCACCGAAAATCGTGTGATAAATTGCTATTATCAATTAGACACATAAGTTTTAATAGGAATTTCAGTGGTGCCTGCCCAGGATTTGAACCCGTGACATCTCGAAAGAGTGGCACAGTCTCACCACTGATGATTACAGCTCTTATACATATAAATCCTATATATAAATAATTATTAGTAACCTCACGTGCGAACGTAAGGATTCCGAAGCTGAGATCCAGATTACAAAATTTTGAAAATTTATAGGGAGTAGAAAAAAAACACTATGGAAATAATCCGAGGGGTTTTATTAAGTCGTAAGGCTGAAAATAAACTTTTTATTTCAATAAGCAATACATATCTTTGTGTTTCAGGATACTCCACCACAATCACTAATTGCTCCACAGACGCCAGTAAGTTTATATTGCATATTTGTCATTTATATTATATACTTCCGTTATATCTCTACATATAACATTGTATATTGCGAACGAATTCGTGTAATAGAATGAATACAAATTTACATAATTATTACTATGTAAGAATAATGGATTTATGTTGTTGTTATTGTAGACGAAAGCACATTCACGCTTATTCGTTTAGTGATTGGATGCTAATTACTACGAATAACTTTTGGAACTTGTACTGTACAGAAAGAATCACGGAAGAATCACTGAAGAGATCAGTAAAGAATTACTGAACTTCTTCTTATTTTTTTCATCGTTTCATAGTAGGCGTAGTAATAAAGCTACTCAATTCGAGTCCTATGTGTAATTGACTTGCATTCGGTCGACCGTTCTCTTATGATTTGGGGATATTTTTTTTTACTATGATTATTTAGCGCTTAAATTATTTTTATAACATAAAATTAATTTTACAGTTACTACCTGGTTCGCCCGATGAAATTCCTTACCCACAGTGCAATCAAACTTGCCCACCTGTAAGTTGTTTGTAATAATTTTAATACAACACTGCAGTTCAAAGGTAAAGTACCGGCCTGTTACAATCCCACTGCTGGGAATAGGCCTCCTCTCTCCGTTTCTGGAGAGAAGGGTTGGAGCTAACACCTACCACGCTGCTCCAATGCGGATTGGTAGGTTACACATATCTCCAGAATTCTCTAGAGATATGCAGGTTTCCTTACGATGTTTTCCTTCACCGAAAAGCGTGTGATAAATTGCAATTATCAATTAGACACATGAGTTTTAATAGAAAAACTCATTGGTGCCTGCCCAGGTTGGAACTCGTGTTCCCCTCGAAAGAGTCGCACGGTCTTACCGCTGGGCTATCACAGCTGTTCAAAGGTGTTCTGAGTATATTTGTTCAAAGTTCACACATAAGTAATACGCTGAAAAGTATAATATATATATTTCTAAATCATAAATAAACTCAACCCCTACTTAGTGGACTGACGATCTTAATATGGTCTTAGGGTTTAAGAGGAACTGTAATAATAATAGAATTCAAGTAAGAATTTAAAGTATATGCTTTGGCTCACAGGGCCCAGAAGGTCCCCCAGGACAGAAGGGTGAACAGGGAGCAACAGGATTTACAGGTTTACCGGTAAATAATTTAATTATATTTATACTTACAGAAGAAGGGATAAATCAAAAAAAGTCTAATTTCGAGTTTTACGAAAACATGATTATTTACTGAACTTATTTATTTATTTATCTTATGAATTTGTTTGTCAGAATTTGTAGTTGTTTTGAAAACCGGAATATTAAAAAATATAGGAGGATAGGACTCTTTATCATTTGCATGGTATTTAGGTACTTGAAACCTGTATTCTAAATATGGTCCGAGATCCCAGAGACACAACTTATTTTCTAAAGCACAGCTCTTTCGATTCTAAGAAGTCTTTGATGTACTTTTAATACCTGCATGTTTGTGGAACTTGCCCAGATCATATGAAATCAGAGTTATATTCTACAAAAAATATTTATAAAAATCAGTAATTGCAATTTAAAGTAAGTAACTTTGATTTTTAGTTACCTTTCTCACCTGGTACCTGACCAGGTGTCACCGGGCAAGTTCCGCAAACATGCAGGTATTAAAGTACATGAAAGACTGCTCAAAATCTAAAGACACAGATCTTTAGAAAATAAGTTGTGTGTTAAAGCTCTGGGATCTTAGTCTAATATGAAAAACAGTTTAACATGCTGCCAATCAAGCAAGTTGATAACTTTTAAAAATTAGTTTATATGTCTCTTTTCTTTTATAGGGGCAACGAGGGTTGGAAGGACCTGTAGGTCCAGTTGGGCCAATCGGACTTAAGGGCGAGAAAGGGGACAGAGGGTTGCCTGGGAGTGCTAATAATGTAAAAACTCCTTATAATTTATTTTAAAATGCTTCTTAACACTTAAAACTAAATTCTGTTGGTTACTCTCTTATTTACTCAACATCGCTTCGCGGATGCAATCACTAAAAAAGCTCAAATGAGTTTTTTATAGAAACTTATGTATGTGCTTAATTGATACAAAGGTATATAATAAAACTATTTTGCTATAATCTGCAATAAAATTTGTCACGGAATATATGAAAATAATTTTATTATTATCTTTGTATTATGGATCTCCGCAAAGTAAGTGTAGATTATATAAGTTGCTTAATTGATATTTAGAGGCTATATCCTCTACGATGAAAAGGCTCAGTAACATATCGTGAAGAACTTTGTTTTATTAAACATTCCAATCCACTTTGGAGTAATGTGGTGAGTGTTTTTACCGTCCCCCTCCCCCCTTAGGAGAGAGAAAGATTTGTTGACTACGATTTTACTGAATAAATAATTGATATATACCTATTGTAAAATAAAGTCCCCGAAAGCTCCCTGTCTGTATGATCGATTTTCTCAAAATCCACTGAACAGATTTTTTACTGAAAGATTTCAATTGCAATTCTTAAGGAAGGTTTAAGTTATTAGTACATTCTTCGGAACGGCTTAATTGATTTTGATGAGACTCACTGGAATATAGAAGAGGTTGTTGGGCATTGACCAACATTGCCTATGTATTGACATAGGCTATGTATTCTCCTAAATTCCAGCAGTTCCACAATTGGCTTCCTTTAATATGGATTTCCAGAATCAGTGTACTATTTTTCAATTTTCTTTTTAAAATTTTAATGATTTTAGGTTACTTTAGTTTCTGGTCCTCCCGGTGAACCAGGACAGCGAGGTTTGAAAGGAGAGAAAGGAGATCAGGGACTGACGGGTATATGTTTATTTATATATAGAATTTTTATGCATTGTTCTATAATATAAAAAGGAAATATGGCCACTATTTAGGAGCGAGTCTCCTAAATAGTGGCTACGTAGTTATTTCTTTTGATAATTGTATGATGATGATAATTAACAAAACGTATGGATAATTTGGCTATATCCTCAATAACAGGAAATGTCGAGAGCTTTACGCTAAAAGTAGGACTTCAGACTCATAATCTATTTGCTTTTTTATCTCATATATGTTGGAATATTAATCCGCTCTTATAAAACGCACAGCGATTTGTCGGTTTTATTGTTGATTGCATTAAAACGATTTTATAAATACTTTTGTGTTTTTGTATTTTTTTTTATTACTTCTACAATTGATTTATTATTGACTAGATAATCCTGGCCATGTTTTCCTTTCCATGGCTCAGTCTGAATACCTCTGTTTTCCCCGACTTCCCTTTGCCTATCCAAGCTCAGTACACCGTTTGCCTTACTTCTCCCAGAAGAAAAACCACACACTTTAATCAAATTGATGTACAATTCGATTAAAGTGTGTGGTGCGGTTTTCGTAAAAAAACACTTAATTTTAGGCAATTTGAGAAGCAGCCATCTAACAAGAGTTTGCTCAGTTTCAACAACTAATATTTGGGTTCAAAACTGTTCAATTTTTTAATTTATTTAAAGGAGAACCAGGGGAGACGGGCTTGGTCGGCTTGGCCGGTCTTCCGGGCGTCGACGGTAAAGATGTCAGTAATGTGAAATTATTTAATATTATTTAACAAACACATAAAATTTATTTATTTATATTTTTATTCAATATAACCTATATATTTTTGATGTTATATATAGTAACAGTATTGTATAGTCCAATGAATTATCAAAATTTGTATTAGAAATAAAGGTATTTTCTTCGTGTTGAAAAGTTCAGAATTCGTATATCTACAAACTCAAAAAGCTTGGATGGAAATGTGAATAGAAATGCATTGATTGAAGATATCTTAAAAATGTGCTGAAGCAGCTTATGGTGTAAAATTTCATACAAAAGTAATAATAAAATTATCTTGCTATAATCCGCGATAAATCGCGATAATATCGCGAAAAATAATTTTTTAATTGCTTTTGTATTATGGATCTCCGAAGAGTACCGCCTAATTCTATAATTTATTTAAAATTTTATATCATTCTCCACAATAAAATAGGAGCAGTCCAATAGAGCCGTAGTCTTTAAGTGTCAGTTCACGGTGTTAGCTTACTTCCCATGCTATTCATATATAAATTTTTAGGGGATTTCCGGTCCTCCGGGTCCAATGGGGCCACGAGGTGAACCCGGTCCTATGGGACCGCCTGGTCAACCTGCTGTTAATATCCCATTTACTCATGGTAAGTCTTTGATTAAGATAAAATTACAGATTAAGAAATTTCTAATGAAATGCATTATTTTCGCATAAAGTGAATTTAGAACATATAAAATTACAAAAAATTCTTAAAACGACTTGGAAATCGATAAAATCATCAATAATCATATATGTTCTTCTTTATTTTACCCTATTATTCCATCTCGAGACATTTGATAAACTAATTTATCGACAGATATATACAATGAATATATATATATTACACTAGCTATCCGGCCACAAGTTGGTTTAGCTCAGTCTGGGTTCGCCCTCAAAACAGAACTCAACTGATAAAAAAATTGCTCCGATCGCCACCAAATTTTATAGGATCCTCCCGTGGGTTATTCAAGAGATTGTCTCAAAATTTCATAAGATAGTCTAGCCTTTTCTATGAAGCCGGAGGCTGTGAAGGAAATACAGACAAACAACCATTTTTTATATTATATTAGAAGATTTAAGGTATTTTCTATACATACTACCCTAGTACTACCCTTGTTCGTGAACTTTATTCATGCCAAATCTTACATTCGTAAGTGCGTACAATATGCTTTTACGCTACTACCGTCATTAAGAAAAAGTTTTTTACTTCTTAATTGTAGCATATCTTGTTAAGGTGCGAAAGGAGAACGGGGATTACCTGGTATTCCAGGACGCGACGGAGAACCGGGACTGAGGGGACCACCAGGAATCATTGGAGCTATTGTGAGTTTTACAATTTTGAATGTTATAATGCTTAGGCACAATCAATAACTGAGCGATAGAATGAAATTTCTACTACCTGACTTCGGAATTTCTCATATTAATAATAACAATATTTTAGAAAATATGTGAAAATAATATCTGTCTTATTTAGTCTTGACAGTTTAGACGTTATGGCGTTAGGTAATTGGTTTCCTTATATGTTATCTATATGAAGTGTATAAGCTTTATCATCATTCTCCTGCTCTTATCCAACTCGGAGTGGGGTCGGCACAACATGTTGTCATATGATTTGGCTACGTACGACCGGCCGCCTGCCTGACGTCAACTTACTTTAGTCGCCTTTTACGACACCTCGGTAAGAAATGAGGGTGGTCTATTCTATGCAGCCGGATACCACACGGCACATACCTTAGTCGCCTCTTATGACACCTCGGTAAGAACGGAGGGTGGTCTATTCTATTCTGCCGGATACCACACGGCTAAAAAAGAAGTGTATAAAGTTTAATAGTGCTATATTTTATCAATATTAGAACAGACTTGCGCATTTATGATATAAGTATGGATGTTCTATTAAAAGCAATTTTTTTATTGGTTATAATAAAATTACTATATGACACCAAAAAACAAAATTTTTTAAAATTAAATCCATTTTTCTTTTTTACTCGATCCCTTTTCGATCTCTGTGACCGAAACATGTTGCTGTGTTCTATCTTGTTTATCAGTTCATTACGGAAACACTTATATGCTTCTAAATTAAAGGGAATACCGGGGCTTCAAGGCCCACTCGGATTGCCTGGCATCCCTGGTCAGATTGGACTGCCGGGATTACAAGGTCCCCCCGGGGAGAGAGGTCCCGAAGGACCGCAAGTAAGTTAACTAAATCATATAACCGAAAACCTCTGTAAAGAGTATCTCTTCTTGACTCTTATTCACCGCGAATTACCCAAATATTTAAATATATAAATGTTATACAAATATATCTATTTAAAGGGGAATGAATTCTGAATGTTGCGCTCATTATAGAAGTGGTGAGAAATGCAAGTTAAGATTGTATGGATCTGTGTCCATAAAATCTTAACTTGCATCCCCCCCTCGTTATGTCCGTACTACTACTATTAGTAGTACGGACATAACGAGGGGGGATGAAAATCATGTTACCAAATGACTGTTAAATATGCATGTCGCTGGATATTTGATTAGAGGGAGGCGGAAAAAGAGATGGTTGGATATTGTAAAGTCATCATTCTCCTGCCCTTATCCCACTCTTAAGTGGAGTCGGCACAACATGTTACAAACATGTCACATGATTTGGCTACGTATTATACGACCGGCCGCCTGTCTGACGTCAACTTACCTTAGCCGCCTTTTATGACACCTCGGTAAGAAATGAGGGTGGTCTATTCTATGGAGCCGGATACCACACGGAAGTCCTTAACGGTTAACAGTAGGGACATAAAATTTTGTCAAATTTTTTTAAAAGCTTTTTAACTTGACTCGTTTGTGTTACAGTTAGTTACCTATTCTTGTCAAGAGTGCAGCAAACCATTTTACTCTTATGATCAAATACTGATGAGATATTTTCAACACTTATTAATAATTTAAAGTAAAATATATATGTTCACTATTAAACCAGGGTCTGGAGGGGCGACAAGGGCTGCCGGGACCTCCAGGGTCCCCTGGCTTATCGAACCCCTCTCTGACTATATCTAGTGTACCAGGTACCCCCGGACCGCAGGGGGAAAAGGGACCTGTAAGTATTCTGAAAATTTGAACGTTTTTTTTTATTTTTTTTTAATATATGGGACATTTACACACACGGTCGTCCGTCCCCAAAGTAAGTAACTTAATACTTGTGTTATGGGTGACGGACAACTGTTAGACATACTACATATATAAGTTTAAATACATACTTAAATACAAATACATACCCAGGCTCGAAAAACCAACAATTTGTTTATATAAAATGTTGGCCCTCGGCAGGAATCGAACCCGCGACCCGCGGAGCTGATGGCGGGGTCACTACCCACAGCGCCAACGGGCCAGTCAAATTATTCTTTATTTAAGTTAGTTGGTTGTAAAAACAAGCACTTTCTAATCGTAAAATTATAATGAGCTTTTTTATATTATATTATACCACTGATTCATAAAGATGCTCTCACCGTGAAAAACTAAAAAGAAACTCGTCGGTTGCTCTATTTAAAAATAATAATTTAATGATAACGACTATTTGTATTATCTCCCCTATTGTAACTTTAAATCTCAAAAGTAATTTATCGTTCAACTCGTTAGCTGTAAAAATATATTTTGGGTTTTTTAACAGATGACCTATCATTTTCTTATCCTGTCTCATAAAACCTTTATCGAAGCAATTAATATAAAGTATATGTTAGTCTCTAGACCTGTGATAGCCCAACGGTGAGACCGTGCGACTCTTTCGAGGGGAACACCAGTTCAAACCCGGGCAGGCACCAATGAGTTTTTTTATTAAAACTCATGTGTCTAATTTTTTTTTCTTGGGTAGGTGATTCAAAGTAAACACGCGTTTTTAAGAGCTCTTACTTTTTTATTAAATTTAATTAATTTTATTACCTAATTATACATGTGTTAAGTGTTATTGTACATACCAGCTGAATTTCCTATCTTACAATCCATAATTTGCTATATTGAAATTGAAGCACTGTCACTGATAAGTATTTAGTGGTTGCAATATGGACTCCATACAAAATTCAATTCAAGCTTTAACAGAGCACTTCAACTCCCAGATGGCTGAATTCCAGAAAAGTTTACAAAACAATATTCCTGCTACAAGCCCCACATCAAACATAGCAGCACAGTTTAGTTCTTTTCGAGTCTTTGTATTGTCTGCACTTGAAGGCCTGCAGCAGCAAGTAGAACTCCTTACAAGGCAAGTCGACGGTTTGGAGATGCATCGAAGAAAGAAAATCTTATTGGTTCATGGTATTCCAGAAGAAAGGAATGAGAATACTGCTGATGTTGCTTGTACTTGGCTTTCTAAAACCCTAAAGCTTCCTGATTTACAAGATGTCTGCATCAGCCGAAGCCATCGGCTC
Organism: Morpho deidamia; assembly: GCA_947086505.1. Classification (NCBI taxonomy): domain Eukaryota; kingdom Metazoa; phylum Arthropoda; class Insecta; order Lepidoptera; family Nymphalidae; genus Morpho; species Morpho deidamia. Next base: position 4,495,678 of record CAMTZC010000004.1, on the reverse strand, counting down.
GGTCATCCCAAAGGAGATAAACCCCGGGCTATACTGCTGAAGTTTCATGATCTAGCTCTAAGAAACACAGTCTGGTTTTCTAAGTCCTCTCTAAAAAATACTGGTGTTACGTTATCCGAATTCTTAACCAGAAGTAGACATGAAGCCTTCATGGCTGCTAGACAAAGATTCGGAATTGGCAAATGCTGGACGAGGGATGGATCCGTAGTTGTGGTGGGTCCTGATGGTAAGCGTCATCGTATATTTACTACATCGGAGGTAAATTCTTTACAGTTAGCTAATGTACCCCAGGTGCCCGCTACCACTGTTGCCTCCAGTTCCAGTACTACTGTTCCAAAAGTGGCGAAAGCTTCGCTACCATATCGTTCCAGAAGGATTGTTAAGCGATAAAGCTAGTATTATTACGACTTTTCTGCGCTAACAATTGTCATTAATGCAGCTTCACCATATTTTAGTGTTGCAATTATATTTTTATTTGTATTCCTCTTCATTTTAATTAGTTGTTAATAGTATACTTAGTCTATAATTATGTAGCTGTATTTCATTAATTATTCCTAGTTGAAGGTACTTTAATGTTTATATACATACAAACATTAATTTTTAACATATTTGTTAATTTTTGAATGCAACCTTCCTTTTATTTTATATTTTACAAAATATTTGTGCCGATATGTAAACAAACGTAATGTCCTTTTGACAGTTGTCAGAGACAAATAGCAAGTACGTTTGCAGTCCGTGTCTTTCCGTTACTTGAGTTTTAAACGTTGTTTCCATAGACTACTAACTAAAATATTTTTTTTTTAGTTTATGTAAATTTTGGTTGTTGTAGATTTTAGATAATATAATATAATACTTAAGGAAAGACTTTATATATAAATTTCAACCTTCTTTATTTTTATAAAGCAATCTCGTGTTTTAAGGCTGGCATATGTACGATAGTTGTATATAGAGATACCTAAGGTAATTAAGAATTAGCTCATTAATTATTTATTTTATTATATTATATATTTATTATTATCTTTTAATATATTTATATATTTTAGTATTTATATAATACATTTTATTTTTAATATTATATTTTAAACTATGTGTTCAAACAAAGACAATCTAGGTGATTCAATCTCATCAACCTCCTCCCCAAATGGGTTGAGCAGTGACGGCAGTTTTCTCAGTCTTCCCTCGCTTAGTGAAAATCTTAACTCATATTTCTCAGATGTACTGAAAAATTTCAATATCATTCACATTAATGCCCAGAGTATTCCAGCACATTATCTTGATATGGTGTCAAGTTTTGATAACAATAACATCCACGCAATTCTTGTGTCAGAAACTTGGCTAAAGCCTTGTTTACCTTCATCAACATACTCGCTCCCAGGTTTCAATTTGATCCGAAACGATCGTAACAACCGTACTGGTGGCGGTGTGGCAATTTACCTCCGCTCTCATATCCCGTACTCAATAGTAAGTTTGTCTGAGCCCAACACTAGTAATAACCCAGAGTATCTATTTATTGAGATCATGTTTGGACTTACGAAGGTTCTATTGGGAGTATATTACAGTCCTAATCGTACGGTTGATTACTTTACGTCTTTTGAAATTCTTTTAGAACAACTTACACCGACCTATGAACACACTTTAATAATGGGTGACTTCAATACTTGTCTCCTCAAGGATGACTATCGTTCAACTTGTCTAAAGTCAGTAGTTGATGGAGCAAACATGCATATACTCCCTCTTGTTGCAACTCACACTTTTCCAAATTCTTTGCCATCTCTTCTAGATTTAATTTTTGTTTCATCAATTGATCATGTTGAGAAACATGGTCAATGCGTTGCCGCAGCTTTCTCTTACCATGATCTTTTATATCTATCATACAAGCTTAAGCCACCCAAAGCTAAATCAAGAATCCTTCTCCAGCGTAACTTTGGTGCCATGGATTTAATTAAACTTCAAGAAGATGCCACCAAAATCGATTGGTCTGCTGTCTTGAATGCAGCTACTGCTGATGAACAGGTTGATATCTTTAACACGATGTTAAAACAGCTGTATGACATCCATGCTCCAGTTCGACCAGTCCGTATTAAGCACCTCCCAGCACCTTGGCTTACTGCGGATATTCGTAAATTACAGGAACGAAAAAATGCAGCTAGAGTTAAATATCAACGAAACCCCAGTGACGATAATAGAGAGTTATATTTGAAAGCCCGTAATCGCTGTAACAGAGAATGCAGAGATAAACAACGACGCCATATTCATAAAGCTGTTGTCGAGGAAAACGATCCTTCTAAGGTCTGGAAATTCCTCAAATCTATAGGAGTCGGTAAGGCACGTGAAAACGTTACATCAAACTATCTAAATTTGAGCCAGCTTAATGAGCATTTCTCTTCATCTGTTACAATGGACAGTAACATTAAGTTAAATACAATAAATCAACTTTCAGCCTTATCTCCTCCTGATGTTCCGAATTTTTTCATTAATCAATTTACTTGTTGTGATGTTAAGAAAAACATTTTATCTGTTAATTCAAATGCAGTCGGTTCTGATAGCATTAGTCGTAACATGATCATTCCCATCCTTGATATCCTTACACCCGTCATTACGGCTATTTTCAATTATTCCATTCTTACTGATTCCTTTCCATCGGCCTGGAAAGACGCTCAGGTCATCCCTCTCCCTAAAAAAAACAATCCTTCCACTTTTGCCGACTACCGTCCAATATCCATACTCCCTTTCCTTTCTAAAGTATTTGAAAGATTAGTGCATCATCAACTCAGCCTTTTCCTTTCTCAACACAATCTTTTGAGTCCAATGCAATCTGGTTTCCGGCCTGGTCATAGTACGACTACTGCTTTAGTAAAAATAACCGATGATATCAGATCAGGCATGGATAATCGGAAAGTTACGGTGTTGACATTATTGGATTTCAGTAATGCTTTCGGCACTGTAGATTTTGATATCCTGCTTGCTATTCTATGCTCTCTTAACATATCTCCAAAAGTTATTGATTGGTTTCGTTCCTACTTGTATGGACGTCGGCAGCGTGTTCGTGTACAAGATTCGTACTCGAAATGGTCAATGATCACTGCTGGCGTTCCACAAGGTGGCGTGTTGTCTCCTCTCCTTTTTTCAATTTTTATCAATTCTATTTGTAATTCCATCACTTCTCTCTACCATCTCTATGCAGATGACTTACAAATTTACTCTCTATGTAAATTATCAGATTTACCTTACACAATCGGTACTGTTAATGAAAACCTTCAACGTATTGCACTGTGGAGTAAGAATTTTGGACTACAAGTAAATCCTGAAAAAACTAAAGTTATAGTAATGGGCAGTCCAAAATTAATGTCACATGTGGATTTGGCTGTCCTCCCTCCGGTAATTTTTAACGGCGTTCACTTACCATTTAATGATACTGTAAGAAATCTTGGTATTATTTTTGATCGGTTTTTATCGTGGGCACCGCAATTGAACGAAGTCAGTAAGAAAATCTTTAGAGCCGTGGCATCTCTTCGCAGATTGCGTAATTTTCTACCCATACCTACCAAAGTTGCGCTGGCTCAGTCTCTCCTTTTACCGGTTCTTGATTATGCTGACTCATGTTATCTAGATATCACAGAGGAGCAAATTAATAAGCTTGAGCGCCTCCAAAATCTTTGTATTAGGTTCATATTCGGGCTACGTAAGTATGACCACATTTCCGAGTTTCGCAATAAGCTCAAGTGGCTCCCAATTCGCCTTCGCAGGAATACTCATATTCTTCATCTTCTTTACCGTGTACTGTTCGACCCTAACACCCCTCCTTATCTGAAAGAGCGTTTTGTTTTCATTCGTGACACCCATAGTCGTTCCCGTCGCTCGGACGTGAATTTGCGTATAAAAATTCCTTCGCACTCCTCTTCCTTTTTTTCCAAATCTTTTACCATCCAGGCTATTATTTTGTGGAATTCCCTTCCCCTTAGCATAAAAAAGTCTAAGTCACTTGCAATATTTAAAAATCAAATAAAAGATCATTTTTTAAAAATGGTTGTGTGACTTATTAGCTTGTCCCTTGTTTGTCGTTTGACATCTATATATTATGTATCAGGTATATGTGTATATATATATATGTATATATTTATATATGTTATAGTATATTATATTATTTAGTATATAATCTTATAAATCTCATAATAATTATTTAATTTGCCTTGCCTATTATGTTTTATTTTTATTCTTGGTTTTATCATTAAGGTTGCCTGGAAGAGATCGCTGGCTTAGCGATAAGGCCGCCATTTGTACCTTTAAATTGACTTTTGGTTCAATGTGCTTATATCTTTTTATATATAGGCTAAATTTTAATTTTATGTTTCTTTTGTTTGTTTTTTATATTATGTTTATGTGTGCAATAAAGAGTATTCTATTCTATTCTATTCTATTCTATTCTATTCTATTCTATTCTATTCTATTCTATTCTATTCTATTCTATTCTATTCTATTCTATTCTATTCTATTCTATTCTATTCTATTCTATTCTATTCTAATTGATAATTGCAGTTTATCACAATTCATGCAATTTATCAATTTATCAAAACATCGTGAGGAAACCTGCATATCTCTAGACAATTCTGGAGATATGTGTAACCTACCAATCCGCATTGGAGCAGCGTGGTAGGTCTTAGCTCCATCCCTTTTCTACCGAAACGGAGAGAGGAGGCCTATTCCTAACAGTGGGATTGTAACAGGCCGCTACTTTACTTTTTACTTTTATGTGTTAGTTTAAAATAATATCTGAATATACGAGTACATACTGCGTTGACAAATGTCAACGTATATTTTGTATTTTAATTATAATTGCGCAGTTTAATATTGCTCATCGCCATCTATTAACACTAAATGTAAATAGTTTTATAGACATACTAGGTATTCTCCGTACTTCGTTATCATCTACCTAAATGTTAAAAATATCTAAAAATTATATAATAATTTTAACTGGTTCTGAAAGAAAAACTATTAGATTTTTTTACTATCCAATATATAATATTTACATGCTGCTTGCTAACGCTTAGCGTAAAGCACATAGACAGATTTGTATTATTATCGTAGTATTGATTAACATATACTTATTAAATTCAGAAAGGTGACCCTGGAATCCCCGGTTTCCCCGGTAAAGATGGTCTTGACGGTATTCCCGGAGCACCAGGGCAGAGAGGTGTTCCCGGATTGCCTGCGCCAAATAATGTAATCAACAAGGTAATTTTCAAAGACGAAAGATTATACTTTGTCATATATTTGCAATGTAATTCATATCATAAGTGTGACTTTTCGGTCTGTTGGCGGGCCAATTAAATAATAAATAAAAGGCCACTCAACCTCATATGGTTTCTCGTGAGTGACATGGGAATAAGAAATCTCAGAGTCTTTTAACAGGCGATGGAAAGAGCTATGCTCGGAGTATTTCTGCGTGACCATATCAAAAATGAGGAGATTCCTAGAAAAGATCTAAGTTACCGACATAACTCAATGGTCGAGAAGCGGACATGGCCAAGTGCGGGGCACACAATTCGAAGAAGAATGGACGATAGGGTCACAAGATTATAGCTGATCCCACACCGGAAAACGTAGTGTAGTCAGACCCTCCACTAGGTGTACAGACGACCTCAAAAGGGTTTCTGGAAGCCGCTGGATTCAGGTGGCACAAGATGGTGTGGTAGGGAAGATCTTTAAAGAGACTTATGCCCAAAAATGGGCATAAGTCGTAAAAGGCGACTATGGTAAGTTGACGTCAGGCAGGCGGCCGGTCGTAAAATACGTAGCCAAATCATGTGACAACATGTTTGTAACATGTTGTGCCGACCCCACTTAGAGTGGGATAAGGGCAGGAGAATGATGATTAAGTATGTTTATATCCCTTGTCGTACAAGTCGTACAATAGAGGTCTTTAGGTCCTCTCCCTTTCTTCCGATACGTATCCCTATTGGATATAAAAAATAACTCTATTTTTTTTATGCTTTTATTTAATTAATTTGTCATATTATAGAATCCATCAATTACCGAAAATGACGTGAGGAACATATGCGAAGACTTAATTAGAGGTAAGTCAATATGTAAGACAAAGATTTACATACATGCATGTAAATAAGACATGTAGATAGATGTGAATTTAGTCATTTTTAGTATATTTGCCTAGTGTATATAGACAGATAAGTTAGAGGCTTTTACAAGCCTACTACGACATCTCTCTATTGGAGAGAAGGATTGATGCCTCAACCCATCACGTAAGTCAGTGATGATGATATGTATTCAAAAGATTCTGGTATGGGCATATGCGAATTTCCTTACAATATTTTGGAGATAAGGATTGGAGAATTTACGTCTGTCGTCAGACTTGGTGTAACGGACAGTGACCCCTGCCTTCAGTTCTGCGGGTTCGATTTCCGCCGAGCGCCAACATTTTCTAAATAAACTTCTAAAAATTTTGTTGTTTCTTCGCGTCTGGGTCCATTTTTGTATTTATTTAAAACTATCTAATTAGTGTTATTACCAGTTGCATGTCAACCATAACACAAGTATTATATTTTTATATAATTTTTAGCATTATATTTTTTTTAACATGAAATTTATTTCATAACCAATTTAAAATCTATATGGGAAACTTACAAAAAGTAAATTTATTCGTTTTTATCAACTTATCAACTCATAAATCACATTGACCAAAATGGCGCCTCTTTCACTTTTTTTTTATAAATATATGGGACACTTACACACACCTGTGTCTGTCCCCAAAGTAAGTAACCTAATACTCGTGTTATGGGTGACGGATAACTAGTAGATTATTACATATATAATTTTAAATACATACTTAAATACAAATATACACCAAGTCTCGAAGAACCAACAAATTGTTTATACAAAATGTTGCCATCGGCGGGAATCGAACCCGTGACCCGCGGAGCTAAAGGCAGGATCACTACCCACTGCGCCAACGGGCCAGTCAAGTCACTATAATTGTTTAATTGATACCTATAATTTTGGTATTCGAGACGGTGAAATGTATTCTCTAAAGTACAAATTACTTACTATAACATGTCTTTTGAATGTCACATTGAATAATCAATATTTTATTAAGTCTGTCGAAGAAAATCCATTAACCCTCAACGAAGTTACTTTTAATTTCCAGCTAAAGTTATAAAAGAAAGATCAAATCACTGGAAAGTTATAACAATAGGGAGCGGAATAGGAAAAGTTTGCAAATAGAGTTTCTTTCTTAGTCCTTTTAGGTCACAATGTCCTAGATTTTTGGTCAAGATTTATTTTTCCCCTAGAAGTTCCTCTACTGTAAGTTAGTTAGTTATCTTAAAACAAAATTTAAGTAAATCCTCACTATGATTGTTATAATATGATTATTGTATCAGTTAGTTTAGTTAAAATATATTAGTTAGCCTGTATTTGTTGCTAACATACTGCTGGACATATTGCTCCTTTCTCATTTTGGTTAAAACACGGACTTACCACACTGCCCCAATGTAGATAGGTATTTACACATATCCCAGGTATTTACCAGATATGCAGGTTTTTCCCACAATATTTTACTCAACCGAAAATAGCGGGGTTTGAACCTCTTATATATCTTTAAAATTTGTAAATTCAAATAGCTCTGACTTATACGTTGTTTATTATTTGCTCTTTAAATATACTTTTTTATAAATACTGCTATATCCTATATAAGTATTATTTAATATAGAACCTCGAATATTAGGTATATTAATTTTGATGGAAAAACTCATTGGTGCTTGTTCTTGGCAAGAACCTGTGACCCCCTGGTTAGAGTCACCGGTAAAATCGTCTATGTCAACGTATTGTACTTCTAAATAAGCCTCAAGGACAAATACCAGTAAAATGCTAGAAGTTGTAAATACTCAATTTATTTAATCTGTATGTAAAGAGTATAATAGAAAAATTTATTATATTTTTCTATTATACTCTTTAAACTGTTTTTTTATTTTATTTTACTTTCTATGTTAAATTTTTATGTGGTGCAATAAAGTGTGTTGTATTGTATTGTATTCTATACTCTATGAACAGCGCGATTCCAAGAATTTGCAGCAAATCTTATTATACCGACGGTGCCATCGGGCGATGGTCGACGAGGACCTCCAGGTCGGCCCGGACCTCCCGGGAATCCAGGTGAGATTAATGTAAATTTGTCCTAATCTAGTCTCGTGTTGAACATTTTTGTAATCAAAGTACAATTATTCAATTGTTAGATATATTTTTATTTATTTATCAATGTATAAAATAAAGCGCGTTTACATAGTAACGGCCTGTTACTATGCCCACACCTCCTCTCTCCGTTTTTGGAGAGAAGGATTGGAGCTAAGACCTACCACGCTGCTCCAATGCGGATTGGTAGGTTACACGTAACCCTAGAATTCTTTAGAGATATGCAGGTTTCCTCACAAATTTTCCTTCACCGAAAAGCTTGTGGTAAATTGCAATTATCAATTAGACACATTGAAAAACTCATTGGTGCCTGCCCGGGGTTTGAACCCATGATCGCTAGGCTATCGCAGCTTAGGGCGTTTAAACCAATTCTTTTCTTCATAAAATTCTCATCAGGTGTAGCCTTGATGGACTGAATTCTTTCTTCTTTATATTTATTTACTTTTTTATTTAATTATTATATTTTTTTCATGTAAATACATATTATTAGAAAAGACAAAGAGAAATAAAAAATAGTACATGTACGAAGGCGGACTTATCCCTAAAAGGGATCTAATTTTAATTTATGCTCTTTTCTTCTTCTTTAAGTTTGTAAAAATAATATAATGCATTAAAAAGAGGTATTGTTTCGAATTTTAAAACATGTATTTCTGCCGTTTTGTATATTGATGTAAAATACGAAATAATGACCTATTGAAATATTAGTAACATCCGAATTGCTAGTTTCGAATAATATTAATGCATCCTCTTGCACACTTTAATTGAAAGATAAGTCAATGTTTCTTCATACCCTGTAGAGTCTGATTTAAGGTGATATTATTTAGACTTGGTTATGTTATTGGTGTCTTATTTCACAGAAGATTCTTTTGAGCTGAGCTGTTATAGCCCAGGGGTGAGACCGCCCGACTCTTTCGAGGGGAACACGAGTTCAAACCCGGGCAGGCACCAATGAGCTTTTCTATTAAAATTCATGTGTCTTATTGATAATTGTAATTTATCATACGCTTTTCGGTGAAGGAAAACATCGTGAGGAAACCTGCATATCTCTAGAGAATTCTGGAGATATGTGTAACCTACTAATCCGCATTGGAACAGCGTGATATGTCTCAGATCCAACCCTTCTCTCCAGAAACGGAGAGAGGAGGCCTATTCCCAGCAGTTGGATTGTAACAGGCCGCTACTTTACTTTTACTTTATACTTCTTTTTAATTATTAGCTTTATACAAAAGGAAATCTGTGGCAATTTTAGGGTTACCCGGTGAATCTGGCCCGCAAGGGATGCATGGATATCCTGGTGCTGTAGGTGAACCGGGTAGGCCAGGAATTATAGGACCTAGAGGTGATAAGGGCGATAAAGGTGATCGCGGGCATGAGGGCGTTGGGATTCCAGGATCTGAGGGACCTGGAGGTTTACCAGGTATATTGGCTAATAAGTCACATCACACTCATTTACGAGTAAGTCGTAATTAGCTTAATGTGGTATGAACATAACGATATTTCATTGTTTGTTAAACGATCTTGAAATAAGGTAGTATTTATGGAATCCATTTTCACTTAACACATTATACACTTATATGTGGTATCCGGCTGCATAGAATAGACCACCCTCATTTCTTACAGAGGTGTCGTAAAAGGCGATTAAGGTAAGTTGATGTCAGGCAGGCGACCGGTCTTAAAATACGTAGCCATAATGTAAGAGAGAGGGTGGTCTATTCTACTCAACTGGATACCACACGGTGGGTCGACTTGTCTTAGTCGCCTTTTACGACACCTCGGTAAGAAATGAGGGTGGTCTATTCTACTCAACCGGATACCACACGGTGGGTCAACTTACCTTAGTCGCCTTTTAAGACACATCGGTAAGAAATGAGAGTGGTCTATTCTACTCAGCCGGACACCACACGGCATAAATATAATTTTTTTAAATAATTATTTTATTTTATTTTATTTATTCATTAAATAGTTCGCCAACAGACATTACACTAACATAATACAATAAAACAACATACTTTATAAATATGCAAATTGTGCACGTCCAATTACTGGCAAACAGCATGCATGAATATCCTGCAAGTGCGGATAAAAGGTACTAAACGGATAACAATTAAATCTTAAATATATGAAAACTAATAAGAAATACAGGAGGCAACACTCAATTAATTTATTTATACGTTGATTTTTAAGGTCCGATGGGACTACCAGGTCCTGGAGGAAGAACTGGTGATAGGGGCGACGCAGGACGACCAGGTAAGTATTTTTTTTAATCAAAAATCAAAATCAAAATCTAAATAATAAACAGTTGAAACGTTTAATATTAACATGCTCACGACACATTATTTAGTATTTTGCTTCAATGTTAAAAATATACTAGGCACTTAATACTTCTTTCTTCTCCTTATTTTTACGATTAATAAGCAAAGTAAAAGTTAACTTTTCAAGTTTGTGCCAACCCTATCATTGAAATGTAAGCTATCTTCTAGCCGTATACAATTTTCAAAGTATTATTTAAAGATTTCTTCTGAATTTTTTAATTTACCGTATAGTAATTTAAGTGCCAAGCACTGATTAATTTTAAATTATTTCAATCTCTTGGTAGATGAAAACTTTGTAGTTAAAGTGCATTGCAAAATCACTCTTGTAAAACATCCCATACAAAATTATTATTGCTACGTACACGGATTCGTGGATTTGGATGAAAATACCTGGTGACTCGTTAAATCACTTTATTCAGCATTTCACTACAAAATTAGTGCTTACAGTCCAATTTGAACTCTATGACATATATATTACGAACCCTTTTTGCTTGTTCGATAACAATACAAGATAAATAAAACATTACGTACCAATTTATTTGTCTTTAATTTATTTCTTTACAATCCCACTACTGGGAATAGGCCTCCTCTCTCCGTTTCTGGAGAGAAGGGTTGGAGCTAAGACCTACCACGCTGGTCCAATGCGGGTTGGTAGGTAACACATATCTCCAGAATTCTCTAGAGATATAAGGGTTTCTTCACGATGTTTTCCTTCATCGAAAAGCGTGTGATAAATTTACTTTTTTTTAAATTTATTTCAGGGCCCATAGGCCCGAGAGGACTTCCCGGACCAAGAGGTAGCTGTGACTGCCCTACTATTGGTTATCCTAATGTGGGATATTATGCGTATCCATCAATAAGAAATGATAAAGGACCTTAATTTTATACATTGCGTTACTCGCTAGAAGATCACAAGACTAAATGTCAATATACATTTAGTTCTTCTTAGTAATATGACATATACATAGTATATATTTTAGCATCTCTATGGAGAATTAAGTCTGTTATGTCTGTTAATAGTGTGCCAAATGAATCAAACATTTAAAAGCCATCTTTACTCAAAATTTGTAAAATATTATACTGTCACATTGTAGTTCTAAAACATTTCAAATTTAACTTAAATTACAAAATTATTAATCTGTAAGTAGTTTTAAATCAATATCAGAGTATCAGAAAAAGAAGATGATAGAATATCTAATACGATATTAGAGCTTCATAAACAACTTTATAGAAGACAAGTTAGAAGGTAATATAAAAAGAGGGAAATCAGAAATCGGTTTTATAAGATAGATAACAAAAGAAATGTACATGATATTGTATAAAGAATTGAACCAGAACACTGAATACGTTGGAAGTGCTGAATCAGCTTTCTTGATGAAAGAAAGAGTTAAATTTAACACTGATGTTCATTATATCACTCAGGAGCCAAAAGTTATATTCGTGTAACGAAATAGTAATTGGCTATATATTTAAAACAATTAATCGACGACCTTTTAATTTTCCTAAATTAAAAGGTCGTCGAAAAGTCGATAAGATAAGTTTATATTTTACGTAAGTTAAAGTCATTTTTGGATCGAGGATGACGATGTAAAATTGTTTGCCATAACGCTATACATAGTAGATTGTACAACAATATGTTCAATTGGAAACTTCTTGAGTGAAGTATTTTATGTGCGATATTTTTAGTTTTAATATAAACACAAAAAAAACAGTGTTTTTTGAATTCGTAGTTTGTATGAGAAAATGTAAATTATCGTGTACTTAAGTTTTGTCAATTATATAATAAAGTGATTATATTTGTAATGAGAGTTCTTGTTTCAATTGTTTTACTGATGTTAATTTGTTTTCATCTGCATTTTTCGTAAATAGAGAGTTTATGTGAGTCATCACCAACATTAATATATCCATCATTAACATCAGTTGTGTATTTTTTTACTTCATATTCTGGTCAAGTAGAAATAAATACATCTATACAAAATTAAAAATCTTTATTGCGCATTCACAGTAAAGACATATCTAAATGTAAATAATGCACTCGGTATAAACACTGATAAAACATTCAAGACTCCCACTGATAACTATATAAGAGACTAATTCAATTATTCGCCACTTCTATTTCTCTGACTGTATCAATTTCCGCTTTGCAGAAGAAACACTGCTTGCTATTCAACAGATGCTGCATTATGCATGGCCTGAAACGTATCATACTGCTAAAATTATTCCATCCACATGCCAGTTAAATATTTCTTTATTCAATAAATAAAGGAAATGCTTATCTGCGAATCTCTTTGTACTGACTTTTGCACATTGTGTTAAAGATACGTTAATTTGTTAAACAGAAAAAACTTTACTTTTAACTTTATTTATAAAGTTAAAAAGTAAGTACTTTTAACTTTATAAGTAAAGTTAAAAGTACTTTTAACTTTATTTACAAAGTTAAAAGTAAAGTTTTATCTGGTTAACCTAATGTTGTTAGTATTTATAAAGGTTTCAATTTTCGGAATCTCTCTTTAACTAATACTAAATGTGCATTCTAAGATGAATTCGCGCAACCTGACAGAGGTATAGTCACTACACAGCTTGTATAGTGTTCTTGTGTATTGAATATATATATAATATATGTAATTGTGTATTGAATATTCTTATGTCTAGTGTATATATTGTGACAAAGCCATACGCTATGTCGGTAGGTTGGTAAACAGCTATAGCCAAAGCGGTCTTTAATCAGATCGGACTAGAGACGCTAAATCAATATTATTTCCAAAATGAGGTATAACTACTGGGAATAGGACTTGGAATCTTTTATATGAAGGCACGGAAGTCACCCTTGAAACTAACAATTCTTGAACTATCTATATTAACTACTATTTATACCCGAGACTTAGTGCGCGTCAACCTAAACTTAAATTGAATAAATACTGAAGCTATAATAGAATTATTTTGCTTTCGTTAGTAGAATGTATGTTACAAAATCGTACGATTTTGTCGTTTTGTCTTCTTGGTGATGCTTCGGTTTCGGGGCGACACGATCTTAGAGAGATTGTGGTGGCGATTGTGTTTATTGCTTGTGTGCATTGTTAACGGTGGTAGCATTTTGGGATACGTGTCCTTATGTGTAAGGACTTATCCTGTATGTGTAAGGTATGTGAATTTTGACTGCTTCATACACTTAGCATTACATACCTTTTCTTAGCAAAAGCTGTTTCGGTACTATGGAATTCCGCAAAGTATCGCATGCTTTTATAAATCATCCTTAAATACCATCAATTATATTTATAAGTAAGTTTTGTCAATGGGTTATAATTTACCTGCAGGAATGATGCCCACAAGGTGCAAAGGCCGTGTCAGCGGGTCTCGCGTAGCAAATGGTGCACAACAGGTCTGACTGGGCCCCACTTGAGCCAGGCGTACCTGACGTTGTTATGACATCCTTAGCTGTTTGTAGTCGTCCCAATACCGCTTCCAAAGCTGAGAGCTCTTCTGTAGTCACATCTCCTAGATCTTTAAATATACATATTACGACCAGGTTATGGATAACAAGTATTGCTCCTTTTCCTCAAAGATAAAATTGCTAACAAGGTGTTCTAATTAAAACAGAAAACAGGATGTCACTGTAAAATTAATTACATAAGTCACTTGAATTTTAAGAGAATTTAGAAAGAGTTCTGTATAAAAACATCTGAGGTTATGTAATGATGGGCGAAACAAATTCGAAAAACCGACGGATATTGGGATTCTAAGACCTTACTTTTATATGGAGTAAAGTCCTCATTTGTAGAAAAAAGGTAGCACAGTCGTGTCCAAAATCGTATGGCGGAAATTGTTCACGAAAAGACCTACATGAAGTTGTGCATATCCGGTTGGTAAGGGTACTGTTTTACTGTACACACACATAATTTTTATTTATTATAAGGTCGCTTTGACTATACTAACATCTGTAAAAACTGAAGGGTTTATTTTTGTCTTTTGCTAACATAAAATCGAATCCTTCCAAACGAAATAATGGCTCCGAGACCAGCGCATTTGTTACTTTATTTAGGTGCTGAAACAATGCGTTTTATGATATAAGAAGCTGTAATATATTAAAGCTATAAGCTTTATACTAAAATACTGTCATATTATCACATATCTAATTCAAACAAACTACGCCAGGTTTTTAATATTCATAAGGTGTACTGAGATGTATTTAATATTTAACTTATCAAAGTGAACTTTGCGTGACATAATAAGATATAATGTAAAGCGGCAAGCGTCAATATTAGGAACGTATGTAGTTGTGCTGTGATACTCTCCAGCGGGTCACGGGTTCGAACCCCAGCAGGCCCACCATGAACTCTTATTACAACTCAATTGAAAACGTAAACGAAATTGTTTTGCCTTTTCATACCATGACGTCTTAAAGACGCACAATTTATGTCCTTGCCGAATGAGCGTTCGGTTTTCGTCCTAAAAACATGTGAGTAAAAGAGACAGAGTTAACTTTAGTTCATATAACGTTGTCCTTTTCAAACATTACGACCAATGCAATTCACACTTCATGGTACGGAAAGAAAGCGGTTCGCGGTCGTCGTTTACGTCTTCAATTGAGTCGCAATAAGAGTTCATGGTAGGCCTGCTGGTTGGCACCAATTAATTTGTCTGTAAACTTATGTGCCTGTTTGGTTTGAATAGGTTTGAAATTTATCACATGCTTTTCGGTGAAAGAACACATCGTGAACGATGTTTTCTGCATATCTCTGGAGAATTACTGGTATATGTGTAAACTACCAATCCGCATTGGAGCAGCGTGGTGAGTCTAAGCGGCAACCCTTTTATCCAAAGATGTAAGAGTAGCGACTTATGTCTAGCAGTGAGATAGAACAGGCCGTAGTTGTGTCATTATATATGCAATGTTAACCTCGTCGGGCAGCTTAGGGTCTAACATTCTTATTAAACAACCAGCTACAGGTGCCAACGCTACGTAATAATGCATCCTGTCCGTATCAGGTAGGCCTCGATTTAGCAGCCTTACGAAACTTGTGCTGCCCCCGCCGGGCACGCATACGCGAGATAGTACCGCCATTAGAATCTGAAATTAAAAAAATAAAAAGACCCTTCCATTAGATATTGAGACGATCTTTAAGTTGCAGGCGATTGCTGGATTAAAAAATCCATTGAAGAAATCCATATTTAGTAATGGACGCGCGGATAAAAAAGAAAATGAAGAATATATTTTGTAAGTATCTTTTCGACATTAGCATAATGGGCTAAGGTCAAATATATACCACCAAGACCAAAACGTAAACGGGCGATGGTAAAATTATTACCACCGAATTTTCGCGTACTTTTCACGAAATTTTTTTATTTTTTCATATTTTATTTCATAACAAATGTTATAAAGGTGCCCATTAAAAGTAAGAAGAGCAATATGAAAAAAATATTTTTCTTTATTTTCACCTCCGCCCTATCAAGGGTTAAATTCAGTTTTTATATAAAACTATATTGAGTACACCGTGTTCTTTCTTTATTTCCAATAAGAAATGTTTCACAACAAACGAAACTTTACAAAACACAAAGAGGTAAGTTTTATTTTTGCAAAAAAGGAAATCCAGTAAATCTTTCATTGCGACACAGTGTTCATTCTTCTTTAACAAAAGGATTAGTGTAGGGCTTCCATAAATAATGTATTTTATGATACTTTACTTTATATCACAAAATTTAAAGTCAGGATAAAATTTACCTTAGCTTAGGATATTACAGAAGCAGGTTTTTTTGATGAGTTAATTCAAAAAAATTGTTCCAAACCTACATTTTATTTAAAAGTATGATGGGTTTACTTTAATGGTTTAACCTTTGCATGTAAGCAACTTTTCGGAAACATTTATAACGGTATTAGTATCTAGGTATATATTTCACGTCAAAAACATGACTAACGTAAATTAACTTTTGGGTTCAGATTGAGTTCCCACAAAATTTAAAATGTTAGTATTGTAATGGCATGGTTAACGTTTCATAAAGAATTAAAAATGATTAAACACTCTTTTGTTGTATATCTTTATTGTACACAATTTTACAAATAATTATTACACAGTAGAAAATTAAAATTATACAAATATATAAAAAAGCGTACAAAGGCGGACTTATCCCATAAAGGGATCTCTTCCAGCCAACCTTTGAGAAACTGAAAGAAGAGTAAAATTTTATGAGTAGCGTTTGCAGCATAGACAAGAAACAAACGATAAGTGTACAAAAATACAAGTTCATACAAAAATACAAAAGAAGACAGAAAAAAAAAATATATAGAAGATATATAACTACAAAAATAAAAGATATAAAATATTTTATTATTTTGATATACATATTATATGTGTATACGTATAAAAGAAAATATGATGTATATATATACATCATATGCAGCTCATCTCACGAGTTATGATACCAATCGAGCCCGTAGTGTTTTTTTAAACCTCTTTTGAAGGAAGACAAGGAAGGTGACTTACGGATTGAAACAGGTAATTCATTCCATAGTTTAACTGCATGAACTGTAAATGACCTTGAATAAACCCGCGAAGTACTCGAAGGAAAGGCAAGCTTGAGGTTTCTACCAGATCTTAAGCGACCCTCACTAACATCAGACAGGAAATGGAAACGCTCTTTAAGATAAAAAGGGGCTAAAGGATTAAATAGGACATTGTAAAGTAGCGATAATATATGTGTATCTCTTTTACGTCTGATGGGGAGCCATTTCAATTTATCACGGAATTCCGAAATATGGTCGAACTTGCGCAAGCCGAAAATATATCTAATGGCAAGGTTTTGCAGACGTTCAAGCTTATCCAATAGATCCTCAGTAGGGTCGAGATAAGCAACGTCACTGTAATCTAACAGTGGTAATAATAGGGACTGTGCTAGGTTAATCTTAGTTTTTAGAGGAAGAAAGTTTTGTAGCCTTTTTAATGAATGCAGTGAAGAAAATACTTTGCGACTCACATTAGCAATGTGAGCTTTCCAGCTCAATGTTTCGTCAAAGATAATGCCTAAATTGTTGACAGCATTAGTATAGGGTATAACAGTACCATTAAAAAAAATCGCTGGTACCGTCATGTTCTTTATTTTTGAAATATAATTAGGGCTGCTTATTATTATTGCTTGTGACTTTAGAGGGTTTATCAGAAGACCAAAATTGATAGCCCATTTCGAAATGATAGAAAGATTCCGATTAATCATCTGTATGGCTTCAACTATGTCAGTTATAGGAGCAGATGTATATATTTGGAGGTCATCCGCGTAAAGGTGAAAAGAGCAATTTAAGAGAGACGTAAGGTTGTTTATAAATAAGGAAAATAGCAATGGAGATAAAACTCCACCCTGCGGAACGCCCGCTGTAATTTTATTCCAATCTGAGTATTTTTGATCTACTTTGACCAATTGCTGCCTACCACGCAGGTACGACGAAAACCATTTAAGAGAATTTGGTGCTACATTTATAGATTCGATAACTCCCATTAAAATGTCCAGGTCAACACAATTGAACGCGCTACTGAAATCTAATAAAACAAGAATGGTTACTTTTTGATTATTTATATTAAACCGTATATCATCGGAGACTTTTACTAGCGCAGTAGTTGTGCTGTGTCCACAGCGAAAGCCTGATTGAAAGGGACTGAGTAGATTGTAAAGACGGAGATGATTAGACAATTTTAAATGCACATAATGCTCCAAAACTTTAGAGAGAAACGGAAGAATAGAGATAGGACGAAAGTCAGAACAGGCAGAAGGATTTGAAGTCTTTGGAAGAGGAATTATATGTGCAAATTTCCATATAGACGGAAATGAACCAGTGATTAAGGAATAATTCAAGATATGGGCCAAATAGGGAGAAATAAGATTGATTATCGGAGAGATCATATCAAGACCGATCCCATCACCACCAATAGCCTTAGATTTTATTGTTTTAAGGATTTTTAATATATCTGACGATGTAATATCTCCAAACTCCAAAGGTGGAATGTCCTGTCGGCGATTGAGTAGCAAATCGGATATCACATCTCGTTTTCCGTCTGGGCTCAGTATTACGGGACAGGTGCTGAAGTACTTATTCAATTCGTTAAGATCAAACATTATTTGCGAGTTAACATTCATTTTCCCTATACCTAGAGTTTTCAAAAAACCCCAAACCCTTTCAGGTGGAGAATTTTCAATCTTGCTATGTATATAGCTCCGCTTAGCAGATCGGCACAATTTATTGCACTGCCTCATTATGAGCTTGTAAAAAGCACGATTGTCAGGTGAGGGATCTCGAAAAAATTTTAGGCGAGCTTTGTTTCGCTTTTCCATAAGTGCTTTGAGGGTTGGATTTAGCCATGGCGCTGGAAAATGTTTTACTCGGATAGATTTCGTCGGTGCATGTTTATCATACAGCTCAAGTATTATTTTATTCAGAAAACTAATCTTACTATCAACATCGGTGGCTGAAATAACAGATTGCCAGTCTGCTTTGCAAAAGTCTTCCTTCAGCATATCTTGATTAATATCTCGGTAATTACGAATTATAATAAATTTATGTCTTCGTTTCGGCGGACGAATTTTATATGAAACATATATTAAATCGTGTCTAGAAAAGGCACAAGCATTAAATTGGCCAAACGTATCAATAAAATCAGAATTACTGGTAATAATGAGATCTAGGAGAGAGGGGGGGCCATTGTGAGGGTAATGTGTGGGTTGTAGGGGTAAAATAGAAAGGTTTAAAGAATTGAATAGGGATTGAAGACGATGAGTACGATTATCATTTTTTATTATACACGTATTAAAATCCCCCATTATTAAAATATGTTCATATAAGGGTCTCAAACTCAAGAGAGTTGCCTCTAAAGCATCAAAGTAATTAATGCCTGAGTGAGGGCTATAAAACACGCCGAGTAAAAACTTTTTATGATGTAAGGTTACATCTAAAAAGATATATTCTGGGCAATTGGCAACTGAAACAGATTGATTAACAACTCTGTAAGGAATGTCGCTTCGTAAGTATATTGCTACTCCACCGCCATTTACCATCTTTTCATTTCTGTTATTTAATATGCGAGAGTATGTTCGATCATTCCTAATTAGCAGATATCCGGGCAAAGAATAAAGTGTGGAAGGCAAAGAAGGTTTGAGAAATGTTTCTGATATTAATATAGCGTGAATATTTTTTGATGTAAAAGATGATAGCATATCTGAATGATGAGCTGCTATGCTTTGAGCATTTATATGTATCACATTAAAGTTTTTCGATAAAGAGCTAAAAGTACAATTTATATTTTTTTCCAGTGTCGGTATATCGTTTAAGTCGCTCTCAGCACTGTGAAAACTATCAGACGATGAAGACAGATTAAAATATTCATTATCCGATTCAGTATGAATATTGCAAGACATTGAGCAGTATATGTATTGTAAAAAAAAAAATTAAATGAGTTTTAAATTACAATAAACAGTATATACAAATAATTATCACTTTAACTATCAGTAACTTGCCAGCTGTTCTACATATTAGTTTTGTATAAATATATTATCAAATTCACCAATTTACATTGAAGATAAATATTATAGTTTGTTATTGTTTTTATGGATTTATTATATTTTTAGTGAGACAAAACGACGATAGTATCTATATTATAATGGTATACATTCAAAACATGAACGAAGTATATTTAGGTTTCATAAATGTAAGGAAAAACAAAACGTTTATTAGATTACGTATTAAACAAATACAACAAAGCTACGAGACATTTTGAGTTCATGAATACCCACAGTATAAAAGAGAAAAAAGTAAATAAATATAATGTCAGTAGCTTACTTGTTTAGTTTAGTCTGTTGTATTTATCGACTTTGAAAACAAATAATATTAGCAGTATAAGTGAATAACAATTATTAGCTACACTAATTAAAATATTATTTATACTGTGTGATATCGTGCGTATAAAATTAAGTGTTTACTGTCTAACTTTTGATTGGGCTCGAGTCGGACGAGTTTTTTGGACTCGGGGCTTTTCTGTTGTCGAAGCACTTGGCACAGTTGTTGAAGTGGTAGCACGAACAGGTTCTTTGGATTTATCTTGACGAAGCAAACGAAGTTCGTCCATTGACGTGATTCTATGACGAGAACCGTCGGCACACATAATTACTATTTTTCCATCCGAGGTCCAGCAGCTCCTGATTCCATAAAGTTTTCGAGCTTCAATGAAGACAGAATGTCGCGTGCTTGTCAGAAATTCTGAGATAGTTAGACCACTATTCTTTAACTTACTTTTACTCATCCATACGTTGGTTCTGCTTCGTAAGTCAGCAAAGCGGAGCAATATGGGCCGAGGCTTATTAACATTGCTATGTTTACCGAGTCGCGTACAAGAAATAAAGGATTGCGAACAAATATTTGTGACATTTAGCTTCTCCGTAAAAATTTTAATTACACGATCTGTAAGATTTTCCTCTGTTTTCTCGGGCTCCCCGTGTAAAAGAAGAATTTTCGATCTAGATTTCATCTCAAACCCATCTAAGTATTTGAAGATAAGATTCAGTTGACATTTGAAGTTAGAAACGGTTTTCCAGATCAAGGATTTAAAAGTGTTGAACTCACTTGCAAGCGACGCGATGTCAGTCCTTGGTGTTATGATTGACTCCTCAAATGCAGACATTTTACTAGAGAACATTTCTGCCAATTCATCTATGTTGTGCTTCAGTTCGGAGATTGGATCCATTGTACAGTTGTAACGGTGAAAAGTATAAAGTAAATATAAGGTGAATTCGTAATGTCTTCAAAGGATATAGATTGTGAGAACAGCTGGTGACGTTAATTAGCTTCTGTAGTTCATGTAAGTACAACACAAATTCAATTTACTATAATTAAAAATATATTTTATTTAATCAAATGACGGAAGAAAATTTTGTGCGTGTGTTTACAATGTGTGTTTTTGCATTAAGTTGCGGGTCGCAGCTTCGATTCGCACAAAGGGCAAATATTTTCTAACAACAATTCGCGGAATTTTCGAGAAAATATTTGTATTTAAGTATGTATTTAAAATTATATAAGTATATATATATATATATATATATATATATTTACCAGGTATATATTTACCAGTTATCTATCACCCATGACAGTAGTATAAAGTTACTTTCCTTGTGGACGGATGACCGTGTGTGTAGATGTACCGTATCTTTATTTATTTATTAAATATACTTTGTAAATTAAGTCCTTATGTTACGAAACGTGTGGTAGCAATACTACAATATATAAATGGATCGTAAAAATGAGCACAGGCGCTAAAATGGCCTGGCTTCTGTATGTGATTGCCTTTGCTACTGAGATAAATCAATCCAATTTCGTGAGTGTCCGAAATTGGTCCAAATTATTGGCTCAAGAATATAAACGAAATAGTTCTACTGCTATAGCAGAACATCTGTTGTACACAATACTTAAATTTTCAGTGTTTGGATAGCTTAATACTTTATGCGAGGCAACGTTCAAATCTGATAAACACTAAGTCACACAACATTTAAACACGTAGGCAAAAAAATATATGTATCTTTAAACAACGTGCATAAACAAGCTTGAACCAATTTCCAATGTACGTCATTGCGCCCTGTTACTTTAAATTTTTGGACTGATGACGCCACTCTGACCATGGAGGTTTTGCCAGTAATCACCACGCATGGCTTGCGGGTTGGTGATCGCAGTGCTAATCATGTCGCCCTGATAGTGCTGCTAATGGGCCTTATAAGAAGACTCAGAGCTCCTCAGCGAGCGATGGAGCGGGCTATGCTCGGAGGATCTCTATTTGATCAAATCAGAAATGAGGAGATCCGATAAAGAACCACAGTCACTGATATAGCGGGGCACATAGTGCGGAGAACCGACGGGCGTTTGGGTTTCAAAGTGTTCGAATGGCGACCCCGCAACAGAAAACGAAATGTTGGTAGACCCCTTACGAGATGGACTGAGGAACTCAGTCAAGCGGATTTTGATTGAAGCTGGATTCAAGCGGCAAAAGATCGTATCTTGTAGAGATCCTATGAAGAGACTTATATAATGCAGTCGATGTACATCGGTTAACAAAGAAGAAACATGAGAAGCGCCGCTCCACGTTAGTTTATTTGTACACGTGTATCAAAAGCAGAATGTCATTAATCGTAATTTATTTTGTATGAGAAAATGTTGTGCCGCATGTGTCTTAAAAGGCGACTAAGGTAAGTTGACCCACAGTGGGCTATCCGGTTGAGTAGAATAGACCACCCTCTTTCTTACCGAGGGGTCGTCAAATACGAATAAAGTAAGTTGACGTCAGGCAGGCGGTCGGTCGTAAAATACGTAGCCAAATCATGTGACAACACGCTTTTAATATATTGTGCCTATCCCACTTAGAGTGGGATAAGGGCAGAAGGATGATGAGGCAGATGAAAATGTTGTGCCGCACAACGAACATTTGAAAACTCATATGCGCCGCTTAGAGTGTTAAATTCTTTGTAAATATTTATAATAGTGCCTAGTATTAACTTTTTTTGTTACCAAACAATTTAAAGGTCCTTAAAGTTCTTATTACCTGACATGTTCTGCCCAATAAAAGCTCATTCTGGTTGTTGCTGGCTTCTGGTTTCGTGAGTAATTCTGGATACAGCGCGAGAGTCATTTCCAGGGCTCGTGCTAATCCGTGATAGAGGTCGAAACAAGTCGCGCAAAGTTTGATTTGCCTAGGTTCTAGATGTGCATCTTCGTGTACCCTATCCATCTGATACAACGAGTCAGGTTAAAAAAGCTTTTAAAAAAATCTTTAAACAAAATTTCTTGCCCCTACTGCTGACTGTTGAGAAGTTGCCTTGTCTGGAGCTAATCTGGCAGCTGCATCAGGTCATGCTTATCATAAACATGCATAGTCATCGAAATTGGACCAGTATGTCAAGATTCCACCTTCACATACATACATTGCAAGTTGAATAAAAGCTTTTTAAAAACCATTTACATTATAATAATTGACATTATTATAATATTAAAAGGAAAAACTTCTTATGGGTACCGCCGACCGACGGGGACAGGCGGCGGTTATGTCGGACTCGCACAGACTAAAACGACCTGTGTTCTCCACCATGCTACCGATGGCAAGGACAGGGTATCGTTATACACATTGCCCCCATCCCCGCCGACAGCTCTGATCCCAGAGAACACCTCCTCTGGGTAGGGACCCCCCGAAAGAGAAGTCCCCCTCCGCTAACCCGTGCATCGGGAGCACCAGATGCACATGTTTGAGCATAAGTCCTACTGTGTACATACCAATATTTATTCATTTACAAACTAGTTGGTGTACAAAAATTTGTCTGTGTATAATTTTTTTTTTGAGTAACCTGTATGCTTCTTTAAAGTGCATATAACATCTATAGATATAGATAAAAATAGATATATATAGATAATATAAAAAAAATCACAAATTCAAACAATTGGTTTAGCGGTTAGGCCATGAAAACGCCAAAATAATTATGCGACATTTGCATTTATACTATAAATAGTATGTATATATTTGGCATACGCGAAGTTATTTTTAAGTAATTGATTATATAAGTTTGCTACATTATTTTCATAAATACGATCGGTTATAACATAAAACAATCATGCCGTTTGGGGAAGAACTATCTGCAAGCTACCAAGGATATAATAGCAAAGAGCTAACAATTGATAATAAAATAACCCATTACCTCTTGCATCATGGTGAAGAATTCTGAAAAGGCCCAGTTTAATTGACTCAGTAGCGAGTTAAGATATGCGGCCGATTCCTTTGGGTGTCCTTTCAAGTAGTCCGCTATGCGACTCTGTATAACTTCAGAGGGGCATGGACCTTAAAATATTTGAAATCATTCTTATACCGGATCAATTTTATAAGGACTCATGGAAAATATTATTTACCTAGGGTATGACGAAAAATGTCGTTTATAACGATTTATGGTTTTAATGTACATGTAGACTATCGTTAGTCAGATCGACACTAGCTTTGATATTGTAATAAATTCGATGAAAACTAAATATAATAAACTGCTTTACTAAGAATTGTCTCACTTCGTAGCTTAGCTGGAAGAGATCTCTGTCAAAGGGATAAGTTGACCTTTGTACACTTTTTTATTAAAAATGTTTTTCTTCGTTTTTTATGGTACATAAATAGATAGATAAATAAAGTAGACTTGATTCTACGAGTGAGTGCTGTGAATGGAATCCAGTCTCCACTGCCATTTATCTTATCAAAAATATAATACTGCAATAGAAAAGTTTAAACGTAGGCGTGGTAGCAAAATTTTTCACGTTTTAGCCACCTATAAACGACTTCTTAGATGCTGATGGTTCTCAGACTCTTTAAAGAGAAAAATAGCAAGGTCAAGCGCTTTTATTTAAGTGTCGTAATTTACCGAAACTCTAGTTCTCTAGTTACCAAAGCTCTAGTCTAGTAGAATAGACCACCCTCATTTCTTACCGAGGTGTCGTAAAAGACGACTAAGGCAAGTTGCCGGCACGCAGGCGGCCGGTCGTAAAACCAAATCATGTAACAACATGGTTACCACATGTTGTGCCGACCCCATTTAGAGTGGGATAAGAGCAGGCGAATGATGTCTAACTTACCAAAACATTGACTCATAAGACCAGCATCTACTTTAGCGCCTAAATTGTTCACTGTTGGTTCTCTGTCCCCAAAACTAAAAACATACACTTTTAAAAATGGTGATTTTGTATTTCGGATTTCAATATATGATGGATATAAAATAAATATATAATTTATTTAATTATATCGCTTATCATATATGGAGCAAACCTTTAATTACAATTCAAGATTGCATAAATAAACTACGGAAGACGATGATGATAGTAATATAAAAGGAATTGCGGAAAAAATCTGACTTTGCGTGAAATAAAATTTTATACGACGACTTTCTTTTTCTGTTTGTTATCAATAAAATTTAATTTATTAAGTAAAGCCTAATATATATAATACTTTATAGAACTCTGATTGGAAACAGCTTCAAAAAACCATTCTTTTCATATTTAACTGATTTTCATGACAACTATTAATAGAGTGAAATTGCAATGGGTAATAATATAATTTGAAAAAAATGCAGACTCATGTAAGCTTTGTTCCATTACTCTTTATAGGTGATTTCTACACTGAAGGACACCGATCAATCATATAAGTACGTAACTTACGTACACAGTAAGTACTTTTTTTTAGATTTCACGATATTCTTTCTATAGAAAAATTACCTTGCCGCTAAATGGGGCCATTGTCTGTGTCGATAGCCAAATCCTGTTCCGTGCCAGAAACGAACTAGCACCCAATTGGATTGTGCCCATGCACGGTTCTGATAAGGACGAACTAGTTCTTCCACCATACACATCTGTCTATATAGGTATATAGGTTTGACTCTGATTGTAAACTTTCACATAAAATTAACCGCATGCTTGATTAATATTAACTACTTTTTACTAACATTATACATGAGAATTAAATTTTGTTTGTTGCTTTGCTACCACAATATATTATGTTATATTTTATATCTTGAGTAGTAATCGTTTGTTAATGGATGTCTGTTCCGAAAATAGACTACATGCAATTGTTAAATGGTCTAGATCGTGGCTGGTATCGATTTCCGTCTCATTTTTAACAAATACTGACTGAAAGCAAATAGTTTTGGCTATGCCCAATTCATAGTTAGACTACTTCTCCGTCTCTTAACAAATGTTTCCGTTAATTTTCCGTATTTCGTCTTATATCCGACATATTTTCTCAGAAAATCTTTCAGTAGCATGTCGACTACTTCAAATTATAGATTAATTCGTGAAAACTTTCAAATTTATTAAATTTTACTTACTGCTTCAAAGGAACTCGTTCGATAGCGCGCATAGTTGCCGGTTGTGTGGCAAAAGAAGCCAGAGTCTGTACTAGAGATTCCCGTGTACTTGCTAGAACTATTCGCGGATCTGCAAACTCAGCACAAAGAAACGCCGCACACGATACAACTAGTTCATCCCATTCTACAATTATGCTTTCATATAGTAACAATCTACAGTTGAACCTAATGTCTTTGAATAATTGGAAACTTTGATACCTGGTATTTGCTGAACCTTTATAGTCGGATGCATATAAAGTCTGAGCGTATTGCATAGTTCTAACATGGCATCCACATGGTATTCTGGTACGAATGCAAACAAAGATTCTGTAAATTCGGGACCAGTGATAGCTATAAAGGAATAAAAAATTGTTTTAACAAATACAGCATTAATACAAATTCTACATCATAGTTAGGCGTTTAAATTACTGTAAAATAGATTAAGCTAATTATACGAAAAAGATACGGTAAACGAATCGAAAATTCAAATTAATAAAACAATACTTACGATTTATAGGTTCTATTTGCGTATTAGAATCAGTTCTTGGTGTAGCTGCTCTTGATTTGGGTGTCTGTGGACTATTAAGTTATTGATCAATATGTTATTAATAAATATATTATATATAAGGTAAATAAAGTAGCGCCCATTATAGAAAAGATGAAAAGTGCGAGATTAAGTTGGATATTTAATGAAGCAGAATGCCGAAACGGTGAAAATGGAAGGGATATATGACTAGGAAGCCGAAAAAAATGAAAAGAATTAGAGTACACTAATGACAGAAGAGAATAGAAGATGAAACATATTGTGCCGACGGCAATTAGAGTTTGATAGGGGTAGGAGAATGATGATAATAAGTATATATTAGGTAATATTGGCAGAAATTGATATACAAAAAAATTGTGCTCTAATCATTATAATTTTGTACGATGCTCTGTTTCGTCTTTATATCAATTGCGTCGGTTAGTATTTCAATATATCTTTCATAAGATATCGTTATAATATTGATTTACCTTTGGTCAGAACTAGATGTATATTCTAACTGAAGTGACGCGTAACTTTGCCCTCCCAAAAGTGAGCTCTTTCCGGGTAATATTTCTTTACTCGCAGCCTGCATATAAAGAAAGATATTTAGCTTCAAGTAATAAAGTTAATGTACACACAGATATGATTTATTAACTCACGTGCAAGTGAGCTGCGTAGTCAGGGTCAGAGGCTACACGCAACGAGTGTAGAGAACCTGCGAACTGTTTTGCAAGTTCCGACTGCCGTTGTTTAGTCCACACAGCACCGATTACCCACGCCATTTGCAGTGCACTAGAATCCAGCTTTTCCTAGATATTTAGACAGATACATAAAAATAAGCTCAAAGCTATAAAAGCTTGTTTGTACACATAATGATAGGAAGGAATAAAACATAGGAAAAAAAATAAAACGAAAGAAACGATTAAATCAAACGATAGACATTTGAATGATAAAATTAAAATCAATCGCAAATTAAAAAAATATTTTTGAGACAATAATAAATTTCTTTTTTTTTAATTTGTTCAAACAAACAATCTTGCATGTATTTCTAAACACCTCTAATATAATAATATAAAAAAACACTTACCTCGTAAACACTCTTAGATCTGTCTAGTTCTTTAAGCATGATTTTGAAAAGATCTATTTTCTTTTGATACTCCTCAGTTCCTATAGCTCCTCCTGCAAAATGCTCTTTGGATATTTTTACAAAGAAAGTTTTATGTAAAACTGGTTTAAGAGCTTTAGTTAAAATTGTATTATGAAGTTTAATAATCATAATTGTGATAGTAAAAATTACACATAACTTTCTACCAAATGTTCCAGCCAGATGTATAAAAATATTTGATTCACTGAGAAATTGAAAAATAAACTACAAAGTACTAGACTTCAAGACCTCCTGATAGTGCTTGAAGTTCATATGTGACAATTGTAATTCTGTGTTCTACATCATGAAGACAGTCAGCTAGGTCGAGTTGATTGTCACGTAGCTCACAAAGCTGAAATATATGTAAGTATTAAGTATATGTAAAGTAAAGTAAGCAATAATTTGATCATCGCAGACTTAAATATACAGTAACATAGTATAAGGTGGAACACTTAATGGTAAGGTTTTTAATTATTTTTAAATACAATTTAAATTTAGTTAGATTATTGTGCTCTAACGATCATAAACAAAATCAGCATTAAAAATTAGTTACAATCACAACGAAATAAATTCATTGATTATTATTTCTATTAGGAAAAGTTGTCATTTGTTTGTCATTGAATTTGTTTTGCTGAAAGCATATTTAATGATTGCTTCTTTTAATGTTAGCAAAATCTTCCGATTTATTATAATATTCTTGATTGCACTTACTCTCTCAGCATGTTTGATAGCTGCACCATGATATAATGCAAGTAATCCATCGAGAAGTCTTAAGTATGCATTCCTATCATCAATGGGTCCAGCGCCTGGCATCATAGATCTCGTACCTTTTAGGGCTAAAGCTGTTTCACCAGTTGTTCTGGAATATAAAGATCTCTTATATCCAGTTAACGTTACTGTCTTAATGACTACATATTTTGTAATTTATAGACGAAGGCGTTAATTTCCGGAATTCCATAGTATAAAGTGAACTAACTATATCAAAGAATTAATAATGCCTATCATAACTTTGTACATATTTTGTATTTTTAAAAGCTTTTACTTGGTTTGGATATATGTGAAGTGGAATCTTGCAAGTTAAATTTGACACACTACCCGAGGTCTAATTGAAGTTGACCTACTCGTCCAGTCCCGATGATAATGCATGTAAGATGAGCATGACCTGATGCTGCTCTAGACAAGAGACTCCTCAAGGGTTATCAGCAGAGTCATGAAATTTTCCTTTTTTCGGATTATTTATTTTCAGATTTTAATATTATTTATTTTCTAATTTCAATCAAATTTTATTTTTAAACTTTGATTAATTTGAAAAAAAATGAAGTTATTCTAAGTAGCATTTAACGAAAATATTCATTATATGGGAAAATGTAGTCAGTAGTTAATTGGGATTTCTATCATCAATACATAGTTTTAATAGTATTATTAGTTCCGTTATATATTGAAAATTGAAGCTTGTATGTCAACTCTTACTCCCGAAAACTTACAGGTTAATATTTAATACCTGTTGGGCATAGGTGCCATGGGCGGATGCATGAACCGCGCTATTGACGATATCACTTGGGGCAAAGTAGCTAGACCCGGTGATCCAGCTGCCATTTCACTTACTCCTGACGAGTCAATATTCTATTAATATTGTAAATATGGTACTAAAACATATTAATATTCTAATGGGCAAATGAGTTTGTTGGTAATTCTTTGATGTCTGATGGAGCAATGTATTGATGTCGTTTTCGAGTATAGATATGTATGTAATAATTTTTTAAATATTTACATAATAATTGTAATATAAATTATATCCACCTGTAAATATTATCAATATAATCTAAATTCTAGTGCCTCTGAAATCTATATTTGAATCTATAATTATAACCCTTTATACTATCGTACGCCGGTGTCTAACAGTCTCAGAAAAGGTTTAAGAAATATATGTATACTAGCGACCGTTTCTTTTATTAAAGAATTCCCAATCCCTTACATTATTTGGACGAAATCACGACTTAGCGATAAGTCCGGCTTATTGTATTGCTCAATTTATTGTATTGTATGTTTTTTCCCATCTCACACATGAAGGCTATTGTAGTATTTATTTCTATATATTACGATAAAGATAATTATTATGTTATTATTTATAAGGAAACCAGATACCGGTATCGATGCCTCCTGCCCTGTTGTAGTTTGGTTCGAAGCTTTGTATAAACATGTTATCCTCACCCAGGACATTGATCAAATCTTGGCTGAAATTGATATAATTTTAATTGATAAGGTATTATTTATACTCACAATAATTAATTTTCATATTCTCAAAATATATAAGCCTTTATAAAAATAGGCTATATAAGCCTGTTTTTTCTTCTGTATATCCTCTATGATCTCAATATCATAAAACGAAAAATCTTAATAACAAAGCGCAAAATATAGTTCCAACAAATAACCTCACCGTGACAACTACTCAGACTGAAATCTATGTCAAATTATGATATGGAGACCGTAGTTTCGTAACTGAATTTAATAAAGAACTCTTGTGTTATATATAGCTAAAGGTCTATGGAAGTTTGTTTCAGCAAATACCAATATATACATGAGGGATATCTCCATATCAAGTGCTGCATTCCGTTCAAGTTTATTGTTTTTCAAGTCGACATACCGTAAAGTTCTTACAAGAAATGGTAGAACTCCCCCCAGTCGATCAACGTTGTAAAAGTCTAGTTCGCCATCAATAAAAGTTTTTGCAGGTATGTGAGGAGGATTATTGCTAGAAATAAAGAATAAATCATATAACAATTTCGAGGCTAACATGGTTCACGATAATATTTCTTCTTCGTTTATTATTAATTAATAGAACTCAAAAGAAAAAATATAATCCTTATAAAGACAATTTTTTATATCATCATCATTCTCCTGCCCTTATCCCACTCTAAGTGGGGTCGGCACAACATGTATTAAACCTGTGGTAACAAAATTTGGCTAGGTATTTTACGACCGGCCGCCTGCCTGACTTCAACTTACCTTAGCCGCCTTTTACGACACCTCGGTAAGAAATGAGGGTGGTCTATTCTACTCAGCCGGATACCACACAGCGGAAAGACAAATTTTTATATGACAGCATTTTTATAGTATCAATTTCACTATCATAGCTTGTTGTTCTTGGATCAAAAGTTTGTCACTTTGTAGAGTATAAATAGTCTTATATGTGAATCGTTGAATGTGTGTGGAATTGCATCTTAGGTTGTATAGTAATGTAGCTTGAATATCACACAAAAAATTCTTGCAACAATGATCCATGGAGTTAAATCGTGCGATCTGTTACAACCCTTTTCAACATGGGCATATATTGCAGACATATTGTTACCCAATTGGGGTCAATATAAACTGTCGATCAGCAATATAGGCCTATAAAACTCATACATTTTTCCGAATTCAGTGAATTCTTGTGATCTAGTCGACTTTTTGCCCAGCTACGGACGGCTGTCTTCAGCAATAGACTAGTGACCATCTACTCCGGCTCCAACCCGCTAAAAGGGTTTCGCGCAAAAGTAGTCCAAATAACAGTAGTGTTTAGATTAAATTAAAGTAATATTTTTTATTATGAAATTTAAGTTAATAAGTTCAGTTTGTGTGTTTATTTTTTATAAACCAAACTGGACAACCTAACAGATTGTATGTGATGGCTTTTAACAGCATGATATTTGAGCTAATAACCATATTAAGACTATAATTCGAATAAGTTGGTGCAAAACAAGGTATACAAGTCTCGACTAAAGTAATTCGGGACAACGTTAGATAGAATGACATAATAGGTCGCAAGTTTTAGCTATTAGATTTTTTTCTAGATACAATAGGCTAAATCACTCGGCATTTTGTATAACAGGATATTGTTATGGTATTATTGAGGTAGTTTAAGCCATTTATGTCAATATGTATATAATAGACAAAGTAGGAACCGACATAAGCTTGCGACTCCTACTTTGCGCTTAGCATAAGTACGTAAATCGGTTATGAGTTGGGTATAAGATTCTAAAATAAAATTCCGCAATAGATTTTGGCCTTGCCATTACAACAGTTTAAAAACACTATTAAAGAGGGCGGATACAGAAAGCCTACTATACTGTTGAGGATTGCTTATATGATAAGAATGTGTGGATATAGCTGCACTTCTTCCCTGTACAAGACAGTAATGACTAAATGTTACTAGTTATAAGATTGATATTTTAAAAAGAGCAACCGCCGAGTTTCTTGCAGGCTCTTCTCGGTAGGAACAGCTTTCCGAACCAGCAGTAGAGTTGACGATTCAAATGCACTTGTTCACAAGTTTACTTGAATAAAGAATATTTTGAAATTGAATATGAATTTGAAAACATGTACTTACGGGTTGCCTAATGGGTTTTCAGCCCACAGATGTAGAATAGCCGCAAGTAGACGAGAATGGCAGCACCAGGATATAGCGGGTGTGTTACGAGATACATTAAACAATCTCTGTAAATCATAAGTAATTATAGTTGTGTCGAGGTGTCGTAAAAAGCGACTAAGGTGGTAAGTTGATCCACCGTGTGGTATCCGGTTGAGTAGAATAGACCACCCTCTTTCTTACCGAGGGGTCGTAAAATACGACTAAGGTATGTTGACGTCATGCAGGTGGCCGGTCGTAAAATAAGTAGCCAAATCATGTGACAACATGTTGTGCCGACCCCACTTAAAGTGGGACAAGGGCAAGAGGATGTATGTAACATATCTTATAGCTTCTTTGCGTATAAACCCTTTACTATTTTTTTTGACAAAATATTTTAACAAATTTAGCCAAAAGGGTAAATGATTTATTGCAACATTTTCCGAAATCTATGACTATAACCGAAAATAATTGTTAAATTTTCTCTATAAGTTACAAACAAATTTAGTACGTACAATTCTGTTTCATGCGCAACCATTTAATTTTCAGTTCTGTTCAGTTTTATACTTCAATTCTCCTCACTCAATTTTTAATGAAATGTATTGCTAATATCGATACAGGTACAAAAGTAATAATAAAATTATTTTGCTATAATCCGCGATACATCGTATCGATGTATCGATGTATCGCGGATTATAGCAAAATAATTTTATTATTACTTTTGTATTATGGATCTCCGCAAAGTAACGCCTAATTCTATAAATTATCGATACAGGTATTGCACAATTCACTAGTAGTTAAAGCATTGGATGAAGTAACAGTCAATTACGGTTTCGTAGTTTCTATTTAGAGTCGATCTTTTAAGGATGCTTCGTTTGCGAGTTAAAACGTATTTTGAAATTGCTTATTGTATTTACTCTTAGACGTAGTATGTACGTTATTGATTCTATTAACTAACGCCGCATAAATAAGGATTTCTAACCTTGTTCAAGAAGATAGTGATATATATATCACTTTTCAGCATAGTTTATTCTCTTGTCTCGGAAAATATTTTGTTTAGCTTTAATGATTGTTACAGATTGTTTTTGTATATTGAAATATTTATTAATGAATTACCATATCCAGTATGCAGTTGTCCATAATGTATCTTCTAAATTTTTCCAAAAAAATCTTTCTGGTAGATGGTACCATATTTGTACCATCTGTGTTATCGAGTAGCATGAGGAGGAACTCTAACTATAAAAAAAATATTAAACAATTGTAAAGTATGATATAAAAAAAGAAAAAAGAATGCGTCAAGTGAATATATGTGATTTATTTAAAATAGTAAAAAAATGGAAAGAAACAAGGGTCGATTTGATTGTTTGGAGTCGAGTTGATTGGAATTTGCAACGAGTAAGGGAATGAGTTTGTGCAGAAAAGAGTTATTTGGGTGGAAAGAAAAGGAGCGGCATCTAATTCGGACAGGTTTTAAGTAATATGATAGAAAAGAGTACATTGAAGAGCACAAATAAAAGAAAAATAAGCACATAATGTAAATTAGGGGTTTCATTGTCTTATAGGGTTCGAATGGTAGTTACCCACATAATTAACTCAACTTTTAATCGTTACATGACTGACATTTTAAAAATCATTTTATTAACTCACTTTAGGCTTTAGTTTTAAATATTCGTGGCGTTACCTGAATTCTTTCTAGAGGTGCAATAGCTTTCGTAATTTTGTCACAATCTTCCTTATACTGAGCTTCTAATTTGCCATTGCTATCAGGAGGTGATTGCAGTTTGTATATCTTTTCTGAAATATGAATTATAGTGAAATCTTCGTCAAGTGAAAAAAATATTTACAGTAGTAAAGTTTATATTATCATATCGCCAATTTAAAACCTTATCGTGCTAAATATTTATATTCCCCTCATATGACCCCCTCCCCCTTAGAGCGGTCGATCGCTGGTAAAATAACTCGCAACAAAATGAAACTTTATAAGGCAATCTTTGTATAAGAGCTATAATTTGCCTCACTCCACTTCTGAGATACTCAACCTTTGAAAACCATTAATTATTAAAACAATATAGCCTAGGATTTCATGACCCATCTGTGTAGAATCCTGACTACACCCTTGTATATAATATATTCAATATAAATTCAAAATATTCTTTATTCAAGTAAACTTGTAAACAAGTGCTTTGACTCTTCAAAATCTACTGCTGGTTCGGAAAGCTGTCCCTAGCGAGTAGAGCCAGCAAGAAACTCGGTGGTTGCTCTTTACAAATTAAATTCTTATAACTAGTTACATTTGGTTATTACTATCTTGTACAAGGTAGTGGAGTAGCTAAATCCACGCATTTTTATCGTCTATTTAATCCTCAATAGTATAGAAGGCTTTTTGTATCAGCCTCCCTTTAACAGCGTCTTTAAACAAATTTATCTCACACGTGTCCAATCATAGCACGCGAGGATCGCCACAAGAGGGCGGCACCAAATAAGTTAAGGAAATTAAAATTTTCGGGACAAAAAAGCCGCGCTAGCGCCCATTATTTTTTTTTTTTTCTTGTGGAGTGCACATATTTCCTGCAAATCGCCTGTGTCTCGGGATTAACTAAACCAGGAAAGCGTGCCTCATTTCTTTCTGAGCCGCTATTTTCCCATAATCATCCCATACTTCCTTTTCCATCTAAGATCCCGTCGGAACGTAGCGCATCAGCCAAGTTCATCGTGGCTATAAGCCAAGAACTACGTAAAACATTATAATGGACAGTTTCAGATTGACCACAAAAATCTTTTCTAGTACCATAGATTGTATGAAACTATATTTATAACTTTAAACGTACCAATAATAGAAATTAGTAAAATACCTGTGTCTTCTGGTGCAAATTCTGAACGTTCCAATATACCTTTCTCTGCTATTTCTAAAATTGAAATATAAACAGAAAAAGTATGTTTAGAATCTTTTTTGTTTCAATTTTTAATTCAAATAAGAAGTTTAGAAGGTTACCTGCAATTCTAGGATCGGTTTCTCCTTGTACAGAAGTCGGGCGCTGCCACCAAGGCTTCCGTATGACCGAACGTAAAACGCCATCATCCGGGCATTTTACGTTCAGAAAGTTGTCGAATCTAGGAAAATTTAGAAATAATATGTCGCAATTTATAAAGCAGAATAATGCACATAACGTGTAATTATAAAATGATTTAATTCATTGCCTTCTACTTACGTTATTTTGTTAAAGAAAACGTATTTCACAAGGTAGTGCCTTGTTTCCCGATGCTGCATGAGGCCACATAATACATAAACTCCCTCGATTTGTTGATTAAAGCTCATATCCTTGAATAATTCAAATTCAAATTCAAAATATTCTTAATTCAAGTAAACTTGTTAACAAGTGCTTTCGAATCGTCAACTTTATAGCTGGTTCGGAAAGCTGTTCCTACCGAGAAGAGCCAGCAAGAAACTCGGCGGTTGCTCTTTTTAAAATATCAATCTTATAACTAGTTACATATAGTAATAAGAATATTAATTTATATTCAATTTAATATAAATTAGAGATTTTAGTAATGATTGGTTTTTTATAAGAATAAAAGACTTTAATTTTAATAATTGTTATTCAGTATCGAAAACACGATTATTAAAACTATTATCTACATTATAAATTACTAAATAATAATAAATGTTGGTTAAAATCTTTATCCTACGATGATACTGAAAATCTATTAAGCGTCATACAATAATAATACACATACCTGTCAATTATATTGTCTAATACAAATAAAAATAAGTTATAGTAATATTAGTAATAGTAACGTAGAATAGATTAGAAGTATCAGTATAGATAGTTGTTTTTAATTTGCTTGTTTGTTTTACATATTGCTTAGGAACGTTGCATTTTTGTGTTTCTGCGGAGGTCCTAATAACTGCAACACAGTTTCAACTAATGCGGTTATTATGGTTTCAAATTGTTATATGTATGCCTTTTTTTCTTTTCCGAATAAATAAATAATTATTATAAATGGATTTACTGTCTACCAAAGCAATTTTTTATGATATTTCGTACTGGACTAAAATTAACCTAATTAAAGAAAATAGAAAATATTTCAGCACAAGCAAAAACTAGAGAAAACTATAGAAAGAGTTATTAAAGAGTTATAGAAAGAGTTAAAGAGTTATATTAGAGTAGGGGAGCGAGTCTTAAATGTTAAATCGAAAAAAATAGAATGCTACCTATCTCTCTCTCTCCCTCTCTCTTTTATTTGTGGTTAGGCACAGACAAATACGGGTTTCCAATCCGACGGGTTTCATCTCTTATTTATTGGACACAAGCACTCACAGGCCTATGTATAGCTTCCCTACTCTACGTATAATAGCTCTATGTCTATTAGCCAAACTCAAAAGCAATTCTTATATGAAATCAGAGAAATTGTTACCGGTGGTACTAAATCATAGAGTAGACATTCTCTAACAACGCAATGTTCCAATATATCGCACAAGGCAGCTTCTTCTAGAAATATCCATAGTAAGTTCAACAAACTTGCTAGTCGCGATTTGGATTGCGATAGAAGTTTTTGCGAAAGCCCATACTGAAAATTTCATGTTTTTATACTCTGCTTTATTATCTTTGGTTAGGTTATATAGGTTCACATAATGTTCAAGTATCAAATATTTGCAATATTTACTTTTATTTGCAATATTTTTGAATTTGGAATCTTACAAATTTTTGTTCCTTGACTTTTTGATAAAATTCCACAGCAATTGGTTCGGGTCGTTGACCTTTTGCCTTCAAGCCTAGGGCTCCTTTAAATCTAGGCAGTAATTCTGCCACTACAACATACGAAGATTTTAACACCGGACACAACTCCGCAACCACAAGTCTTGCGAGGGACATTAGGAAAGCCTGAAAGTACATAAACTATTCAAATCGAATATATCGGTCATAGATCCAGTCCAGGTCATAGATACAGTAATAATACCTTATTCGACATTTTCTTAACTTCAACGCTTTGTGTATCTATGCTGTGTGGTGAAGCTCTCGGACTGTAGACGGAATTCGAGCTATGGATACGTAGAGGCACTTCCTCTTCCGCTTTCGATGTTTCAGACTTTGCCTGAAGTTTGAACAATAGTTAATGAACTGATTATAATTAAAAAAATTTAACAGGCAGACAGACATCAGTATGGATTTAAAAAAATCCATACTGATGTCTGTCTGCCTGTTAAATTTTTTGCAGACAGACATCAGTATGGATTTTAAAAAATCCATACTGATGTCTGTCTGCCTGTTAAATTTTTACAGCTTATGCGGTGGACCAAAATTAATAAAATTTTTGCTTTTACACCGGGGTAATATAAAGGAAAAAGAACCCGCTTTTCTTACGCTTTTCTCAATGATGCAATACTTACTACTTATATACGTGTGGCAAAGACATATTGCATTATTGAGGGTGCTTAACCACTTAATCCGGTGCGTACGAATACATTCAAATTTAAAAACTAAGCTTTTAATATTCGTTAATACGAGTGAGACAGTAGTATTAAGCCTGACAAAAATTTTGCTGATCTCAACGGGTAACCGAATATTTTTCTGGGGATATTTATATACTTAGTTATCTCATAAATATTGTGAATGTACAAAATATGCAAGTATATTACATAATATAAATGAACATATTTAACTGAAATAAACATAATAATAAATATGTTGATCTATATAATTAGATAAGATGTCTTTATTATTTTGTATAGCGAATAAAAAATCTTAACTGAATTATAGTTTTATATTCTGTTATATGAATTTCCACAAAATTTTCCACGTTGAAATCCAACATATCTCTATGATTTGTTTGTCTTTGTTTATAAAAAAAATAATTCAAACTCGAAGCTTACTATAGTAAAACATACACATATTTAAAAAGGTTTATTAAAGTTTAAACCAGTGGAGATTTACCTTACTACTCTTGGTTGTTACTGATGATGGCTTGAGGTCAGATAGCTGATCTAGTTCATCAATCAAAGCATCCAGCGATTTTAAAAGTAAAGTGGCACGGGCGCATTCCCGAGTTGGTGCTGATTGTATAGGAATAAAGCCTTCTACAGGAAAGCTAAAGACAAATTATTAGTAAGCAAAGAAAGACAAAATTTAGCAAGAGAAGTACTACGAAAATTTAAAGCGCTGAAGGCTTCGTAAGAGTTTATATGCATATGGGAAGATCATTAGCGTACCTTTTCATTCGAAAATTGCTATTGCATATTAATATTTAAAATACGAAGGTATGTAAAATAATAATAAAATAAATTAATGTTAATGGGTTGGTCCTTTTACATCTGAACGAAAACACGAAAACGAATGATTTTTGGTCAGGAGACAGTTCAGGAGCTGGATGAATGATATTAGCTCTTTATATTATGGTACTAAAATCTATGTAGGTGAAGTCGATCCTACAAGCTCGTCTTATAATATTGTTTTTATTTAAGTACACTAAGGAGTTTGATTTGCTTAATAAACAAGATATTATACAAAAAAGACATAGGATCTAGAAGGGGCATCGTTTAAAGAAAATACGTAACTTAATTGAAAAATGTAGATATCTATGATATCTAAAAATTTTCGAAATTCGAATTGACAAATTTAGAAAAAGTTCCAAAGTTTTTTTATCATTCTTTTTAACTATTTCTATTTGAACTAAGAATAAAAAGCAATCATACTATATTAGAATAAGTTTGTTATTAGTATATATAGATTGTGGCTAAGTAATTTAAACCAGAAGCACAATTTAAAATGTACGGGCGTATACTAACATAAATGGTAAATGTCCGAAGTTAGCATAGAGATGTTCTTGCATTGCTAAAGAAACGGCAGGAAAGTATGCAAGGCCGGATCCTCGGTTTATCCGGTTGAATGCAACTCCGAGTGACACACCATTTCTAGAATTGACTTAAGTTTTTAGGACTTACGAATATGGCTCCTTGAACTTTAAATCAAAGAAATAGCTTTTATGACACACTAAAGTTTGTAATGAGTATATGGGACATATTATATATACAGACAACACAGACAAGTAGAGACAATGTCAACAAAGAGATCATTTATCGAATATAACCCGGATGGAAGGCATCGAAAAACGTCATGACTTTCTTTCTATATTATATAAATGAACCCAATATATCATCTGTCCCAAAGATGGCACCTATGCTCTGCCCAAATTCATAGTTTTTATTAATAAGGTACCGGTAGTACTCCAAAGTTCCTTTGTCCAAATCTATACAGGATCCTATGACGTCACCGGGTAGCCACGGCTGCCCGTATGGGGAAGTTGCAACATTCCACCGTCTTACTCTGCCACCGTCGTAAGCATATGAATGAGCCGTGTCCCCAACTCCTGTGTCCATTGAAAACTGACAGGACCCAGTACACCATCCGACCTGAGCAGAAAGATTGGTAACATATCATCAGAGAGCACAATAATAGGCAAAGCAAATATTATTCGTTTCAAATTTGTAATCAAATACCACCTCATCATTGTACCGCACTCTAAGTGGGGTCGGCACAACATGTTACAAACATGTTTTCTCATGATTTGGCTACGTATTTTACGACCGGCCGCCTGCCTGACGTCAACTTACCTTAGACACCTTTTACGACACCTCGGTAAGAAATGAGGGAGGTCTATTCTATGCAGCCGGATACCACACGGCGTTAATCAAATACCTCCTAAAAAAGTCAAAATGACAGAAAAGGTAAATGTAATATCTAAGACACTAAGGTAATAATAAAATTGTTTTTCTATTATCCGCGATAAAGCAAATAGAAAATATATATAATGCTAGATGTAGCGTGGACTATCCGTTTTCACACCCGATACATGCAGAATTTGTAAATGGATTCGATTATAGCAAAATAATTTTATTATTACTTTTGTATTATGGATCTCCGCATAGTGACGGATAATTTTACAAATGATCTAAGAAACTACTATTATAGAAAAAAAATGATAAAACTGTGATGAAAATTTAATACTATTCCCTTTCTATAAAAAGGTGTCAAATATAAATGAGAGTTGATATTGCTCATTAGTAAGTGAAACTCTTGCTTAAAAACGGAGGTTTAATGTGATTAAACAATCTTAATATTTTTAGGTGTCTCGGAAATTCTAAAATTAAGTTTTTTTTACTCCATATATATATATCATATTTTCATATATATATAAAATAAACAGTGTTAAGAACAACATATCAAAGAAGTTACGCAATCAACTCATTTGATGGACGTTGGCCTTTCAAAAGAGCGTAACCACCCTTGGTTAACTGCCTTTATTATCCAAACTTCCTCCCCACCCTTCTATATCTTTAGGTGTAATGTAGTAGAGAATTGTAGATAAAAATACTACAAAAAGTGCGCGACAGCATGTCTATATCTCTCACTGCTAATTTACATCAACGTATTTTTCAACAGCACAGCTAGTAATAAATAAATCAATTCAATATACGATATATAAGCAGTGATCGAATTTAATATGACGTCGACGCCAAAGAGCGCCGACCTTTTAGTCCAATTAGTTATACGACGAGGTTAATTGAGGGGGCGGTCGGTACATTGCAGAGGTTCAATCAGCAGAAAACATCCGTTTTCTATAAACATATTTTATATATATATATCCTTTTAAAGTATATGTTCTTGCAAATATACCAACTTGGATGATAAACTTACCTGCATAATCCCTTTTGTGCCGAGTTGCACTTCATACATCCATTTGCCGGCGTAAACACATGCTGTTGCCTTTATTGTGGCGAAATTTGATAGACCCTGGACGCTTACTCGCTCGTCGCCCATAAGGACTAATCTACCAGTTCCTGAATTACTACCGCTGACGTTAATTATAACTACTAACTAAGGCCTCGTCACTTACTTTGATAATCACATAAAATAACCATATTTTTAGAGTAAGAAAAGTAAACTAAAGTAGCGGCCTGTTACAATCCCACTGCTGGGAATAGGCCTCTTCTCTCCGTTTCTGGAGAGAAGGGTTGGAGCTAAGACATACCACGCTGCTCCAATGCGGATTGGTAGGTTACACATATCTCCAGAATTCTCTAGAGATATGCAGGTTTCCTCACGATGTTTTCTTTCACCGAAAAGCGTGTGATTAATTGCAATTATCAACTAGACACATGAGTTTTAATAAAAAAAACTCATTGGTGCCTGCCCGGATTTGAACTCGTGTTCCCCTCGAAAGAGTCGCACAGTCTAACCGCTGGGCTATCACAGCTCAACAGCTTTTTTAGAGTTCTTACACACAATACACTTCAACTCAGATACATCACTAAAAGTTTGCAAGTTACCCACATAATTATCTAATCACTTCTTTGATACATAAAAGAAATTATGCAATGAATATTATAATCTGGAACACGACTATACGTACGGTGATCACTTACCTTATATATATATATATATATATATATATATATATATATATATATATATAATCTTAAAATTAATATAAGCTTAATTTTTTTAATGATATTGATTACCGGTAACAGATATACAATAGATAAAACAATATGATTACTTTTAAAAAGAGTAGGGTTAATACGTTCAGTGGCTTCAAGTCCATACTAATTTTGAAATACTCTTTTAAGCTTAAATTACGAAAATATGTTTACTTTAACAGCGATTCAGTGAAAAAAACTTAACTTAATAACTCCTTCTTATTATGTTCAAGTTGTTTTGTTTTACATTAAGTAATATATATTTATTAACATAATACAGACCTGTAAGTGCATCGAAGACTACTATTTTAGGTCCAATACGTCCGTGTCTTTCGTCCACAGAATCAGTGCTCTAAGAAATATACAATAAATACTGAATCTTCTATATGGGCTCATTCAAGAAATGTACGAAACCACTTGTTGTGAATTAATTAAACTGTAGACTGTTTTCGAATAAAGATTCTAACATAAATGTATGATTTAGAAAAGAGCACCTATATGCACACTTAATGATATTTAAAAGACCTATATGCACACTTCATGATAATTAAAAATATTCATAGAAAAGTCGACATCATTGCAAAAAACATGAACATCTTTTAGTACCTCTATCGTCACTGGAGCGTGTTTCTTTGTTGATCTCGATTTTGGAGTTGTTTTTGAATCCAAGATTTTAGAAAGATTTTCTTGTATATGGCTTACATATTTTGTTCTCCTAAAATATATTTTTGGATAAATCGCATACTACACAGCAAAATCCGAAATATAACACAACTTTCTTTAACATAACAGTATGGCGTATGTACATACAACAGAAAGCTCTATTCTTTCCACTCTACATTTATATGGCGAAAGAGTTCATTACTTCTCTAGCAAATTACTTTCACATGGCGCATGCGACTAAAGCTCCTATCAGGTAAGTTTTTGTGCAACTCTCTTCAACACAATTTATACAAAACCATAAGTAATAATAAAAATATTTTGCTATAATTTGCGATAAAGTAAATAGGAAATATATATAATGCTAAATGTAGAGTGGACTATTCGTTTCCATATCTGAAACATGCA
The DNA here is from genome assembly GCA_947086505.1 of Morpho deidamia. NCBI lineage: Eukaryota > Metazoa > Arthropoda > Insecta > Lepidoptera > Nymphalidae > Morpho > Morpho deidamia. The sequence goes on along the minus strand of CAMTZC010000004.1, from coordinate 4,452,691 downwards.
GGTATGAAAACGAATAATTTTATAATATATTTCCTATTTACTTTATCGGGGATTATAACAAAATAATTTTACTACTACTTTTATATTATAGATCTCCGAAAAGTAAGCTTATGTACAAATAATTTATAGAATTGGGCATAATTCTATAAATTATTTATACAAAAGCGTAATCTATGCTTATTATAAAACAAAGTCTCAAAAAGCTGTCGTCTGTATGTAATCGATTTTCTCAAAATCTACTGAATGGATTTTTGTACGGTTTTCACCCAAACATAGTGCAATACTTCCGGATGGTTTAAGTAAATAGTACATATCCTATTATGTCAATTGTTGTGAAGAGATCGCGCAGTAGTTAAAAAAATTGCTTGCTGAAAGCTTTAGTCGCGTGCGCTGCGTAAACCAGCAGAGACACGCTAAAGACGTACTAAAGAATTGTAGATCTCTAAAAATACTACAAAAAATAGCATGTCTCTATCTCTTATGGTTAACTCACAATAACTACTTTTATGTTTAAAATTTGAATTATAGAAAAAATTGTGACACTGATTTCCACGCGGGCGAAACCGCTGACATTGCTAGTGTACTATAAACCTGAACCTTCCGAAACAATTGCACTACGTTTTAATAAAAACCATACAAAATTCCGCTTATTAGATTTAGAGAAGATCGATCGACAGACAGCTTTTGGGGAATTTGTTTTATAATAAGTATAGATTCAGAAACCTTACTGGTTGTGTTTGTCAGTGTTATCCTTCATGACCAGCTCGCTACCGAAAATTCTTCGCACCGTATCGTGTACCTCCCCCTTCTCAGCCGAACTGCTGCACCCCCCGAACATGGAACGGAGAACGTTCATCATCACCGTTCGATGCTCTTCTAGAATTTATTGCCGCAATAACAAGAAATATGTTACTCGCTATTATATCATATTAACATGCTAGCAACCTTCTTCAAATAATTAGGTCAATAATAATAAATCAAGTTAAAAAAACTTTTAATAAAATTTTATGTCCCTACTATTAAAATACTTATAAAGGTTTCCAATAATATATCAAAACCATTCTTAAAACACTTTCCTCATCCCACTCTAAGTGGGGTCGGCACAACAGGCTACAAACATGCTGTCCTATGATTTGGCTACGTATTTTACAACCGGCCGCCTGCCTGACGTCAACTTACCTTAGTCGCCTTTTATGACACAGAAAGGGTGGTCTATTCTATTCTATCGGATACCACACGGCTACATTCTTAAAACACTTTATTACGCGTAATTACTTTTATATTAATTATATTTTGTCACACCAGAATGCCGCCAAAATGAATTGTCCTATAAAAAATAATCTTTATTCAAGTAGGCTTTTTACAAGCACTTTTGAATAGTCAAAGATCAATAATTAGATTTAATAAGCTAGCTATCATTTTTTTTAATATCCCCACAAGTTGAGGCTAATGCCAATATTTAAACTTCCTAATACACTAAACTCAATACAATAATTATTATCAATACAATATTATTATTTATTTATTTATTTATTTATGTACCATACAGAAAAAAAATACGTAAGAAAAACATTATCAATAAAAAAAACAGAGTACAACGGTCAACTTATCCCTTTGACAGAGATCTCTACCAGATAACCTACGAAGTGAGACAATTTATACTTAAACAGCTATGGTACTAATATCCTAACTTATCCACTAATAAATATATATATTTATATAAATCATAAATATATTATCTATATGATAAATAGAATAGTAATAAATGATAAATAAAATAAAAATAGAGCTGTGATAGCCCAGCGGCGAGACCGTGCGACTCTTTCGAGGGGAACACGAATTCAAACCAGGGCAGGCACCAATGAGTTTTTCTGTTAAAACTCATGTGTCGAATTGATAATTGCAATTTATCACACACTTTTCGGTGAAGGAAAACATCGTGAGGAAACCTGCATATCTCTAGAGAATTCTGGAGATATGTGTAACCTACCAATCCGCATTGGAGCAGCGTGGTAGGTCTTAGCTCCAACCCTTCTCCCCAGAAACGGAGAGAGGCCTATTCCCAGCAATGGGATTGTAACAGGCCGCTACATTACTTTCCTTTTTTAAATAAAATAACAAATTATTATTATTATACAAATGTTAAAATTGCTAACACTACTGATAACCGTTGAGAAATTTCCTCGTCTGGAGCCAATTCTGGCAGCAGCATCAGGTTACGCTTATAAACATTTATTGTCACTGGGGCTGGGCCAGTATGTAATATGACACCGGGAAATGGGTCAAATTTAACTTACAAGATACCACCTTCACATCCATACATTGCAAGAAGAATAAAAGCTTTATAAGAAGTCGGTAACACGTTTCGAGGGCTGTGTGTAATATAATTGACACATTTTTCTTACGTCTTTCATGGTACATTAATAAAATAAATAATTAGAGCCAGTAGTAGATAAAACAGAAATACTTACATCTCATAATAATAAAAGAAAATAGGTCACAAAAAGTAAACTAATAATGGGATCGAAACGAAAAACATCCATCAAAAAGTATGCCATTAATTTGCCACTTTGACAAGCGAGGTTCCATAGATTAGTTTTTTCTGATGTTATTACGTTTTACTACCATACTTTTTCAGTAAAATCTTAGAACTTTTAATTTTTCCTTTTGTAACAATTAAAATTATCACCGTTATTTCAGCTATATTGTATTTTAATAAATTATGTATATATTTAAGTTTTACTTAACTTGGTTTTAAAAAATTCATATAATTAATTATAAATACATTCGTAAATTGAATTTTTATATATAATAAATGGAACATAAATAATAATATGTAACGCGAAAAATTGCTATGCGATTTTTATTAAGCGTATAAATTTAGTAACAATCATTATTCTCCTGCCCTTATCCCACTCTAAGTAGGGTCGCCACAACATGTTACAAACATGTTGTCACATGATTTGGCTACGTATTTTACGACCGGCCGCCTGCCTGACGTCAACTTACCTTAGTCGCCTTTTACGATACCTCGGTAAGAAATGAGGGTGGTTTATTCTACGGCCGGATCAGCCGGATCAGCAGCCGGATACCACACGGCACATATCTTAGTCGCCTCTTACGACAACTCGGTACGAAAGGAGGGTGGTCTATTCTATTCTGCCGGATACCACACGGATACTATATATTTAGTAACAAATGGGAGTTTAATTTTTTTCTTTTCTATGATGTCAAATTTTCAATATTCACAAATATTATTAAATAATCTCAGCAACGAATTTAAGGGTTGAGAAGTACTATGCAATAACAAAAAATACAGATAAAATATATTCACATATACTATTACGCGTATATTACTGCTAGTTTTAGCCTCAAGGAAACAGCTCAGCTCATAAATTTTAATAGTCCGTGTTAAAATTTGATTTAATAATACTTTATGTTGAAAGTTTCACTGAGTGGATACGACTTCCGATGTAAGCACAAATTGTCGAAATGTTCAAGAAAACACATAGGATACATAAAATAAATAAAACTATTAAATTATTTAGGCATACTAAAAAACCTTGGTACAGCAAAAACAGGGACGTTAGACATAGATGAGAAATTTGACAAGTAGTTCTAGTTTTAGTACGGAAAACAGAAAATGCTCTCTAACCACAGCGCGGAGCTATATTAAAAAAAAATAAGCATAGAAAAGACGAGACATAAATAGGCCCACACAATAAAAATTACCATGTATGTAAATCATTGTTCCAATTAAATTCATACATTTGTGCCTAATGTAGAATAATATATTCTATTTGACACATGTCTTAATAGTCTTCGCAATGCTAATTACAGCTATCCATTACCTGTTGTGCTCAAATATAAAAGGAACTAATTGGTTTGCTACTTATAGTCTTAATCAGGAATCTTTGCTTTATATTTTACGACTATGTCTTTATTTTAAATTCAAATAGCTATCCAAGCACCAGATAAGTATATTTTGTGCTTGAATGCTTTTTGAATTTTAATTAATTCATGGAATTTGGCGTTACTTTGCGGAGATCCATAATACAAAAGTAATAATAAAAATATTTTGCTATATTCCGCGATACAGTAAATAGAAAATATATATAGTGCTAAATGTATAGTGGATTATCCGTTTTTTCTTACCCGATACATGCAGGATTCGTAAAAACACATGCACAAACCTCCACCACTGCCACCACAATACACAAGCACTACAGACGTTCACTATCACAAACTCAACAATCGTTTCGCCCCGCAACCGAAGCATCATCAGGAATCGATGCTTCATCGAATTTAATTACAAAAAAAAATCAAGTAATGTTTTACTCAAATAATATAATTATATGTCGAATTCTAATATTCGTTACTAATACTTCGTAAATTATCACAAATCAAAGTCATCACAAAATTTACCATCACCTTTATAAACCATTTAAGTATTTCAATATTCACTTTTTTTTAAGATGGAATTGAGAAGTTGTGTGTCAGTTATACCCCCTAAACAGATCCAATCTTATTTAATGACAAATAAATATGATGATAATAATAATGAATTTGATTCAATATGATTAAATGTTACAATATAGCATATCGCTTTCACGGGAACGTCATCCTAATTCTGTTTGTACATAGGAAAAGCTAGTAAACAATTCTAAATGCGGTAAACAACAATATTTTCTGGTGAAGGAAAATAAAATTGTTTACGGCAACCGATTTTATCACTATTATTTATTATATTTACAAAGAATTTTGTAACACTTATTTTTACTTTGTCGTACCAAGAGGGCCCTTTTTTTACAAAAGCACGTTTTATATTAGTAACTACAACACAATTCTATGATTGCAAAGTAATATATAAGTTTGCTAACATTCAATTGAATCATAACAATCATTTAAATTAATAAATCAAAGTTTTCTCAAAACAAATCAAATCAAAATAATCTATAAGTAAACTTTTTACAAGCACTTTTGAATCGTCAAGGATCAATATTATTAATGAAGCTACAACTGGTTGGGAATGTTTCCCTTACCGAGAAGAACCAACAATAATTTTGGAGGTCAATCTTTTAATTATTTTAAATTTTCATTATTTATCCGCAGTCTTGTTGGAAGATTAAAGGATTTCCAAATTCAAGCATTTTTATCATTCAAATAATCTTCAATGTGTAAGTAATATGCTTTACGTATTTAAGCATATTTTAACACTTAATTTAAACTTTTCTGTAAATAAATCTAATATGGAATTTCAATTTGCTAGAGTAGCGGCTAGTACCAAAAAGCGTTTGTTGGTAGAAGCCCAACCAGATACAAAAAAATCGCTTCACGCTGGATTCAGTCTGCACAAGATCGCGTGACTCGAAAATCCCTTGAGTACACATCCATTGGTTGAAAAGAGAGAGATTAATTTAAAATTTGTCAAAATAATTGTCTGTATTATTTATGTATGTGACAATATAGACTGTAACATCAAAGAAAAGCTTAGTGCCCACCCCGAGGGAGCTTTGAAGCGGTTTACAGAATTACTTATACCGAGATTTACTACATTGTCCTGTGTAAATAAAAGAGTAACAATCCTACGTCTATTCGGCGTAAGCCTTGTATTTACTTTCGGTGTTAGGTAAAGTGAATATAAGGCTATATATTGAAAGTTACCAACATAAATGCAGACTTATTTTTTAAACTAGCTGTGTCAATAAGTAGGGTGCTTAGGCCGCGTGGAAATCAGTGAGTCACGAATTAAAATTTTGATCATGAAGTAAAGTAAAAAGTAGTTATAGTGAGTTAATCATAAGAGATAGATATATACATGGTGTCGCGGATATGTAGTATTGTTGTAGATCTACAATTCATTAGTACATTAATTTAGTGTATCTCTGATGGATTAGGGAATAAAGCTCCCAACACGCGAGTATTTTCACAACTACCTCTTCAAATGGTTAAAGTTCAATAGATATTGAGAAAACAAAAGTAATAAAAAAAATATTTTGCTATAATCCGCGATACAGTAAATAGAAAATGTATATAGTGTTAAATGTATGGTGGACTATCCGTTTTTTCATACCCTATACATGCAAGATTCGTAATGATGCTTCGGTTGCGGGGCGAAACGACTGTTGAGTTTGTGATAGTGAACGTGTGTAGTGCTTGTGTATTGTGGTGAAAATGGTGGAGGTCTGTGCATGTGTTTTTACGAATCCTGCACGTATCGGCTATGAAAAAACGGATAGTCCACTATACATTTAACACTATATACATTTTCTATTTACTGTATCGCGGATTATAGCAAAATAATTTTATTATTACTTTTGTATTATGGATCTCCAAAGCAACGCCTAATTCTATAAATTAGTATTGAGAAAATCGATCAAGTACAGATAGACAGCTCTTGAAGGACTTTTTTATAATAAATATAGATATATACTCGTATATATATAAGTTTCTACGTTTGTATTCAGAATAACATGAATTAACAATTCGAATACACAACACATCCATCTTAATTTACTTACAAGCAATTAATATATAATCTGTAAATAAATCTACCCCCAACCCCTGCCCACCTTTTCGGTTTACGGGTCCCTAGCGACGGAAGATCGCCATTTCTACATTACACAGTAATTAAACCCGTATTATTAAGGGTTGAGAGGAGCGGTGCGGGATTATTTGATTTAGATTGTCAGTACTATACACCGCCTATGGTATCCAGCTGAGTAGAATAGACCACCTTCATTTCTTACCGTTTCTTTAAAAAATTGTTTGGTTCTTCGAGCCTGAGTGTATATTTGTATTTAAGTATGTATTTAAATATATAAAAAGCTGTGATAGCCTATCGGTGAGACCGTGCGACATAGGTTCAACTACCCCGGGCAGGCACCAATGAGTTTTTCTATTAAAACTTATGTGTCTAATTGATAATTGCAATTTATCGCAGGCTTTTTGGTGAAGGAAAACATCGTGAGGAAACCTGCATAATCTCTAGAGAATTCTAGGGATGTTTGTAACCCACCAACCCGCATTGGAGCAGTGTGCATAGTAATAGGCTGTTACTTTGTTACTTTTTATGTATTTAAAACTATATATGTAGTATATCTACCAGTTGTCCGTCATCCATAACTCAAGTATTAAGTTTCTTACTTTGGGGATCCGTGTGTGTAAGTGTCCCATATATTAAAATATATATATATATATTTACGAGACCGCTTTCTTCTATTCAATATCAATCCTTAGCTTCGTTTTTTAATGTAGATTTGATCTATTTTGATAAACTTTGGGGAAAACTTTGTGACACTTATTTTCACGCGGACGAAGCCGTAGGCACTTCTAGTAACCTTATAAATGAGCGGTCAAGTGACAGTTCTTTTAATGTTAGTCGGGTTTTAATACAAGCGAACTTAATCCTAGCTAGGTTTCACTTTATCCTTATATCCTTACCTAGTTATCCGTCTAAATTCTAAAAAAAACTATCTTTGACTAGAAAATCCTCACATGATAAATGTCCAACGCTAATAGAGCTGTTGCAACGTTACTATTCTTCGTGTGTCTTGCCTCGTGACGTTGAAAGGATTTTTAAGAAATTGTTATTTATGGTAGTTTTGTACAATCGAAGTACAAGGTCAAAGTTGCTACATCAAATGACGGTGTGATAAGAAATAATTGTATCGTTCACCAAACGGTGTCATAATAAGTCACTGCCCCTCCATCACCGATGCCAGTGACCCTGCCTTCAGCTCTGCGGTTACAGGTTCGATTCCCACTGAGTGGACATTCCCACAAATTTTTAAAATATAATTTGTTGGTTCCTCCCGTCTGAGGGTATTATATGAGTTTTTATTTAAAATTATATTCACCAGCTGGCTGTCACTCATAACACAAGTATTAAGTTACTTTGTTGAAGGACGACCGTGTGTGTAAATGTCGCATATATTATAATTATTAACTTTTAGTATCTTGTAAGATAATGTTCGATCACATCGTGAAAACAAGCATTGGTTGCACTGGTTTGGAATGTCTTTAATATCGACTATGATGGTCTTCGACACATATTTTATAATTGCTTAATTTTGATCGATTATGATATGTATAAGCAACATTCTTAAAAACTTATACGAAGCTAGACGGATTATTAGATCTTTCCTCTGTTATCAATTAAGTAATTCTCAACTGAGTTAAATATTCTATGTGTTAGATATTGTCAGATATGAGTGGACAGATAATGAGGAAGTGTTTTGTCTACAATTATATTATGTCATTTGGTGGGTAGAGGAATAAAACCGAATGAATAAGGGTAAAAGATTGTGACCCGAGTCTTGTTCGCGAGCGACATTCAACAGTTTAGCCAGTCCAATACCACCTCTCAAGTGTCCATACGTCTTAAAGTGTTGTGATGTCTTAATGTTGATTTGGTTACCGATATTGAGTATTTCCTGTTGTTAGAATCCAACGTCAAATAGTTAATATTCGTGATAAGAGCAACCATTGAGTTTCTTGCCAGTTCTTTTCAGTGGATAACAGCGTTCCGAACTGGTGGTAGAATCATCCTGGCTTAATGATTCCAAATTATTATTAACTTATCCTGTCAATACTTGTTTAGAGTGTTCCATATGTTATAGTTGTACGGTTATCTCTTGTTGACGTATAATTTGGTAACATTTTCTATGAGCAAACGTTAGAATTATGGGTCGAATTCCCGGCTGTAGCTAACATATGTATGAGTAATTCTTGATTTACATCTCAGTAAGGAGAGTTCAAAATGAATTGTAATTTGAAAAGTGCGAGACGGCACTGATTTAAGTGATATAATAATATAATGTATGAGCAAAATCTGGTTAATATATCATGTCGTGTAACATAAAGCTTATAACGCTATTAAAATCTCCAATATAACACGTCAATAACATCAAAGTTCCCATAAACGTGTCACATAAACATATTACGTAACAGGAATCGATGAACGATTTTAGAAATGATGTCCGAACAGTAAACGGATTCGATATGATTCGTATACATTGCATTTCGATTACAAATACTCGATACGTTTACGATACTCGGATTTAGATCCCTTTTATTGCCATGGAAATAGTACTTGTTAAACAAACCCTTTATAATCGATTTGTGATTAACTGCCAATAAAATTGAATACATTCCCATGTATGCATAATAATGAAGGATTTTTATTCTACTGCGCGATTTTTCTGTCGTTACATAAAAATATCTTAATATCCATTTTAATACTATGAATGTAAGTCTTTCTGTCTCTTACGCTTTCAAGGCTAATGCGCTGGACCAACATTGATGAAATTGTCACAATTAAAACTTTCACATTGGGGTATCATATAGGATAATAAATCATGTTTTTCGCTCGGGAACGAGAAATATCACATTGCGTTGAAACCACATATTGCATTATTGAGGTCACTGAAACGCTTACGTTGGCACGAAATAAGTAAAGGTTACCATTTGTATGCTTATATAATAAGATATGTTCAATCTCATGAAAAAAAAATGGTATTGCTGTAAAATCTGAATGTTCCTAAATTCATAGGACGCGGACATAGTGTCGATGTAATCGATAAAAAACAATTTTTGTTTTTTAAATATTTCCTTACTTTAATTACAAATCAAATCTTTTTTAATGACAGAGTTTATCGATAATTGTATTTAGAATTCAAATCAACTTCATTTTGCCATACACGGGCTTTCATACCATAGGAGCTCTGGTAGGCTTATCCGTAATGGTTCTCCGACGATCGACATTCGTGCTCTTCTTGGGAATAAGTCGGGATGGTGGCAAGAGACCAGACGATCTGACGCTGATTCCTTGGGAACCGGTACACTTAATGCCGGACGCAACATGCGTTGATACATTAGCCTCGTCCTGTCAGGGGAAAGGCGTTAAGATCTAGAGCTGTGGAGGAAATAGCCAAATCCGGCAAGCGGCAAAAGAATGTATCTCTAATCGAGAGTTTATATGTTTGTGCCGTTTCCAGTTGAGATCTTAAGGTCATGGAGTCAAAGTGCAAAAAAAACATTATCCGTTTAAACACCTCGGTTAGTTGTCTCTTCAGATGACAAGAGGGCTGACTCCTTTCTCGCATAAAGAATCAGCTTAGGAATTCAACGCGGAAACGCTGCCAGCATTCTTGGGACCATTCCACGTGGGCATGATATGTATAGTACTAGCGTGTAAGTAATTTAAGATAGACATAACTTGTACGAATTTCTTATAAATATATTAACAAAATACTGTTAAGCTTCTTTTTTTTAAAGCACTTGGATTTTCAACATACAGGATCTTGTCTGATAAGTTTATAACAGCGTAGAGTAGTTATTGATAGGAATTCCTTTAAAGTACCGTCTCACCGAACATCAAAGAGACTGTTTCAAAGAAACGATATTTTTATTGCGATACGTGTTAGTGCAAACTATAAATAATGTATCGAAAGGTTATCCATATTTTTCATCTTATTTAGTCCTGTGTTTATAAATAAATATTTCAAGCAAATTGAAAATCAGACCGGTGACAGTGTTAAAGCTCTTATAAAGTATTAATAAATTATTCAAATTCAAAATATTCTTTATTCAAGTTAACTTGTAAACAAGTGCTTTTGAATCGTCAACATCTACTGCTGGTTCGGAAAGCTGTTCCTACCGAGAAGAAGCTCGGTAGGAACAGCTTTCCGTCAGCAAGAAACTCGGCGGTTGCTGTTTTCAAAGGATAATTCTTATCACTAGTTACATATAGTTATTAATGTCTTGTACAAGGTTGAAGTGAAGCTATATCCACGCATTCTTATCGTCTAAGTATTGACAATTATTATTATTGATAATTATTTTTTTTCCAATAATGTCTTTTAACAATCCAATTATTTGAATATATCGTTATTACAAAGTTACTGCTGTTAACAATTATTATCTGGACGTATTTGATAACAATCATAAAATATTTAAAGAACATATAACATAGTTTCTCTCTAATTTTTAATATTAATTTTACATTCTTTTTCATTTAGTTTTAATATTTTAACCTCATTCATGTGCATTGGGGTTGTAATGTTTGAAAAGGATAACGTTATATGAACTATAGATAACCCTGTCTTTTTTACTCACATGTTTTTTGGACGCATTCCGAACGACGTAAAGTGTGCGTCATTAAGACGTCATGGTATGAAAAAGCAAAACAATTTAGTTTAAGTCTTCAATTGAGTCGCAATAAAAGTGTATGGTAGGCCTGCTGTTAGTAAAAACCGTAGAAAAATCCTTTAAGTAGATTTTAAGAAAATCGATTATATACAGACAGCTTTTGGGTACTTTTTTATAATATGTATAAATAGATATAAATAGTTACTAAACTGTTTCAATTTGAATTTCAAAATTATTTTGCTATAATCCGCGATAAAATAAATAGAAAATATATATATGTAATGCTAAATGTATAGTGGACTATCCGTTTTTTCATACCCGATGCAGGATTCGTAAAAAAAACACATGCACAAACCTCCACCACCGCCACCAAAATACACAAGCACTACGCACGTTCACTATCACAAACTCAACAATCGTTTCGCCCAGCAACGGAAGCATTATCAGGAGATAAACTCCACGACAAAATCGCAAAGCAATCGCAAACCAAAAAAATTGTTTTGCGAAAACGTAATATAAAACGTTAACGAAAAATGGCTTTACGAAAAGTAACGCCTAATTCTATAAATTATTTCTACGGAATAGTATTTATTAAAAAATAATTTGTACAAAAAATAAAAAAAAATGTTAGGGGTGGACAACCCTTATCACTTAGGGGTATGAAAAATATAAAGTAGCTGATTATCAGATCTACTGATTATGATCTAATAAAAAGTTTCAAAAGAATCGGTCAAACTGTTGAGTATGGCGGAGGATTATGTAACTAAATCTGTGACATGAGAATTTTATATATAAGGTAATATGATAAATTTAGAGTGTACAATCCGTTAATACAAATAACAACCTCCACCACATTACACCTAAAGCACTGTACACATTCACTTCATAATCTTATAATCATTTAGGTCCGTTATCATTCCATCTTAGTTATCCATTCGAGCTCAGTAATCCATTGCAGCTAAGTTTAGCCATATATAAATTCTGTTATCAATTAAGAATCTGATTTTAGTATGTTAAAGGTCAGCGAATGTGATCTAAATGTAGGCAGACGATGGATGAAGTATGAAAATATATACGTATAAATATTATGACCTGATTTTCACATATCCTATCATCCCGGCATCCCTGTTCATAAAAGAAAGTTCATATATATTGTTTAATATTATAGAAGTTCTATTATAAATTCCTAAGGCGTCCGGAGGAGCGGTAATTTGTTTCAAAATTAATCTTACATTCTTCCACGCCTATTTTCAACTCTTCACTCTGGATATAATATTAATATTCTGTATGGATAGTCTATAAAACATGTATACCTAAACTAAAAGAGCTGAGAAGTTTGTTTGTTGAATTTTATGATCTGGTGGATTTAACAATTATCTCTTATTATATACTAGATGTGCCAGAAGCTTCGCCCTCGTGGAAATCAGTGCGTCACAATTTTTTTAATAAGAGATAGAGATTTGCTATTGTGGCTTTTTTGTAGTATTTTTATAGATCTACAATTCTCTAGTACATTACTTTAGCGTATCTCTGCTGGTTTATGCAGCGCATGCGACTAAAGCTCCCAGCGAGCAGCTTTTTTAACAACTGTGCGATATCTTCAACACAATTTACATAATACCGATATGTACTATTTACTTAAACCATCCGGAAGTATTGCACAATCTTTTGGTGAAAACTGTACAAAGATCCGTTCAGTAGATTTTGAGAAAAACGATTACATACAGACAGACAGCTTTTTGGGACTTTGTTTTATAATAAATATTAACAGCGTGTCCAAGCTTGCTCGTTAATTTTTCTAAAAGATATAAAAGAACTAAAAGTAAAAAAAATAAAAAAGAAAGAAAGAATTGATGATATTTGGGACTAGATCCTGGGTATTTTCACAGTCCGCCCGTTCTCAACTAAGCTATTACTATTTTTAGTGACCGGGCAATTAACCTTTGTATTCTATTTATATATTAGCAGTTTTTTTACGTCTGAAAACAGGATTAAAAAGACATTTTTTTAAAATAAAACCTAGGTATATCGATAGATGGCCCCGAAACCCCGTACATATTGAATTTCGTTACAATCGTTGGAACCGTTTTCGAAAATCAGATTATATACATATAGATATATAAATATATAGATATATAAGATTAGCTCATTTAAACATTAAAGATGTGTCATCGTTTTTGTGAATGAAAGTATCATTTAAATTTGACGACAGCTATAACAATAAAATGTTCTCATAACAGAAGAAATGTTGTTATTATATACCTATTTAAAATATCTCACTTTATTAATATAATATATCAAGGTTTTCGATGAAAAAAACAACATAAGCAAAGCTTCAAACTTCGGGTACATTTAGAGGATATGTGACAATTTAGACTTGTCACATTCTTCCTTTCACACCTTCTATGCTTAGAGAGGATTTCTTCTATCCTCTGAGAAGATAAGAAAAGCCCTTTTGCCCAGTAGTGGGATAGTAACAGGCCGCTACTTTACATAAAAGAATAGCAATCGGTGTTCTTAAATAAAGATAAAAGCAAGATGGAACTGATTCCAGATGAAACCAATGACAGAGAGAGAAAGCAGTATGGAAATGGCGTAATCTTATATTATTCCTATAATTCTAGTACTAGTTAATTTTGGGAGAATTTTAATGAAGTATATAAATGGTATATAAATTAATATTCCAATAGAAGTAAATGTGCCAAAAATATGTGCGACCGCATGTGTAGTCACGAGTAACAGTAAGCAAAATATCTATTCTATTATACGTACATTTTAATAATGTGTTATGATGCATAACTTAGGAAGATCGTGCGGTATTCATATTAGATATAATGGTTCTTTCCCACTTCACAGAATCTGGTTACATCTATGTCCTTTTACGCTATAGATGCAAAGTATGTACTTTATGTGTATGCCTAAGAACTCAATTTTATGGTTTGTCAATCCGCTGGCTGGCATGTTCAGGTAAGTTTCTATATACGGCCATTATAAACAGTTATAAAATCTTTAATTTTAGAGATTTATGTGATTAATGATGCTTTTAGGAAAAACGTATTTTTTTATGATAATTAAAATCGGTATTACAAAGTAAAGTTAAGTTACCTAGGTAATGATCAAATGTTAAAGATGAGCTATGTTCAACAGAATTTACAGTATTAAATGAAGTTTTAATGTTTTTAAAGAAACATAATTATAATAGGGTATATAAATACCCGATGTGCTCAATGATGTGGGCTAAAAACTTTACGAGCGAAGGTTTCAATAGAACCTAATACACATCTGTGCTAAGCGGAAATTTGCAAAATCACGTCTGTTCATACAAAGTCGAACAGTGAAAAGTCTCTCCAACCCAGCAAGGTTATACTCGGAGACGGGCTCGAGTTTTAGGTAATCCGGCCAAGTTGGAACGTCGTTTCCCTACCCTGTAATAAAACTTTGTAAAGGCTCTTAGATTCCGCCCGATTATCTAGCTCAACCCCGCCCTCGAACATCCCCTGGTTCATTCATTCGTGGCTCGAACCTCGAAGCGGGTGTACGAATTTTCGTAGCTTTTCCGCGTCGTGTCGAATATAAACAATTATCAAAATCGACGATATCTTATTGAGAAGAAAGAAGCCTACTGTACATTAAGGTAGGCATGGCCTTTGTGTTATCGTTCATGGATGCTAACTACGAATGTATATGATTTCACCATTGTTTACGTTTCTTTCGCGACAGCTGTTTATCATATTTACATAGTGTACATATTTTTATTTAAATACACAAAAATTTTGTTCTTAAATGAAAAGTCTGATTTAAAATTTCAATTATCAAATTGATAGCTATTTTTATTCATTCATAATAATTACAGCAGTATAGTTTTATATTTCTAAATAAAGAATCAGGCATACTAAATTTGAAAATCGAACTTCTGTAAAAATGTATCTTTGAATTTAAACTATCGTGAGTGGTATTCATTATTAATGTTGAGAGACCGGCTATACTCACGTCTTATTTTATCGGATGAGCCCGACTAGTTTCAAGCCCATACGGGGCTCTTATTCATGAGCTCTTTACGCGGTGTTATCGCGGCGGGAACTCCGTGACTAAGGAATAAGACGTGAGTATTATCAACCGGTCTCTCAACATTAATAAAAAATGTATCTGTAATATATTTTACGCAAAAGTATTTTATTGCTAAAATATATAAAAACACTATCTAAATACGTTAAAAAGCCATTATAGTTTTATTTTAAAATTATCGGTAATTTACTTTGGCAATCAAATCAGATTTAAAAATTATTAGTCAATGTTAGATAGGTGACGAAGGAGAAAATAAAGTAGAGCCCAAACTAAACTTTTTAAAATAGTCTGTTCGTATGAAAGCTAGCTAATAGATGGGCCGCATAACGTATAAACGTAATGTAGGAAAATGAAATGAAAAAAAGTAAAGTAACGGCCTGTTAGTATCCCACTGCTGTGTATAGGCCCCATCTCTTCGATTTTGAAGAGAAGGGTTGGAGGCAAGACCTACCACGCTTCTCCAATGTGGATAATAGTAATAATAAGGACAATGTGGAGGGTAACCTCCATATTCTATCCTTAGAGATATGCAGGTCTCCTTGCGATGCTTTCCTTCACCGAATAGTGTGTAATAAATTGCAATATCAATTAGACAGAAGATTTTACAGAAAAAGTTATTGGTCCCTACCGGGGAATTAAACCCTTGACCCCTCGAAAGAGTCACACGGTCTCATCGCTAGCATATCACAGCTGTAGAAAAGAACAACGTAGAACGTACAAATATCGTCCACCTTACTTACATAGATACTACATTATAATATATACTATCGTAATCAAAGATACTATTCCAATAACGTATCATCATCATCCTCCTGCCCTTATCCCACTCTAAGTGGGGTCGGCACAACATGTTAGAAACATGTTGTCACATAATTTGGCTACGTGTTTTACGACCGGCCGACTACCTGACGTCAGCTTACCTTATTCATATTTTTCTTCACCTTGGTAAGTAATGAGAGTGGTCTATTCTACTCAACCGGATACCACACGGTGGGTCAACTTCAAAAATATAGGTGTCCTAAACGCTTTTAGGACACCTATATTTGCTATATAGCCCTGATTATTAAATCACGTTCGTAATACCCACACATAATACATAACGCGCAGATTATGAAGACGCCAGCGAAGGCGAGGTCAAAGTTTTCTGACGTCGGTCAGAAGTGGTGATGGTCCCAAAGATGTCCCGATAATATTTTTATCATGATGATTTATCGCTTAAAATTACTTACGTATTCCAGGAAGTTTTCAAAAAAATATATAGGTTTTTGCATACAGACAGACAGTTAAAGTACGTAAATTACGAAGTAGGTTTTTATTGCAAATGGTGCTTCCTATTTTACTCCCCGAACCCAAGACCTCCAGTTATTAAGGCGGAAGGCTTCAAAATAATATGAGATAGGGCGCAGTGTGTTTAAAACTTAAAGTGCGGTGTCAGCGGAATGCGGTCTTTCCGGCCTCATAGTGTGAGCGGGGTCATGAAAATATGAATTGTAGATAATCCTTTATGCTTAGATGCAACGTAACGTAAAGCCTTAGGGTAAGTTTATTATATACATTAGAATTTATTACACGTAAATAATATACATTAATTTGCCAATATTGTCACTATTCGCTATGCACGCTTGCGGTCACGAGCTTTCCAATTATCTTAAGCAAACAATCACACTTTAAAACTGAAGGAAGACTACGTCAGTATAGTGTGTGCTTAAACTGTTATTTAACCACATAATATACTGTCTTTGTGCGTATTAGAGCCTAATTTAGCGCCAATTGCCGCATCATGACAAAATCAAAGCGGCCTGTTATACCTATCTTGCCTAGTTATAATGATAATAATGACGTTTAATACATTTTCAGTATCGTCGTATGATACAGATTTTAACCAACTAGTAATAGAATGTTTACATTTATTTTTATTTAGTAGATAAATGTTAAGTATTTTATTTATTCGGTTATATATAAATATACTTAAGAATTAAAAATGACGACGACTAAAAGCAAATTTACAAGAGTAAGTTAGACAAACATTGTGAGATCTACGTTTAGATTTAAAAAATATTGGATCAAATGTCAAGTGTTTGTGTTTGTTAAGTACAGTATAAAGTATATAGACGTTTCCATGATGATGAGATGAGATAATGAGATGGTCCATTGAAAAAACACTTTCTTATATCATAGTCCATACAAATCAAATTAGTCTTTTGTTCAAATAAGTTCCTTCAAGAATTTTTAAATCATCGTGATTTGAGATTAATGAAGCTACCGCTGGTTCGGAATTTTGCGTTGCGAAAAAACCAAGCGAGTAACCCGGTGGTCAATCTTTTAAACATTTTTAAGTCACATAATCTGTTGTCTTGTACAAAGCTAGAAGGATTTTAACTACTAAATTTTAGCCTACTGTGTGTGTTACCTACTTCCTTTATGCCTATTCCTTACACTAAAGTTAAGTGTTCCATTACTATTTATTACATATATAATATGTGACGAAAAAATAAATATGTTATATATTTTAGCTACGAAATAATTTTTTCTTTCAAAATTTAATTATGAGTGGTATTAAATTAATAGAAACGTGATCTACATGCTGCAAAACAAACATAAAATAATTGCTTAAAGAAATAACGAACTCAATGTAGTGTTATATGTGATTCTCGTTTCTTTATTTGCTCAAAAAACTTTTGCGACAGAATTCTATATTTCCTCGGTAATTGTCGCGAACTTTCGATCCCTCGTCCGTAGATAGACGTAAAACACCGACTTGATGGTTTTTGCTTTTCAATATATTTTCATTTTGTATTTTCCTTTTATCTGACGTATACATTCCCCAGTTTTATTATATGTATATAAAAATGGGGAGTGTTATGTGAATTGAATGAAATGCTGTTTGTATATTAATTTTTTAATGTACGCATATTGCCGTGACCATCTAGACTAAGTCTCAAAGTTCTATGCACTGGTACAAAGCTTTAAGATTTCAATTTTTTCCCATTTTTTGCTATTGTTTCTCTGCTATTATCGTTGTAGGTGCATTCAACGGTTCAACATTCTAATGTAGGTTATGATTTTCCGCCGCACATCCTTAATGTCATACCACCTGCTCTCGACTGTAAGTCGTTCTTATACAAGACAAATTCGGGATCACAATCTGTCATCTCAATATTAAATGATATGACAGTAGCTTCTGCCCTCTTCTCTTCGCATTTTGTCTCTCCCATAGATCATATACTATAATATAATATAATATAATATGGTCTCGCCAATGTCACTTTATTTAAGACTTTTTAGCTTTTAATTAATAGCAAATTGACAATTCGAAAAGTCCGTATAGCTTTCAGTCAAAATGTGACCAAAAGAATAATTTGTAATTCAGAACGAAGAGTTGATTACCAAGATAAGATGTGAATCTTAAAGATCCTGACAATTGACTGGCCCGTTGGCGCCGTGGGTAGTGACCCTGCCTTCAGCTCCGCGAGTCGCGGGTTCGATTCCCGCCAAGGGCCAACATTTTCTATAAACGATTTGTTGGTTCTTCAAGCCTGGGTGTGTATTTGTATTTAAGTATGTATTTAAACTTATATATGTAGTATATCTACCAGTTGTCCGTCACCCATAACACAAGTATTAAGTTACTTACTTTGGGGACGGACGACCGTGTGTGTAAATGTCCCATATATTTATTATACATTATTTATTAATATAGTCTACTAAGACAAAATTAATTAGAAAAAAATACATCATTTTTGCAAATTTCTAAAACTGAAAACTAGTAAATTTAAAAAAGCTTCAAAACAGGTTTTAATAAAATTTCATGTTCCTACTGTTAACCGTTGCGAAGTTTCTCGTCTAGAGCGAATCCTGTCAGTAGCATCAGGTCATTCTTATCTAAAGCATGCATTCTGGGCTGGACCACTAATAAAATTTCAGCTCAATCAGACACCGGGAAATGGATCAAATTTAACTTGCAAGATTCCACCTTCACATACATACACGGCAAGTGAAATGAAAGCTTTAATAATTATTAAACAATTACATATTTTCTTTTAACATTTGATGTTTGAGAAAAGGTATGATTTTGATCACCTCGCGTGTATTACTCTAGCCTTTACCATCGTTTACTGTTTTCTTTATCTTGTTGGATTATTCAACGTCTTATTACTAAGTAAATAAACTTGAAAAAATATGACTACCTAATTTATTTATTTAAAACAATTTTTCACGAACTATATACTATAATCAAAGTTAAGATATGTGTTAGTCTATTCTTGGAAAGTCAGATACAGACTACCGTGCTTGTATAAATAATTCCTGTGAAAAGGACTTAATAAAAATATTTCATGGCATTTATGTTGCGGTCAAAGGTGGGTAATTATTCAATAACACAACAACTTCTGACACTTGTGAAGGGTAAGTTGTACATATAAAATGCTTAGTAAGGACCAAATCTAGGCTAGTAGTACACTTTCAGCTGGATGGTTTGTGAAGCTTGTATGGTTAGAATTAATAAATTTTAAACAGTATCAGTATCGAAGCCAATTGGTAAAGAAACTTATATAGGTAGCAATTCACCTATCCCTCGTATTACACGGCTATATAACACATATTCCACCTCTTTGGATATTTTCAATGACACCGGAAACTAATTTCGTCAAAATATAAGCTTGCTGAGAAGTGCTGAGTACAGACCTATGGGAGTTGTAACATAGTGTTTCTTTAAATTTTTCTATACCTATTTTATTGTTTAGCGTATTGTTCTTTTATTCATTGTAATATAAATTTTAAAATTGTTATTTGTTAAGTGGTAGTGTAGTAAAACTTGTTACTTTTTGTGGATATATTTGTACGCTATTAATATATTTGTAGTATAATAATTTATTTATATCGGTTACATCATTCCTTTTTCAAAAAGTGCTTATACAGATTAACAATTAAATAGTTTAGTTGATTCTGATTAAGTTTAACTGCGAGTTACTTTAAAGGTAATTTCCTAAGCATAAAATAGCGACAAATCTATTGCCGACGAAAAGTTATTCACGTTCTCCGAAGAGACGATAAATCGACAGCGGAAATTTTCCTGACTGGAATATATTTGTAATACAATTTTACTAAACATAAATGCTCTGGGTAGTTAGTTACTTTTTGTTTAGTAATTCTTCTAACATTTTAATTGTTGCAAAAAAGGCGTATTCTAATTGACCAATACGATCTTTGTTAACTTACCTTCGAACGCCATTGAAAGAAGAAAATATTTGAACATAACATAGAAATGAAATTTTGGAATTTACTAAAATGTTTCGCAATGTTCATTTTCTACTAGCTGTGCCCGTGGCTTCGCCAGCGTTGAAATCAGCGTGCCATATAATTTTCCCAGCGTAAATCCGAACCTTGCGGAAGTTCTACGATAAAAATTAGTTGTAGTAAGTAAGTCTATATGTCGTCCCAAAACCTTCTCTAGCTTCCAGTAAAAGTCATATCAAAATCGGTTTACCCGTTGTGGAGAGCATACTATTAACCTCCCGCAAGAATTGCACTATCTTTAAGTAAAAACTGCACTAAAATCAGTTAAGTAGAGTTTGAGATAATCGATCACATACAGACACAACTTTTCAGGACTTAGTTATATAATATGTATAGATCGAAAAATCAATTAGATCGTTGCTTTAGAGGGCGGATTGATACGTTGAGCTACTCTCATAATATTAAACACAAAATTGTTAATTTAAACTATATTTAGTGTAGATCATAGTAGAATACAGTGTTTAGATAACGAAGTACTATAAATTTATTCATAGTTATACTCCCTTCTGCTTTAGAGAACTTCAATTATGAAATTCTTTTTTCATTATTCAAATTCAAATTATTTTTTATTCAAGTAAACTTGTAAACAAGTGCTTTTAAATCGTTGACATCTACCGCTGGTACGAAAAGCTGTTCCTACCGAGAAGAACCAGCAAGAAACTTGGCTTTCTGTATTAGTCTTCTTTTAATAGTGTTTTTAAACTGCTGTAATGGTGAAGTAGATTCATGTTTCGGTGAAGGAAAACATCTTGAGGAAATCTGCATGTCTCTAGAGCAGGGTCAAGGGATATGTGTAACCTACCAATCCGCATTGGAGCAGCGTGCTAGGTATTAGCTCCGATCCTTCTCTCCAAAAACAGAGAGAGGAGGGCTATGCCCAGTAGTAGGATAGTAACAGGCCCTTACATACCATTACATTTACATAACATACAAATTTATAGATCAAAAAAATCTAATGCTAATATCAACTTCGATATATCCAAAATTGAAATGAATGTTCGGGTTGTATTAAAATGAATATTTAAAGTTGATTTAGTATGTATGATATACGGTTCCATTGCGTTCCAAAAGCGGTAAGCTTGTCTGATTCGCGGTTATATCGACGATCGATATACAATAAATAATTCCTCCTGTTTCCCGTATCAAATTGGACAGGGAAATGTCTTGTATCATTTTTATTGTATATAATATACATTAATAAGCTATTAAGGTAGTGATAGGGTATTTTGTAGTTAGCGAACCAACTGAACACCCGTAAAAAATCAGTATTGTATGTAGTATGTCTACCAGTTGTCCTTCACCCATAACACAAGTATCTAGTTACTTACTTTGTGGACGGACGACCGAGTTACACACACGGTCGTCCGTCCCCAAAGCGGACCATATATTTATTTATTTATTTTATTTATTTGCGATGATGATGGGTGGGCATATGAATCGGAGAAAAATGAGCACTCGATATATAACCAAATATTAACCAGTTTGCTAAAGACATTCTTTTTATGGACTGATGACGTCAAACGTAATGCCGAGATCCAATGAGATTTAGGTTATAGTAGAAGGCGTAATTCGAATGATGTATAAGTTTAATCGTTAAGCCATTGTATATATATAAAGATAACTCAGAATATTTTTGTACTTAATATATAGATACCGGCTATACTCACGTCTAATTTCTGAGTTCCCGCCGCAATAACGTCATTTAAAGAGCTCATTAATAAGTGCCCCGTTTGATCCGTAATAATTTATTAGCATCAGATATAAGTCTGGATATCTCATTGACATCTAAATCAGTCAATTACTATTTTTTTCCTCTTTATGTTAGTTCTCTGTTGGGTAAGTTGATCCCTGAGAACCATCTGAGTCATAAGCTTGGTTAAACTCTTGACAGGATTGGGTGGTGGTTCCCACTATAGGATACGTCCACTAAAACCCGCCTGTTCTAAGTGGGGTCCCCACAATATGTATATGTCTTCTATTCTCCTCTATAATTCGTCAGCTCTAAAGCCACTCGTTTTATATGCATATCATTCTTCACACAATCCATCCACCTTTTTTTCGCCCTCCCTCTTATCATACATTCGTCAACATTTGTATTTAAAACTTTGATTTGGTATAATTTAAGCTATTTGCTTAACTAATACTAACTATAAATATATACAGATATTCTTAACCTATTCTATAATATAATATAATAGGTTATAATTTTTATTTTACTATTAATTTATTTCTATATACAATTACAATCAGTCAGTTATAGACAATCAATCATAGACTGATATGAATAATAACAAAATTTACACTTTAGGGAAAAGGTCGCTTATGTTCCCATAGTGCGATATGGTTACGCATAAAACTAAGGTGGCCATAAACGAAGAAAGGGACACTTTATTTTAGGACCGGGCTTTAACGGTGTCGTAAAAGAACTTTTCCTAAGTGAATCTAAATTTTGGCTTTTCATTGTTGTTTTAGTGTTTAGTGGTGGCCTTGAAACATAGTGCTTAACTAATAATTTATTAATTTTATACAAAATATTCGTGTATTATAAAGTTTGCCATTGTAGATTTATTCAACAGAAATTCTACGATGATCCTAAAGAAACATGTGTTGCGAAGTGGCAAATAATGTTTTGGAAGCATATGTACTCGTATACTTACTTATCGAAAATTTGTTTTCTGACACACCTAATAAATGGGTGTGGCTATCAAATAGCAAAAAGATTATTGTGTAACGAAAGCTAGGATCACAACAGTCTTAATTTAAAGTTTTTTTTAATTTAAAATTTAATTTAAATTAAAGTCAATTTAAAAATTTATTGCAATTAATTTAACTACAACACGACATAACTACTACTTTTTTTATGCATACAAACGCATTGCATGCATTTGATGCGTTTGTTTGATTCATCAATTGTTAATTGTTAGAATCACAATTAATAATCAATTAATTTTTAATTAGAAACTCGCAATTAATATTTAATTACTAGTTAATCAAAAGTGATATTAAAAATTATATTGCTATAACCCGCGATACAGTAAATAGAAAATATATATAGTGCTAAATGTATTGTGGACTATCCGTTTTTTCATACCCGTTACATGCAGGATTCATAAAAACACATGCAAAAACCTCCACCACTGCCACCACAATACAGAAGCACTACACACGTTCACTATCACAAACTCAATAATCGTTTCGCAACATCACAAAATCACAAATCACAATTACAAAATCGCAAAGCTTTGCGATTTTTTCGTGGAGTATATCTCCTGATTCAACTGAGTCAACTATTATATATTTAGCACTATATATATTTTCTATTTACTGTATCGCGAATTATAGCAAAATAATTTCTATTATTACTTTTGTATTATGGATCTCCGCAAAGTAACGCCTAATTCTATAAATTATTTAATAGTTAATCTTTAAATTGCAACAACAATTTAATTTTGCTCAACACCGAATACTTATTTAAGTCCCAGACACGATGAAATAGTGAAGAGTTACTATAGTACGCAGATGTGAAGAAAATAGGAATAAAATGCAACCCTATCATGGATAAAAAAGGAATATAATAACACAGCAAATGAAATAAAGTTATTAGGTAGACTGCTAGTATAAATTATGTTCGAATAATTTCCGCGGCTTTGCTCCGGGAAATTCATCTCCTTGATTGCATGAATAATGCATCTCGTGTTTACTACACTGCCTTTTTTAAAGTTGAATCCCTATTGAAACTTTAATTTAACCTCCAGCAACACGGAGGGTTATAAACGATGTGAAAGAAACAGCGGGATCCATCTTTTTACTTCGTAGGTTGAATGTAGCTGAATAAAATTCAACTGGTATGTTGCTCTTTTATGCACTTACATTTATGCAAAATCAAAACGAGTCTTAGAATGACCTTTTGAACATATTATAAATGATTTATAGAAGCAGGCGTTACTTTGCGGAATTCCATATTACAAGCAATACAACAGAACTAACTACTTTGCTATAATCCGCACGGGTTAAGTGAATGCATGCAAAGCCAATGTGTATGAAGCAGGCAAAATCTACGCACCTTACACATGCAGGACCAGTCACCACATGCACCCCAAGGCGCAATTCACCAGCAACAACACACACAAAAGCAGCACACACACCCACCACCACAATCTCGACGATCGTTTCGCCCCGAAACCGAAGCATCATCCTTCATCAATCATCATCGAATCATCATCATCCGAAGCTATCCTCCTGATGATGCTTCGGTTTCGGGGCGAAACGATCGTCGAGATTGTGGTGGTGGGTGTGTGTGCTGCTTTTGTGTGTGTTGTTGCTGGTGAATTGCGCCTTGGGGTGCATGTGGTGACTGGTCCTGCATGTGTAAGGTGCGTAGATTTTGCCTGCTTCATACACATTGGCTTTGCATGCATTCACTTAACCCGTGCGGATTATAGCAAAGTAGTTAGTTCTGTTGTATTGCTTGTAACATATTATAATTTAGTTAATAAAAAAAATTGTTAATAGTTTATAGATCGACATCATCATCATTCTCCAGCCCTTATCCCACTCTAAGTGGGGTCGGCACAACACGTTACACACATGTTGTCATATGATTTAGCTACGTATTTTACGACCGGCCGCCAGCCTGACGTCCACTTACCTTAGTTGCCTTTTACGACACCTTGGTAAGAAATGTGGGTGGTCTATTCTATTCTGCCGGATACCACACGGCTAGTTTTATAGATCGACAATGCTACCATAACTCGTCAGCAACTCATAACGTTTCTGAAATAAGTCTTCCTGCCAGACATCAACTGAAGGGATATGAATTTCCTCTGGACAAACAGTTATTTTGCGCTATATAGACCGGTAATAGCCCGTTGATTGAAAACTGGATTCGATGTTTTTGACGGAACCAACTGAAGTCTTTAGATACTCGCTGCTACTTAAAAATCTGTGTAACAAAATCAGTACTTCTTTAGACTGCTACCGATGTATATAATCTTTCCTTAAGTAATAATGGATTACGTGAATACCTTACGTAACTCATTATCTTACATTGTTCAAAGTTAATCCAGGATTTGTCTTCGTAGCTCTAAGCTTTAACATGTTATCTAGAGAAGTGAGTGCACAAATATAATTATTTAAGAGACATATCATCATCATCATTCTCCTGCCCTTATCCCACTCTAAGTGGGGTCGGCACAACATGTTACAAACATGTTGTCACATGATTTGGCTAGGTATTTTACGACCGGCCGCCTGCCTTTACGTCAACCGTCAACTTACCTTCGTCGTATTTTACGATCTCTCGGAAAGAAAGTGGGTGGGCTATTCTACTCAAACGGATACCACACCGTGGGTCAACTTACCTTAGTCGCCTTTAACGACACTTCGGTAAGAAATGAGGGTGGTCTATTCTAGTCCGACGGATACCACACGGCATTAATAAAGAAACAAATATAACAATATATTTGTATTGGAACTTTTTGAGACAATCAATTGTAATATCACTTCCAGTAACATCTACATATGTACCAGAAAGCATTTATCTCAATTGTACTACTAAATTGCCGACGCGAGCCGCGTAACCGATTCATTGTTCCGTTTTTGATAATGTCACTGTTGCTCGGGTGCTGATGTCACAAGAGTTTTCTGAATTCATTTAAAACTAGCTGTGCCAGCGGCTTCGCCCGCGTCGAAATCAGTTGTCACCAAAAAAAATCCAAATTGAAATTTTGAACATATAAATAGTTATTGTGAGTTAACCGACAGATAGAAACATACTATTGCGGACTTTTTTTAGTATTTTTATAGATCTACAACTCTCTATTACATTACTTTATCATAACTCTGCTGGTTTACGCAGCGCACGCGTTTAAACCTCCCAGCAAGTAAGTTTTTTAACAACTGCTCGATCTCTTCAACACAATTTAAATAATACCGATATTTACCTATTTACCTAAACCATCCGAAAGTATTGCACTATCTTTTGGTGAAAACCGTACAAAAAAACCTTGAGTAGATTTTGAGAAAATCGATTACATACAGACAGAGAGCTTTTTGGGATTTTTTATAATAAATATAGATATAGATAGACTAGTTGTACCCGAGACTTCGCGTTACTTTATTGCTAAAGTTAATGTGCTAGAAGAAGTAGAACCCTCCATGAAAAATGGATTTACCTCAGATTAGCTTGGATTATATTCCGGTTTCATTTAAAGTAAATTTCATCACTATTGCTCTAGCTTAGCCCCGACAACGTAACAGACGCCTGTCTGTACAGACAGAAAACTTTAAATTTTAAATACTTTTTAATAATTTAAAATTTCATTTTTTAATACGTTTTTTGTGTATCGTGTTAAATCCCCACATTATTTGTCATATTTGTTGTAAATCAATATTAAACGCCTTTTACGATATTTATGCTATGTGCCTTATTTTAGGTTTTTTTTATTTGTGTCTCATATTTATGCATAAATGTTATTGGCTTGTCAAATAAAATAAAATAAAAAATAAACAGTCCTTGGCATTTATACTATAAGTATGGATTAATATGTACCAAGATTTTAGAAGCTCCAAAATTAATGCGTAATTGTATGGAATCTTTGAGACGTATCTAAGAAACATTTTCTCGTTATGTATAACAGATACACAGTAAATTATATATATTCAGAAGGGTAATATATTATAAAGGAATGTGTGGCTTTCTCGGTGAATGCACGAGTATATAAAGCAATTTTAATCAGAGTCAGTGTTCAATTGGGGCACTGAGGTGTTCAATATCAAAATTGGGAAACCTGCGATGGAGCTTTAGTTATATGCCGATCCATTTGTCGTCACAATAACTATTAGATTAATGGAATTATGGATAAAAGATGCCATATGCCAAGTGCCAGTCAAATAATTAATAACAATATAATATATATAGACATAATATTATATAATATTATACTGTACATCTCGCAACACCAGATTTGAAATTTCTATGACAACTTTACTTTTATCGTCGTATTTCCTTCGATAATATTACTCTATTATTACTTTTTTTTCATGTAAAATTAAACTTACATTTCTGTAATACCAATATTCCGCTCCCTATTTCTTTTCGATAGAAGTTTTTGAAGCCCGTAATTTGAACGCGAATTTGCCTGTTTTTTTTTATTTAGTCTTGCGAAACTTTCAAGTTATAGGAAGTTTATTTGAAAACTTTGGAAGAAAATATTTTTATGTTTATCTACATTATGTTTATTAGGAAGCCGATGTAAGATACAATGTAGAATTTTGTGAATATTGTGAATGCTAAAGTTTCTTAATATAAATGTTATACACCGGGGTTACATATAGGATACAATAATCATCTTTTTTTTCGGGAACGGGAAAAAACATATATTGCTTTATAAAGGGTATTTAAACGCTTAAGTAGGTGTATATAATGTCGCGGCTGTCACTTGTCTAATATATTCTAAAAAGTGTCATCATTTTTCTCCTGCCCTTATCCCACTCTAAGTGGGGTCGGCACTACATGTTACAAACATGTTGTCACATGATTTGGCTATGTATTTTACGACCGGCCGCCTGCCTAACGTCAACTTAACTTAGTCGCCTTTTACGACACCTCGGTAAGCAATAAGGGTGTTCTATTCTATGCAGCCGGATACCACACGGCATTTACCTTAGTCGCCTCTTACGACACCTCGGTAAGAAATGAGGGTGGTCTATTCTATCCAGCCGGATACCACACGGCATTTACCTTAGTCGCCTCTCATGACACCTTGGTAAGAAAGGAGGGTGGTCTATTCTATTCTGCCGGATACCACACGGCATATCTTCTAAAAAGTGTATTCTATTGAATTAACACACCATCTCATACATACCTCCTACACACACTAATACACTAATACATATATTAAAACATATATACTTTTCAGACATGCAGATTATTATTATATTGTACTAATCATAATTTTATATTTATGTTATATTCTTATAGCAAATAGTAATTAAATCACATGTCTCTGGTATCTGTCGCTGTATGCCGGAATACAGTTTTAACTATTTCGCCCACAGATGGCGATATTTTAAGTTAAGTCCTATTTGTTTTACTATAATCCGCGATACAGTAAATAGAAAATATATATCGAATATATATATAGAAAATATATATAATCGCTTTGCGATTTCGTCGTGGAGTCTATCTCCTGATGATGCCTCGGTTGCGGGGCGAAACGATTGTTGAGTTTGTGATAGTGAACTTGTGTAGTGCTTGTGTATTGTGGTGGAAGTGGTGGAGGCTTGTGCATATGTTTTTTACGAATCCTGCATGTAACGGGTATGAAAAAACGTATAGTCCACTATACATTTAGCACTATATATATTATCTATTTACTGTATCGCGGATTATAGCAAAATAATTTTATTATTACTTTTGTATTATTGATCTCCGCAAAGTAACGCCTAATTCTATAAATTATTTAAGTCCTATTTGTCATAAGTAAGACAGAAATATATAAAAATACTACTTTACATTGGAATGTATATCCCATTTACAAGCTAATACAACATATTTAATGTCCTGTACGAGCTTGTGTTGAAAACGCATTGATCTCCAACATATTTGGCAATTATACAAATCTAAAATTAATGCTAATGGATATGGCGATTGGCGAAAGCCTTTCTTTAAAATGGTAAAATTAGGATTTTACCATTTTAAAGAAAGAGTAGGAACTCTTCCGATCAACCACATTCGAGTTTTCTAACACATTATTTCAATTGGTTATAAAATTTAAGGATTTGATGAAATTAGTATTTCCATTGTGCTAGAGAATTTCACAGTATAGGGGATATTACCTACATTCTCCTAAATAACTAACGTCATCATCAGCTACTCCTCCTCATGGCGTCGTAATCCTCAATGCTGAGGGTCGTGATCTTTATGTAGGACCTTATTGACGACTATTTCCGCCAACCGGCTCTGTCCCCTGCGTCGTGGATGACGTCATTGTTCGTCTACTATTCTTTGCCTATAGATTTTGAATATAATGTTTGAAATTGTTACCAGTTTTATAACAATTCATTTCACAGTTTTATAAGTATAGTTCTGTTTAATCGTTATAATAAAACATCAAGTGCTAGCTTTACAAGTAATTTGCTATCAACATTCTATATCTGTGAGGAAATTTTCAAATAAAAATAGTTATCTCAGGAATATTCTAATAAGTTTATGTGATTGTATTGTCGACCGCAACATTCTTTGTAGGTACAGAAATGATAACTTAATTATTAACTATATTTTTTTAGCGACAAAACCCGTGAAGATGATGCAATTATGGTTATTGGATTGTATTGCATATTGGATATTTTCTAAATCTTCACTAACGTTAGCATTCTGCAAGTCGCATACGTATAGATTATTCTTCTCTGGGATTGAGTCTGTTTATTAAAAACTTTTTACCCAACCTAACAAAACCAATCGATAAAACGTTAAAATTTTTGTCAATCATCATTTGATATATCATCTAAAACTGTTGATATGATATAATCATGAGATATGCATTCTCAAAACATTATTTCAAAGGTTATTGTTTTTTATCAAAACGTTAATTTCCCTGAGCTTTATTAAACGGGCAACACGCCAGCTTCCAATTAATAGACCACGGCAAATACCAACAAAGATTTTCTGAGAGTACTTCATCGGATCGCTCATTTGTTATAATTACTTTCTTATTTAAACCGTGCAATAATTATCAGTTTCATAAATAAAAGTAAGTTACGGTCTCTTAACATCCCACAGCTGGGCATGGGTCTTCTTTCTCTGTTTTTTTTGTAGGAAATGGTTAGAGATAATACCCGCCACGCTGATTCGGATTAGTTGGTTACACATATCCCCAGAATTCTTTAGTGATATGCAGGTAAGCTTACGATGTTTTCCTTCACGGTGAAGCGTGTGCAAAAATCTATAAGACACTAGTTTTAACAGAAAAACTTATCGGTACCTGCCCGGGGTTTGAGCCCCTCACCTCTTGAAAGAGTCATACGGTCTCACAGCTAGGCTAACACAGCTGTAAGAAAAGTAGTAGGAAATAATTATAAAATACAACGTACAAATTTCGGCCACCATACTTACTTAGATACTACAATAATTATAGTATCTCCGTAATTGTGCAAAAATCTATAAGACACATAAGTTTTAACAGAAAAACCTATTATATTGCCTACCCGGAATTTGAACCCTTGACCATGTCCAGTTTTATAGTTATTGTATGTAATAATAGTACTTATTTCATAAATAGTTCTATATTTTACTAGCTTATGCTATATAGTTCCATTGCGTCGATTTAATTACTGAGATAAAAAGAAAGCTCATGAAATTCTTCAAGCCTTGAAATATCTCCATAACAAAATCACATCGAGCCCATTTTCTGTCAATTTCAGTTCTAACAAAACCACCTTCGCATTTATAATATTAGTATCCGTTTAACTATTACAAAATTATTTTTGATTATATTACTTTATTTATTGTTTGCTATCGATTCTCGTAGGATGACAAAGCCTGTTCACATATAGTCTGTTTACAAGAACAACGTGATATCTGTTAATCCACAACTTTAAAGAAAATCAATTTCAAATATTTAAACGCTGATAAATTTAAAAATTTTGATGATTTTAGTGTGGAAAAATAATTAAATTTTTGCGGTAATGTGCTTTCTGAAAATAAGTAAAAAAGATATAAAATGAAATAATTTAAAAAACGTTTTTTATGAGATGTCACCTTGTTCTTGTAAAGAAGCAATATACTGTTTATATGACATGAAACTCGTCCCGTGATTTTACTACATATAGTTTTATAACAGCGCAATACGTTATATTTTTCTGACTGGGCAAGATTATACTCACTATATTACTCGTTTGTATATTTCGATATATTATTATTTGTCAGTTAAATGTGGATATCTATTTTTAAATCCGAATAAGCTGGGAATTATACTCAATTACATGGAGCTTTAAAATGGGCTTGGAAATTTCCACAAGGACATGGAAAGCATAAATTTCTGAATCGAAAACTTCCTTACAATCGGTACAGTACCAGACGTTTCTATTAAAAGCCATTTGCATAATGTTCTTAAAGAAAATTAACAAATAAACCTCCTTTGAAGAGGTTGTAGATATTAAACACTAGAAAGGTATTTGCTTCACGACGGTTTGCTATTTTGTCGTAGAGTCTATCTCCTGATGATGATGATTCGTTTGTGGGGCAAACCGATTGTCGAATTTGTGATATTGAACGTGTGTAGTGTTTGAATATTGTGATGGCAGTGGTGGAGGTTTGTGCATGTATTTTTATGAATCCTGCATGTATTATGCATTAAAACGGATAGTCCACTCTACATTTAGCATTATATATATTTTCTATTTACCTTATCGCGGATTATAGCATAATCATTTTATTATTACTATTGTACTCGTATTATTAAAATTTTCAATTCAAGTTTATTTAATACAAGTTATTTGTAATAAATAAACACTACTTACTTTATATGTTTATAGGACTAAATTAACCCATGTATAACATGAATCCCACCTGAGACATCAAAGGCTTTTTGCAATTTCTTTTACCTCAAAAGATTTATCTACACAGGTAAATAAATTATTCAACATTTTGCCTCGAGAATCAATGTCTCTCTGAAGTGCTTATGATAAAATGAACGTTAATATTTAAGTATAGTGGGATCAAACTTAAGGGTTATACGTTTCTCAAACTTTTTCATTTGATTATTTAATAGCTTGGCCACAATTTTAACTGACTTAAATCATGGCATAAGTCATGACATAAATCATTTGTATAAGTGTTATCACTAATCAATGTACTAAACGGAAAATCACTTTTTAGTGCTCTCTCTCTCTCTCTCGTCAACCAATAGACGTTCATTGTCAGACTTAGGTCTTTTCAAAAGACTTCCACGCTACACGATTTTGCACCGCCTAGATCCAGCCGGTGCCCTCAACCTTTTTGCAGTTGTTTGCCAACCTAGTGGCATCTACCTACACTGCGTTGTGCGTTTTGTTTATATAACATTAATTATTTTAAGGGATATCTTATTTGCTTCATCGTTTCCCGAAAATTTCACGTTTTACATTCACGGAAAAGTATGATTTATTTAATCTCTTTAATACCACCTTGTTTATGAAATAACAATCTCGAGATTAAAGCGTAACAGATTAAACAAATCATCAATAGCAATAACAAACAGGCCCGCCTACGCTCTGCCAACAAACAAACATAAGAAATAATATTTGCTTTTCCTCGGAAAGTCCTGGTAATTCAACTGTTAGAACATTTCTAGTAACATCATGCTTAGACATTACGACTTTATCGTTGTAAGAGAAAATACGTAGACTGATATTTGCGTTTGAAATTCACAGAACGACGCCTGAATACCCCTACTAGGAACTTCCAGAAAATAAGCTTAAAGTAGAAAACGTAATTGAAATTTACAGTTATAGTGAATTGTAATTCTTTCGACAACGGTACTCAGAGAACAATCTGTTCTTTTTTGTGACATACAGCTTGAACGACTATTACATAGCTCGATATCGTGATCTAATGATGGGCAGTGGTGATTCGAATTAAAATCAAAATTCAAAATATTCTTTATTCAAGTAAATTTATTAACGAGTGCAAGTTTTGAACCGTGGACTCTACTGCAAGTTCGTAAAGCTGTTCCTACCGAGGAGAGCAAGCAAAAACTCGGCGGTTGCTCTTTTCAAAATATAATTCTTATAACCAGTTTAGTCGTGGTAGTTCTAGAAAGATCAAGAGTGGAGACTGGACTGGACTGGAGAGACTGGTCAAAGAGTAGCTATATGGTTGCCGAGCCACATGGATGGTTATTCTCTGGAAATTAAAATAAGGTGGAATAACCGCAGTAGAATTTTCAAAAGTATTCTAAATTAGTGCATTGCATTGATTCTTTCATTCTTTAGAGCTGTGATAGCCCAGCGGCGAGACCGTGCGACTCTTTCGATGGAAAAACGAGTTCTAACCCGGGCAGGCACCAATGAGGTTTTCTATTAAAACTCATGTGTCTAATTGATAATTGCAATTTATCACACGCTTTTCGTTGAAGGGAAACATCGTAAGGAAACCTGCATATCTCTAGAGAATTTTGGAGATATGTGTAACCTACCAATCCGCATTAGAGCAGCGTGGTAAGTCTTAGTTCCAACCCTTCTCTCCAGAAAGAGAGAGGAGGCCTATTCCCAGCAGTGGGATTGTAACAGGCCGCTACTTTACTTTTACTTTTATTGATTCTTTAAAATGTATACATTTTTTAAATTTTACAAGTATCGAACTTAAATGATATGCTCTCGATCCATAGTTACACGAATCGTAACATTTTTGTCAGACTGTATGACATTGTCTTTGTCCTTGAAATTCCAATTACGGTAGTCGAACGCCATATTTCTCGTACGTCGGAAGTGCGAAATATAATGGACTATTTCGGAAGTGCGTCATTATTATTTTTTTAGTACTTTGAACATGTATACAGCACCGTGAAATCGAGGGGAGATTTGATCCATACTTCCCGAAGTAGCGACTTATTTATGACCTTGTTACCTACTAAAGAATTCTTTCGAGTTTTATATGTATTGACTTTGAGAGTAAGTAATACCAAAACCAAGGATAGATAAATGTATCGATAGATAGAATACTCTTTATTGTATATAGACAAAATAAACTAGAACAAATATTGGTACAATAATGGCGGCGTTATTGCTAAACAGCGATTTCTTCAGTGCAACCTTAAACGTTTTTGAGTTGTTGAAGAATCTAAAATGCTTTGTATGAAGGTACAGTTAAACAATAGATTGCCATGTAAAAAGTAAAAAAGTAAACTAGCGGCCTGTTACAATCCCACTGCTGGGAATAGGCCTCCTCACTCCGTTTCTGGAGAGAAGGGTTGGAGCTAAGACGTACCACGCTGCTCCAATGCGGATTGGTAGGTTACACAAATCTCCAGAATTCTCTAGAGATATGCAGGTTTCTAAGCTGTGATAGCCCAATGGTGAGACCGTGCGACTCTCTAAAGACGAACATAGGTTCAAACCCGGGCAGGCACCAATGAGTTTTTCTATTAAAACTCATGTGTCTAATTCATAATTGCAATTTATCACACGCTTTTCGGTGAAGGAAAACATCGTGAGGAAACCTGCATTTCTCTAGAGAATTCTGGAGATATGTGTAACCTGCCAATCCGCATTGGAGCAGCGTGGTAGGTCTTAGCTCCAACCCTTCTCTCCAGAAACGGAGAGAGGAGGCCTATTCCCAGCAGTGGGATATTAACAGGCCGCTACTTTACTTTACTTTTATGCAGGTTTTCTCTCGATTTTTTCCTTCACCGAAAAGCGTGTGATAAATTGCAATTATCAATTAGACACATGAGTTTTAATAGAAAAACTCATTGGTGCCTACCCGGGTTCGAACTCCAGTTCCCCTCAAAAGAGTCGCACGGTCTCGCCGCTGGGCTATCACAGCTCTTATATTATTGCCATGTGATCAAATGAAATAAAATATGAATGTTTATATTTGATTATTTGAAGTCTGAAAAAGAGTTCAATTAAATGTATTTGTTAATCGTGTAACGCAAGAAAGTAGTCTTATTTCCATCAAGGATTACTTTATCATAGCTAGTCAAAAGATATGCTGTTTTGATTGTGTCTGTCCCCATTTAAAATACGGATAAGGATATATTATATGAATTAAATAAGAAATCCTACTAGGTTAATTGATAGAATAAAATAAATAACGGAGAGTGTTATGTAAAACAATCCCAAGAGATCGGTGTAGTTTAATCCGCTCTTGGGCCCATTGGGCACGTTCGTATTTGAGTGGTACTACATTCCCGACATGACATGACGACATTTCATATTTTAGGCAAGGATATTTATTTACATATTCTGATAGCCTATAGAAAAAATTATATCTAAATTATTAATCTAAATTAATAACTCCATCTCTTCATGTTTTGTATCTCTGTATCTTATGTAGCTGTTCTTTTCTCAGTTTTTTATATTAAATTATAATATAGGAAAAAAATGGACAATGAGCATATTACAAATCTTAAAAAATTATTTAATCTGGCGGTTTTATCGCTACATAGCGATCAGTCCCAGGCAACCAGGCGGAAAAAGAACATTACTATTGGCCTTTAATAGTTATTTATATATATCGTACGTACAAACGTATATTTATAAATCGATATTGAATATTTACATTGAAAAATATACAACATATCTAACATAAAAATAAAATATATACAATGCATACTAGCGTCATACTCACGAATGGCACTAAAGTTTGGATTTGTACATTTTTGGAAAGTTTCCATTTTGGCTAAAAGCTTACACTAAATAGTGTCCGTTTCTTTTACCTATTAATAATATATGTAGTACATTTAAAACAAAGAAACCTTCAAGCCTACCATGAACTCTTATTGCGACTCAATTGAAAACGTAAACTAAATTGTTTTGCTTTTTCATACCATGACGTCTTAAAGACGCACACTTTAAGCCGTTGCCGAATGACCGTTCGGAATGCGTCCTAAAAACATGTGAGTAAAAGAGACAGAGTTATCTATAGTTCATATAACGTTGTCCTTTTCAAACACACTTCATGGTACGAAAAGAAAGCGGTTGGGTTTAGGTAGTTTGAATTGAATCGTTTTTTAAAAGTTCATGGTAGTCCTACTGGTGTCTTTTGCTTGCGGTTATCAAAATTCACTTTAGCTCGTTAAGCCATCGGAATCAGTTTAATTATAACTTTTTCTATATAACATATGTGATATTTTATTTATAAGCCAAGTCTATAGACATTAAAGTTTGATAGAGATCAATGTAACGTAAGCGTAACGTTATGTAATATTAATACTAATGGAAAATTGATTATCCTTTTATTGATCTAATATAAAAAAGTATGACAGCGAGATTCCAAAATGTGTTTTCACGCCAACATTTCAGATGACGAGCATAAATGTTTTTAGCATACGTGTCTATTGAATATTAGTGACAGATCTAGTATAAAACTTATTTGAGATGTGGGCGTATAGACGCACGTATAGTACCCGGCAATAAATAATGCACATCGAGGCTTAGAGAGAGAAAATTGGCTTGATTTTACTTCATAGAGCATTGTATCTGTCGCACAGACTGACGAAGTGACAGCGCTCTACGAAACCGAACTGGCCGGCTATTTCGTTATTAATTGACGGGTACTATAAGTCATAAGCTGGATTCACAAAGTTTCTAATATGGAAGTACTGCGACTAGTTAACAAACAACGCGATATTTTAAATACCGTGAAGGTCAGGAAAAGTCACATCTTGGACATTTGTTTAGGCTTGAGAGGTATTAACTTCTCCAAATGATTATGATAGGAAAAGTAGCGGAGAGAAGAAATGTCGGAAGGAGAAAGAATATTCTGCTACGTAATATCCGGAAGTGGATAGTGGAAAATAAAAAGACGTAGCTGACTGCCAACCTTCGTTAGTCGGAGTTGCACCCCAAGAAAAAGACAGATCTTGTCAATTCCGAAGGTGACCTGATTAAAACCGAAGTCTCTATAGTTATGTTTATACCCGCTATAAAATTTACGTAAATAATTCAATAATGATTTATGTTATATGTAAAAATGGCTTTGGTCCGGTGTCTTTAAGGGAAAGGAATGTAAGGTGATAGACTGGAGGTATGGAGTTTCGGCTGGAGCTTCCACCCAATTGTGGTTATGGACTAGATTAAATAAGTTTAGTTTATTTTAAATTTCACTCTTAAGGTGTGATAGCCCAGCAGTGAGATCATACGATTCTTGTAATTGTAAATAAGCTAAACATAATGTCGTCGCACCATAGCATATTCGCAATCTTTCACAGTCTACGTTTTCCACTCTTGTTTTGCGTGTTGCAATATGAAATCTAAGATAAATCTAAGCTCAGCCCAGCGGTAAAACCTTGCGACAGTTTTGAAGGTGTCACGGATTCAAACCCGGGGCAGGCACCAATGAGTTTTTCAGTTAATATTTGCTTTTGGGTGATGTAAAATATCGTGAGGAAACCTAAATATCTCTAGCGAATTTCAGGGATTTGTAAAACCAACCAATTCGTATTGGAACGTGGTGGGTATGAGCTTCAAATCTTCTGCAGAGCTCCAATCAGAAAATTTAGAGGAGGTCTATGACCAACAGTGGGATAACAAGAGTTCATTACTTTAAGTATTAGAGAAGGTTGCTTACCTCGTTTTTAATTCTAATAACAGATAAAATCTTGCTTATATGAAAACTAATGTAAAAAAAAATTGTCCGTTCTATAACTGATAAGAACGTTGTTCATGAATTTCAAATGTCTTCAAAACAACTTTTCTTTTAAAGCTCATATCATCGTTTACCGAGGTTTCAAACAAACTGAACTTTTTATATAATATATATTGAATTATATTACGAAATGTCTGGTATAAAACATTTTCGTAGACGACCTAAAACCACTCATGTCATAAGAGGCGCTTTGAGCGACGTAGGCTTAAAGAGAAATACCTTTTTCTTAATTTCTCAGCGTGCATTAAAAGACTCTACATTTGAACTTATGTAAAAAACAAAAAATTTAAATTCCATTTATTTTATAGGCAGACATGTCAAGAGTCTTGTAATATTAACGCACACAAATGAATTATGATTATGTATGATAGAATATATTTTAACACACAAAGGCACATTTACGGAAATAAATTACGGACACAATAGAGCAATTAATGGATAAGTCATAATCATTTAAATCATCATCATCATAATCATTCTCTTACCCTTATTGCACTATAAGTGGGGTCGGCACAATATGTCTTCTTCTTCCATTCTCCTCTATCATTCGTCAACTCTGGTGGCACTCCTTTTAATCCATCCATTTTAGTCATGTATACTTATTATAAAAGAAAGTCCCAAAAAGCTATCTGTCTGTATGTAATCGATTTTCTCAAAACCTACTGAACAGATTTTTATACGGTTTTCGCCAAAAGATAATGCAATACTTCCGGATGGTTTAGGTAATTAGTACATATGTGTATTATGTAAATTGTGTTGAATAGATCGCGCAGTTGTTAAAAAACCTGTTTGCTGGGAGCTTAAGTCGCGTGCGCTGCGTAAACCAGTAGAGATACGCTAAACTAATGTAGTAGAGAATTGTAGATCTAAAAAAATACCAGAAAAAAGTCCGCGATATCTTGTCTCTATCTCTCACGGTTAACTCACAATAACTACTTTTATGTTCCAGATTTCGAAAATTCGGAAAAATTTATCACTGAATCACTGAAATCTACGTTGGCAAAGCCGTTTGTGACACAGCTAGTACAATATAATCAAATAATCATTTATATCCATAACATTCTTTGTAACTAACAATAATCTGATTAGACAAAAACATTAAGGAACCGCCTGGTGCTATCCCACTGTTGGGCATAAGCCTACTGACTCCTTTATTTAGAGAGAGATAGCTCTGATATAATCCCAATAATCTCTATAGATATGCAAGTTTTTAGAAACATTTAGTCATAGACAGAGAAGTATTTTTTTATGTGAACAAAAATTATGACACCGTTGAAATCTCTTCAAACGCCTAAGTTTTTCGACCTTCATAACGCTATAGTCGAGAGCTTAATTAATATTTACCTCATTAAACAAAATGTTGAGACGTAAATGAAATAATCTCACAAGTCGCTTACTTTTGACCTATTTAACGTCGCCGCGTAGACTCAATTTACGTATTTACTCGAATATTATTCAAGTATTCAGTATAAGCGCGAAAATAATGTGATAGACGAACGTTGAGACTGTATGCCATTCTCGAAGGGGCCATTCTTTTAATAATAATTATTATTATTTTTTATTTGCATAAAGACACGTACATGGAGCTGGTAAGACAATTTTGTAACAGTGTATTTGATTGTTTAAGGTAAGAAAAAAATTTGTTAAAAAAAAGCTACAAAAAAAAACTCATTTTGTCTTAACTTAAAAAAATATACATTATTATCAATTTAACCTATCATAAATTAGTCACAATTTCCTTCCGAAAAATTCCTTAATACTGTAAAAATTACATTGCATGAGCCAGTCTCTTAGTCTTATTTTAAACATTTTTAAAGACAGTGAACTTAAACTATTAAGAATATTATTGTAGATTTTAACACATTGCGCATTTCATATCCCAAACTGGCACCAATGAGTTTTCTTTTAAAACTTATGTGCCTAATTGATATTTGCGATTTATCACACACATTTTTATGAAGGAAAACGTCGTGAGGAAACCTGCATGTTATCTCTGGAGATTTTCTGGGAAATGTGTAACCTACCAATTCGCTTTGGAATAGCTTCGTGGGTCTAATGCCCAACTCTTTTCACCAAATATAAAGCGAGGAGGCCTGTAGCAATGGAACTTTAAGTATAAATCTGAAGTAAAAGTACTCCATGAGAACCTAAAAACATAACCATTATTATTCCATGTAGTTTAAGATTCATGTGATTGGATTTGGATATGCGTTATAAATATTTTAAGGTAAACAATTTATAATACTACTATTTTTTATTTACTATTATTGTTTTAACAGGAATTCAGACATTTTACAACAACACTAATTTTCAAATAGAAAAAAACTGTTTGAGGCAGGAAGTTACCCTCAAACTCAACCAGTATTTTTAGCGATTCTAATCTAAATACAGTCTGGAAAATTAACAAGGTCAACTCGTAAGCCATTTTAAATATATCCGTATTGAAACGGCTTCTGTGAATGAGACTATTATGTGAAACCCTTAAAACAACGTTATTAAATGAATACAATCTCCTTATTTTTTAAAGTAAACAGTACTTTGATGTATATTAGCCGCGAGAGCTATTTTTAACGTTTCTTCCTGGAGTCGGTGTAATCATATATACATATATTTTTTATAATAAATATATGGGACAATTCGCGGCAACAGTCATCCGTCCCTAAAATGACTTAATATTTGTGTATAATAAATAGGTGACAAATACTTCTCCGGACCGGCTTGACCGATTTTTATGAAGTTTTATATGCATATTCAGTAGCTCTGTGAATCAGCGACTATCTATTTTTCATAACTCTAACCTTAATACTTTATTTTTATTTTTTGGACAACATTGTTTACTTGTTTTAGAAATTCCCTAGAAATAATTTATATTGCAAAACAACGTTTGACCGGTCAGCTAATCTACATTTATTATTTTAAATATATACTTAAATACCTATATACACCGTCTCAATAAACCAACAATTTTTTATAGGAAGCACTGCCAACTGCGCCAACGGACGAATCTATTTAGCCAGTCTACAGGACAATGCATATATAAATGTCGTCAAACCATAACATGTTTGCAATTTTTCACAATCTAAGTTTTCCACTTTTATTTTACGTGTTGCAATGTAACATTGTTATTTAGCTTCCAAAACTGTCGAATACAATAGGTGTGAAACTAAAAATATAAAATGTGCATCAGGACCACTTGATGCATCGGCTACCCCGTGCGAGTCTGGACAAAAGCAATGTTACTTTGTCAAATTGTCATTTTTCTCGTAGTTATAGTAGCACGGTTCTCGCAAATGTAATAAAGCGATCGAGAAAAATATCTCAGAGAAAGCTTTCTAAATAATTCCATTATAACAAATTTATGCGACACGTGCTAGCTCTCTGAGAAAGAAAAATCTTATATGTACGTCGAGTTTGAATTTATTTATTCACAAGTCGTACTCGCGACTTTGTTCGCTACAACTCGAATGTTAAAGTCAGTTAATCCGTTAAATACAATGTGCTTTTTCTTGTTCCGTAAAGATATAAGGGAAATTTCATATCATAGATGTTAGACTAGGATATAAAGCTTCAAACCTACTAACTTTTGTTAATATCCCGTCAGTGAATTGTTTATGCAAATGGACAGACGAACAGATAAATATAAATATAGTTACAAGTAATACTAATTAAAGTTTGGCCAATTAAATATAACTGTTTAATAATCTATATTAATATTATAAATGCGAAAGTATGTCTTTTTGCCCATTACAAGCCTTAAGAGCTAGACCATTATGAATGAAATTTAGTTGAATGATATGTGATTAGACAAAAAGTATAAATCATTTAAAAAGTATACGACTTTAATCTTTCTCTCATTATTTATTGTGACACCAGCTTACAGGCCTGCCCATAACTCCCCTATTCTAGTATTAATATTTTAACATACAGAAGAGTTAAAAATTTAACTTTCATTTAAATTTAAGTTTCATAATTTATAGTTTAAAAGCAACATCAGTTTGTTTCCACCCTCACTAACAATCGTTATAGCACGACCTCTTCATCGCAATTAAAAATCTGTACAACATCCGTTCAGTAGATTTGGAGAAAATTGAACACATAAAGACAGCTTTTGAGGATATGTTTTATAATATATAGATTAATATATATTAATGCGAAAAAAGTTGCAGATACATCTAGTATTATATAATCATTTACTGTGTTGAATCAAAGGAAACAGAAGATTGTATTCTTGTCATTTTCCGTTTGTCGCGTTTCTTCCGTAGCCATTCGTATAGGATGTAGAATTTCCTTTTATCTCCGTTACAGATATATAAGGCCGGATAAGTAAACTACTGTTTAGACAGCAGAACTGATATTTCTGTCGATATTGCATGTTTCCTCTGATGTGTTCATTTTGGCGCGTGATCTATTTGCTCTTTTGCCCGCAATTTTAATAAAAATAAAGGATGTACTAATTTTCGTGGGGCAAACGACAACTCATTAATTTAATTTAGGTTATTAACGCATTCATTTACATTTAAGTATAATAAGATGAAGTTAATTTACAGATACTTACACATGTATTCTTTTTGTTCTCATAAGTTACCGTTGCAATTAGTGGCTTCAGATTTGACTGGAACTACGGAAAATACTGAAATTATTCACTGACACTGTTAGGAGATACAGATGTGTTGATAATTGGCTTAACCACTTATTATCATTCTCGGTGGGATTCCTTTTCACGGCTGTGACGGTATTACGATTGCACTATCCATGATCTATTATATATACTATTTGACTGTGATATGTGAACTAGCGGTTATTATTCCATTGCTTGCCAAAGACCTCCACTCTTCTTAAAATAAAAAGGTGGAGCTTAGATCCACTTTTCACATTGCGATTGGAAGTTCGCACGCGGAATTTTCAATAGATATGCAGAATTAATGGCAGTGTTTGCTTTATTCGAAAAGCGCATAATAAATTGTTAATAAATAAATTTCGAATGTGAACTTGCAAATTGTCCTGTCTTATTTTTGACAACTTTTTAGGAAGAAGAAAAAACGTGATTATTAATTCATTTCATATAATTTTTATGAAATAAAAAACAATTGCCTTTAAATATGTTTATTTATTTACAATTTTTTTTAGTAGATAATAAATAATACATGTTGATACGGTAAATGACGGACAGTAGCACCCAATGCCGTTAAAAAGTGATTTGGCTTAAAAATAGAGATAGGACATATTGTCGGTTCGCAGTCGATATAAAACATAATTTTTTCATACAAAACACTTAAGAATTTGGGAATAGAATCTCGGTCTCACTAAAGTTCATTACAGTTTTAATTCGACCTAAAAGGCACGTTAAGGTATGGACTTGGTGTTATAAAAATTAAAAAAACCCTGCTTAGTTTGCGAAAGCAATTTATTTAATAAAATTCAATTGCACGTACACAATAGAGCTACTCAGACGTTACGGAAGTCGGGCTTTATTGACAGATCCTTTGTAAAAACAATCTGTAATCAGGGATTTGCAACGATAAAGCGACTGCTTTATAAAATATTGTATTCACTTTAACGATTAAAATTCATTACACATCTCTTAAACGGTACAGTAGCAGCCTTTTACTGCCGTTCTGTTAAGCAATTGCCTTATTTTTTTTTTATAACTCGTGGATATAATGTTACAAATACAACCTGCCTCTAACAATTAGGTCAATAATTTGGGCATCACTGTGGACGTCAATGTGACGTCTGTACGTGCTTTTTCCCGATTATTATAGACTAACCAAGAATAAACGGTTGTATCAACTCTTATTGGTTTGTACCCAAAACATTTTCAATTATAAAAAAATGGCAGACGAATAATAAAGGATAATAATGTAATTTATAGAATTAGGCGTTACTTTGCGGAGATTTACTATAATCCGCGATAAAAGCAAATATAAAATATATGTAATGCTAAATATAGAGTGTACTATCTGTTTTCATACTTAATACATGCAAGATTCGACAAAACGCATGCGCTACAAACCTCCACCAACACGACCACAATACTCAAGCATTGCACACATTCACTGTTACAATCTCAACAATCGTTTCATCTTCAGGAAATAGACTCCACGACCTAATCGCAATCTATACTTATTATAAAACAATGTCCTAAAAAGCTGTCTGTCTGTATGTAATCGATTTTCTCAAAATCTACTGAACGGATCTTTGTACAGTTTTCACCAAAAGATTGTGCAATACTTCCGGATGGTTTAAGTAAATAGTACATATTGGTATTATGTAAATTGTGTTGAAGAGTTAGCGCAATTGTTAAAAAACTTGCATGCTGGGAGCTTTAGTCGTGTGCGCTGCGTAAACCAGCAGAGATAAAGTAATGTACTAGAGAATTTTAGATCTATAAAAATACTACAAAAAACTCTGCGATAGCATGTCTCTATCTTTTATGGTTAATTCACAATAACTACTTTTATGTTTTAAATTTGAATTATTGAAAACAATTGTGACACGCTGGTTTCCACGCGGGCGTAGCCGCTGGCACAGCTAGTACTATAAAATGGACGCCGCAGTTGCTCATTATAACTCCATAAGACTTCGTCTATAATATATTTTTATAACAAATAAGAATTAATGGGTATGTTTTCTCAGACGACCTTGGTAACCTTTATTATTTCGATATCCGCCAAT
Source organism: Morpho deidamia (assembly GCA_947086505.1). Taxonomy (NCBI): domain Eukaryota; kingdom Metazoa; phylum Arthropoda; class Insecta; order Lepidoptera; family Nymphalidae; genus Morpho; species Morpho deidamia. The sequence continues at coordinate 4,408,155 of CAMTZC010000004.1, read as the reverse complement.
GACGACATAATTTTCCGAATAAAACTTTGTCTATAACAATAAAACCGAGTGACCTTCATAAAGCTTTCCACAATCCTGCAAAAGCATTAGTAGTTTAAGACCACAAGAACTTTCTAATTCCCGAACGACGCCCGAACATCTTATTAATATTAATACTTGGATGTTTGTCTCACAGTCACTCAAGGTTCAAGTAAAATTAGGCCGTGACGTGTTTTATTTTTTTATTATGTAACACCTTATATATTTTTCGTATGAGTAGTTGATTGCAGATTTACCTGATCTTATTTCTATAAAAAATGTATGTATAATTTTATATTATTTTCTTTATATCATATTTTTGCTTAGAATAATAATTATCACTAATTTATTACAAATTAAATTAAAAAATAAATTTCTCTTAATTACTTTCATAATTCGTTTGATTTATGAAAAGAAAAGACAAATAAAATTTGAGGGCACATTGAAACTTAAGAATGTAACGGCCTGTTAACTACTTTTGCAAATAATGCTCGGTAAGAAATAAGGGTGGTCTATTCTACTCAGTCGAATACCACACGGCGGGTCGACTGACCTTAGTCGCCTTTTACGACAACTCTGCAAGAAAATGAGGTTGGTCTATTCTACTCAGCCGAATACCTCAGAACCTTTCACAAGGGTTCACATTAACAACGTTCATCGATATTGTGAACCGATTATAACTACACTATGAAAATAATTTTATTTACTTTAAAAAACATTTTTTTTTGTTTCAGATGAGAACTCAAGAATTTTCTGCAACAAAATACACTACATAATTTTAAAAAAGAATTTCATATATTTCAATAATCCACACATTCTACAGACAATAAATCAAGCCAAACTATTTATATACTTAAATGTACTTTTAATATTAGATTGATAAATCAATTATAGTAGATTGACTTTTAGTTATACAACGATAGTTTGAATATTGAAAATATTATTGTGAAGGTAAATATTAAAGCTAGATAAAATGAGCTGCGAGTCGCCGTCGTCAGCAAAAAAATTCAATTTGGAACGAGCGACCAACTTTATGAGACAATTTCGAGACCCAGATTCCAGAGAGTTGAAGAAACTATCTGCGAACCAGTTTATGGAAATCTGGAGTCACTATGACAGAGACGGTAAGTGTAACAAATGGTTGTCATTTTTTATACTCTTTATATTAGTTTCAACTTTACGTACGTAATTAGACACTTCCGCCGTGTGATGTCCAGTTGAGTAGAATAGACCACCCTCATTTCTTACCGGAAAGGCGACTAAGGTAAGTTGACCTACCGTGTGGTGTCCGATTGAGTAGAATAGACCACCCTAATTTCTTACCGGAAAGGCGACTAAGGTAAGTTCACCTACCGTGTGGTGTCCGGTTGAGTAGAATAGACCACCCTAATTTCTTACCGGAAAGGCGACTAAGGTAAGTTGACCCACCGTGTGGTGTCCGATTGAGTAGAATAGACCACCCTCTTTCTTACCGAGGGGTGGTAAAATACGACTAAGGTAATTAGACGTCAGGCAGGCGGCCGGTTGTAAAATACGTATCTGAATCATGAGACAACATTTTTTTAACACGTAGTGTGATGATGTATGTAATGACACACTTTATGTTACTTTGCGACCGAGTTATGTTACCTACTGTAACCTGTGAACTCAATTTTGACCCACTTTGAGCTTGTAACCTTTGTACTTTTATTAAGAACTGGTGGCTAAACTATCAAATATCTTGAATTGAAATTTTAAATAATTTCATTTAATTTAATTCTTAAATAATTGTATTTTTTTAATTTTTCTTTTTTGCTCTCGTCAGTGATGAACTTTGTGTATTTTCCAATCTTTTTTTTATCCTTTACGTTTGACCGTTAAGCTTTATGTATACCAAATTTCATCAATATTGGTTCAGCGGCTTAGCCATAAAAGCCTACAGAAAGACTATCATTTATTCACATTTATAGTATTACTATGGATTTATTTATAAGTGATCAAATTGCTTCACACTTTTTTTAACACTTTGGGCGAAGCAGTATTATTACACGTGAAATTTGATTAACACTACGTTTATACACGTCGAAAAAAAAATATGCCTTCCTTTAAACAATGTGCATAAACGGCTGAAGCTTGTAACAATTCCTTCATGATACTTCATTGACTCGTATTACTTTAAAATTTTGGACTGATAACGATACTGCACGTTGGTTTTTAGTACACGTGTATCAGAAGTAGAACGTCATCAATGATAATTTATTACGTATGAAACATTTGAAAACATATGCGCCGCTCAGTGTTAATAAACCACAAGCAATAAATGTCAAGTTACGTACAGATAGTACCCAACTTACAAAGATTAATTTTAAATATTTACTAAAACATCGGCTTCATTGTAAATGAAAACTAAATATGCATGTAGTTACTGTGTGAATTGTATGTTTAAAAAGGTAGTGTACATTAGCCTGTTCAAAAGAAATTTCCGTTCCATTATATTTTCTGATTACTTTTGACTTACATCTAAAAAACGCAGTGAAAGATTTTTGCAGATAATCTATACTTATTATAAAACAAAGTCCCAAAAAGCGGTCTGTCTGTATGTAATCGATTTTCTCAAAATCTACTGAACGGATTTTTGTACGGTTTTCACCAAAAGATAGTGCAATACTTCCGGATGGTTTACGTAAATAGTAAATATTGGTATTATGTAAATTGTGTTAAAACTTGCTCGCTGGGAGCTTTAGTCGCGTGCGCTGCGTAAACCAGCAGAGATACGCTGAAACGCTAAAGAAACATTTCTCTCATTTCCACGCGGGGTGCTGGCAAGGCTAGTTAAATAAATCGTCCATCCCCAAAGTAAGTAACTTAATACTTGTGTTATGAGTGACTGACAACTGGTAAATATACAAACAAACAAACAAACAATTAGAAAATGTTGGCCCCCGGCGGGATTAAACCCGCGACCGAGCGGAGCTGAAGGCAGGGTCACTACCCACTGCGCCAACGGGCCAGTCATTATTATTTACCTTTTTAATTCCTAGCTGTGCCAGCAAATTCGCTCCAGTGGAAATCAATGTGTCACAAAATTTTCTCCCGAATTAAAAATTTTGAACATAAAAATAACTACTGTGAGTTAACTATAAGAGTTACAGACCTACTATTGCGGACTTTTTTGTATTATTTTTATAGATCTACAATTCTCTAGTACATTGTTTTAATGTATCTCCACTGTTTTACGCGGCGCACGCGAGTAAAGCTCCCAGCAGACGAGTTTTTTCACAATCGCGCAACCTCTTCAACACAATTTACAGAAAATGTTAATGTAGTATAAACTTAAACCTTTCGAAATAATTACATTATCTTTTAATAAAACTGTACGAAATCCGTTTTCATACATTTTGAGAAAATCGAACACATAGAGACAGACAGCTTTTAGGGCCTTTGTTTTATAATAAGTATAGATATAGATAAACATAATATAACCTATACTTATTATAAAACAAAGTCCCAACAAGCTGTCTGTCTGTATGTAATCGATTTTCTCAAAATGTACTGAACAGATTTTTGTACGGTTTTCACCACAAGATAGTGCAATAGTTCCGGATGGTTTAAGTAAATAGTACATATCGGTATTATGTAAATTGTGTTGAAGAAATAGCACAGTTGTTAAAAATCTTGCTTGCTAGGAGTTTTAGTCGCTTGCGCTGCTTAAACCAGCAGAGATACGCTAAAGTAATGTAATAGAGAATTGTAAATCTATAAAACTAGTACAAAAAAGTCTTGATCGATAGCATGTCTCTATCTCTTATGGTTAACTCACAATAACTACCTTTATGCTTAAAGTTTGAATTTTAGGACAAATGTTGTGACAAGGTGATTTCCACGCGGGCGCAGCTAGTTTTAGTTGGGATTATAGAACAAAAGTTGTGAGAAGTCGATTTCCACGCGGGCGAAGCCGCTGGCGCAGTTAGTTTTAAAATAACACATTAAAAGATTTAGAGAAATTATATATTTTCATTTTAATTAAGTGAAATTAGTTAAGTATTCATAGTAAGTCAACAACAAGACACTTTCGCATTTCAGTTAAGTGAAGGTATAATCCAGTTTATCCCTAAAGTAATTAAAAAGACAGTTTCAAAACCAAAAGAAGTTTAATAGTATTTGGCATAGACTGTTGAAATGGTTTCTGAAATCCCATATATTTTTCAATAATAACAAACCGAGCTTCATCAAAAATATTAAAACTGAATTTTTCGCGCAGTATATCAAACAGAGATAGTCATTTGTGTTTATTTTGCGTTCATAGAAATATATTCTTTGCTAGCTAAAAGCGTACCCAACTAAACGGAAAGATTCAAAAGTTAGGGTTGTGCTATATTGTTCTACAAACGCAACTTCAACCAATCTATCTGTTAAAAATACAATGCGAGGTTAATTTAGTAACACTTGTAGATTATTAGATCGCTTGCTAGCAATCGCACCCAAATGCGCTTATATATATATATATATATATATATAGTCCTTTTCTGCTACTTGTTTAATCATGCAAATTTCCCAAGTACTTGTTTGATCCACTTAAATTAGCTGTTTTAATGGCTCCTGAGTTGTATTCACAATGACAAAAAGAATATATTTCATTGGCATATCGTGTCACTCACTCATATTTTATTATGCACTAGTAGACTCTATAGTTTTCGTTTCATAGTTTTGGTTATTTTGTGGCTCCTGGTAACGGTTTTTTCTAAAGTCTCCGTTAAGCATTAGTTGATCTTAAAAACCAATACATTCTAGACACTTTTTGATCCATGTTTAATATATAATGAGTGAGATGCCTCACACGTCAACGTCGGCCCCGGAGGTCATTGCTACCATATACTTCTGCGTGAATAGGCATAAGTTGATCTAATATACATTTTTTATTTTAACTTCGTCCGGGACATTTTGACATATATTTGAAATTCAAAACTGCTTATTAGTAAGAACTATTTCTGGACTGTTTTTTTTTTTTGCATAAAATGTAACAAAATATGTTTGCAAACAGCGTTAAATTTTAAAATAATACTGTATAACATACTTTGTTTGAATAATAAGAGACAACAAAATTATTTTTATTAATAATACTTAATAATTCATAATAATATAAACTGTTAAAATAAGTTACAAGATACAATCATCATCACCATTTTCTGAGCCATTTTAGTTTTAGCCCACATGTTAAGTTACTCTACTGAGGTCGTCGTGCATTATGTTAAGGTCCTTCAGAGACTCTGCCATAACGACTATATCGTAGGCAAATCTAAGGTGAGTGATATACTCGCCGTTGATGTTGATGCCATATCCGTTCCAATCCAAAGCTTAAAAACATCATCCAATGCAACGGTAAACAGTTTCGGGGAGATGACATTTCCCTGTCTCATACCTCGCCGTGTTGGAGATATTGTGGCGTTTTCATACAAACACTTCAGCACTTAGTCGCACCGATAGTCGATTCGGCATCTCTGGAGCCATCTTAATACAGCCCATGTTTCCACCAAATCAAAGACCTTCTCACAGTCCACAAACGCCAAGCAAAGTGGCTGGTTATACTACTCGGTCTTCTGTATAACCTGCCTGCCTTTTCGGAATCCGGCTTGATCGGGAGGCTGGAAGTCGTCGAACCTACCAGCGAGACGATTCGTTTTGACTATGGAGAACAACTTATAAACATGATTTAACAGCAAGATGGGACTCTAAATCTTGAAGAAGAGACCCACCATGTTCCTGTATCAAGCTTTCGGCATAATACCTTTATAAATAGCAGAATTAAACAATCGCTGAAAGACTTGAGGTATTAGTTTTTCAACCACCTTCAGTAGTTCGGTTGTCATTTTTTCATCATCTGGAGCCTTGTTGTTCTTAAATTGTTTGAGAGTAGTACTAATCTCGTAAGGCTGACGTCCGGGATATCTTTGGTATAGTGTCGAGTCAAATGGGTCTTAGATCTTTTGCCAAATTGACAAAGGTATGAGATGTATAACTGCCCATAGAACCTCTCAACCTCTCTTAAAATCTCAGGTCGAGACGAAATTAAAGCAATATCTGTCTTCAATCACATCAATTGCCTCTGCCTAATAGACAGATGTCTTGCCAAAACTTTTGAGCCCCTGTTACGCTCTATAGTACCTCGAATGTATTCGGTGTTGAACTGTCGCTGGTCGCACTTTCGCACCTTAGAAATCTGTCCATTGATCAAACGGTAGCTCAGCACATCCACTGAACACTGTAGTCTCATTTCATTTCTCTCATCCATGAGCTTGAGAGTCTGTGTCAAGAATTTATTGGTTCTCTTACGGTGTTTCTTATAAAGTTTGAACCGTATGGATGGTTTCCACCAGCCTGTTTGAATCGTCCACAGAAGTCAGTTTGGCAATCAAAACGGTTCATCAGCTCGAGTTGGAACTTCATGGGGTTTTGGATATGAGCTTCAATGGGTCGGGAGCGTAGACTTCATCAGTCCGGACCTTTCCAGTCGTTCGAATATATTCAATGTGCCTTTAACCATACGGTGATTGATCCCCGTCTTTACGGTATTGATCGCAGATACATCATTAAATATATGATGAAGTCGATCTTATTTCTCGTATAACCGTCGGGACTTATCCAGGTCCATTTTCGATGCAGCTAATTCTTAAAAAAAGAAATCATTATGTAGAGGTCTTCTCTCCCCAAGAAATCGGCCAATATCTGGCCACTGTGATTCCGTAGCCTGTATCCAAATTGCCCTACTCTTACCTCGGTGCCGCTTCATTTGCCTAGCTTTGCGTTTAATTCCCCCCATCAAAACAGTGTAGAAGGTTTTGGAGGCATGCATGGTATGCATCATCGTCTTGATGTGGTGATGTCGGTGCGAAAACCTGTATGACGTTCAGATAATACGCTACGCCGTTATTTAAACCGCTGCCAGAGCTGGGAACTAGGGTCTGTGGTTTATATTGTGATTATATCATGTGAAGGGTTTGCGAGTAATCACCACGCTTGGCATACGGGTTGGCGATTGTAGAGCTGACAATGTCGCACCGACCGATGCTGCTGTCCACTGTCGGTCGGTCTGGTATTTGGGTCAGCTGGAGGGAAATGGTTATATGACCATTCATCGGTCGCCAGATCCTCGTTAGTTTATCTACAGGGTGCACCACGGGCAGGTGAGGTTGACACTTAAAGAGACTGAATGGGACGAACCTCCCTCTTACACCCCCGCCTGGAGCCCCTTAAAACAACTAATGTAATAAAAAACTTAAAAATTAAAAATAGGAGTAGGCGCTACTTCACAGAATTCCATAATACAAATAATAATAATATAATTTCTATGATTACATATTTACATGTACTTGTTTTATAACAAGTACATGTAAAAAGTATTAAGATCTTATGATCTTCTTTTAGCCAGATAGGAGGGATTTTTAGGGATATTTTTTAATATTAATTCATTCTTTTATTCAAGGTCACTTATCCCAAATGTTGTAATTTCAATTAAAACAATCAGATCCTTTAACTACATTTCTTTGAAATCTGCATGCTTAAGAATGTACTACAAACCCAACCTTGAAAGAGCCTTGAATGCCGGGGTCAATGTACGGAGTACGTTCGGTGACGATCTGCTCTGTGATTGGCGCGTTTGAATCGGATCAAATAACTACGGAGTGGATTTGTATAATTATTGAGTACTTACAGAGAAACAGTATTCATCATTTGTTGATCCGAAGCGGAGCCAACAAATTTGATGTAAAATTGTATTGGATCAACAAATCAGGCCAGGATCAACAAATCCGAACGGATCAACTTAAAACTGATTATACGTACCGCTTGATCAAACAACTCCTAGAAGGGATAACTATATATATATATATATATATATATATATATATATATATATATATATATATATATATCCTGCAAGCAATTTGGCGTCTTATTAACACGTAATTGTTACAATTTAATCTGGCGTCCCCGCACTTTTGACGTCCGAATATCGGACGCCACTTTTTTCAACGTGTGCACTAGCATCCTATATGTTCTACTAAACTATAGAACAAATATCGGTAGAAGCCAAAAAGTTGTCTTAGTACCCTGCCCAAGAAAATCTGAACTCCATTTCAAAGTAGTGAACTTTTAGCTTCCTGAATATACTTCTCACAATTATCTACTACGCAGATATTTGCGCGTCCTGTGAGTCTGTGTGTGTTAATGCGACGTTGCCGGCCTAATATTTAGTTTCTATCTCTTTTTTTCCTGACAATCGAAGTAAAATAAAATGAAGTAGTTCTGATGTTGCAATCAGTACTGAACTTTATTAGGTTAATATCATAAAAAAACTGATATAGCAATATTACACGTAAAGTTGAAAAAAAGACGCCGAATATTAATATATGGACGACTGATATCAAAAATGCCTTTTTTGAAGCTGAAATATTAAAAGTGGGTTAGTGACCGCAAGGCTGAATCTTTCATATTTACTATGCTGTTAGGATTTATTCGTCGGCCTTATGTAGCCCCATGTCCATAGTTATACCACTATAACAAAAAGTCAGTGCCTGCTAAATAAAAAAAAAATTCATTTATTCACCGTGCACACAATTCTTATTCTTCTTTATCAACCGCTTGACTTGCACTGCTGGAAATAGGTGATGCGTTTTTCACACCCTTGCATCGTGGGTTTTCCGTTTCCAGAGTCCCTATTTTAGCACTTTCTTACGTACTATGGGCCTGGCTCACTGTCACTTCCGCTTTGCGACAAGCAAAGTTACACAAGAAATTTTTGTACTACAGATATCTTCGATTATGTTAATGTCCTCCAGAGAATCTGCCAAAGCTATATTGTCATCAAATCTCAGGCAAGAGATACTCGAAGAAGAAATACTCGCTGTTGATGTTGATGCCGTATCCGTTTGAATCCTGAAGCTTAAAAATTTCTACTATATAAACAGCTTCTGGAAGATGACATCTCCCTAGCGCACGTCTCGATACAGTTTGGTTAGTTTTCAGTTCTGTCTTGGACATGGATGGATAGCGTTTTAATACCAACACTTCAACAATTGGACGTACCTATAATTGAATTAGGAACTCTGGAGTGACCTAAATACAATCAAGGTATCGAGTGAATCAATGTCCTCCTCATAATCTACAAGTGCCGCTGTCTGTATATGTGATCCGTGGTGCTGTACGATGCTACGATGCTTTTCCGCAATACGGGCTTGGTCGAGAGGCTGATAGTCGTAGAATCCATGATAAATTCAGTACTTTTTAAGTTGATCGCGAACAGAGAGTCATACACACAGACGTGGCGAGGGACATATGTTCAGACAGACTCAGCATACTTCCGATTTTACTATTTATTCACGGACAACAATAAAGCTAGACATTTTAGATGAACTACAGATTTCGATGATTTAACTATATGATAAATATATAAATTCTAGTAGTACTCTCGACTTCGTTCGTGCCAACATAAGCATTCATTTACCCTCGGTCATATAATATAATTTAATATGTGTTTTCGGTAATAAAAACGGTTTTTATGCCATTTTTTTTCTTATCATTTTTATTTTATCCGCAGTTCATAAAACTCTATTTTGCCAAATTTAATCAATAAATAAAGTTGTAACAGACAGACAAACGAACAGATAATCGTATTTATAATTTTAATATGGATGTATAAAATATATTTAATTATATTAAAATAGCATCAATCAAAGTATTTAATTTAATTTATTTGCCACATGCATGTTTCAGTTTTTTTTTAACGCTGATGTGTGTATAAACTTGTATTTTACATCTAGTTTTCGCCTTCAATTCAAGAATTACTTAAATAATAAGAAAAACCAAATCGGACGAGCTGGCATCGCCGCATTGCGCGGACGCGAATTACGCGGTTTCTTAGTCAAAACATGTCAGTGGTATACGGCAGTAAATATACACGCTACAACAGCGACGCACCTCTGCTACGAATTCACCCGGAACTATATACAAACTACTAATTATACAATTTCAACCACTAAGCCAAAAAGTTGGCTTAGTGGCGAACACTTACTACGCTGCTCCATTACGCTGCTGTGGATTGGAAGGTTACACATATCTCCAGAATTTTCTAAAGATAGCAGGTTTCCTCACAATGACGCAAATATCAATGAGACAACTGATAAATACAAAAAAGCCTCAAAATAGTAGCAAAGTCTTACCGTAGGGCCATCGTAACTTCTTATTTAATACATACATTTATACTCAAAAGATTATGTGGTAAATGTTTTAATTGGCCATCGATTTCCACAAGCACATCCCTAGTTTATACTCGTAGCAATGGATATCAGCTGGTGAAATCAGTATTCAGAATCACGACTGTTGTATGTATATGAATTGAACAAAGATGACTTTTAGGTAATTGTGTGTGAAATTTTATTTGTATAATAATCACTTCATAAATTTAGTTATCAATATTCTTAAGTCCTTTTCGTAAGTGATGTATTTTGTATAAACGACCATGAGCGTGTGTGCGTAGGTATAAATTGAAACGACTATGACCCAAAAAAATCAGTGCATGACTACCCATAGATGTATATATACACTATATAGGGTGACAATCGCTCTTTTAATTCGCTTCACGTCAATATTGGCAACGATCAAACCGCGTTTTTTAAAGGTTAATTGACTCTAAAGATGCAATTCAAGATACTTCCTCGCGGAACAATACTTCAAATTAAATTTTAATCCGGAGTAAGTTAAATATTCTTTTTCAAAAACTCTATTTATTTTATTTATGGACATTAATTATTTAAGTTTCAATCCGCATTAATCAGAGTGGTAGGTTAAGTAAATTATCTTTTCTCTCGAAGTGGGAGTGAAGGCATTTGCTCAGCAATACTTGTATTATATATACTCAGAGTATATTACTGACGACGTGGCATCGTCTCCTTGCTTAAATAAATAAAAAAATATATAATTAGTCTCACCTTATAAAAGTGGACGTACAAATAAAATGGGAAAAATGGCAAAATAGTAAAGAGCTGTGCAATTTTTATAATAGCAACAGCAGAGGTATAAAGTTTTCCTACTAAGAGCCAAGATATGGTCGGCTCACTGGAGCATCCAAAAATCGCAATCCGGACCAATTGTTCGTTGGCTGTGAAACTTTACAATTTGGCACACAGTGTTTTATCCCCTTTTATTGCGGAAATTTCAGGTACATTGGCTTTTTTGTTAAAATTATCTACCGCATTGATTTATTTATTATGACTGGTTATTTTAAGCCGCGATACTGAATAAAATATCGTTTGAAATTTCCTTGCGACTGAAATAGTTTTTCCTAATTCCCGTTGTATAAATATTAAAGATTATTGTGTTTACAAAACTATTATTGAGTAAAATCAAAATTGCACTCACCAAATTTCAGCCGTGATGTCTGAATGGATATCGCATTGCAAAGGGCTTGCAGATTTAAACGAAATCGGCAACTTTGGATTATGTTTTGAAACATATGTGTTTCATCTTGTAGTCAAGGAAAGCATCGAATAGACTGTCTGCTCGTTTTTCGATACATGCAACACCTATGTGTATAGTTGTATATGATAGACAGAGATAGAGTGTGAGGGAAAAAGTTGCGTGAAAGCGGCTAAACGTTTTTTTTTCATACCTGACTTTTTATACGAAAAACATCTTACTGTTATTTCAAGGAACTTCGTCTAAATATTTCATAGAGTAGGGGAGCCATATGCAGGCCTGAAGTGACAATGACACCATAACTAATGAGAAGATGATACTCGTATACTTCATCTATGTCTAATCACACATGAATAGAGACAGATAGATAACCCGTATTCGCTTTCTCTTTAGTATGTTACAATTTAGACTGGCCTACCTACTCTTAAGTATAACAACTCTATGTTATTTTCTGATGAAATAACTGTTACAAAAAGATTGTTTTATGGATGTCATGTTTTTAAATATACTAATATTTTTGTGAAAATATTTTAGCTTAATATCGGTATAATAAATATCTCTTACTGCGTACTGGCTGGTACACTCCAGAAAGCCTACGATTCCAGAGATACGCAAGTTTCCATTATCGAAAAGAGCATGATGAATTATGAACATCAATTGAGCACTTAAGTATTTTATAAAATCTATCAGGCGCTTGCCAACTTTGTTGACCGTTAGGGAATGACGTCCTGTAGGCCTACCATGAACTTTTAGAAAACGATTCAATTCAAAGTCAGTACCTAAACCCAACCGCTTTCTTTTCGTACCATGAAGTATGTTTTAAAAGGACAACGTTACATGAACTATAGATAACTCTGTCTCTTTTACTCAAATATTTTAGGACGCATTCCGAACGCCCATTCGGCAACAACTTAAAGTGTGCGTCTTTAAGACGTCATGGTATGAAAAAGCAAAACAATTTAGTTTACGTCTTCAATTGAGTCGCAATAAGAGTTCATGGTAGGCCTGCTGATCACAATTAGTTTACTAGTTTTGAAGCAGTTAAACAGTATAAACAAAACAATATAAAACAGAACCAAATTATTAATGCATATCATCTATTATATCATATGTAGATACCAATCAGCCATATCTCATTGATCTATATTCAGAGTACGCTGAGAGCATTTAATTTCCCTGACAGCTCACTTTGCAATCCATTTGCGTCCAAATTAGCCATCAGCAGATACGTTATGTTCGTGTATTGATTTTGTTTACAGCTAGCAATCCGTACTATTTCAGTCACGGACAAGGTCTTGATAATTTATTTATGGAGGTTCCACCCAGATTGACAGTTATACAACTTCTCTTTACCTTTAAGCCCTGTATATCCGTTGTGAATAAAAAGTTATTTCCGTACTGAATGACTTTTATTTATTTATCATTCATTCATTCATTCATTCATTCATTCATTCATTCATTCATTCATTCATTCATTCATTCATTCATTCATTCATTCATTCATTTCTTCATTCATTTATTCATTCTTTCATACATTCATTTATTTATTTATTGTTTCACTTACAATCATATACACTAATTGAGATACCAACTTATATAAATTGAAACAACCAAATAATATAATTCATTAAAAATAAACACAGCTTGAACAACCATATTGAATTTATTAAAAAAAACAAGAAATTAAAACTACTTACAATATTAATGTGAATTAAAAAAAAGAAATAATGTAATAACAAACAAAAAGACAATACAGCTTTCCGAAACTTTCGCAGTGAGTCTGTGTGTAAATCAGCGACATCATATTAGGTCCTTACATATGAAATTGGCGTTTTGTCGTACTGGCCACTTTGATCTCAAATATTACCTTTATGGTTAGGAATTCCAAATTCAAATTCATACAGCTATTTACTCATGCATTTGTGTTTCAAACCCCTTAATTTATTTGTTTTTTCTTCTTTTGTTTTTTTCTTTGTGTCACTCTGTTTACAAAATGGAAAACATGGAATATCGCGTTATTTACGAGTATGAGTTCCACCGTGTCACCAGTGCTGCAGAAACGGTTCGAAGGATTAATGATGTGTATGGTGACGCTGTCGCAAAAGAAAACACAGTGCGTTTTTGGTTCCAACGTTTTCGTTCTGGAAATTTCGATCTGCAGAACAAGCCTCGTGGACGGCCGGAGACCAAAGTTGATAATGAAGAATTGAAGGCTATTGTGGAAGCGGATCCATCGCAAACCACGTCCGAGTTAGCTGCAGGCTCCGGTGTTAGTGATAAAACTATTCTAATCCACTTGAAGCAAATTGGGAAGGTAAAAAAAGCTTAAAAGGTGGGTACCTCATGAATTGAGTGAAGCAAACCGACAAACGCGCGTCGACTGCTGCGTTACGTTACTCAACCGGCACAATAATGAAGGAATTTTAAATCGAATCATTACCTGTGATGAAAAGTGGATCCTCTACGATAATGGGAAGTGCTCATCGCAATGGCTGAACCCTGGCGAACCAGCCAAATCCTGCCCTAAGCGAAAATTGACTAAAAAAAGTTGCTTGTAAGTGTTTGGTGGACTAGTGCCGGTGTCGTTCACTACAGCTTTCTTAAATCTGGCCAGACGATTACGGCAGATATCTATTGTCAGCAACTGCAAACCATGATGGAAAAGCTAGCTGCTAAACAACCGAGGCTGGTCAATCGCTCTAGGCCACTGCTGCTTCAAGACAACGCTAGACCACACACTGCACAACAGACGGCTACCAAATCAGAGGAGCTTCAATTAGAATGTCTTAGACATCCACCGTACTCTCCGGACCTTGCTCCAACAGATTACCATTTTTTTCGCAATTTGAATAACTACTTGCAAGGAAAAAAAATTCAACTCCGATGGGGCAGTCCAAACCTCCTTCAAAGATTATATTGATTCCCGCCCGAATGGTTTTTTTAGTAAGGGGATCAATGAACTACCTATGAGATGGCAAAAGTGCATACATAGCAATGGTACATACTTTAATTAATTAAATATATTGCATTAAAAAAAACGACTTTATGTTCCTCCCATAGAAAACGCCAATTTCATATGTAAGGACCTAATATATATGATTAAGGGCTTTACACATTATTGGGATCGGAGAGTTGGCGCCTAGAACTTCGTTGAGGGGGATGAAGTGGCGTTACGGGGTTACGTGGACATTTAGCTGGGACTCTAAATTTAAATAGGCATAATAATTGGGTGGCAATCGATTAGGTTATATAAAATTTTATAGAGAAACATTAAAAAAAAATTACCAGCTATCACTATTTCAAATCATACCAGTCATGCAAGAAGTGGCTGTTAGCTCTGAATCGCGCAATGGTTTTATCGTACGAAAACGAGGTAGCCCTCCTTAAATTATAACCTATAGTTATAAATATTTTCATCACTTTCCTATCTTTTGCTCACGCCAAGTTCTGTCGAGACAACATGTCTACATTCCATTCTCTTCTATCATTCGTCAACTTTGGACCTCTACACATATATGGAGTAAACAATAATGCAGAATGCCAATTTTCACATTTTCAAGTATTAACTGAATTTGGGGATGGACGACCGTGTGTGTAAGCGTCCCACATATTTATTTATTATTTAATATTATTCACACTTAGTTACAATTTAATGACGATTGGGCGTAATGGGTAAGTATACTATATACTAGTTGTAGTTGAAAGTTACCGCGTCTTCACTGTGTCTTAATTTATTTTGTGTTTAAAATACCCGGAATTATGTATTATGTGTTTTTCCTGTTCTTTATAAATAATTTTTTTTTTCCGTACGAAATGTTACAACCTTGATTTAGAAATCCATGCTAATATTATAAATGCGAAAGTTTATCTGTCTGTCGGTTACGCTTTAATCCGCTAGAGTGATGTTGATGACAATAAAACGTATTACTGGGCCAACATAGGATAAAAAAAAAATATTTTCATCAGGAACAGTGAACATTTATTTATTTATTTTAACAATGAAGTTGTCGAGGTTACAATATATTGATTGTATATGTATTTTTCAACTTATAGTGTTATAAGCATGCCTATTTTTTTCTTAATCTTTCAAGATATTACATGTAAATGAAAATGAAAACATTTATTGATTTTAAAATGTTTGTTTTAAAATGTTTTTTGCTACTGGTGTATACACACCAGTAGCAAGGGCCCCTGCTCTAGGTGTTAACACGTATTGCTTGCCTCGCTAATCCACCAAAACAAGTATGTGTGGTCGTGTGTGTGTGCGTGTGTGTGTGTGAATATTTACCTATGCGTATGTCCTCAATGAGTGGAACTATTTATATGCGTCTCTACTAGATTAAAGTTTCCGTACTGTCATAGTTGAGAGTGCGAAAATAATATAAATTGATATATATAACGAGTTTTAGTTATACTGATGTATTTTAACATGTCAGCGAAAGCTTTTACCTCTTCGCAACTAGGGCAGTAATTTTAAATCAGATTCTGTTTGTGAACCAAAGTCAAGTGGCCTTAAGAGGCGTGACTAATTGGATTGGGAGAGCTTTTTATAACGTTAATATGAAAAGCCACTCTGGAATCAACGGCGTATGTGGGAAGGATGAATACATTGTCCTGTTTTTGATTGTTATTCGTGCGGATAAAATTTGTTATATCGTTATTTATTTTAATTCATTTATATTTTACTAGCTGCGCCGGCGAATTTCGTACCGCCATAATCTTTCTATTATACATAGTTTGAAATAAAAGTTTTTCAAATATTTCCTTTTTGATACACTTAAACATAGATGAATGATTGATGGATGATACACTATAATGTGAGACACTTAAGTTAGCAACTGAACCTCACTCTGTCAGTTTTGTCAATTTATTGAAGACGTCTCACAGTGCTATGTCTAATTCGCAGACTAACTTTTTTTTTACTATAAAAAAAAATATTTTTTCATACAAACCTTCTGACGACTAAAAAGAAAGATTTATCCCATTCAGTCATATCGAAGTTATGCGCGTATAAAAATTTCGTGATTCATGTTTATTTATATAGATTTCGACTGACATATCGCCTCTTTACAAGAACAAGTGACATACAAAGTCTTTTTGTTATTAAAATTGGTTATAGTTGGATAACAGTCTAGAGATCATTCATTCTAAAGCTAAAGAAGTTAAAGACACGAAAGTAGGAGCACGCATCGATTATTGCCAAAAGTACAGTTAGCATGTCATAAAAAAGAGGATAAATATTTTTTTATTTTTTATTTTAAATAATAATTAGATAAATTTTTTCTTTAATAGAAAAATATGGAGAATTTTATAAAACTATGTGGCGAAAAAAAAACGGGCAAAACTTAACATTATCATTATTTTATCATTAAAGCCATTGCTTTAATTAAGGAACGAATTGACATGATTGATAGAAATATGTGGGAAAATACGTGTCGAAATGTGAATGATATTGAGATAGAATATATGAAAAAAATTTAATTTACAATTAATGTTGAGTCTGAATCTGAAGATAGCGACGTGAGTGAATAGCGTTAAAATAGTAAATATTTATTGCGGGTTAATTTTTTTCTTTTTTTACTAATAAAATAAATGAACAGACTTCTGTACATTATGTTTGATTTATCATTCTAATAGTTGCATAATGAATATATGATATGATCTTTATTAAATTAAGTTAGCAAGCTAGCTCTTGATTGCGAATTCACCTGATGGATGCCGATGTAGTTTAAGTTTCTTGAAAGGGTTTGGAGATTAAACGTGTAACCATTCAAAGTTTTTACACGACATCGTACCTGAATGCTAAACCGCTTGGTGGTACGTCTTTGTCAGAAGGGAAAGTCGGAAGTATCTATCTAGTCAAGACCAGGGATAAATTTTAGAAATATACTAATATGTTTTTTCTAGAATTTCGTTCGTAGAATTCGAACTTTCCGTTTACAATCCACAGCGCTTACTATTACTCCAGGGAAACGTTAAAAACTTTTTATTCTAAAGAATTTTCAACATAAATTTGATTATAAATTAGAATTTAATTTTATTTTTATGCAAACGTTACTCCTAATCCGTGTAACCGGATTGGTTGGTCAACCAGTGCACAAATGATAGGAACGCGTGACAGAATAGACGTGTTGTCTCATACAAAGCGTGCATTCTCCGCCATATAAATGTTTGACTTATACCAGTCGAGCAATTAGTTAACCTATAAGTGCGCGAATGAGTCGAGTCAACTTTGAAATTGCTGCGCGCACACATATAGAATAGTACAGTCAATATTTTCTCGCACACATTAAAATAATGTAATTTGGTGGAGGGGCGTGCACTTTTAGAATGAAAGATCTCTACCTAAATATGTGTATACTTAATTCATCTAAAAAGTAATAGTGGCAACGTTGGTTCTTATTTTATTTTTTTATTATATTTTATTATATTATATATTATATATATTTATTATATTATATATTTTAATTTGGTTATTTACAATGTATATTTACAAATTTAATATCTCTTCATTTCTGAAGTACTTTTAAAAATTCTTCTTTAAAGCATTTTAAATCGGTACTAGAAGCGAGGTGAATACTGTGAATAGTCGGTTATAATCTAGTTTTGGAAGGAAACCGCATGCTAGAATTATTTGAACGAGTAGTATAATTATTGAAGCGGGAACGTCAGTGAACGAGAGTGATGTGAGTGGAATGAGAATTTCGCTCGTTTTAAATAAGAACAGTAGTACTTAATACATACATACTTAATACATAAGCTATATTTTTTATTAGTGATAACTTTATTCGTGTTAATTTAAGTGTCAAAATAACTATAGCAGTTTTTTTTCCTATATAAGTTCAGATCAAGCCGTGATAGCCCATCGGTGAGACCGTGCGGCCTCGCTTATCGTTTACCTCGCGACCCTCTTACGAGAGGGTGGCGAGGTAAACTCCGGACAGGCAGCAATGAGCTTTTCTATTAAAACTTGTGTATAATTGATATTGCAATTTATTACAATTTATTATTCACTTTTCGGTGAAAGAAATCATCACGAGGAAACCTGCATATCTCTAGAGAATTTTAGGGATATGTATAATCTACCAATCCGCATTGGAGCAGCGTTATGGGTCTTAGTTCCATACTTTCTCTCCAGATGAATCAAAAGAGGAGGAATCAAATGTCCCGGATTGGGATAGTTACACATATTATATGAACTTCCTATCTCGCTAATATTGTAATATTATATTCAATTCAAAAAAGGCATTATTTAATCGTAAAAGTCTAAGTAACATTTTTCCTTTTGCTGCCATGTAATCCCCTCTCAAGTCGGAAAAGACTCAAAAGCGGCTGTAATGCGTCTAAGCTTTTCTTTATTGTAAAACGGGGTGGCTGTTAGCGAACGATAGCAAGGCAATAGCGCAATCGACTTAACTAACGACTTCAAGCTACAATCGCGGTCAAACATTTATAGTCTCAGAGACCATCGTTAATTTTTTTTTTCTATGATTCACACAAGCAAAACAATTCACAAAGCAAGCTGTGATAGCCCAGCGGTGAGACCGTGCGACTGTTTCGAGGCGAACACGATTTCAAACCTGGGCAGACACCAATGAGTTTTTCTATTAAAACTCATGTGTCTAATTGATAATTGCAATTAATCACACGCTTTCCGGTGAAGGGAAACATCGTGAGGAAACCTATGCTGCATATTTCTAGAGAATTCTGGAGATATGTGTAACCTACCAATCTGCATTGAATCAGCGTGGTAGCTCCAACCCTTCTCTCCAGAAACGGAGAGAGGAGGGCTATTCCCAGCAGTCGGATATTAACAGGCCGTTACTTTACTTTTTTTTCGTTTCGCTCCGAAAGCGAAGCATCATCAGGAGGATAGGCTCCATAACAAAATCGATTTTGTCGTTCTGAGTGCGTCCGTTTTGGAGTTCTGTACTATAGAATTCCGCAAACTAACGCTTGCTTTTATAAATCATTTAAAAATTATTTAAAAAAATTATCAATGGTTATGAAATAGAAATTTAATAATTTATCAAACGAAAATCAGTCATTTAAGTTTTAAATTTACATTAACAAATTATGTCAGATTATAATTTTGCTTATCAGTAAGTAATAAATAAGTGTTTGTATATAGGCTGATTTGAGACGAATTTTATAGGTCGCTCCGTGACTATTAGTTTCGACGCTCAGCTTAAATAGTCGTTATTTTAGTAGGTTGTGGTCTTAACTCGGTATCTTACGGTAACAGA
Source organism: Morpho deidamia (assembly GCA_947086505.1). NCBI lineage: Eukaryota > Metazoa > Arthropoda > Insecta > Lepidoptera > Nymphalidae > Morpho > Morpho deidamia. Next base: position 4,388,443 of record CAMTZC010000004.1, on the reverse strand, counting down.
CGTTGTTCAGCTATTAAATTGAAATTTTGTTTCAATTACTCTATTATTATTATTTTTATTTCTAAGAAGATTGTTTAAAGGTAGGATCAAAGGTTCAGTGATGCAATATTTTAAGTAATTTCATGATTATATGCAACCACCTATGTTTCCGTTATCTGTGGAATCGAATGACGCTTAATCCTTATACGATTGTGGAATTTTCTAATGTAATTTTATCACACATCGTCCATTTTACATTTGTGAACCATACAACTAAATTATATAACTATATATATAACGCTAAAATCTTAGTACGCTTTTTTAGCACAGATTAGAGTAGGGAGGATTGTGTAATTTGCCATAAAAAAATTCACAGAATGACATATCCAGCGGCAAATTACAATTTTACTGGAATATTTAGTTCTATAAGGGTGGGCATATCTATGTAAAACCTTCCCTTAATAGTTAGTAAACCACCTTGAATTGTATAGATTTAACTTTGAAAAGTTAAACTCAGCATTCCTTAAGCGCATTCTTGTTTAGGATTTTGTGTTCTTAATCCTTGATAATTAGGCCTGTTACTGTGTCGCGGATTGCTAATAAAAAATTCAAAGTTCTTTGTACTTTCAAGGTGACATAAACGCCAAAAAATGGTGCTACACAAAACAAGTCATTATAAATTTATCGCAAAGCGGAGCTAGCCTCAGGTAAATCGGTCAAGCACGCGTCGAACAAGCAACAGAAAATTCAAGAAAAATATAGCGAAATTAAACAGTTTTTCCAGGCCTTTTTTCCTAACACGACATTTTTTATTTAAGTATTTAATCGCGAGTTTTTGTCATTCATTATTAATTTAATAGACAACGAGTTTTTTATTTTGCTTTCATGGAAATTGTTTTAATTCTTCTATTAAATATGTTAAAATACATATATAAAATGTTATTTTAATGATTATTTATAAAATGAATATACTATATATATTTTACTCCCTTGCACAAAAGAGATTTTCTATAAGAATATTTTATACGCTGATTTGGTACATGAATTTCGATATTATAATATTTACATAATTTACTTATACCGTGTTCACGAAGCGTCTACAGAATACATGAGACAAGCCAAAGTAATAATATTTATTATTTTATTATTTTATATTTCCGCAAAGAAATGCCTAATTCTACTTTTTATAAAACATATAGGTTTATATAGACTCCTTGGGGTTAATGAAACGCGATATTCGGTCAAAAACTAAATTTCGGCAAAATCATTGATGTGCAAATGAAATGTATTTCTTTGAGGATAAACTCCGAGTATTTTAATCACGTTTGACTTGATTACTTTTGGTAAGCGATCCAATCAAAACTTTACCTGTATAAGTCGACCTCTACTCTGGGAGTTTGTTAACCTTAGACCTTACTCATCGTATTCTATATAATCGAACATATATACTAAATTTATATATGTCAGAGACCATAGGTATCAATAAAGTAGTTTCGCTTTACAGTCTCGGCACGCTTGAATAAAAAGTAAAAGAATTATTTTACTATCCTTTTTTATACAATGCTAGAAAAATAAATTCGTAAAATGTATCTTGGTGAGGATGTGGTTATTATTACGAAGATTTGATTTGATGTGACAGGTAAAAAAAACGAGAGAATTGATTATTAGAGTATCAGTCGTCGACTGACGACTGATACTCCAGAACAATGAAAAACATCATGGAATTCGATAGACGTGGAATTTTTTGGCAAAACGTAACAAACATTTTCTTTTATAAATTTCAATTTCAATCAACTCATATGGGTGTGTTATGTAATAGTTATATACGATATCTAATTACGACCAATTCGTATTGGGCCGGTGTTACAATTGTGACTTAACTTTGCCGCATCAATATCTGCCGACTCTTAATTCATTTTAGTTGTAATACCAGGTGTTTAAAATTAAACCAAAAATGACAAATAATTCGTATTTTATCACATTCATTGTTATCGGGTTTTATATTTTTAATTAAACAATGCCTTTAGTCCGTTCTAAGTAGTCCAAGGTGTAATATGAATTCGGTATTAACTGTTTTATTAGATTCAACAAAAACAACTATTTTATTTGGCTTCCATAAATCATTTACCATTGTATCTATTCACGTTCCAAGTAACAAATTTCAAACTTCTAGTTAATCTTCACGCTAAAGCTGTGCCACTGACAACACTAAACCAAAAAACAACTACAAGAGATAAGATATTTTGTCTAATTTAAATATTCAAGTAAATGGAAATGTTACGAGAATATTTCCAATATTCATGGCCATTGAACGTCGCTATTTACCTAAAATTTTGCAATCATTAAACCTTAGTCTTAACATACGATTCTATTCGAATTTTCACCCTTATCTAATCTTTGTAATGAAAATGGGGATAAACGGACTCGGCGATATATGCCCATAGTCTTTCGTAGACAATTATTAAGTCAAAAAAGATTTAGCTTCGTTCCAAATGAAAATTATTTATATATAATATATTGTGGTATCCGGCTGATTAGAATAGACCACGCTAATTTCTTACCGAGGTGTCGTAAAAGGCGACTAAGGTTAGTCGACCCGCCGTGTGGTATCCGGCTGAATAGAATAGACCACCCTCATTTCTTATCGAGGTGTCGTAAAAGGCGAATAAAGTAAGTCGACCCATAGTGTGGTATCCGGTTAAGCAGAATAGACCACCCTCTTTTTTACCAAGGGGTCGTAAAATACGACTAGGGCAAGTTGACGTCAGGCAGGCGGCCGGTCGTGAAATACGCAGCCAAATCATGTGACAACATGTTTGTAACATGTTGTGCCGACCCCACTTAGAGTAGGATAAGGGAAGGAGGATGATGATTTAGTTGATGGGTTAACTCATTCTCCTTTACATTAAGTAATATAAAACTGAAATATTTTAGTTCTGTATATTGGCGTTGGTTGGAAGCGAAGAGCTGAAGACCTAGCTCAGTGATAGAGAGACCTATGTCCAACAGTGGACAAAAACAGGTTGATGATTACATTTTAGTTGATTCGTGACTGGTACATATTCTCTTGTTTTTATTTACTACTACGGCGACTACGGCGAAACCAAATTGAGTGTATTCGATGTTGAAATGATATTCAAATTTACATACCTTCTTTTATATATTATATTATGAATCGTCGATTTTTTTTTAAACTTTGATAAAAAGTTTAACTTCATAGTTTGTTTAACATATAGGTAGGCAGCTATCAGACATATCACGATCATATAGAGGACAGAATTTGTTTCATAATTTTAAGAGTTTTTCTGCGTTATGTCAGACAAAAATTAGTCATAAAAATACTCGTACCATGCTAGCTATTCGTACTTCTTAATGTTGTTTGCTAGAGCAAGGTAAAGGAATTGAGAGTTTTTTAAACACATTAATAAATTTTAAAATATTAATATTTACATATTAACTGTAATTGTGTTAGAATAAAAAGGTTGCCTCGAGGGCGGAGTATAAATAAAAGGAGGAAAACATTCACTTCAAGTTTGACTGATCGGTAACAAAAGAAAGTAAACTCTAATGAAAGACTTTATTAAATTTCCATTATCACCAGGAATGATTAGACTGTTTTTTAATTTACACTATTGTGAGTAGTATTCATAGTAAATTTATAGAAACCGGTTATACTCACGTCTTATCCCATCGGGTTAGCCCGACTAGTTTTCTGGTCTCCAACTAGTCGTGTGAAGAGCTCCTGAATAAGGCCCCGGATGGGCTTGGAACCAGTCGGGCTGACCCGATAGAATTAGACGTGAGTTTACCGGTTTCTATACAATGTTTAGATTATATGTTGTCGAAACATAAATAAAGTCTTACATGGGACATTTTTTACTACTTATTGTTTACTAGGCAGACATTCCATCTCTATAATAAATTAATATAAATACTTCGTGTAGCATTATCCCTTTTTAAGTTGTACTCCATGTCATAAAATAATTTTATTCCCACTTCTTACTATTATTTTTTGCTCAAGATGCTATTTAGTTTCTATTAGTAAAATAAATTTTGTACTGACACTTAGACAAAATTCAAGAGCTATAAAGTCGGATATGTGACTTGAAATATTGAAGCAATTTGGGCTGAATGGAGACAAATAGAGCATACGTTTAAAAGATTCAGTCCTATAAAAAGTATACTGTATTGGAGCACTAAAAGAAGGAATAAATTTGTCTTATTCTGTAGGATAAGACGATAGTGTGGGTAATTTCATTATAAACTCAAAAAAAAATTATCAAATTGTTTGTCAAAGTAATGTCGTAAGATACATAGCCAAATCATGTAACAACATGTTTGTAACATGTTGTGCCGACCCCACATAGAGTGGGATTAGGGGAGGAGGATGATGATATCTTAGATGATACCAATATATTACACAAATACGTCTTAACAGCGAAAGAACGTTGTCTCTTCGACTACATCTTGAAAAAGCTGTATTTGTTATAAATAGGTACTGTAAAGTGTAAAGATATTACAAAATTGCTTTTTGTTTTGGCGCTGACCTTTTTGTCCATGCGCCTGTAAAATAGCAGCTCTTAATGTTCTTCAAATACGTCCTATTTGGATTAATTGAGGTCACCAAAAAAAAGGGTTGTCAAAAACTAAAAAAAATTACGGCTTGTTGACAGCAAGGAATTTAATGAAATTTTTATTTAACGCTAGCCGACTGTCATTAAGCAACACGAATTGCTTGATTATTTCTACAACTAGCGACTTGAAACCGCGCCCCCCGGCCAGTCCAAATATTTATTTATTATTTTTATTGTACAACGAAAACCAAATCTAAGAAAAACATTAATTATGATAAAAAATTGTACAAGGTCAATTCACCGTTTGCCAGAGATCGCTGCCAGTTTAGTTATTTTGTCCACTAACTTATAACACATCGCAGCAAAAGGTAGTGATGGATCTTACACCCACTATTAAGACTAATGATTTTAATTTTTATGCGTCCCATATAAATATTCTCTGCGCATACGCATATTTCCTCACTTTTTTTTACTTTCCGTAAAGTGCGTAGAGGTTTTATTAAATAAAAACTTCACGCACAACTTATATTTCACTACTCGGGTTTTGATCCCATGAAAACTATATAAGAATCACATCCCCGAGCCATTAGGTCATCCTAGTATTTTAATAAGTTATATATTTATTATATACCTTATTAACTTTATATAATAAGTTATATATTTATGTCATGACATTATTGATTCATACATAATACATATTGGATGTATTTTTAAATGAGGGATGTATATTGCGTTATAGTACATTATCATTATCATTTCTAGAATTTCTTAATAATTCTTCACTATCAATGGTGAATAGTCTATAATCAATAGTGTACTTTTCTTGTCATAGTATCAATTTTAAGACAAAAAGTGTTAACAGTCTTAAACTAACAGATTTTACTTAAATATAACCTATTTAAGTAAAATGTTATTTATTTATGTTGACCGCTAAATATTTTTTATGTAAAATAAAATATATAAAATATTTTTATTACTACAAGAAAATCGTATTTAGTAGCCCTAGAAATAGACCAGGCTTTTTCTTCAGAGAATTCTTAGAGAGAGGGTCATTAAAGAAATTGTCTGTTTCTTACTACAATGAATAACGAGCCAACTTTTAAGAACAAGGAAATTTTTAATTAAAATTATAGTTTATCATTTTAATAAGCTTTAGACTTACCTATTGAGACTTTAGCGGCATAAATTGGGTGAGAACTAATTGTTCTCATATACCTACTATGATCTAAATATGTAACGCTATGATATAAAAACCCGTATAGGGATGATATAATGCGGGTTAATATCAGTTTTTGACTGAGCATATATTTAGGGTGGATATGACCACTAACTGCCGATGTCCATTATTATAAAACACTAATTTAGAGGCCCTTGCTTAGTCCCTTTAGATCCATCCATTAGATCTATGATTGGTTGGACAAATCATAGATCTCCTGCTGGGCATAATCCTCTTCGCTTCGTTTTGGGAGAAAAGGTTTGGAGCTAAACTCCACCACGCTACTCCAATGCGATTAAGTACGTTACACATATCCCAAAAATTGTATAGAAATATGCAGATTTCACAATATTTTCCTTCACTGATAAGCGTGTTACAAATTACTATTATCAATAAGACAAATAAATTTTAACAGAAAATCTCATTGTTTCTTGCCCCGGATTTGAAACCTCACGGGGTCAAGTTCAAACGGCCTCTCGAAAGAGTCGCACGATCTTATCGCTGGGCTATCACAGCTTATCTATCAGTAAACGGACTGTTTTTTTCTTTTACAGGTAACGGTTACATCGAGGGAACTGAACTGGATGGCTTCCTAAGAGAATTTGTTTCCAGTGCCAACTTTACGGACATCAGCCCAGATGTGAGTAAAATTAGTAATAATTATTTTTTTTAAGCAAAAAAACAATTTACCACGTTCTTTATAAGAAAAACGTAGTGTATACCGTTACAGAATAGTTGAATGGCTGTTTCTATTAATCTAATAAGAGGTTAATAGCAAAACGGATTCTCGACGTAACTCGAGGTCGACACTCGTTAACGTGCAATTAATCCTAACTGAGGCTACGTTCCGTGAACCTGAGGGCTGTCACACTTTTATTGTTTAAAATTATTTGACCCCTTTTTCATCAACAGCAATATATTTTGACATTATTCTTCCAATCTTCTATAAATGCATAATACCTATGATGTTTATGATGAAATGTGCTCATCATCCTCCTACCCTTATCCCACGATTTGGCTACGTATTTAACAACCGGCCGCCTGCCTGACTTCAAACTTACTTTTGTCGTATTTTATGACCCCTCGGTAAGGAAGAGGGTGGTCTATTCTTCTCAACCAGATACCACACGGTAGGTCAACCTGCCTTAGTCGCCTTATACGATACCTCGGTAAGGAATGAGGATGGTTCATTCTACTCAACCCGCTGCCACGAGGGAGAAAAATATCTATGATGTCTATGATAAAATGTGCTAAATAACATAATACGTAGTATGATAATTATAAAGTTATTAATACAATATATTATAGAATAATAACTCTATAATAATAGTTCGCCCAGCTGTCGAAATTAAACTAATAATTAAACTTAATTCATGGGGCTGCAATTAAGAATAACTTAGCAGAATTATAATTCATTTTATTTGATATTTAGTACGACTACTGACAAATAATATTTCTAACCATAAACAAAAGGCAAAACCAAAATCATAACCAAATATATATATAGTTCATAATTAAATAGACAAAATTATGTTCAAGATAATTAATTACGCTTTTCGACGGCATACGTTAGCTAACATGTCATCTCGCGTTCTTTTCCTAAAAAAACTTTTAAACAAAACATAATACTGAAAATTTTTAACTTAAATCTAATGTTTATGTTATGAAGTCAAACAGTTTCGGTAATAAACCGTAATAAGAGGGCAATAGAGACAAAATGAATCCTCAACGTTACTGGAGGTCGACTCTCGTTAACTTAAATTAAATTGGGGTCCTACGATCCCTTTGATATCAATAGCGTACTGAGCGAAACAAAGATTAGGGTTGTTAGATAAGGTTTATTGAAGAAAAAAAAAGAATTATGTATATTATAATGGATCTTGATTATACAAAAACGGGATGAATTATCTGGTCCAGAAGTACAATAATGTCAATATTAGTAATCTAGATGATATTAATATTTCAAAAAGTATCTATCACACGTAAAATTAGTTTATCTTTGGTTATTGTTCTACTCAAAAGCAGGGAAAAAAATGTAGCAAAATTTTTTCAAACAGAATAATTATACCATAAATAAAATGAACATTTATTCGATTTCGCAACCCTGGAAGAATAGATATAAATAGGTAGGAAAATTGACGCTTTTTCGTCTCCTTTATTGTATGAAATTGTATCATAATATAAATAAATAATATTATTAATCAAATTTATAAAAATGTCCATCAATTCTTTTATTTACTTATTTGTCATACCGTTGTCAAATCCAATTGCTTACAATTATTCATTTATACTGGACTAGCCCGTTAGCGCAGTGGGTAGTGAGCCTGCCTTCAACTTCGCGGGTCGTGGGTTCTAAATTTTCTGTAAACAATTTTTTGGTTCTTCGAGCCTGGGTGTATATTTGTATTAAGTATTTATCTAAAATTATATATGTAGTATATCTACCAGTTGCCCGTCACCCATAACACAAGTATTAAGTTACTTACTTTGAGGATGGACGACCGTGTGAGTCACATATGTTTATTTATTATTATTTATATATTTTGACCAAACGACTCCAAACACGACAACTGTGACTTATATTCATTTTAACTAATATAAATCTACTTTACATCAGTCTGTAAATAAGTAAAGTAACATCCTGTTACTATCCCACTGCTGGGTATAGATCTCCTCTCCCCGTTTCCGGTGAAAGGGGTTGGAGCTAAAACCTACGCCGCTGCTCCAATGCGGATTGGTAGGTTACATATCCCCAAAAAATTTCTAGAGATATGCAAGTTTCTACACGATGTTTTCCTTTACCGAAAAGCGTGTGACAAATTGCAGTTATCAATTAGGCACATAAGTTTTAATAGAAAAACTCATTGCTTATCCGGGGTCTGAACTCGTGATCATCCCGAAAGAGTTGCACGGTCTCACCGTTGCGCTATCACAGCGGTATAAGTCTGTGTATACGCACATTTCGTCCACTCTAGCCAAACCGGTCGGACGGTCATTACTTTAGAAAGATGAAAATTTGCGATCATTAAATGCATTATAACTACGTTTTTGTTTCCTTTTCCTTTTTACTTCTTCTGATGTTCTCGTTTTTTCTTTAATTTCATATAAAATTATATTAACATCAATAACACCTTCACTCAAGCACTGTTTATGAGCAAACAATTCGAGAATAACTTGCAAGATCAATAAAATAAAAATAACAGTTCATGGTTGACAGTTATGAATAGTTATTTGAGTTATTAATTGTCAGAAAAATTATTTTATAGCAACCTAACAATGTTTATGTAATTAAAAAGTCGTTTTATTCTTATTAGTTATTAATGAAACCTCACATAATCGTTTGTGATATGAAAACAAACGTGACAATATCAAAATTATGGGCGTTTAACGTCTAATCATCAATTTTAGTACCGCTGTTAACATATACCTTTGATAATATACTTACGGATTCTTCAAATAATGTGGGTCGAATAATGTTATTGCGAATTTGAAAGTTTGAAAGGCAGTTTGACGTTCCGTTACATTGTATGGTGCAGTATTGCTTGAATTAAGAAATCTGTAACTCATAATAAGATGAAGTAAATCGTATTTAAAAGAATAAATGTGCATAATTCATAACAATTCTATTTTTTTTATTACTTTACTTTTACACTATCATAGCATTATTATATTAATTATTAAAGTAGTTAGTTTATTATTAAAGAATTTTAAAATAAAAATTTAATTCATTCAGTGAGTAGCTGAAACCCAAAAATAATTAACAATAATAAAACTTTAAATTATATATTTTTTTAATTAACAATTTAATATGCCGTTAAATTTTTGATTGACAGCTTATTTCATTGACGTTATCACATACATCGTTCATTCTCTAAACATCATCATCATGTAATCATCATCACGACGATTCATTAATATCTACGATCGCGGAACTACAGTAATATATAGTAGGCAGCGACCAATTCCTATCCATAGAGGGCAATAGCCTGTCTATCCTTGTAGAGATCGATTGGAGAATTAAGCCACCATAGTAATTCATTTGGCACGCAGTACCTAGGAATTTTGTAGATATATTCGGATTTTTTTCGCAATGTTTTCCTTTAAGGCGCTGAACAGAGCTGGCGTAAATTCAGATTTCGGCATATAAGCCACGCCCACAATGTCTGCGACGGCGTAGCGACACACTTAATTTTTTAACACCCATTGTAGGTGTACACTATTTTATCCAAACTTTTTTTGTACAATTTCTTTAAAAAACTTATGTCTAATTAATCTTATAAAACTAAGTATGCTGAAACTATAACTAAACACCTAAAAAAGGACATATTATCAACAAGGAATAGCCACAAAAGGCGGCAGCTAGCGACACACGTCCATATAGCAGCGCGCCTCAGCGGTCACTCTCTATATTCGTAGATGTAAAAGAGAAGCGAGACGATAACTCGTTTCAGTTTTGCTATTTTCTAAAAAATATTTAATTTGAATGAAATATCTTAATTAATTCAAAATTTAAATCTTACATTCTCTTTATATTATAATGATTTTTTAGTCTTATTAATTTTACCAATTTTTGTTGATAAATATTAGAGATATTTACGATCAAAGTAAAAATCAGAGGTCTATTTACCAATTTTTTTTATCGAAAAAAAGTATCGTAATCATGTTTTGAAATCTTACATTCTCTCTGAGATATGATGTATATTAACATATATTTTTCTTTTAATCGTCATCCCTATAGCTTTTGTTAAAAACGTGTTTAAAGTCAGCCTATTTGGCTCTGTTCAGCGCCTTAAGTCTCTGATGAATACTAAATGTTAATTAAGTTTTGATAGTAAATTCATAGGTTGTCCGGGGCCCGAAACAATCATACCTTACAAGATGTTGACAACGCGCTTCTGTCGTTTAGTACGACTACAAAATATTTTTGCTCTCACTCAATAAATTTTACCACTCAAAATGTTAAGCGAGGAGAGATTGCTTTAAACGATTTAGACATCAATTTTAACGACAGATGATTTAATCCAAAATGAAATCTGAAAGTAAATCTTTGAACATTGATGGACTTTTTACTATCTGTTCGTAATTTTAAGGTTTATCAAGCCAGCAACGGTATTATAAAGTAGAAATTAATGAACAGATAATCAGAATGGTCGTTATATTACATACATTTTACTCTTAGTAGTATGTATGTAGTTATAGCTATTACATATAATAATAGTTTTCGTCTAAGTTTTCACTTCACAATTTACTTAATTGAAATATACACACTTTTACGGGTTCACCGTATCATTAACTTTACTGCTGGTTATTGTTATACACTCATTTATTTATTTACAAATTGATTTAAATTTTTTAATATTTTCTTTAAAAAAAAAAAGAAAAACATTTTAAAATATAAAAAAATTGTTATTGTTTATTATTATTGTTCCTGCCGAGAAGCTCCGAGAAGTTTCGGTCTTTGGAAAATATAACACTTGTAAATAGTAGTATTTCGTCATTTATTTCTTGCAAGCGTTCAGATAAAAACTTTGTCATTAAAACCGCATTTTTATCATATAACAAGAAGAATTAAACAGAAAACAATAAAGCTGAAACATTTCTTCATTTTCAGCTTGAACAGTTGAGTTAATAATAAATTTAAAGAATAAATAAATTGGATAACACTAGCTTTTATTTTACAACGGCGGTTTATCTTATAAATCTGAAATATTTTTATTATTTTATAATGTGATAAAGCACTAACCAGGTTTGCGTTTACATACTAAACGAATATATTTGGTTAAAAAAATAAATACAATAGGATATTTATTAGCTTGTGAGAACGATGTATCGATGTGGTTTTCGGATAGTTGAAAATGGCTTACGCTATTTTTTATATATTTTAAGTCCATGAAGACGAAGTGACAACCCGGAGTCAGTATTATTAGAAATTAAAATCCACCCTCGATCTTATATCAATCTGCGTAGACATTGGCTTAATACAAACCGTTTTGTGTGTAGAATATGTGTACCAAAAAATTAACAAAATTGGTTCAAAAGTGATCCTTTCTCTAAGACGAAAAAACAAACTTCATTGTAATTGGTTGAACGATCGTGACACGTAATTTCTTTTATACAAAAATATTTGTTTAAACAATTTGAAAAATTTCCTTTATTAATTATTAATTTTACATAAGATTTTTGTTTTTAATATTAGGATAAAAGTAAACTTCTGGTTTACTGTATACACAGCATATCAAAGAAAATCTATACTTATTATAAAAACCAAAAAGCTGTCTGTCTGTATGTTATCGATTTTCTCAAAATCTACTGAACGGATTTTTGTACGATTTTCACTAAAAGATAGTGCAATACTTCCGAATGGTTTACGTAAGTAGTACATATCGGTATTATGTAAATTGTGTTGAAGCGATCGCACAGTTGTTAAAAAACTTGCTTGCTTTAGTCGCATGCGCTGCGTAAACCACCAGAGATACGCTAAAGTATGAGAGTTATTAGTATGAGAGAATTATAAAAAGTCCGCGATAGCATGTCTTTATCTCGCACTGTTAACTCACGATAACTACATTTATGTTCAAAATTTTGAATATTCGGGAAAAGTTTCCTAAATCAGTGAATTCCACGCGGGTGAAGTAGTTGGCACAGCTAGTATTTTATAAAAGTAAAAAGGCATACTGGTATATCATAAACGGAAGCCAGTAACGCCTCAAAACTAGCCTCCAGTATTGAGAATCACTACACTTTAAGAGTTATTATTAGAGTAGGGGACCCATAGCCATACGCCTGTATGTGAGAGTGCCACAATGAATAATGAGAGGGAAGATGAAACTCGTATACTTCATCTTTGTCTATTCACACATAAAAAACAGAGACGGATATATATCCTCATTTGCTTTCTCTTTATTGTATTATGACACATTTTACGCTGGCTTCCCTAATACATAATAATTACAGTATCTTTGATTATGTGTGCAGCCACGTGTCACTATATAACATACACATTAAAAATCATTTAGTAATAAGGTTCTTTATTCTTTATTTTAACAGAACTTTAATTTGTTGTAAAAATGCTTTATAAAATACCATAAGACAAATTACAATAAAATATATGATTAATGTATATGGACACATCTACCGTTTATTTTGGCCATTCCTGTTGCGCACTGATCGCCTGCAAACGCTGCATAGGGAACAATATCATCTTCATTACCCCTTTTCTCATTTCTCGGTAATTCCGCTGGTCTTGTTTGTTTATTCACATTAAAGTGGACATGATAAACGCCTTTATTTAAACTTTTCCTAATGATAGACGCAAAAATCACTTGCAGTAGGAATAGGAAGACAAAAATTACTCTTTTCGTCTTCATTGTGATAAAAACACCTTTCTGACTTAACCAATTTTAATGTTTGAAGGAATTTATTTTATACCAAGCGTGTATACTCAGTAATTAAATGTTTTCAATATGTTGTCAGAATTTATATAGTCCTTAATTGCTCATTAGTAAAACCTCATTTTATGTTTTGAGATATGAAATCAAAATTCATGTTATCTCAACGACTTTCGAAATTTATGTTTTGGCGGTGATCAGTTATTCGTCTACTACGTCCAAAGTTCGAATTTTGAACTAAAGTTCAAAATTAGACTTCTTACTCCAGACTCGAAATTCTTGTTAAAAAATGTGATAGTTGTTGTTAAATTCAGAGAATAAGCTTACACCTTGTATGCTGAAGGTGTAAGCTGTAATAGCTTAGTGGTGCGACTCTATCCGGACCCGGACTAATAAGTTTTTCTATTTAAACTTACGTGTCTAATTGGTAAATGTAATTTATCACACGCTTTTCAGTAAAACAAACCATTGTGAGGATACCTGCATATCTCTAGGGATTTATGGTGATATGTGTAATCTACCGAACCGCATTGGAGCAGCGTGGATCTTAGTTCCAATCCTTCTGTCCAAAAATGAAGAGAGGATGCCTATGACCAGCGGTGGTATCCCATCGCCGGTCATAGGCCATAGTATATAGGCCATAGTAACAAGCCGTTACTTCACTTCTATGCTGCTCCAATGAGAATTGGTAGGTTCAACATTACCCAATTTCATCTACACATTGCAAATAGTTCAGAATGTTACGGATACTACGGAAAAGGCGGCAGTGACGAATTATAAGGTTTTTTTGTCAATTCAATTCCGCAACCCTAAAGTTTGTTTACCTTACCTGACTGTATGGGACAAAATGTCGTGCTAACAAGGACTATGACAAAATTTATCGCGCGTTACGAAAACAAGCAAGTGTGGCACTAACAGCAATTTATTACTTCTCGTGGTAAGTTCGCAGCGACATGAAATAGATGTTTTTCTTCAGCGGACGAAATAGTTGGCCTAGTTATAATTTCTGCTTATAATGCATGTTTAAGAAATATTTCAAATGTAAACAAAACTAACTTAATGAACTTTACGATTTTGTGTGTTCCTATAGTGAATGTGTGATTCGCCTGTGTATTTTAAATATGGTGGTGGAGGCGATGGTTTGTAGGCCTCATATGAAAGAGTCACTCAGCGGGTAATAGAGCGAGCTATGCTTGGTGTATCTCTACGTGATCAAACCAGGAATTAGAAGATCCGTAGAAGAACCAGAGTAATCGACATAGCGCATTGTGTCGCGAAGTTGAAGTGGGTGGGGCACGTAGTACGTAGAGCCGATGGGCGTTGGGGGTCTTAAGGTGCCAGAATTGCGACCTCGCACTGGAAAACGCTGCGTGAATAAGCTCCCAACGAGGTTGTAGAGAAGAAAAAAAGTAGTGCATGTATGAAAACGGATAGTACACTCTAAATAAAGCGAATCATATTTATTTATTTATTTATTTGGACATCCAGTAGTTGTTACATATAAAACTTACACATAAAAATATAATAGAAATAAAACATAGTTTAAAATGTACAACTTATGAAGGTGTCACAGCATGCACCAAAAAATTATATAAAAATTTAAACATAGAACTTAATAGATAAAAGAAACAATTATATTTCCGGTAAACGAAACAAAGAATTAAGTTAAATCCTAATACGATCGATCTCATCTCATTAACCTCCTCTTAACATTCTTACTATCTTTTTTTTTAATTTTTGTAAAGTGTCGTTAAAAATATCCACTTCTCCGCAGATGGAATTAAATAGTTTTGGCAATCTATATATCTATATCTATATATTTTGTCTATTTGCTTTTAATAGTTACGGTATTAGTACAATTTATAGAACCGTTACTTCTTTTACCGTGCTTTATTGACTGTTTCAATTTCAAGGTTTTTTACAGCATACAAACATTAAAGAGTATTTCCGATATAAGCACAAAGTAAAAACTTACCCTGATCTCTACCTCCGTTAAAACCGATGACTTAAAGTGAACGTTAAATTCAATTTTTTTTAACTTTTATGTAAAAGAAAACAATATAGTATTATCGGTGCGACCTTCTAACAATTTCCGAGCAACGATTCTTCGGCCCATAAACATCCATTGATGGACATAGTTCTCTTAACGGGATCTCCGCACCATCGCAATATCGGTGACTTTAATTTTACTACGGATCTCCTCATTTCTGATTTGATTACGTAGCGATAATCCAGCGATAGGTCGTTCTATCTGAGATCGTCCATTTTATGAAACCCATAGTCAGCGAAACTTTTATTATGTTACAAATAGAACCATATTTGTGTAAGCTAATTTTTGAATATTAAGTTTTATTGCAGCTTTTATCGCTATGTGCTGCTACATGAAAGCGTTGATTTAAGCAAAGTTTTATACAAAATGTTTACAGAACTATCGGAAGGGGTCATAAATTGGTAATAATTACAACATTCACAAAGGATTGGCAAGTTCGCACTGGCAACACGCCAGCTTTTCTAATGGCTATATAACAGCCACCACCTTCATACATGTTTCTGTATAGAATAAAGTTTATGCTGGGTGTTTTGATGACTCGACACTTCGAAGTCTCATAACATTTTGTAAGATAGAAAAAATATGAAGATATTATTTTATCTAATTATTTATTAATTCATTTACTTATTGCGCATACATAATAATATAAAAAAGAAAGAAGAAAAAAGAAAAAAAATAGCATATGTACGAAGGCGGATTATCCCTAAAAAAAGAGATCCCTCTTCCAGTCAACCGTCAGTAACAGAAAGAAAAGGTAAAGAAGGTTTTATTATGTTTCGCGGTATAAGCCATCTATCTATGTAACGCGAAGTATTTTTTTTCAAAGGAACAATATGTTTTTTTCGAACTGAACGTATGCTGTTAGCGCTAACAGCTTTAACAGCATCACTGGGCGGGACGGGCGAGCGCAGAAGCATCGTCAAGGTTGCGAAATACAGAGAGTAGAGCGCAACAGCTCTACTAGCGTCCGGAAACATCGTCCTAAGGGTGCAACAATATGTTGTTAGCTCTAAGTTATTGGCAGAGTGAGAATGTGACCGTGACCTAGTGCATGATACTGTCCCACAACTGGACAAAGCCCCTTTTCTCTTTAGAAAGAAACGTTCAAGCTTAGCTCTACCACGCTCAATCCGTATTAGACATATTCTAATTCTCTAGGTTTCATTTTGATGTTTTTTTTACCGCACACTCCATACATTAGTTTTCTTTAAAATAAATCCTCTGACTATTAACAAAAATAATGCGTTTCAAATATTATAAAAGAACCGCATGGCTCCATTTATATATTCCCAATAACGAGACATCAATTTCTTTTAATAAAAAAAAGTTATCATTTTACATTTTATTTACGATGTTTCAGACTTTCAATATCATAAAGACTACTTCACCGATGTCACGTTAAATGAGAAATCACAAAGGAGATTACGTTGCTTTTTTTAACGATACCGTATCAAGTCATTCTCCTTTGGCCGTTCTGAAAAACAATTACCCCCTGCCGTCACGTACATTCGAGTCGTTCACCTTTGATAAAACAATCGTACAAAAATCATTTACTTTGCCGAAAAGAGGCTTTGAATTTTACCACAGCATATTGAAAATTTCTTTGAAAATGCCGTGTGGTATCCAGCTGAGTAATAAAATAGACCATCCTCATTTCTTACGGAAGTGTCGTAAAAAGCGACTAAGATAAGTTGACCCACCGTGTGGTATCCGGTTGAGTAGAATAGACCACCCTCTTTCTTACCGAGGTGTTCGTAAAATACGACTACGGTAAGTTGACGTCAGGCAGGCGCTCATAAAATACGTAGCTGAATCATGTGACAACATGTTGTGCCGACACCACTTAGAGTGGGATAAGAGCAGGGGGTTGATGATAATCAGAAATTGCTTCGAAGACGCTCTTTGTAGAAATAATTTAGAAATAGCAGTTGTAGTATCGGATTTTCCTTTTCGCATGTCTCAATTACATATTAGTAAGTTGCATATTTCCCAGGAATTCTTTTTAAATATGCAGGTTTTATGTGCAGAGTGAAATATGCACCGGTAACTTCGAGCAGTAGCAATGAATCTTACTGTTAAAACTTACATGTCTAATTGATAATCGCAATTTAGCACACGTTTCTCGATGAAGGAAAACAACGTAAACCTGCATATTTATAGAGAATTCTACGTTAGGTGGTTTGGTAATTGTGTATGGTAATTGGTAATTGAATTGGTGGTGTTAGGTGGATTGGTAAATCCATATGCCCAGCCTCTGTGGGATCCATATGCCCAGCGGTGGGATAGTAACAGGTCATTTATGCATGTTTTCTCTTATTTTTCTTTTGCTTCTTATAATTTCCAGTCAATTTTTGTATGATTCTACAACGCACATCTCAACTTTTAATTTAAATTATTGTTTTTGCGTTTCATTTATAATATCAATCAATAACTTATAACTGCACACAAATCCGTATATTTTCTCTGTACAGAAAAAATCTATGTCATATCTCGTTAAAGAGCGATAGACAGGCGACATAAATTTTATACTATCCAGTAATAAGAGGCGAAAGCCAATTGCAGCTATTTTCTGTGGCGCTAAATTGATGTCCCTGACTGAGAAAGACTGACTTTGTGTTGTCTGACCTCGAAGCTATAATAAAAGCTATATTTATCATTTGCTTTGCAGTCGTACGGCCTACATATACACTCGTACATATAGATTCAAGTAACTGTGACCCCAGATTGGTTGAACATTTACCTTTACTTCCCACCTCAAAGAGCATGATAAGCCATCGCCTCTAACGACTATTGCTTCATCATCATTTATCGATCAACTACTAATATGTGTGTTCCATGTCCATCTCGATCGTATCTTATACAGATAGATATCTATGTGAGATACGATTTCTTCTTACTAGAATTCTATAAATCATTAAGAATCTCTTTCTTCTTAATAGAACAATGATTTATAGAATTAAGCTTTACTTTGGGAAGGTCCTTAAGACAAAAGTCATGACTTTTTCATTACTTATGTTAAATAAAAAAATCCATCTTAGTGACTTTACACTAAGTAAAAATGTACGATCATATTTTTTTATATCGTTTTCATTTATACTCTACCCAGATCTAGGTTTTATTGACGTATCACTTTCAGTTACATTCAGGGTTTCATAGATATACGGTTTTCTCCCGTATAATGTCATGGCCTTTTAGTCAAAAGTTAAAGAATGACAAAGTAGACAGCACAGGTGAATACGGAAGCAAAACCTTATTATAAATACTATATAAGACTTGTTTGACCTTTGAATACTTCACCCATTATAGCCCACCGTACTCTAACTCAATAGGTCTACTATTCTCTTGCAAAAACGGGAACCAAATCCGGTGATTCCCTCCCTATTCCTGAATGCCAAAGTCATTATATTACATAAGCCAGCACTATCTGCATTTATGCCCGCAGAATCTGTTTTGCATACAAAATAACGGGTAGCCTAGTTACCGAAATTTGTGATAACATTATGAAGGCCATGTATATAAAAGATAATTTAAATAAATTAATTCAAGTATGAAAAAATAGTTTTGCTTTTTAATTTTGATGTACTCTTTGAATTAGGCAGATAAGGCTTTTGCTTTTATCTTCATTCTTTAATTTTTAATATACTACAAAGTAGGCAGACTAAGTTACTTCCTTAGCTTTTATTTATGAATAATCTATTATACTAGAGAAGGGGACTTATAGGCAGGCCATTAAGTGAGAATGTCGTAACAAATAATGAGAGGGAAGATGAAAGTCATAGTTATCTTTGTCTTATCACATATAAAAAAGAGAGAGATAATAAGTCTTATTATCTTGTTGTTTGTTGTCGCTGGACACATTTAGGTTGGCTCCTCTACTATAGTTTACTCGATGGTGCTCCGACAAATATGCGTACCGAAACTTAACCTCTGCGTATGAGAATCAAACAAACAATTTATGATCGGTAGGTAGCAATTTACTTCCTAATGTTTCGCTTATGATTATAATCTAGTATAATAGCTGTTTCGCTGTTCTGTTTGAATTAGGCAAACAAGGCTAAAAATGAAAGATTGTTTTTGTTGTTTTTCATTTTTAACATTTCCGTAGCGATTTAGCTGACTTGTTAGAAGAAGGCAGACAAGGCTACTTCCTTAGCCTTCAATATTTCATTTATAATATTTCCAATGCAATATCTTTTGTACTTTAAATTTAAAGACATTGTACAATCGGGTTAGATATTGTCCCAGTTAAAGAATCCTTGAAACCTTTAAATCTTTTATAGTTCTTTAGAAAACTTTGTTTTGTTAGTTGTATAAAGTATTTTCAGTCTAAGAAAATTTATTTTAAAAGTTTACTTTTACCTTAGAAAACTGTTTCACCTCTTGTTTAGTCAGATTTACATGGAAAGAATTCCTCTTTTTTAGAAACATGATGGCCCAGATTTTATAAAATACTGTTCTCACAATATTTTCTTTAAAAAATCTTTTTTCTTTTTTTTAGTGGAAACTTGATTTAAAAACTAATTTTAGTAATAGAAGCGTTGTTTGTTTCCCAAATAAAGAAAAAAAAATCCTAAAGAAAAAAGATAAATTGTATGTTTGTATGTATGTATTAATGTATGCATTTAAGTAAAAAAAGAATTATAGGTGCCTAACCGAGACTTAAAACGGCTATCCCTTGATTAGTAACGCATTTTAAGACCAAGCCCTTTAAGTAGTATAATGAATAATAAATAAAATCAAGTAAGTTTTTATGATAATAGTTTTATTATATACTAAAGTAACAACGATTTTATATCAAATTTGGAAAAGGCCTATGTCCAATCTCTGCAGATCCCTAAATCCATGAGTATCTCAAACAGCATTAGAATTGATTAACAAAGCACGTTTAATTCCCAACAAGTTTTATTTCGTTAATATTGCGTTCAGGATTAGTTATATTACCACATCTCTATAATGTGTCACAGATCAAAAAGAAAAATACATAGATAAATTACTCTTAACACGTAAATTTATGCTGTATGATAAAATATTTGTAACAAATATAATATCGACCATATTTTCTTACTTCTTATCGTCCCCAAACATCTATAACATAATAAAATCCGTATCCTTTCGCTGATTGTACCCGCACTGTAACAGTATTATATCCCACACCGCCATTAATGATCCAAGCGGACGCATACTGTGTGTATCCGACCTCGGTAGCCGTCACTGCGGAAATACGGGTAGTATAGTTGCCATGATAAGTGAAATTTTGGTACTGGATTGTGTTCGGTCTTGCTGGTTGATAGAGGTAGTGCCTGAAAAATTTATAAAAAAGTCAATTCACAGCACATAAGCTATGATAGAATTATTTGGCTATAATCCGCGTTTGTTAAAAGAATTTATGTAATGTCAAGTCTAAGTTAAGCAACATTCACATACCTTACACATCCAATGCAACAAGCAATACGAAAAAACACTACTACAATCTGTACGATCGTTTCGCCTCAAAACCGAAGCATCATCAGGAGGATAGGCTCCACGAAAAAAATCCCAATACATTACGATTGACTTATCCTGCATGTGTAAGGTATGTGATTGTTGCCTGCTCCATAGACTTAGTATTACATAAAGCCTCTAGAGACACCGCACGACAGCAAACTTACTTTAGTTCACATTCCATAAAGTAACAGATACAGTGATGTTTTTAACTTAACTGCAGACTAAACTGTTGATACATCTTCCTTCGGTAGTGAAGAAACTAAACAATACTTCTTCGTAAGAAGTATTAAAATGGGGATTTCATTGCGTGTCTTCTTGACCTACTTAATGATATATTATAAGTCTACTAATCTTATTCTACTATTTCTAAAATCGTATTTATGTAATCTAAAATAGTGTAATATTAAAATCCTTTTGATTTTAATGACAAAACCGTTCTAAATTCTATAATTCTATAAAAAAAACGTTCTTATAGTATAATAATTCAGCCGTTCTATTTATATAATGCTGTTCCACGAAATTGCTTAGTCAATTTAAAAATCGAAAAGTATTCTATGTATTCTAAATCGTATAATTATTACTTTTAGAAACTTACTCAATATCCATTCTATTCTATTTTTTAATTCCAAGTTCTATTTGAATCTATGAACTTAAAGTAAAGAACATATAAAGTAGTTATAAAATAGTATAATTATGTAAGCCTTATTCCTGTTTCTTTTCAGTATTAGTTAGGAATATACGCTGTTTAAAAAATCCAATTTCAAAGCTAAATTCAATTTTCAGGCGAATCCCCACAATAAAGATTTAAGATCAACTGAATTCCTTTCACTTAAGTTCCCGGTTCATAAATCTGACTTTACGGCTAACTCATTCGTACTGAATGCTGTATCCTTGTGAATAAACTGCTTGATAGCATTAAAGGATTACTCCCCTGAAACTCATTAAAGTAGCAATGAGAGTCTATTCTTTGCGTTTTTGGGATTTATATACTGGTTTAGTTTGCTAATAATACATTCTGAAGCTTTTATTTCAAAGCTTCATAATCAATCACTTCAATTCAGTTGTATTTGTAAAAGTCCTAAAAAAGCCTTCATACAAATCGGGTTGTACACATAGTAAGGAAAAATTTATTTCTTAATTCGTCATCGATATAACTTTCTCCACCTTCAAAAATTTTTAAATCGCCTTTTCTATAAAACATATCATGAATTAATTAAATTTAGTAGTTAATTACTGTGTTTTAAAGAATTATTCCTATATTTTTTTACGTATTATTTGGTTTGGATTTAATGTTTAATTATTTTACTAAAAAGGTATATAAAGCCTCTTCTGTATTTCTATGAAACACTATCTTCCATTGAATAACTTAACAATTAATAGGTTTTTCGGAAAACTTTTAATTACAATTGAAAATTAATCTTTAATTAAATAAATCAAAATATCGAAATAAATTTATAATAATAAATGTTTTAAATTATTTATGTCCGATTAATGATATAGTTATGTAAGTAGACTGCTTTTTTTTACATTGAATGAATGAAATGAATGCTCAAACCTTATAATACTACAAAATTAGTATCTTCATTATTAAAATAAAAAAAGAGATTTAAAAAAGACTAAAAAGTGCAATTAATATGAGAGATTTTTAAATATCGATTTATAATATTTACAAAGTCTACTGTCAAAAATCGATTATAATAATGAAATAATCGATTGATATAAAAATCGTCAATTTTTCACATCCCTATTCCCGACGTAAATATTCATTAGCTACAATATATTTACGTTGAGGGTGGTATGGCCTAGTTGCGATAATGCTTATCAGTTGATTGCGTTGTTTAAACACTGGCGGCCCAAGTCGGTATATATCTAAAATCCCAAGGTTTTATATCTTCGACATTTCTGAGAGCTTCAGAGTTCATCATTCAGAGTTCGTCTATTCCGACTATTACCATCAAGGGTGAGCGTTAAAGGAAATTTATTGTATTCCCTTGGTACTAATTCCTCCCTAATGAGTTAGGGAGAGACAACAGTTATTGTATGTACACTCTAGCGGTATTTTTTTCGTATTTTAATATACTTAGGGCTATGTTAGGGCTTTCAACTTTTGTAACGTCACTGGGCGTGACGAAAAGGCCAACAAGCATAATTATTAGCTCTATTTGCGCTGGAAATCGTCGTTTTAAGCATGCCTATGGGCGGTTTTCCGGCAAAGTTTCTATGTAAGAGCACTACTTATTTTATTTGTTGCCAATCGTGATTTATTCGTCCAGGTTAGTCGTCGGCCACCCATAGAGTTATTATAGTAGGGTAGTCATAGGCAGGCCTATGAGTGAGAGTGCCTCAATAAATAATGACAGGGAAGATGATACTCGTTATTTTCTTTGTCACATAAAAAAGAGACACATGACACCGTCATTTTCTTTCTTTGTATTATAATATGGCACATTTTAGGCTGGCGTCATACTCTAAGGATAAAAAATTTGTACGGAAACCTCCTAAGACTAAAGAGCCATAAGTGTAATAATAAAAAAAAATTAAGATCTTAAATAAAAAAAAATAATTTTGATAAACGATAGTTTTGGCTTAAATATATTTAATTTCGGATTCAGAACGAACTAATATTTATTCGTATAGAAATATGAGTATAATTTTTTTTGCGTATGGAACTAAAGAGTCGCAACTTTACATCAAAAAAGTTGCATGCTGCTAGCGAGCCACAGATCTCCGATCCCTGGTCTAGGTCATATGACGCGTTCGGATTCGCTTTATTGTGAATAAATAAATATCTATATTAATAAGAATAGTAATCAAACCCTATTTCTTACCTTTGCAGCAACCGATCCCCTGGGTAAACGTATCCGCTACTTAGATTCGACTTACTGATACCTTGTACCACTGCGCCATTGGTAACTGTGGCTAGAATAGTCACAATCAAAAGAGCGATGGCGAACTTCATCTGAAATGGGCATATATTATTATATTATTAATTCTAACCCGTACAATAAATGTTTCTATGATTCGATTTGATTCGAGGCTACATTTTTTACTGACTGAAGCATTAAATTAGTTTGTATTTATTAGGTTGTAACTGCGGGAATGCTTTTAGTTTTATAAAAACTTCTACCCGCGTGTCGTAGTTTGACCACCCCTTCCTGGTTGCGTTCTGTGGTCGAAGCACAAAAATTTTAGACAGGGTTTTAGTTATTAAAAGCTTTTATTCTACTTGCAATTAGGGATGTTACTGAGGTGGGTTTACCGGAACCGAAGTCGGAACCGGAGATTTCATATTTGAATTATCGGAGCCGAATTCCAAATCTGAGTCGGAGGCGGGAGGTTTCTACTTCCGCCTCCTTCATCATTAATTTAAAAATTGACCCGTAAACTGTACTTAGACAATATGACCACCACGATTTTAATAATTGAATACTTAAGCGCGTCTAACCATTGATACTGAAAAAAAACAAATGAAGGAAAGTTGCGCGCGCGAAGGGAGATACCCCAACGAGTTACAACTTGTAGCTGCAAGTTCTGTCCGAATTCGCATGACAGTTTCACCTTCGTTATACCTCCAACTAAAATTTATCGGAGCCGTAGTCGGAGTCGGAGGTTTGAATTCAATCGGAGGCTCCGACCTTTCGGAACCGAAGTCGGAGCTCCGTGACATCCCTACTTGCAATGTACTCGCATGTATGAGAAAGTGGAATCTTGCAAGTTAAATTTGACTTTTCCGAGTTCCGATTGACCTGAAATTTTATATACTGGCCCAGTCCAGTGACAGTGCGTGTTTATGATAAGCTTTAATTCTTTAAATAAAATATTTAATTTCCGAAACATTTTTATCTTATATGTGGAGCCCAATTGAAACTTTCTCCTCAAAATAAGAAAGTTTTACTTGTTTAAATTTTTTATTTGAATAGATTGATGTAAAACATGACATTTACGTATAAAGGACCACAAATATAACGTTAAAAAAAATATTAATTATAACAATGTCATATAGGACTGTCGTAAAGGACATTTCAGTAAATTAACAAACAGCAAAGGACATTTCAGTCAATTCCCCGTGGTAGAAAAACTATTTGATTCAACCTCATTGTTAAGGCTGCTTTAAATTACTAACTAACTATTTAATTTAATATCTGTCCTAAGTCGAAGGCCCGGATGACATCACTTATACAAGTAGAAATAACTAACCTTCAGTATGTACAAACACTTCAGGCACCCAGCTCCAACTAACGTCTCTCAGGTATCTATAAGGATAATATTTATACAGTACTCTCGCTGTCTGATAACTGGTATCTCTTATCAATGATTCATTTACAAGTAAACTATAACAGATTCAAGTGTAAGCATGTACCATGTAGGTGGGTAAACAATATAGTTTTCTTTTTCTAAATTTTACTCTTTCAGAAAATTTTAACACATTAAGAGATCACGCAGATTTTGGAAAGAAACTGATTGCGTATACTTTATTTGTTAATTTACTATTTATGTACCACAATATAAAGTTAAGAATGTTTTTTTTCTTTGATTATTTATAAGAATAAGTGTACAAACGGTAACTTATCCCTCAGTCAGAGTAACACACACGGTCATCCCAAAAGTAAGTAGCTTAATTATTGTTTTATGGGTGAGAAACAACCCGTAAATATACTACTTATAAAATTGTATATATGTACATATTTAAATACACCCAGACTCTAAAAATCAAATTGTTGGCTCTCGACTCTATAGAAAATTTTGGCAACCAGTGGAAATCAAACCTGCGACTCGTGGAGCTAAAGGCAGGGTCACTACTATCTGCGACAACGGGCCAGTCAGATGTCCTGGGTTATGTCGAACATATATTAAAATGTTTTTCAGAAGGGGTTCTCGGCCAATGTTTTAAAAACTTTTAATTAATTTGCAATGTATGTATGTATGTAAAGGTAGTAAACTTACAAGTTAAATTTGACCAACTTCCCGGTGTCCGATTGAGCTGAAATTTTACATAATGGTTCATTTTTTCACTGCTTATTGAGGGCAAATAATGAATCATTTTATCTCTGCTTGAGATTGTCCAAAGTATAAGAAGGAGATGTTTCGATTAACATACGAGTATAGTTCAATTATATAACAAAAAATAATGATAAAATTATTTTCCTACAATTCGCGGTGAAAGAGAATGCAGTGTAATCGGTAATTGGTGTTTCGTTCAGTTAATAAGTCTATTTACATGTGCTTACATGACCAGCAGGCCTACCATAAACTCTTATTGTGACTCAATTGAAGACGTAAACTAAACTGTAACTGTTTTGCTTTTCATACCATGACGTCTTAAAGACGCACACTTTAAGTTGCTGCCGAATGACCGTTCGGAATGCGTCCTAAAAACATTTGAGTAAAAGAGACAGAGTTATCTATAGTTCCTATAATGATTTTCTGTTCAAACATTACGGCCCCAATGCATTCCACACTTCATGGTACGAAAAAAAAGCGGTTAAATTCAGGTACTGACTTTGAATTGAATGGATTTCTAAAAGTTCATGGTGGGCATACTGATGTTGCTGCCAGGATTGGCTCCAAGCGAGGGAACTCCTCGTCCATACCTCCTATTGTTAGCCGTTGTTAACAGTAGCCACATGAAATTTTCTTAAAAGCTTTTTTAAAAGCATGTTTAACTTGACTTGATTAACATATCGATATAGTAATCGATCATCGCCCTAGCATTAGTTTATTTAAAGGACTTACATCATCTTGAGGCACTTGTTTACACAATGACTCAATTCATTGTGTTTACGAGTGTTTACCGATAAAAATCGATAACAATTTCTTTCCAACTGTATCGTAGTTACCAGTCATTGATATTTTTGTATAAAATTTTCATACAAGAGTATGGGAGTCACAGGCAGGCTTAAGAGTACGAGTATAAGTGATAGTGTCGCAACAAATAACGAGAGGGAGGATGAAAGTCATATCTTTATCTACTTAAAAGAGAGACAGATCATAAGTCTTATTTGCTTTCTTTTTTTATCTTTATTTTTTAAGGAGCTTTCTTTTTATATGGACACATTTTAGGCTGGCTCCTTTACTCTAATAGTACATTAACTCTATGTATTTTTAAAATTCAAGTCACTGTAAATAATCCCACTACGGGGCATAGGCCTCCTCTCTCCATTTCTGGAGAGAAGGATTGGAGCTAAGACCTACCACGCTACTCCAATGCGGATTGTAAGGCTATAACACATATAGAATTCTCTATAGATATGATGCGATGATGCAAGTAATTTGCATCTTAAAAGATGAGATGTTTGTCACGACTACAATATTCGTCTTTGTTTCAAAAAGAGCTAAGGCAATTACAACCGTTGAACGAGCAGGTCTTGAACGAACAGGTGACCGCCTGCGTTATGTAATGGTTTATATTCTCATGTAAGTGGCCATTGGCTTTTTTTGAGAATAAATTATTCAAACCTAAAGAGCTATGCATTTGTACATGTTTATTATAAGAAAACATAAACATTATGAAATCCGTTCTGAAGTTAATTTTGTCATTTGTCCATAGCCTAATAAGCCTTAATCTCTTAATTTGTATAAATTAAGCATTAGAGGATATACAGTGAAGATATTTTTTTTTTTTTATGGAATAGGATGGCAAACGAGCATACGGTTCACCTAAAGTAATCACCGCCGCCCACGACCTCTCGCAGAGCGAGTGTGTTGCCGTCCTTTTAAATGGTGGAATACACGCTTTTTGAAGGTACTTATGTCGTACCGATCTGGAAACGCTGCCATAGGGAGATCGTTCCATAAAATGGTAGTGCGCGGAATGAAATTATTTGAAAACCGCACTGTAGTGGATCGCCACGCATCCAGATGGTGAGGATGATATTTTAACCTGTGACGTACAGTGCGGTTATGGAATTTGGCAGCAGGAATCAGGTCATATAGTTCAATGGAACATTCTCCGTGGAAAATGCGATAGAACACGCATAGTGATGATACGTTTCTACGCATTTCCAAAGAGTCCAGCCGTTCGCTGATCACCCGGTCTCCAATAATACGAGCTGCTCTGCGCTGTATGCGATCAAATGGCTTAAGTTGGTACTGGGGTGCACCAGCCCAGAGATGAGAACAATACTCCATGTGAGGCCGGACTTGTGCTTTATATAGCGCTAGTTTGTGAGCCAGCTTGAAGTAATGCCTCGCTCTATTGATAACACCCAGTTTTTTAGAGGCCAACTTAGCCTTCCTTTCCAAATGATCGCGATACTTGCAGCTATTGGAGATGTCGAGACCCAGTATTTCGATACTACTCGAGCCACTTAAGAGAGTATTCTCGAAAGACGGTGACGCGACAAATGGTGTCGTTTTTGCGGTTAACGCGCAAACTTGCGTCTTCTGGGGGTTAAATTGAACTAAATTTAATTTACCCCATTCGGATATTTTCCGTAAGGTGGTTTCAACAGAAGACACAAGATCTTTTCGGCACTCGTCGACCTCTTTCCAAGAGAGTCTTGCGCTACCGGTGTATATGGCATCCACCGTGCTGTCATCTGCATAGCAATGAATGTTAGGATCATCTAACATGTCATTGATATGCAGAAGAAACAGTGTAGGAGATATCACACAACCTTGAGGAACACCAGCATTCACAGGCTTAAGATTCGAGCAGAATCCGTCGACAACAACACGTATGCTACGCCCAGTGAGAAAGCTGGAGATCCAAGAGCGAAGACTCTCTGGAAGCCCGTAGGAATGTAGCTTTGAGAGAAGTGCCCTATGCCATACACGATCGAAGGCTTTCGCCATATCCAGACTAACCGCAAGACCTTCTCCCTTGCTTTCTATTGCCGCTGCCCAACGAAGCATCATCAGGAGGATAGGCTCCACGACAAAAATCGTACTGTAGTCGGTACGATCTTTGGTTTCGGGGCGAAGCGATCGTCGAGATTGTGGTGGTGGGTGTGTGTGCTGCTTTTGTGTGCGTTGTTGCTGGTGAATTGCGCCTTGGGGTGCATGTGGTGACTGGTCCTGCATGTATAAGGTGCGTGGATTTTGCCTGCTTCGTACACATTGGCTTTGCATGCATTCGCTTAACCCGTGCGGATTATAGCAAAGTAGTTAGTTCTGTTGTATTGCTTGTGAAACGCAGATTATAGCAAAATAATTCTATCATTAGTTTTGTTTTTAAAAACTTACATGTTCCCACTATCTGATTTGTAAATAAGGTGAAAATTCTTGTGAAAGATCATTATCTTCCAACATCTTGGGTCCAGTTTTGAACGTAAACATCTTTATGTCCCTCCATGCCAGGCAGTCTTGTGCCCGATGTCAAAATCCAATCCGTGTCGTCTTATAACCTGTGATAGAGAAAAAGGATAATATCCTAGACACACATTCATTGACTTAAATCCTAATTTGTTTCAGTTAGAGCAAAAACAAAGTCATACATCTGATAATATGCCAACCCGTATACCAGTAACCTTTGGCGATTTGCCAACGAGAGCGTTAAGGTTAACCCTGTTTGTTTGCGAAGTGTTATATAATACTATATTTTTCCGCGAAAGCCGATAAACCGATGAAACTTATTCCCTTGTTACTTATAGCATCGTAACAAGGTCATATTATATTCAGTGGAATTGGTGCGTGGTGGCGTAATGGGTATAAAAGATATTACTTGTTGCTTAAATGATATTGCAGCCAAAACAGGATATTAAGATACAGTACTGATAGACTGGTTAATCTATTGTCCGGAAACTTCTATCGGCTGAGAGAGTAAATCTAGTAAATTAATTAAAATATGAGGAAAATGTGGAGCACTACATTTTCCTCTTATTTTTAAAAGCTTTCATTCACCCTGCAATGTATATATATGAAGTTGGAATCTCGCAAGTGCAATAATGAAGAAAATTGGCTTTTCTTGATATATGTAGAGCTTCTATTACAATATTACTAAAAAACATTTTATTATATTTTTGTATAAGATTTTCTTAGTTTACAATGTAAGTATCTTTTATCCGACGGAGTAGAATAGACCACCCTCATTTCTTGCCAAAGTGTCATAAAAGGCGGCTAAGGTAAGTTGACGTCAGGTACGCGGCGTGAAACATGTAACAATAAATTTAAAACATGTTGTGTCGACCAAACTTAGAGTGGGATAAGGGGCTGGATAATTATGACTATTAAAAGTATTTTAAGAATAACTTACCCAGAGTAATACGAAAAAGAATATAAAACATGGCCTTTTCGTTAAATATAAAGTTTTATTGGCCAGAATTCTTCTAGTGTGTGATATAGTGTTGGTTCTGGCATATTACTAATAAATAATACATACGTACAAATACATACAAATACATACATACAAATTATGTATTAATTATAGCTTCATGTACTCATGTATTTTACTCAGCTGGATACCACACGGTGGACCCATAATAATATATCGAAATGAGGTATCATGTAATATATATACCTAATACATATAATATATAACAGGTATCTTTGTTTCAAGATAAAACTAAAGCTGTATATTTACTGATATGCCATCTCATACCTCACTAATACTTGGCTGTTTGCCA
Organism: Morpho deidamia; assembly: GCA_947086505.1. Taxonomy (NCBI): domain Eukaryota; kingdom Metazoa; phylum Arthropoda; class Insecta; order Lepidoptera; family Nymphalidae; genus Morpho; species Morpho deidamia. The sequence continues at coordinate 4,358,189 of CAMTZC010000004.1, read as the reverse complement.
GCTTGAGCTTTTAAAGTTTAACTCTATTTGGTTTAATCGTGTTGTATAATATCTGATTATTCTATTCACTTTTATAGTTTATACTTTATAGTAGTGATATGTGACTGATTATGGCGAATACTTTCTGCTTTTCAATTGTTGGACGTCCACAATATTCATTGGTTCTTTTAAGGGATTATAGCTATAATGACTTCTATTGTAAACTGAATGGGATAAAGGATGAAACATCTATAAGGAAAAAAATATGTAAGGTTAAAGCGTAGGTTATTAAAGTTACCGCGGAATCTTTACTAACCTCAGCAAACGTCTTCCTGAGCCTGATCTCCTTCTAAATGGACATAAGACGACCATGTCATCTCAACTCAAAAAACGAAGAATACATCTTCGACTGTCACGTTGGCGTAGTGGATAGTGACCCTCAACTCCGCCGGTCGTGGCTTCGATTCCCGCCCAGGGCCAACATTTTCTATAAACAATTTCTTGGTTCTTCGGGCCCGGGTGTATATTTGTATTTTAGTATGTATGTAAAATTCTATATGTAGTATATTTACCAATTCTCCGTCACCCATAACACAAGTATTAAGTTACTTACTTTGAGGACGGACGACTGTGTGTGTAATTGTCCGATACATTTATTTATTTTATATTTATCTTACTGCAACGCCCACGCCGATACTTATGGCAATAGGTGAAGTATTAAATAATTTCCCAAACCTTTCCATCAATAATCAAGTTACTCATTCTGTTCATAATCTCTGAACGCCATATACCTTTAGTTCAGTGTACTTTTTATTTTCAACATAGCTTTTAAATTCCGCTGTAGTTGCCATATTTAAATTTACTTTACGAGATAATAAACGCGTGTTGCTATATTTATTGACCTGTAATTTTGCCCAACTTGAAATAGCTTCTCTATATGGAAATTCACGTTACATTTGCGACCATAAACGTGAATTGTGAATGCACACGCTGGCGTGCAGCCAACTGAACAATACGTTGACAGATTTAATTATATAATAAACCCGGTATCTGTGTAACTTAGTTACGTAGCATGAGCATACAGTGATACAGACGACGAATACTCAGCTAACAATTTAGTTAAATGTATTCATATGATTAAAATATATTCTTGATTGATTTAAAATATATTATTGAATTGAATTGAAAATATATTCTTTATGACACGTTCTTTTCATTTGTCGGGTAGTCACGACCCATAATGTGTTCTCCTGACATAAAAAAGGGTAGGTTTAAAATACTTTTTTAAACGGTATTGTATTTTTATAAAATGTTTAAAGCTGGAAATTTTAATTATAGCGTCATTTCACACGTTTAAATAAAAAGCAATGATTCAGCACCAGCAACAACTAATGTACGCAATTTGTCAAACAGTAAACAAAGCACGCTCTCATGTCCCTTTTTGGAGTCTATTAATCCTATTTTAAACGACGCTAGCGAATATTTGCAAAGCATCATTGTGATCTGAAGTTTTAGAAAAAAATCTCAATTCATGAAAGACGAAGTTTATGGGTAGAAGTATTAACTAATTCCTGAACTTCCTAAAGATTCGTGAGTGTAAACCAAAACAGGCAATGAGTTTTTTTTATCGCGTTCACCTCATACGTACGCTGCCTAAGAGTAAACAATTTAATATTACAGAAAAAAATAATAAAATCTTTTCTGTAGTTTTTAAAAAGAATCCAACGAAGCCGGATAGCTGTTTGAATAAAACGCAATTTCAAACGTCGAACTGCCACTGTCATCGTACTTCTGAAAACAAAGTTAAAATATGAATTTCACGAACATTCTGTCCGCGTTTTTTACAGATATTCTTTAGTCAAACTATTCGCATTCTGATAAGTTTTTATCGTAATGCACATAAAGTTTTTTAACGTTATTTCTATTTTTATATTTAGAATTTAAGCGTTATATGTCAAAGATCAAAATAAGTGTTATATAATACGTAATTCAAATTTTATCGACAATTGGAATGCTGACCATCAGATTATACAATGTCTTAAAATAGACAAAAACACATGCAAAAATTAATACAGATCTCGATTAATATTTTTGTCATAAATATACACAATTTTTTTTTCAACGGAAGGAAGCGATTCAAGCATTATTACAAACATACAGTCTTCACCGACAAAGATAAGGTTACTTTTCGTATATCGATTGCGTTATCGACTCATGGAATAGTATGATAAGTAGTATCACAAATCCTTCATTATACGTTATCCGTAATGGTGATCCGGCTCTTAGGACCATAGGAGAACATCTCTCAAGTAGAGATTTGAAAATTATGGATTCTCATAACTGACACTGTAAGCAGGGAAAACTAGCAGAATTTTGATCACTAAACTGAGACTAAATTAAACTAAAACACTGAAGAAAAAATTAAAAAATTTTCTTTTTTTTAAGGCCGTGTCAGACTCGATGCTGGTAGAACTGAAAGCGTGTTTCATGGAGGCTTATGACGACAATCAGGATGGCAAGATTGATATTCGAGAGGTATAAGAGCTTACTTAATATATTCTAAGCTGTAAGCTTATTCTCCAAGAAGATTGAAATTAATATACAAGTTTATGGTTACACTCTTAACTTTATCATATCAATAATCAGATATAGTGTATATCGAAACCGAGTCTCTATATGAATGTAAAATGATATGACATCTAAGCAAATTTTACGAACAGGGCGCTCCTAAATCAGTGATATTAAAAAATCAACGTCGTACTCTGTCATTTTTTTACATTAAAGTACACATCTTGTTTAACAAGTGGCGATGTTACGTCAACAAGTGTGACGAAACATCGCAGAATTATAGTACCCAGCATTAAATAATGCACATCGATGTTTAGAACGAAACAGCCGGCCAGTTCGGTTTAGTAGAGCGCTGTCTCTGTCACTCAGTTAGTATGTGACGTTTCGCACGGGTTCGTCATTCTATGCTACAGAGACAATGTTTTATGGAGCAGAATCTGATTTTCTCTCTCTAAGCCTCGATGGGCATTATTTATTGCCGGGTACTATACGCGATGCGAATCAGTTCGTATGTTCCTGCGATGCGCCGTGCGAGGTCGCAGATTTTTGCGATGCAATGTCAAACGGCAGTTTTGTGTACAAGCCCTTATGTATTAAGCGCATTAAAAATAAAATTAAATACATCTTAACTTAAACTAGTTAGAAATCATGATTTTTTTGCAGCTTGCACAACTTTTGCCAATGGAGGAGAATTTTCTACTATTATTTAGATTCGACAATCCATTGGAATCTAGTGTGGAATTTATGAAAGTAAGTATTTTTTTATAGAGTAACTGTGAATTAACCATAAGAAATAGAGACATGCTCATTTTTTCAGGACTTTTTTCTAGTATTTTTGTAGATCTAAAATTCTCTAGTACATTACCTTAATGTATCTCTGCTGATTTACACACGCAAAGTAAAGCTCACAAAAGGCGAGTTTTTTACAACCACGTGATCTCTTCGACACAGTTTACATAAAAATATAATGTACTATTAATCTAAACTAAACCTTCCGCAAGAATTGCAATCTTAGTAAAAACCGTACAAAATTCGTTGAGTAGATTTTGAAAAAACTAACACGTGAAAACAGACAGATTTTAGGGACTTTGTTTTATATAAACTTAATAAAGAATATAGAAATTATAGGCCTCACTCAGAAAGGTCTGTAGTATATTAATAGAGATAAGTATAAAAAGGAAACCGTCTTATCTTAAATACTTGTATGTACAGTAAATTATTCAGATTTCGAGAACAGCGCTATTTATCGGAAATCTATCAAAAGGTATCTTTTTCGATAAGTTAGAACAGACACCACGTGTCAGTTTTTGTGATATATAAGAGTCCTATCTGGACGAAATCAAAATCTTACATTTTTAAACATTTGCAAAGTATTTTATATTTACAAATCGAACTGTTCTATATTCTTTGGACATTAAGAAATTTTGACACTAAGTGAATAAAAAGTCTTTTTCGTGTTTAGCTTTCAAAAAGGAAATTAAGATAATGTTTAAACGTAAATATTAAACGCTATTACAATTATACATCGTTTTTATAAAAAAAATCCACCATTTACCGAGCTTAATAATTATATTGTGTTGTAAAATTCAAAATTGACTCTATGTAGATTGGTGGTATCTTCCATGACACTCTAAACTAAGCATTGAAATGTTTTGGATTCCATTTAAAAGCTTACCTGAATTAGACACTAAACTTTGAATCATGATACCTTAAAAGTATCGGCAACCTGTTTGGGTAATCTATTCTTACCTGCATTATTCGTGTATGCTATTTGTGTATTTTATAGCAAAGTAGGCTGTTCTTCTATATAACATAAAAGTAAAGAGTAATCTTCGCAAAAAAAAGGGACAGAACTAGTTAGAGGTACTAGTTAATAAATCTTAAAATTCTTTATTTTTAAATGTTACATGTTAGTCTGTATAGCCCTACCAGTTGTTGAAATATAAAAGTAACAGCCTGTTACTATGCCCACTACTGGGCTAAGGCCTCCCTCTCCGTTTTTGGAGAGAAGGAATGGAGCTTAGACCTACCACGCTGCTCCAATACGGATTGGTAGGTTACACATATCCCTAGAAATCTCTAGAGATATGCAGGTTTCCTCACGATGTTTTCCTTCACCGAAAAGCTTGTGATAAATTGCAATTATCAGTTATACACATAAGTTTTAATAGAAAAACTCATTGGTGCCTGCCCGGGGTTTGAACCTATGTCGTCTCTAGAGAGTTGCACGGTCTCACCGCTAGGCTATCACAGCTTATGTTGTTGTTGTTATTGTTGAAATATACAAGTCATTATTACTGGCAGACATTAATTAACCAGACTGGACAACAAATAAAGCACAACGCAATTTGTCCCCAACCAAATGAGATGTCTATCTGTTCTACTTCGGAATGTAATAAAGGAGGTCTCATTATGACGGCTAATGATTGACTAGGCCAGTGATCGGCAACCTGCGGTTCGCGTGCCGCACGCGGCTCTTTCGATGTAAACTTGCAAATCTCCAATTTCGTAACCACTAGATAATAATAAAAATTCTACAATTTTAGCTTTATTGACGTTGGAATTCTAGAATATAAATTGTGATAAAAATATGTAGATATTTTTAAATAATTAATATTATTTGCTATATATTGCAAATGAAATACTTTATGTAAATACTTTAGATTACAAAACACAATTACGCTCTTTAAGATCTAGATTTTTTAAATTGTTAATTATGGCTTATAAATCTTAGAAGGTTGCTGACCCCTGGACTAGAATACAAGGTACTTTGCGAAATGTCGTAACAGTACAATCAAATGATTAAGATAAAATTAATTTGTTGGTGAAGATGAAATCGCCTTTTCTCGAATAAAAACTGTTCCGTCATTGTGTCAACTATTTCTTCATATTTATATTAGTGCTATACATGGGAAAGTCTCTGTCTATATCTTGTTGTATATCTGTTGACTTGGAATGCTTATATACCAGGCTAACTTAAAGGATAAAATATTCCCGCTTTTCCTACAAATTAGAATTCAAATTCAAAATATTCTTTATTCAAGTAAACTTTTAATGTAAGTAACAAGTGGTTTTGAATCATCAATTTTACTGGTGGTTCGGAAAGCTGTTCCAACCGAGAAGAGCCAGCAAGAAACTCGGCGATTGCTCTTTTCAATATAATATAACTAGTTAGTTTTAGTCATAACTATTTTATACAGAAATATCAAACGTTGTTCATACGTCATAGTAGTAAAGTGTTATTCTGGTATCTTAAATAAGCAAATATATTTGTAAAATATAGCCAATAGGTAGAAATGTCTATATTAAATACAACCATTAAAAACATTGGTAAAAAATAATATAACAGTTTTAGCAGTCCTTTTCTTAACACATATTTTCGCCTTTCGTAAAAAACTACGAGAATAAAATTTGTGAAGATGAAATGATTCGATATAATATGAAATCATATTATAGGACGCCATTTTGAACCGATAGAAAGCAACAGGTGCTCTTCAGATCAATACTTATATTCAAAGTTTGAAACGAAAGAGCACGCTCACGTTATACAATATATATAGTGGCCGTCTCGTTTTATTCTAAGAGATATCAAATTTATTGTTACATACAAAAGTAACCTTTTCATAAATATCAACCATAAATTTTTCACCCATAACATATTAAGTTACTTACTTTGAGGACAGAGAGCCGTGTTTATAAATTTTCCATATACCCAATAGATTTTTATTCTTATATTTTAAACACACATAAATAAGTGTAAATATATTTTTTTAATGTTGTCATTTTTTCTATTCCACTTCTCGTTAAAACGGAGAGAGACAAAGCATGGATGACACTCAATTTATTAAACAATTTAAATATTTTCACAAACAAATTCTTAACATGGCATACATCTATTTATAGTTTGTGCTAAAATTATTTATTGTAATAATACCAAGTAACCAATTTTTACAAGCTTAAATCAGGCGCGCAAATTTGCAGAGCTATTTTAATGTAGGTTTAATGAGTCAAAACACAACTAGATAAGCATCATTTTAAACATCTTAAAAGAGCTATTTGGAATGGATTGGAAGCAACAGGTAATCCTAAAATCAGTCCATATTATATATGTTACAGATTTGGAGGGAATACGACACTGATGGCAGCGGATACATCGAAGCTGACGAGTTGAAGGTAACAATAAATATTCAAAATAAAAATGTGATATGTATGCAAACAAGCTCATAAAAAATTGTCATTTTATGATTTCTTTTTATTTCTACATAGAATCATGGTCTTATAATATGAATGCATCAGTGTTGTGAATCTCTTTTCGTATTTCCTATTTTACGTAAATGGTTATAAATTATATCAAAGACATGCATAATACTAAAATATAAAACATACATAATAGATAAGTATCGATTGTCATTTTTTTCCAGAACTTCCTTCGTGATTTATTAAAGGAAGCAAAGAAAATTAACGATGTGTCTGAAGATAAACTGATCGAATACACCGACACCATGGTATCGCCATTTATATTATAATTGATATGCATGTGTTAAAGTCAGTCAATTTTTATATTCTATATCTTATTATTGTCGTTACCAAAACGTAGCACTTGCGCAAGAACTTATCATTTACTATAAGTAATTAGGTGAAGTGGTAAAGTACACAGAACTAAAATTTCAAAAGGCGTAAAATTCAATGACTTATAGAAAAAGAATAAGAGATGTCTTCATCACATCTCTTAATAAATAAATTAAGCTTTAATTAATTAAACTTTCATTTAGAACAATTGAATTAATTTAATCCAGTCGAACTTTAACAAGTTTAACACACTTTAATCATATGTGGTTTTATCATTTGTGTCAACTTAATCAATTAAATAGTAATAACAAATTGATGCAAAAAATTAACGCTTTAACACTTTGTTAATTAAAAATTCCAATCCACCAATTCTAAAAACCTTTTTAAAGCAAACTGGGAAGCAGTTCAATTAAGATAAATTAAGTAAATGAATGAATAAAAAAACAAGAAGTATTGTTTTTTCGTTAACAATGGATGTATCTGGATGAGAATCGTTAATCAATGCACACTATTCTGAGGTTGATTGATCTACCATTTTCAAATTATCTCTTGATGGGCCCGTCGGTTGTTTATTTAAATTTAAAATTTTATTTAAAATTATATTTGAATATATTTACCAGTTGTCGGTTACCCAAAACACAAGTATTGCTACTTACTTTAGGGACGGAAACCGTGTGTCCCCTATATATTTATATTTATTTATTTATTCAAAGTGATATTTATCTAAACTAAAATCATCATATCATCTTCGGATCTTATTAGGGTCTAGTACATCCAAGTCCTGATATTAAACTAGATGAACTGTTCCCAGGAATAACCAGACCCTTGTCACAAGAAACACTTTGACAAATTAACTTACATCGGAAGGAAAGTCACTATTCTTCATCATAATGTACATTACACAAAGTCTTTATTTTTTATTATAAAAATATTCTTGTTTGTTTATATTTCGCATTTGTATCATTAATGGAGTAATCGAAAATGAAACAACTATTAAAGTTATATCAGAAAAACTTAATAACGGTCCGGGCGAATTTATTTACCCTACTTTTAATTATTTTTGTAAAACTTATAGTGATTTTTTATGCAGCTCCAAGTTTTTGATTCGAACAAAGATGGCCGACTTCAGCTTTCGGAAATGGCGAAGTAAGTATCTTTTTTACATATTATATAGGCATTAACTTGCCTACAGGAATGCATACCATAAAATGATTTACATAAAAAGGCAAGATTTTATTATTCATGTAAAAGTGATTAAATATATTAATATTATATTTCCCGATATAATCCCGCTAGGGACGAAGATCGGATTATGTAATTTGCTTGTTCGATCATTTTGCGGCATCGTCGGGATCAAAAGTTTTAGTCGGGCAATTTTAAACTATAATAGTCCATAAGTATAATACTAATATTGTCGTGGTTACGATAAAAATGTTTAATTTTAAACTTCTATAATTTTAAGTTAGATCTGAAAATATGTATTTACCTATTTACTTTGATTCCGATCAGTATCCAATAAATTAATGTTTCAATGGTTTATGACCAGCAGTTTTTGCCTAAGCCGACCTTAAATGAGTACTAATGTTAGGAATTAATCAAGAAAATTTTCTTTCCTTTCTTTGTATTGTACCATGTCTTAGTCAGTTAATTATACTATTACTATTAATAAATTAAAAGAAAAGTAAATACCTCTTATTGTTTCACTGCTGGGACTGCTATATTTTGGTGTGATAAGGTTGGATCTAAGACCTACAATGTTTCTTTAATTGGTATTGAACTCTCTAGAGCTCTATGCTCTATGCTGGTTTCCTTACAACGTTTTCCTTTATCGAAAAGCGTGTGATGAACAGAAACGCAGTGCCTGGTTGGGGCTTGAACCCGTGACCTAGTAGTATAGTATAGTAGCACGGTCTCACCGTATGGCTATCGTAGCCTAATTAATAAGTTACATTTTCATAATTCTCAGATTGCTACCCGTAAAAGAGAATTTCCTCTGCAGACAGGTGTTCAAGGTGAGTGACAAGTCATTTCCCGCGCAAAATGGCGACAACATTGTTTCACGCGCACCATTTTATTTATTCGTCAGTTTGTTACAACGAACTTTGCTCGCAAAATTGAACTTAATAATACTATTAAAAAGTATTTAAATTAAGTAAAGTATTAAAACATATACATTTTATTTCTTAATATTTGTAATAAAGCAAAGTTTCATGTTACTAAATATTAAGTTATCAGTTCCAAGTTTTAACATAAAAAATGACATTCATTTCATAGCTTATTTATATGCTTAGACATGTTTTAATAAAAAGAGCTTTTACTAAATGGAAACTTCTCGAAGGTATCAGAATTTTGAAAGATAACTATCTACTGGAATATTTTTTTTTTATAATGTCATGGATTTAGGATGTTAAAATCCCAATAATTAAGAACATGTTACGCTTGGTCAAATATGTTTTAACAAATCAAATATTATGTAGTTTTCTTTTTTAAATTCCATATAAAATTAAATAATTAAACAAAATAAATAAAGTGTATAAATTAAATTAATGTACGTTATATTAATGTTTATTTTGTCACTATATTGTGTTTTGCGTAGTGTGAAGTTACTTTGCTCGTTTACTTTAAGTTATACGCTACTATTTACTTTTTTTGTATAATTATAATCGCTAAAATACTACACCGAATAACAGAAATCATTTCCAATTTTACTTTGCTTGTATTACACTCCACCACATCAAATTCAGATACATTTTTTTCATTAGACATAGATTTGTAATAGTATTAATTTGATTTTAACAAAATTACATTTACAGTACACGGATGATAAACAGAAAAAGTTATTGTATTGGACTTATTTTTATAACCATTGAAGTCCGAAGATAGCCTTCTGGACTTCGACATTATAATTATGTGATTGTATATATTGAAACAAGTTTTGCACATGTTTTTTTAAATTTTCAATAGACTCTTACAGTGCGAAGTAAATGAAGCATAGAGTTATTATACTAGAGTAGAGGAGCAAGCCCAAAATGTGCAAACAAAAGGTTTTTCATTTATCTATGTTTTTCGTGTGCGTTGTGAGCAAATTTTGAAGGTGTACTAAAAATGTTCTAAATATATTTTAAATTAATAACGTGCCATGAATATTTCTTAGCGCATGAGTGATTAGACAAAGATATAAATCGAAGCTTCGCTCTTATTATTTATAGTGCCACTCTCTCTTAAAAGCCTACTCTAGTATAATAATTCTGAAAAGAAGACAATGACGTTGACAAAATAGATTACCAAAAACAATTTTAAAACCTTTCTAATAAAAGTAATAATAAAACAGATAGCATGAATGTTACTGTTGATTTGCCTGTCTCTCTATCCTAACACTGCTGCTTGTCTGCACTGCACTCTTAGGAGGGCATTGAGGTGAGTCCTCGGTAGACTAGCAACGATGCCTATTATTTACATTTCTAAGTTAGTAAATTATATTTGGTAAACTGACATTGTTGATGACACTGGTGACAGTGTCCGTGCCTTCAGCTCGGGAGGTCGCAGGTTCGATTCCCGCTGAGGACCAAAACTTTCTAACCACAAATTGTTGTTTCTTCGAGTCTGAATCTATTTATGTATTTATTTAAAATTATATATGTACATATTTATCAGTTGTCTGTGACCCATAACACTAATTATAAGTTACTTTGGAAACGAAAGACCGTGAGTGTAATTGTCCCATATAAAAAGAGTTAAAATAAATATTTATACATACCCATGTATACCCATTAATTTTAAAATATGTTCATTACATAATACATAATAAACAATACACTTACAAAACTGTAATTGAGGATTTTTTTAAAAATGCTCTGATCGCAACCAAACCTTACAGAATTATCCGCAGGGACAGTCTAAAGAATGTCCGAAAAATTCACCAAACTCGGTCCAACCGTTTCGGAGTCTATAAAAAACATACAAACATACTTTCACTTTTATATCATAGATTATGTAGCCTTTTAATTTGAAAAGTAAAACTCATTTATATCACATACATATTCGATAAAAATAATCATTAGGACGGAATATAAACACAATCATAAAGTATAGTTGCTAGATGTAGTATATATTGCTAGGTGTAAGTGAATTATCATCTAATTAGAAACATAGAAGAAACAAATTGCTATTATAATAAATAACCAATAGATTTGAGTTTTCAATAGAATTCGACGCAATTCCTATTCAAATAAAGGTGATTGTGTCGTTATAATTGGTTACAGAAAATAGTGGTCGTTCCCTAAATAAATATAGCCAAAATTACACTGAACGTAATTATTGAATTAAATAATTATTTTACGACAAATTGACAAGAGTACGCTGCTCTTAATTACGTAGAAAATGACTACTATAAACTAACATATAGTACCGGGAATAAATAATGCACATCGAGGCTTAGAGAGAGAAAATCGGCTAGATTCTGTTTCATAGAGCATTGTCTCTGTCGCACAGACTGACGAACCCGTGTTTGACAGTGACAGCGCTCTACGAAACCGAACTGCCCGGCTGTTTCGATCTATACATCGATGTGCATTATTTAATGCCGGGTACAGCTCACTTTTAGTACGCAAATAATACTAATTTGAACCAAATAAGGAGGTTTCTCTTAACATTGTCAAATTAAAAAGTATGCTCACTGCAGCCAGCCTTATATTTCAAGAAATTTACTCTTTTAAAACCTTTTATTTAACGTGTATGATGTGAAGTTGGAATCTTGTAAGTTAAATTTGACCTACTCAAATCCTTCCCGGAGTTCGATTGAGCTGAAATTTTACATACTGGTCCAGTCGTATGTAGATGCATGTTTATGATAAGCATGATCTGATGTCGTTGCCTTGATTGTCACCAGACGAGGGAACTCCTCAGCGGTTAACAGTAGGGATAAGAAATTTTGTTAAAAGCTTTTTTAACTTAACTTGTTTATTATTTCATCAACAAAAAAGCCTAAGGCTTTTCCCAGTCTAAATCTATCACATCAAAAGTATCTTAATTGCGAAATAATAACTTTAATATACTATTATAGATGGCATCTTTGGTGGGCTATTATATTATATTTGTTGTTGTAATTTGTTTTAAAATTAAAATAAAGTTAAGATTAAATTTTTTATTTTCACTCTTTGTTTTTAGAATATTTCCTATGACTATATTTAAGTATGTTGCTTACAATTTTACAGATAAAACGTTCTTACAATTAAGATCAAACTTTTTTTACGTATCACTTCGGTGACGCGCGATCTGTAATCGAATTCATTATCTATGAACAAAATTAAAAAATAAAACAATAAATTATAAAGTTTATTGAATTAATATCTATAATAATAATTATTTATAATTATTAATTTCTTTTTTTATTTCAATATAATTATTTTCAATTGAGTACATTTTGTACGAGCGGTCAGAGCCCAATTTGCGGCCAAATTAATTTTTGTTTTTTTTTGTAATGTTTTTGTATTGTTGTCTATTTTGCTTTTAATATAATTTATTAAAACCATAAATGTTTCTAAATCGTGTTTAATTCTGGCATTCTGTGAACTCGTTCCAATCTTTAAAATATTTGATATAAAATGTGATTTTTTAGCCAAAATAAATACTATTATTTACGATATGCCTGAATCAAACATATTTGTAAAAATCGTGTGCAATTATTGTTTTCTATAAATCATTCCGATTTTACAGGGTGCAACTAAATTAACAAAAGACGATATTGAACGAGTTTTCTCACTTTACGACAGGGTAAATTTCCAATGTTACCTTATTATGACTTGATTAAGATATATCTAACCATGGTGTTGGTTTATAATTACTTAATTTGTAATAAATTTGAGAATTATTCTTGTGTGGGCTTAGCTTATTCCAAGGCCATAGTTTTTGAACATGGGTATTGCCATTTACCACTTATGGATCTAAAGGTACGGGCTTCATAAGAAAGATTAGATTCTGCCTTAGCAAAAGAAGAAAGCTTTGACTTTGTTTTTGCAAAAGAGATAAGCTTAGACTCTGTCTAACCAGAAGCAGAAAACTTAGACTCTATCTTAATTCTTAACCGAGTAAAATTTTTTTCTCTTCCAATAACACCGTCATCATATGAAAATAAGCATTCGGTAGTTCAAATTATCGTTAATTTACATATTTTATATATTATATTTATATTATAGGTAATATAATTATATTTACTCAAATTTCTACTTGTTTTTGCAGGACAATAATGGCTCCATAGAAAACGAAGAACTGCGAGGTTTTTTGAAAGACCTTTTAGAATTAGTGAAAAAGGTAAGTAAAAATAGTACTTAAAATTAGGAAAAATTTAAACGAGAAACTCAAATATCTTTAAAATATTATATTGAACCGTCCAACGTCCAGAACGAGATCCGTTTATAAGATAAAATTATAACTAAGACGATAAAATGTCCAATGTTGAGTTATATTATATATTTTGCGATTCTATGCTCCGTTTTAACATTATAATGACAACTAATTTGAAAGACAAAAAAGTTCGACTGCACATAATGTATTGTTAAATGTTTTGTTTTTAAATGTATAGATCAGAATATTAAAAAAATAAATATTCAACCTTAAAATAAAATATTTCATCTATTTAAATAAACATGCCGTATGGTATCCGGCCGATTAGAATAGACCACCCTCTTTCTTATCGAGAGGTCGTAAAATACGACTAAGGTAAGGTTTACGTGAGGCAGGCGGCGGTTTGTAACATGTTGTGTCGACCCCACTTAGAGTGGCATAAGGGTAGGAGGATAATGATCTATTTACGAAACACATTACGAAATTACTAAAACTTTTACTAACTTACTTAACATTAACAAAAACATTAACATTTTATCAATTTATTTATTTTTATTTTATTTATTTAACATAAATAAATTTTTTATTCTTTTTTTATATACTATACTTAAGTATAGTACTCTGTACATAGACAAAGTAAACAAAAATTAAAAAAGTTGTAATCTTAGATTCGAGAGGAACTGCACTATTTCCCGGTTACACGGTTACTTAAATTAATTCTACTTAACACAGTACAAATAAATTTGATTTAAACACATTCTAGTCTATTTAGTTTGCAATGTATAAAAGCTTTGATAGCACAGCAGTGAGACCATGTGACTTTTTCGAGGGGGTCACGATTTCAAACCCCGGCAAATGAGTTTTTGATATTAAAACTTAATTGATAATTGAAATATCACACGCTTTTCGGTGAAGGAATACATCTTGAGGAAACCTGCAAATCTCTAGAGAAATTTGGGAATATGTGTAACCTACCAGGAGCAGCGTGGTGGGTCGTAACTCCAACCTTTCTCTTCAAAAACGGATACAGGAAAGCTAGAAGCAGTGGGATAGAAAATGTTAACATGAATTTTCCCCTACAGGATTACGACGCGCAAGATCTTCTCGAATTCGAAGAAACTATACTTCAAGGCGTTGAATACAGCAGTGAAGGGAAGATCAGCAGAAAACAGTTGACGATGATCCTTTTAGCACTCGCCAAGCATAATCAAGAAGAGGAAGCATCCACTCCTTAAGAAATTAAGAACATAACTGCCACTCCGTCCCAGTAACCGATTGACATAAAAATCCTTTATCCTTCATCTATTATTTACCAGTAGGCATTGCTTTACATAATTCATAGAGAATAATAAACAATTTTACAATACCATAATGCTATTACTCATTTATTTAAATAATTTTACCGTGTACGTAAATTAATTAAAAAAAGGCATTATTTTAAACTATTTTTATGTACACAATAATGTTCCATATAAACATTCACCTAACAAATATCAAAAGGATATCAATATTCGAGTTTTTAATGTACTTGTGTGTCGTGTTCATCTTTATTTATGTCCCGAAGTCAAAAGACTGAAACCTCAAGACTGGCACCCCGCCCATCCCCGTCATTTAAACTTTCGACGGCGCACTCGATGGAATCATAAAGGCGGGTTAAGCGCTAGGGAGCCCAGAACTCTCGTCTCGAAGACTTCGAAAAAGCGTCCATCAACCTAAATCCGCTTATAGTGGCCGCGTCCAACTATAAGGTGTTTAACTTCCCCAACAGATTTCACAGGCGCGCTAAGAGGGTCCTTATCGAACTCTACGATGCTAAACATCGTCCATAAGATATACGATCAACATATACACAAACAACGTCCCCGCCGTGATAAAGATTTCTTCAAAGTCAATTGTCAGATATTATAATCCTCGAAAACGCGCCGCTTTAAGCCGAGGTTCGGTTTCGCAGGAGACACTCTTAAGGCGACGCTCCCGGGAGTTGCGAGTGCGTCAATGCACCCGCTTAGGTCCGACCATCGAAAATACAGGCGTCCAAAAAGCGTCCTGTATGACCCCGACGATCAAATAACGATCGCCAACACAGAAACACGTAATACACACACACAGCGTCTTCGCCGGCGAAGACGAGGTCCCAGTTTTCTGACGTCGGTCGGTCGTGGCTTCTCGCCACCCTTCCGACGCCGCAATGACTAATCTAAGTCATACCATGAACCCTCCACTACGCGTCGCCCTAAGCCGTGGTCCGGCCTCACAGGAGGCACCCTTAGGACGACGTTCCCCGACTTAAGTAGAGCTTCTGCGCTCTACTCCCTGCATTTCGCAACTTCGGCGATGCTTCTGCGCTCGCCCGTCCCGCCCGGTGACGCTGTAAAAGCCATTAGGGCTAACAGCATACAGTCAGTTCGAAAAAAAAAAAATGCACCCGCTCTTACCAACTTTCGCCGGCGAAGCTTTTGCGCTCACCCATCCTTCCGGTAACGCTGTCAAAGCCATTAGGTAGCCCTAATGGCAAACAGCATTAGTCAATTCGAAAATAAATTCATTCCCTATCATAATTCTCTTTTTTTCACTAATTTCATTTTTACGTAACTACACATATTTATGTATCAAAAACCAACAATCTACCGATAGAAAGGATTTATATATTAATCGACCGGAAATATTGCAAATTCGCCTGTAGTATTTTATGTAGAAATCTATATCTTGTTTGTGTGTCTATGTTAGTAGAATGTAAACTGTAATACGTATTAAATAATAAATTTGTTGTTGCGTGCACAAGAATATGTACAAAGACTGTTGTTTACATTAAATATATCGAGTTCTATTTTTTTTACAAAATGGTTTTAGGTTACAAAATTAATTTATAAACTTTCTAAACTATATCCCAGTTTTGAAATACCGTTGCGTCACAGATTATATTTATTTCATTAAAACCGGGAAATTCGAATAACGATTATGGAGTAGCTTCTGGTTCTTGTGCACGCTACTTTTAGTTTAACTGTAGTTATAAGTGTATGCTGAGGTATTCAAAATATCATGCCACATAAAAAAAAATTAAAGAGCGCTTTCTACCTTCATAAATATTTAAAACCGTTGGCAAATAATAATTGGAGACAATAACGCATCAATTACGGAAAACAGAATAAGTATATATTTAGTTCTTTATTTACCATATAGCGTATTATCTAAGCATTACATGTGACAAACAGGACCCTTGAAATTTTCTAATAATAAAAAACTTCGGTCGAATCTCATTGTCACAAGCCAAAATATTTGCCAAATAATTTAGGTAAATGATAATATATTTTCATAAATTGTTGGTATATGAAAATTATTTGTTGTGGTTATCCTAAATTCATTTTCAATTAATGCACTCAGTTTTCAAATAATTCAACACTTACGGAGCTACTCCTCCGGCAAAGGTTTCGCGCTGTAAAAGCATTGTTCAATTCAAAATAAATGAAAAACCAAAGAATTCTCACAGTTTCGTCACTACCCGCCACAAGTCGCTCCTAAGGCCAACGTTTCCCGACGCTATTAGAGCTTCAGCCATCTACTCTAATCTTTGCACCTTCGAATTCTTCTTTCCGTCACACACGGTGATGCTTTAAAAGACATTAGTCCAAACAAACCTATTGGAATTTCGATAAAATCAAAGAGATCATTACATAGCCTACGATATTCCCTCAAAGAATGGAAATTTTGTAT
The DNA here is from genome assembly GCA_947086505.1 of Morpho deidamia. Lineage (NCBI taxonomy): Eukaryota > Metazoa > Arthropoda > Insecta > Lepidoptera > Nymphalidae > Morpho > Morpho deidamia. The sequence goes on along the minus strand of CAMTZC010000004.1, from coordinate 4,341,020 downwards.
TCCTGTCTGTATCTCTATAGAAGTATTAATCACATTAGCGCATTCTATGGTATGATAGTGTTTGTGTTGAAAATAACTAATTTTAAAGACTGCCTAACCGCCTAGTACTATTCTTCTACTGGGTAGTTATCCTATGGATGGACAAAAAGTATGGAATTCACTTTAATTTTTTAATAGTTAAAAAAAGTTATATCCTTAATAATTTTACGCAGTACAATTGCGCTGTATATGCCATAAAGAAAGATAATAATAATAATAATAACACAGTACAATCAAAAGATAATGGCACCGTTTACATATATAAATATCTTCAGATTTGTAATATATGAGCATTTTATGAACAAAAACAATATATTAGTGAATAAAATACACCTATCTCGTGATTGATTCAATTATTTTATATCATTCACTTGAACCAAAATCGTCATTTCGTTCTTATGCAATTATAAAGATATACAAATAATAGAAAAAGTGCCTATTATTTGTCAATGTAATAATATTAGCAGGAAATAAATGGTTACTTTTATTCCTCTGCTGTAAATTAAAATGTTTCAATATATCTATGCACAGATGTAAATCAATGAAAGTACCTACCTATATAATTTGAATAAATGTTCCAATCCATAGCGTATATATAACATTTTATATTGATGTTGTGATGATTGTTATAGAATATAAGGCAAAGGAAATGCACAAAAAGCCGAGTTATTTAGTATCAAATGCTATTTTAAAAATATATTCATATTTATTAAATCGTTAAATTTATTTTATAAACAATATGCATAAAGTCAGAGATAAAATTTGTGTTGTCTGCTTTATCAATGTCACAAAGTATTCTAAGATGTGTTTATTTAAATTTTTAGATATACTAATGTTATTATTTGAAATTATCTTCAATACCTGGTAAAGTCAATTACTCATTTGAATTTGGAATTGGTTTGGTATTCTTTAACAAAATCGTGTTTATGGTTATTTTTTCAACGTAAATACCTTCCATCTGAAATATCTTATTTATATACTTTACTTTACTTTACACCAGTGTAAAAAATAAAGTAATCCAATTATTTTAGTTATAAGTCTAAATTTGGTAAGTCTATGAATCCAAGAATTCCTTAAGTTTACTTTAAAATTAGTCCATTACCCCTTTAATATTATATATTTAAGTTTACTCGCACGGTTCTAGGGATAAAAAATCACTATATCTAGAATAAATATTTGGCTCTACTCAAGGTATTGTCGTTCGTTGTACATTTTAAAATTTGTAATTCTTTGTATAACTTGACGATTGACTACAAAGTTTAATGTACTAGCGACACTAAATAGGCATGGCAAGATTGAAGAGTAATTTAATACGTATTTTTTTTGCATTTCACATAAAGCAAGATTTTTTATAATAAAGTCTTATTTTAATCATCAAAACACTGTCGTTTATAAAAGTTAATATTTACTATGAAAATACAGTACTACCGAGCAAATATATTTGAAAATGTTTAGCATATAGCATCAGTACAATCTTTAGCATTACTGAACAGTACATTTTATGTACTGACCCACTAACTGGCCACAAAAATTTGGTAATTTTAAATAAATCTCAATATGTAAATGGTCTTTTTTTCCAATTTCTTACGCCATACAAAAATTAATTCACTTTTCTTAATCTCATTAAATAGCAACTTAATGTATTAATTCACCTAATTTTAACCTATAACATACATATATTATAGATTCAATAATACAATTTATTAATGTTACATATGTTATATACAAAGCAAAACGAAAGCCATTAATTAAATATAGCTCTATTTATATTATGCGTTATGTAAAGAAGAAAATTGCTTTATGTGAAATAATTGTGGTGATCCCATAATCCTAAAGCCTGGCACTACGTGTTATTATAATAAAAGATGTTTGCTATAAATTATTTATATTTGTATATTCGCATTTTCATTTGACTTTCATTCCATGGACTATATTAAATTACCATGCTATGCATTCTCATGTTCTAAGGTAAACTTTAAGTTTAAACTGAGTTAATAGTTATAGGTGATATAGAAAAATGTTGCCAATACCAAAAACAGGCATATTACACGGATTTCTTATGGAAATAATTATTATTAATAATCGTCACGATTAATAAATAAACGAAGAAAGAAATCCAAAAGTATATAAATTTTTCTAGAACAATATAAATTTTCAAATTTAAACTAAGCTGAAATAACTTAGGCAAAGACCTCTTATTCGATTAAAAAATAAACGATTATTCTCCCTTCAAAATAATTCAATTGTAGAAATCGACTAACTTTAACCGAAAAAACCGATTGTTGAATATCATTTTTTTTTATTAAATGTCTTATTTTAATAGTAATAATTAATTAGAATAAAAACAAAATAATGTGGACAGGTACGAATAAAACATAACAGATGCGTTGATTGAAAAAGTTGCAATCATTTCATTTGCATATTACAATGGTTTCATCCAACAAAGCATAACTTAAGGAAAAGAGAGGAATTAAAATAATCGATTTTTAAAATCAATCCACAATGTTCAGAAAAGCGATTATTAAATATCGATTATAATAATAAAATAATCGATTATTTTGTACATTCCTATTGGCCCGTAGACTAATATATTAATATATGCCTTTTTATCAAGCGCATATGAAGCATAGACATATGAAGCGCATCAACGAGTGAATGCGTTGAGCGTTCTATTTTCGGCCATAGTTAAATTTACATACACCGCGTTGTGAGCGTGAATTAGTTAAAGGATTTATTTAATCCAATTATACAATGGGTGTTGACGTCGAAACCCTGTCTCCTGGCGATGGTAATTATATCTTTAAAATTTTATTTACGATAATTAATAACGTTGAAATAACCTTAATGTTGGCATCGAATCTAGAACCGTAACTTCTTATCGATTTTTATAATATTCAAGAAAGCATAACGATAAAAATTGCGTTATTTAATTGTAATGTCTCAACGGTACGAAAGTTTTATATGATTTTGAAATTTCCTATTCCAAAAAATTCCTAGCAGAAGTGCATCTGCAAACTACTTGAGTTTATCCAAAGTCAGCTACATTTATTTTCGTCTGCCTTCAAAAATGTGAAATTCTTTTGACATATTCATTCGTTCTCCCAACTCTCTCACGAGATGCATGAAATGTCTAAGTACCTAATAATTTACTTATCCATACTAGTATAATAAGGATTAATGAACATGCAACGTCCTTCTGTCTGTAAAGCTTTCATGTCTTTTGTCCTGGAGCCATATTGATAGAATTTCGTAGAATTTAAGTATATACACCGGGCTACATATAGGTTGAAAAAATCTTTTTATCCCCTGGAGATAAACTATATAATGTAGCCTTTAAGAATAAACTGCAAATAAGTATTTAATTCCTAATTAAAATCAAAAAATTTTTAATATGGCAAATCATTTTATGCATGCTAGTGCTGTTTTTTTTATTGATTTGAGGTTAATAGAAAAATCTACCAGGACTTCTATGACATAATAGGTTGTCTATGCTAAAAATATTTTTGTTTCCACATAATATCATGCTTAAATTAAATTCAATATTGTAACCTTATAGAAAATAGTGATACACTCTTAGTTATATGTGGGGTTGGTTTCATACAATCCCATAATATTTAATGCTAATCATAAGTGCAAAAGCTATCTTAAGCTAATACTGGACCATTTAAAAAAACCTGGAAATTTAACAAAATTAAAGCTTAATAACATATTAAAAAATTCCAGTTTTTCTTTTGGGAATTTTGGAAAAACGCATATGTCATTACTAAGAGTATTTAAATGCTTAAGTTGACGTGAATAAAGTTACAAATATATGAAATGTTATAATTATTAAAAATGGTATAATCAAAATTGTGTATAATTTCTTTTGCTAAGGTTCGTCATACCCTAAGAAAGGTCAAACTGTAGTAGTCCACTATACAGGAACATTAACAAATGGAAAAAAGTTTGACTCTTCTCGCGATCGTGGCAAGCCCTTCAAGTTCAAGATTGGCAAAGGAGAGGTTATCAAAGGCTGGGATGAAGGTGTTGCTCAGGTAAATGATTACAGAATAAAACATTTAGTATCCTTATTAATAAATATAATTTTAACACATAAAGACAGCTATAGCTCAGCTTTACATATATGTATATCTGTACTAGGGGTGAATAACTTAATGAGTCCAAAACACAACAGCCATGAATAGCTATACTTTAATTATATGAGTAAGAGAGTTTTTTAAATAATCACAAGTTTGTATGTGCAATATAAAAATCTTATTGGTTTCACTTAAATATTCATCATATATTCAAATTATTCTTTATTCAAGTAAACTTGTAAACAAGTGCTTTTGAATCGTCAACTTTACTGCTGGTTCAGAAAGCAGTTCCTACCGAGAAGAACCAGAAAGAAACTCGGGGGTTGCTCTTTATAGAGTATATATATATATAAAAAGTAAAAATCCTAGACATCACATTTATTAGATAGATAATAAAGAGATGGTACTAGAATTTGTCGTGAGATTATGTAGCTTTTGGCTTTGGGTTATGGCTTTTTCAAATAAAGCACATGCTAATTGTAGATATTAATTAAGCTTAAGTTTGATATGGAACCCTTATAGTCTTGGTCTTCAACTCTCATAATAAAGACATTATCAGTTACTGAAGGTTATTTATTATAATAAAACTTTATTACAGATGTCTGTGGGAGAGCGTGCTAAGCTGACATGCTCTCCTGATTATGCATATGGTCAACAAGGTCATCCTGGAGTCATCCCACCCAATTCAACTCTCATATTTGATGTTGAACTCATTCGTCTAGAATAAATTACTGTTAAAAAAGGGTCTCTAAGCTTAAATTTGCCATTAAAGGATACCTACCTATATGTGGCATTCAACCAAAGTTTGTAGGCATTTTACATTTGTCTTATGTTGCAGTTGTTTATAGCTGGTTAAACCTGTCGGATCATTTTGCGAAGCTTTTCACATACTGAATAATAATGTAACAATGATAGTAGCATCTTATCTAGCAAGAGGATAAAGGCTCCTGTAGACTAAATTAAATTATTTGATCTACAAATCACAATGTAGTCAACCTCACTTATTATTACTAAGTGCAAAACATTGTATTTAGATGCCAAGATAATGACTTATGTTCATTGATAAAATAACTTAATGATTCAACAAAGAGCTTTATTTAGAGTTCAGGTTATATATTGGAATAGTTAATTTTGTATAAGTTGCAGTTAATATTTTTTATATTTGACTAACTGTCTGGCAAAATGACAGTGTGACTCAGTCTGGTTTCAAATTCTGCTTGAAACAGAACAATTAAACAAATTCTCTGATTGCCATCAATATTTACAGGATCATTGTAAAGATTGTCTGAAAATTGAATTAAAACCAATCCAGTTGTTTTGGAGTCTATAAAGGTCATACAGACAATAAATTATAAAAAAGATTGGTGAATTGATGGTATAGTCTAAAATAATCTAATTGGAACAACAAAAAACTGAAGCATATTGTAACAACAAAATCTAGAGACCCATTTATATTTTATTCACACACTGGATGTAGTTTTTTCATATAAATCACTGTGTTTGAATTAAAGTCTCGTCAAATAGTGTTCATTTATATAACCTTATATGTAACCTTATAACACTTAAGCTGAGGGACTTTTTGCAATTTATTGTGGTAATGTTTTGATATGATATATTTTTCACACTTTTGTTTTACATTCCACAAGCATTTAACGTCAATTAAGCCCAAATTTATAAATAATTCTTAGTTATATTTTCTATATCTTGCTTGAAAAGGTTGCAATGTTTAATGATTTTAAGGTTATTTTTTATATCAACAGAATACACAATTGAAAGGCTTTATGTAAAACTTTAGATTAATAAATGTCATATTAATACATACATGTTTTTTTCTACTATTCTTTCACATTAATAATTAGTATAGTTACATTATTCTATGAGTGTTGAGTGAGAGTAGTAGGCTCTTGGTAAGCATTAATATTCCTATGTCCTCCTACCTATCCTACTCATGTCTAATTGATATTTCAAATGCATTATTCGCTTTACGGTAAATCAAACATAATAAATCATGTCTAATGAATTCCTGGGATATGTGTAACTCATCCAATATATATTTGAAGCGGCATGACTAATCTTAGCTGTTCTAATTTACAATGACGGAACTAATTTATAGAATTAGGCGTTACTTTGCGGAGATCCATAATACAAAAGTAATAATAAAATTATTTTGCTATAATCCGCGATACAGTAAATAGAAAATATATATAGTGTTTAATGTATAGTGGACTATCAGTATTTTCATACCCGATACGTGCAGGATTCGTAAAAGCACATGCACAAACCTCCACCACTTCCACCACAATACACAAGCACTACACAGTTTCACTATCACAAACTCAACAATCTTTTCGCCCCGCAACCGAAGCATCATCAGGAGATAGACTCCACGACAAAATCGCAAAGTCTACTGTATCGCGGATTATAGCAAAATAATTTTATTATTACTTTTGAATGACGGAACTGTTTAATTTTCAAATAATATAATCATACATTTTAATAATAAATATATTTAGTAGTATATAACCATTTGATACTCCAATGTAGACTATTGAACTAGCGCTAGCCGTGAGTCCCGAAATCACTTCCTCTTGAATACGAATGGAATTTACAATTATGAATTTAATAACAAGCTTTCACAAAATTCATGATCATTTGTAACCAAAAACTTGTCTAGAATAAGTTAAAAGTATACAAAAGATTTATTCAATGCAACTGACTATGTGGAGCATATATTACGGTACTATAGCAAATATGCTAAATATTACAAAAGCAATATGAATTCATTATAAGTTAGGAACACAGTTGTTCATGCCTTGTTGACTATCACTATTCAACTGTATAGAAATAACTGGTTTCCGATTATTCGATAATAAATGAAAATTTTAAGGGCGTGTAAACTATAAATGTGTAAAAATCTGTTTTTGGTACAACACAACATTCATTAATTAAATATTAGGTCCTTACATATGAAATTGTCGTTTTGTCGTACTGGCCACTTTGATCTCAAATATTACCTTTATGGTTAGGAATTACAAATTCAAATTCATACAGCTATTTACTCATGCATTTGTGTTTCAAACCCCCTAATTCATTTGTTTTTACTTCTTTTGTTTTTTTCTTGTGTGTCACTCTGTTTACAAAATGCAAAACATGAAATATCGCGTTATTTACGAGTATGAGTTCCACCGTGGCACCAGTGCTGCAGAAACGGCTCGAAGGATTAATGATGTGTATGGTGACGGTGTCGCAAAAGAAAACACAGTGCGTTTTTGGTTCCAACGTTTTTGTTCTCGAAATTTCGACCTGCAGAACAAGCCTCGTGGACGGCCGGAAACCAAAGTTGATAATGAAGAATTGAAGGCTATTGTGGAAGCGGATCCATCGCAAACCACGTCCGAGTTAGCTGCAGGCTCCGGTGTTAGTGATAAAACTATTCTAATCCACTTGAAGCAAATTGGGAAGGTGAAAAAGCTTGAAAGGTGGGTACCTCATGAATTGAGTGAAGCAAACCGACAAACGCGCGTCGACTGCTGCGTTACGTTACTCAACCGGCACAATAATGAAGGAATTTTAAATCGAATCATTACCTGTGATGAAAAGTGGATCCTCTACGATAATCGGAAGCGCTCATCGCAATGGCTGTACCCTGGCGAACCAGCCAAATCCTGCCCTAAGCGAAAATTGACTAAAAAAAGTTGCTTGTAAGTGTTTGGTGGACTAGTGCCGGTGTCGTTCACTACAGCTTTCTTAAATCTGGCCTGACGATTACGGCAGATATCTATTGTCAGCAACTGCAAACCATGATGGAAAAGCTAGCTGCTAAACAACCGAGGCTGGTCAATCGCTCTAGGCCACTGCTGCTTCAGGACAACGCTAGACCACACACTGCACAACAGACGGCTACCAAATCAGAGGAGCTTCAATTAGAATGTCTTAGACATCCACCGTACTCTCCGGACCTTGCTCCAACAGATTACCATTTTTTTCGCAATTTGGATAACTACTTGCAAGGAAAAAAATTCAACTCCGATGGGGCACTCCAAACCGCCTTCAAAGATTTTATTGATTCCCGCCCGAATGGTTTTTTTAGTAAGGGGATCAATGAACTACCTATGAGATGGCAAAAGTGCATACATAGCAATGGTAAATACTTTGATTAATGAAATATATTTCATTTAAAAAAAAACGACTTTATGTTCCTCCCATAGAAAACGCCAATTTCATATGTAAGGACCTAATATTTAATTAATGAATGTTGTGTTGTACCAAAAACAGATTTTTACACATTTATAGTTTACACACCCTTAAAATTTTCATTTATTATCGAATAACCAGTTATCTCTATACAGTTGAATAGTAATAGTCAACAAGGCATGAACAACTCTGGTCCTGACTTATACTGAATTCATATTGCTTTTGTAATATTTAGCATATTTCCTAATATTATAAATTCTTATTTCTAAAAAACTAATAAAGTATAATACGATAACTGTTTATGGTGGATTTTGAAAGAAGAGTGCCTGATAAGTAGTACTTATGTCTATTTCGATGTGGTTGTAGGCTTACACCAGGGATGCTTTAAGTAGGGCAATGATCTAAGAAACTATGCGCCCCAAAATCCCCTTTAATAAGGGGATAATTTACTGGATGGATGGATCAGATTGGTGGGCAATAAATTAAGTACCTAAACCTAGGGAGTTTTGTTCGTAATAAGGGAAAAGAAAACGATTATAATTCAATTATTTTTTTTATTCATAAATCTTGTTTTCTAATAGATACTCTTTTATAGTACACCATAACATAGAAAAAACATTCGCTTCCCTTACACTCAACACAAAAATATCTTTGCCCTTAACTATTTGCATCGTAATGCGCTCAATATACAAAGCTGTAACTATTAGTATAATTTAATGATATCGTAATTTTAAAGTAGCAACGTTCCATACCTATAGAATTATTCTATGTAGGCGCTTTATATATAACAGTAAATTGTGCATGACGGAAATGACAAAAACTAAATTTTATTTTAATCGACGCATAATTTATTTCCATTTAAAATTATTTTATAACTTTAAAATGAAATAAATATTAAAATAATGGAAACGAAATAATTAATTGTATCAAAATTATTTTACGTGAGAAAAAAAATCTTTTATACAACACGAAAAATGGTAACATTTTTATGCTTATAATGATTTTTTATACTCCATTTAACGCCTTTATAGCATAATTTTGAGTTAAATGGAAAAAAGATGTTATGTAATACAGCAAAACATTTCAACCGTTTAAACAAAATTTTCTTAGTATTTTTTAGTTTTACTTACATATCTAAACATAAGATCTGTAATTCCTTATTGCACTTAAAATTTATAGTTGATATTTAAAGTTAAATGTTTGTTTACAATGTCATAAAATCTAAATAACTTACAAAAATTGATGAAAATAACTAACGCTAATTTGAGAAAATTATATTGCAAGTTTTTTTATACATACACTAGTATTATAAATGCGAGTCTGTCGGTTACGCTTTGACGGCTATTCTACTGGACCAATACTTATGAATTTCAGCGCAATTATGCAACTAGGATAAAAAAAATCCCGTTTTTCTTACAGAAACAGGAAGAATACTGCATTTCTGGAGGTAATTACTCTTAATTTGGCCTAAATGCAGTCTACGAATATCACCGGTTTTAAAATAAAGGCTATATAGTATATAGATATCGTGAAACATTATAGAAATGCAAAAACATTATACATTATATGCACGTAAGGACTTGTAAATTACTCTCTTCTTGTTTATGGATTTATAACATATTTGTGAACATACTTACAAGAGTCATGTTTAGGTTAGAACGCCTTTTTTGCATGTACAATTAATTTAAATTTATTTGTATATACATTATTTAGTTATATATACTTTATATTTCATAATTACTAAACTAATTACTTTGCTGCGATTCGCAGCAGGAAAAAGCGTAACATGAATGTATTAAGTATGCTTGTAGGAATTCATTATAAATAATTAGCTCTCGACTTCAACAGATGAGGGTTTAAAAAAATAATGCATACCACATACCATAGACAGACCCCACAGGAATATCCTCTTTTATCACAACGTAATTATAATAATACTTTGCATCACCTCCTGTATTTAAATTTTCTATAATTTTATATAATACTTAAACTTCTTAGACAAAATAGCTGCCACCGTTCTGAGAAAAAAGCGAGTATTGGTTATACCCTTGTGTACCTAGAGTCAATATGACTTATCAAAGTTGATTTCTCGAAACCTATCTATTCTTTTTCAACTAATGGAAGTCCAACATTTGACTTACTTCTTCATGGGATTTCGACGTCTATTATACTTGTATATAATGACAAAACTAAAAACATTTTATCATACAAAACTATAACACATAAGTTGGAAAAAGTCATATCTATTGCATTCGTCTGGGCATACTAAGGAGATTATTTATCTATTACTGTTGTGACATTAGAAAATACCACACTTGATAACTTCAGATGTGTTAATCACTGTATATAATCATCAAAATTACTATTTACCGTCAACTAATAACCCCAAATTGCAAAATTGACACCAATATCAAGATCTACATAATAAATGTTCGGATCGGCAGCCAGAAAAATGTTATTTATATAACAAAAAAGCATAAGTTTTGGATGTAAATATCAACTAAAAAAACACAATATTGAGTTTGTGCCCATTTTATATATAATACAATAATAAAATGAATGGAATGCCTTATACACACTGTCTATAGTACCAACAGGAAATATTGGTAAATGATATGAGTACGAACAAGTCAAACATACCATCCATTCATGTATTATATTAAAACATACTATGATATAAAATAGAATTCGATCAGTTATTATAGGCTAACTCACGTTTAACCTACTTCACTTGCGGCGAGCGCCCGTAGACTAATATACAGAGGTCCGTCTGCATCTACCTCAATGCCCGATTTCAACCTACTTCGGCGCCCTACCCGACAGGCGGGGCCTAAGTTAAACGGTTAGCCTATAGAATTGATCAAACAACAAACATTGCAGTCCATCATTTTATTAAGATCATAGATATCATGAGTATATTTTCGGTATTCGGAAGTTACAAAATAATTTGTAATTCCTGCTATTACTTCTACTACTACTACTTCAATAATTTGTTGGAATATATTTGTGTTCCTTGTAATAAAAACTATACATTCACTTATACTTTGTCTTTGAAACTGTTTAATTCTAATTTAGGGACACTTTTGTTTAGAATGTGACACAAAATTTTAGTTTGCTTACTCTGTATATCTAAACTTAACTATTAAGTCATTTTTGCAAATATTTAACAAATGTTAAAAAATAAATAATTTAGACTTTTAAGTATCACTATTTCAAACCACTGCACATACTTTCTAATAAATAATTATGTATTAGGCAAAGGTTTGAGCGGCCCAAGACTCAATAGTCCATCAGCACCGAGTGCTTGCAAACTTGATGTTAAACCATTTTGCATATGGTGCACTGATATCACGGGTATACCAAAACAACCATTGGCCTGCTCCCGATTTGCCAACGGTATAAAACTATAAATACCTAAACTACTCAATCTTTTTAAATTATCCTCTTGTGACAAATCTACTACTGGCAATCCAAGCTCTCTGTTAGGCCCTGACACGTTGTGGAACACCCTCTTATGATGTTGCAATTGCAATGACTTTGGATATGAAGCTGGACACTCATCACATTTAAATACTGGTATTTTACTCGTTGTTTGCGGATGTGCATTAGACATGTGAACTTGTAATGAAGTATGATTCATAAACATTTTCTTGCATATCTTACATGAGTACATGCCAGAACCAACCTTTGCTTCTGGTATTGAAAATTTACTCGACTTAGATGTATGTTTAATACTAACGCCGGCTCCAAGATTAGGAATATTCGGCAAGGGACGCTCTGGTGTTGGAGACCTACTCTTCTGTTTTTGCTTAACACTTATACCCCTGGATGCAAGAACATTTGCCATTGCATTTGCTTCCTTATTCACTGGATTTACCTTCTTTGTTATAGAGATTTGACTACCAATATTAAGTTTGTCTTTGGCACCTTGGACACTTTGGATCAAAGGTAGACCTTCACGTTGTTTCTGTAACGCCATAACCTGGCAGTCCTCATTATCATGTTTACCAGGCAGTAACATGTCAGGCCGTCGTTTCTGGCCTGGTCCTCCGACCATTCCACCTGGTCGTTTTAGCGGCATTCGCGGCCCTATTTTGCCTCCACGAACTTGCCCGTGGACTTGAATGCCAGGTCGAATCGTTGGTCGTTGCCCTCGTACTGTTGGCATTCGCGGCCGAGTGCCTGCGATATTTGCTCCTGCTGCCATTCTTATAGGTGTAGGTCCGGAAATTTGACCAGGAACTTGACCTCCTATACTTTGTCCAGGTGGAACCATTTGTCCTGAACCTAAATCGCCCATTTGTTGACCTGATGTTGACTGTCCAATCATTTGCCCAGGAGGAAAAGTTTGAATATTTTGTATTTTTATTCCACTACCTGCCTGCGCTTTCATTGCTCCGCCGGGACTTGACGCGGAGGTATAAGAATGGCTGGGTGAAGAGCCAGGTGGACCCATAACTCCAGATTGGTTCATCATCGAAGTTTGTCCATACACACTCTGTTGCATGCTTTGCAATGGAGATGCTGCAGAGTAAGGGGATGAAGCCATTGAGTAAGAATTTGGTGGCATAGTTCCAGGGTAACCAGACTTAGACATTGGCGAAGGATATTGTCCATATCCTTGGCCCATATAATTCGATCCCGGATATTGATTGGGCATTGACATTGGCTGACCTGGTGAACCATAAATATTAGTGGGTGATTGAGGATAATTACCAGGCATATTTTGCCCACCTGCATATGCATTATACGGTTGAGGCGGTACCATAACGCCTCCAGCACCAGGATAAGCTTGTATATTAATCATAACATTTTGCTGGTGAGTAAATCCGGGACCACCACCACCTATTGTTGATAACTTTCCAACTTGTTCTGCAAGTTGTTTTACTGGTAACAAGCTTGAAAGAATATTTGATGAATGATTATAAGGCATAAGTGAAGATGCGGAGGAAGCACTTACGAGGCTTGAACAGTGACCTGTCACCCTTCTGTGTTCATCTAAAAGTGATATGTTTGTGAATCTGGTGTTACAAATATCACAAGTATGCTGTGGTCCTAATGAATCCAAAGAAACATATTCACTTGCGTCTGATAACGAGTTTTCCTTTTTAGTTGCAGTTGATAGAAGACTTTCGAATATATCATCTGCACTTTTTTCAAGCATATCCAAAGGTGGTTTGGTATCTGGAGCATTCCAATTAAAATTGTGCTGTTTTTCAGTTGATGGTGCAGATGATAGACGTGATGTTAATGTTGGTGCTGAGCTATAGGTAGTTTGACTTGATGAATATGCAGGAGGATTAGGATAAGCAGGTGGCAAATTTTCTATTTTAGGCTTAATATCTGGTGCAGGGGTAGTTGATACAACACAACAATCGTCATCTTCGTCATTTGAATCTCCATTAATCTCTATGACTGTAACACCATTATCTTCAGTTTTCGCCACAGGAAGCAAAGGCGTTTTTGAACTGCTTGAATTATTTGTGCTCTGGTAACTAAAAAGAGACTGACTTTCATCCGTTGTTATTGAGGCATCAGGTTCAGACTTAATTCGTGCTAACACTGGTGTTGATCTCTCAGACAATGGTGGTGTAGACCTTTCAGATTTAATTTGACCTGAAAATAGAGGTAGATCAGTCATTTGGGTTTTTCCACTGATATTATCTGTAACCTCTTTTTTAACTACAATATTTTCAGCCGGTTCAATTGATTCACATCTTTCTGGGGTGACTGTGGGTGATAGTTCTTTTTGGGATAGTCTTCTTATTACAGAGGTATTAATTATTGGAGATTCCTTAGTAGCTATTTGCTGGATGGCTCCTCTTTTAGGTGTTTGTTTTATTGCTGGCCTACTTGGTTTGGGTTTTGTAATTTCTCCTATCTGAGTCATAAGTGGTGTGCCCTTGGAAGCAACAGTTGCTGGTTCCTTTTTTGGTATTACTAGTTTTCCTTGAATACCTTTGGGTAAATTAATAATCTTTCTCATATCATTTTCTGAACCATTGCTATCGGAACTGTTTCGTTTGTTGTGGTTCTGTGGATCATCTGAATCATCTCCATCATTTTCAGCAGATTTTTCTTGTTCATCATTAGACTCTTGGTCATCTTTATCTTCCTCATTGCCGCTCACTTCATCTTCATCATCGGAAGCTTTAAAATCTTTGAGACCGTTAACTACTTTAAATGAATTTGTGTTATTTCCGTCCGATTTTAACTTAAGCTTTATACCACCAAGCTTACCCAGTTTTTGAATCACATCATTTTGTGTGTCAGGTTCAGTGTCAGATTTTTCTTTTTTTATTGGAGTTGAATTTTTCTTGATCGTAAAACCTAATCCACTTAATTTATTTAATGCTGAATCAGAACTTTTTATGTCGCAATCTGTTGTTTTTTTAAAAGAAAGCCCTGTTTTCTTTAGTATTTGGGATATGTCTATCTTTTGGGGCGTTTTAGGTGCACTTGGCTTATTTTGCACTGGTACTTCTTCTTCATCTGACCAGTTTTCATCTCCTGAGGGTGGCAGGTCTTCGTCGTCGGACGGCAGCCTTTCTAAAACCACTGAGGGTAAAGAAACGTGGTTCGTAATATGTTTTGTTAGGTCTTCCAAATCGTCAAAATCTATATCACAATGAAAACAGTGATTTCGTTGATCAGGTTTTTTAATTAATGCTCCAGACGACTGTAACCGCGCTAATAGACCCGCCACATCTGTTTTCTCTGACTTGATAATTTCTTGTGTTTTTTCTTCTTGCTCCTGTTCTATGACTTGCTCAATTGAATCTATAGCATCGCATTCCTCCTCACCATCTGAAAAGCAAGCAATAGAATATAATCATATTTTGTTTACAATATATTAATATTAAGGATATTGACATAAAATATTTCAAGATAGAAAGTTTTCTTTTTATATCGAAAATTTTTACGGCGCTTTGATTATTATCAAATTTTAATGTTTGTAATTTTTATGTAAGCACTTTTAGGATCCAAAAAACGCCGCTAACTCGCTAAGTTGAAATCACAACGTTTACAAGACCTCAGATTCGTACTAGCAATAATTATAAGGAACTGTGTGTGATACGAGAAATATGGAGATGGCAAGAGTAATATTAGGTGAGGCAGGAAGTCCGATGCGAGATACACGCTCTTTTACAGTTATAGAGTCGCCATTAATATCCATTTAAGTCTCAGACAGCCACATAAGAAGTTGACCCACCGTGTGTTATCTGGCTAAGTAGAATAGAGTACTCTCTTTCTCACCGAGGAGATGTACAATATGACTAAGGTAAGTTGACGTCTGGCAGGCGACCGATCATAAAATACGAGGTTAAATCATGTGACAACATGTTTGTAACATGTTGTGCCGACCGATAAGGGCAGGAGGACGATGACAACCACATTAGAAATCTCATAGAACTTTAAAAAATATGTCCATTAACTGGAGAGTATATAATTATACAATTTACGAAAATTAAATTACTAAAAATATACTGTGAAGCCAATGAAAGAATACCTGTTTCCTTGAATTTATCTCGCTGGGAATCACGCGATTTAAATTGTAAATGCCACATATGGCTCTTTTTTGTAATACAAAAAATTTTTCTATGTCCGCGGATTTACCCCATAACAATATTCCGTAAGACATAATGTTATGGAAGTAAGCAAAATAAACAAGTTTATAATATTAGTCATATCAAACATTTATTAATGTATCTTTTCTATAAAAACTACAGTACAATAAACTTTGAACTTTGAAAAGCTTTGTAAATACATAGAACAAGGATATAAAAAAAACAAGATCGAAAACTAAATTATTGATGAAAATCATGTAATTTATAAAAACCTATTCAAGTTACTAATAATAAGAGATGTGAAAGTAAGATGAGACAAATAAGAGATGCTGATAAGGATTTATTCAGTATAAGCTGTAGTGTAATGAAAAACACAATTTTTTAAATCCTATATGCAAGATCAAGCTGTGATAGCCTAGCGGTGAGACCGTGCGACTCTCTAGAGACGACATAGGTTCAAACCCGGGCAGGCACCAATGAGTTTTTCTATTAAAAACTTATGTGTCTAATTGATAATTGCAATTTATCACACGCTTTTCGGTGAAGTAAAAAATCGTGAGGAAACCTGCATATCTCTAGAGAATTCTAGTTGCCATTAATATTCATTTAAGTCTCAGACGTAAAGTATGACTAAGGTACGTTGACGTCAGGCAGGCGGCCGGTCGTAAAATACGAGGTTAAATCATGTAACAACATGTTTGTAACACGTTGTACCGACCGGTAAGGGCAGGAGGACGATGAAAACCACATAAAAAATCTCATAGAACTTTAAAAAATATGTCCATTCACAGGAGTGCAATTTATCACAAGCTTTTCGGTGAAGGAAAACATCGTGAGGAAACCTGCATATCTCTAGAGAATTCTAGGGATATGTGTAACCTACCAATCCGCATTGGAGCAGCATGGTAGGTCTTAGCTCCAATTCTTCTCTCCAAAAACGGAGAGCGGAGGCCTTAGCCTAGCAGTGGGCATAGTAACAGGCTGCTACTTTACTTTATGCAAGAACAGTACACGTGTACAAGAACTGTAAGCTTTAAGTGTACGAAACCTCATCAATAATGCCCCATAGTGGATTAGCTGTAAAAGCATAAAACACAGATTTTAGGATAATATTGGTATTCATTTTTTATAAATTCCGTTAACTAAAAATCCAGTGAAATGAAATTAAAATTGTACTCTTTACGGTAATTATTACGATATGTCAATCAACTATTGATATTTAGGTGTAATTGATAAATAAAGCCACAGAATATTCAAGAACATGGACAAGTTTTTTTTTATAATTTATAGAATTAGGTGTTACTTTGTGGAGATCCATAAAACAAAAGTAATATTAAAATTATTTTGCACGTTCACTATCACAAACTCAACAATCGTTTCGCCCCGCAACCGAAACATCATCAGGAGATAGACTCCATGACAAAATCGCAAATGAACATGTGTAGTGCTTGTGTATTGTGGTGGCAGTGTATGTAACGGGTATGATAATATGGATAGTCCACTATACATGTAGCACTGTATATATTTTCTATTTACTGTATCGTGGATTATAGCAAAATAATTTTATTATTAAGTTTTTTTTAGTTCAGGAGTTAAGGGTTCAATGCATTATGTAAATTTATTTGGATTATAAATAAAATAAGTATTATTATTTAAATATTGATTTGTATAATGTTTATTTCATAAAGTTAATTATAATTCAACTTTTAAATGAAGCAGATGCATATAATGCTCACTAAAGTTACATTTACAGCTAAAAATACTTTTATAAATTATAAATAAATAAATATTTACAAAGGCAAGACATTAGAAGAGCAAACACAATAATAAAGCAAATGAAGAATAAGAATAATAAAACTTAATTTTGAATAAAACGGCTAAAGACAAAAAAAAATGATTAGATTATTTGATACTAATTTATAATTAGACTCAGTTGGACTGTTCTCTTAAGTAACTTAATTAGCTTTCACCTGTCGATTAGTTTCTTTTAGTTTAAAAGGGTTCAAATGTGAAGATTATGATATGAGATCTGTGAATGCAAGTGAAATATTGTTAAAGCCATCAGACATTTTCTTTTCCAAACCATTTAAAATGTTAATTGCATTAAATTACCATTATATACAACTTAAATTTTGAAACTTTTGAATTTATTAAAAAACTGTTCCTTTCCACTTCATAAACCTTCACTATGTAACAATTGGAATTAGAGTACATTATTTAACAGACCCATTTGTAGTAAATATTTTCATATTTGATTGACAATTATACTATAATATAAATGACTGGATACTTGTTGAAGGATAATATAAAATGTCATTATCATTTTAGGGGGTAAAAAATATGCTATCAAATGTGCAGATAATTAATCAGTTCCTAAATAATTTTTTTAAATTAAATATTTTAAGTTCTACCATTGCCAAATCATTCACAGAGCCAATAAAATGTTTGTTGTAAAAATGTTAAACTATTAAATAAACTCACATTTTTGTAAAATCTAATAAGCTTTGTATTATGTTACATATAAACATATTAATTGGAAAACATAAGTAAAAGATAAACAAATTGTGAAAATAAAATTAAAATAAAACAAACCTGACTCATCGTTTGGTGTTGATGATGGGAATTCAGATTCAATCTTTGTGCTCATGATTAACCTGTAAACAATTAACTTAATGCTATACTAACATAAAATAAAAATGATTTTGTTGTTTTTAGTGATTCACTTTGTTCTATATTTAAGACTAATAGGCAACAGACAACTGAGTAAAGAAAAACAAACAAATATATATTTAGCATGAGGTTAAAAGGTTCTGTTTGAGAACTGCTATCCCAACCCATGTTCATAAATAACTAATTCAGGCAACTTTACTGTTAAATTACCAATTGCTCTTGCAAATCTTAATATTCTAATGGACAGGTTTGATAGGCCAACTATATTATTTTATGTTTACATCATAAGGTACCTATGAAGTCCCTTTGACACACTCAAGATTAGTATTGTTATAATGCTTATGACATGTTAATTTTAGAAATAAAGTGTCATAAATATTATAACAATATTTCAGAGATAATAACTGATGTCAAATTAAATATTATAGCCCAAAACTTACATGTTTATATAGGTATTACTTATAAGAGCAATTGTTTTGATGTACAGAAAATATAAGTAGAATGAATAATTTACTTCGAGTAATATTTTGACAAATAAATAAACAGAATAGTCAAGACATAATGTAATATACGAACGAATTTTAAACGTTTATACCGTTGCCTCCATAAAAGTTTGTTAGTAGACTAAATATCTACTTTTATGCTAACAGCTTTAAAACAAGATATGTTATAGCTATTTAAGAATATTTTAATAAAGAGAAAGAATAAAAATAAAGCTTGCATTTCAAACTGAATGTAAATTGTATTATTTATACTTCTAATTTGTAAAGTAGGAGAAAAGTGTTTGCAAAACTAAGAGTCAATTGTAATAATAAACATTTATCACACCACAACATAATCAATCATGCTTAGATCTAAAAAATATTGTATTATATAGCACCAGATACTCACGTTCATTTTATATATTATAGCCAAAAATTATCCAGTTTAGTTGCTTTGTAATATTTGTGCGTCTATCGTCTTTGCAGGGTTATCAAATTCACATACACGAATGATCACAGATATAGCAACAGTAACTATTCATCCACAAATCAAAACAAGACGATAAAACTCGTTACAGATTTACAGAACTCTCCAAAAGTTTTTATAAACAAGGAAATCCAGTTTTTCTCTAACTTCAGTCCCTGCGAGTCTTGCCTTGCATGAAAATACAAAATGGCCGGCACAATAAACGCCAAGATTCAAGAACACCGACTCGAAACATACACGAACAAACCGCTTATATTAGAAACGCCAACAATGACTCAAGCTATTTTTATATTACAATTGTAATTAAATTATGCAAATTACAATTGTAATTGGAATGACAATATTTTTTTGGTATGCTGAGCCTGAGGCCAATACTTCAATCGACCGCACTCCGCAACTATCTAGGCTTAGACACTGAGCATATAAAATTCTGTTCCGTTCACTCACAGGCGAGCGGACACAGAACAGACACAGATACCATTGCCAGTATGGTGCGATGCCAGTATTGGCCGCCTGGCAGAATCCTAGGTAGGTGTCTGATTAGCTATCTCTATCTCACTAACTACATCACAATCTCTCCATCTCTTTCATTACTTTCTATATGCGACGCCATTTACGACGAAACCCCCGATGTCGGCTACAGAATCATTTATTATCGGAACGGGTCGTATGGATTTATGTCCGTGATGACCTCGCTCGTTCGACTCAGGTAGGCAAACAGAACGTTGGTTGCTAAGAATAATAATATGTATCGCCTTTACGTAAATTTAAGCAAGCGGCCGCTCGTTATGAGTCATCTATTTTCTGAATTGTATTTTTCTTTTTAACATCATATTTTTTTTGTATATTTGAATCGTTAAAATAAGAAAGATTGAAATGATAATAAAATTAATTGTTGGTGATAAAACTGAAATGATAATGAATGTATCCTTATATATAGTATCCTTAAATAATTTAATTTAATTTAAATTTAATTTAATTTAATTAATAGTTTTATCACTAACACCGGAGCCTGCAGCTAACTCGGACGTGGTTTGCGATGGATCCGCTTCCACAATAGCCTTCAATTCTTCATTATCAACTTTGGTCTCCGGCCGTCCACGAGGCTCGTTCTGCAGGTCGAAATTTCCAGAACGAAAACGTTGGAACCAAAAACGCACTGTGTTTTCTTTGTTTGCTTAAAATTGGGAATGAGCATATCAATTCCGGTGCAGCAATGGCAATTCCATCTGAACACCTCTCTCAGAATATACATATTTCTAATACTAGCTCAATAAAATCATCCCCAATGGCAGCTCTCCATTGAATAATATTGAAGAGCAGCAGGAGCAGCAGCAGGGTGGAACGTAACACTTTAATTTTACACACGTTACTCCATACGATATTCTTCAAACTTTTAAAAATTTTAAATATCAATAAACAACAGATTTGTAGGGAATCGGTTAAATTAATAAATAATATTATTGAAAGTATCGCCCCAATTATGGCCAAAATCTTTAACAAACTTAATGAAGTTTAGTTAATTGATACTACTCTTTAAATGTGGTGATAAGAGCGACCCTAACAATTACAGATCCATCTCAATCTTGCCAACCCTTAGCAAGGTTTTTGAGAAGTCGATTCTAAATCGGCTGCTCAGGTATTAATTTTAATAACTTCATCCTGAGCAGTATGGGTATATCAAGGGTCGGTGTACAACGGATGCGGGTGTGAGGTTGTTGAAGCATATCTTCGATGCGCGGAAGAACTCACAAAATGCTATAGGGTATTTTCCGATTTGTCCAAGGCATTTGACTGCGTTCAACACAAGAATTTATTGCT
Source organism: Morpho deidamia (assembly GCA_947086505.1). Lineage (NCBI taxonomy): Eukaryota > Metazoa > Arthropoda > Insecta > Lepidoptera > Nymphalidae > Morpho > Morpho deidamia. Next base: position 4,319,683 of record CAMTZC010000004.1, on the reverse strand, counting down.
AAAGCTTGGCCATTATGGCGTTACGGACAATGCCCTTCGTCTTGTTGTATCTATTCTTCACAGCTGGATTCAAAGAATGTGCATTAATGATGTGCAGTCATCCGGATCGCCCTTAGTTATGGGTCTGTCTCAAGGGTCAATCTTTGATCCATTTCTGTTTTTAGTATATCGAAAAGATTTACCATATTTATTCATATTATTTGCGATTTAATATTGTATGTTGATGATAAATCTTTGATACTTAAAGTAAGTAGAAATGATGATAATATAGACGACAGTGGTTTGTCGGAAGTAGTTCCTCGGATCATGATCATCATAAATAATTTGGTACTGAACTCAACCAAAACGAAATGTATAGAATTTGCATTGGTACATTAGATGCCTGACTGTCATTTTAAAGTGACCTTGGATTCAAAACTCCAATGGGGCACACACAACTCTCGCTAGGAAACTCAGTTCAGCGACCTACGCTGTCCGAAAGATATGACGGTATACAGACGTCGAAACAGTATATCTGTAGCAAATTAATTTTTGTGCATACTTATAAGAAGATTGGCGATGTAATAATTGTCAAAGTAGGGACCGACATAAACTCGCGGATCCTGCTTGCGCCTTGCAAAAGTACGTAAGTCGTAAGTTTGGGTATAAGATTCTATAGTTAAATTCCTCAATCAATTTTAGCTTTGCCATTACAGCAGTTCAAAAACACTGTTAAAAAGACAAATACAGAAAACTTACAAGACTTGAAGAATATTTAGATGATAATGATTAAATGTAAGTAGTAATAAGAATATTTTGATAAGAGCAACCGCCGAGTTTCTTCCTGGGTCTTCTCGGTAGGAAAACTTTCCGAACCAGAAGTAGAGTTGACGATTCAAAAGCACTTGTTTAATTGAATAAAGAATATTTTGAATTGAAATTCGTATTGACATAGAAACTGTGAACTCTTAAAACAAAAAATGACCGAACTTTAAATAGAAGAATAAAACCACGACACTCACACACGACAACACAAAGATATACCCACCGAAAATAAAACATAAATATGAGCTTAATATTAGTTTTGTAGAACAGTCTGTAACAAGTATTAATAAGATGAATAGGTACGTTTATTTACGTTAGTTATTTTATAATCATTATAGTTATTTCAAGAAATCAGACTCGCTTTATGATAGTTGTTGATGACCCTTTGACGCTTTATCTCCTACTGGACACTAAGATCAATCAAAATCAACGCGCAGCTCAGTATCTGATTGGTTTACGTCCGCGACTTCGCTTGCGAAATTTAAACAGATACTGATATATTAAAATATTGTAACAACCTATCTAAACTATCTTTCCCGAATTCCTTCAGCCATTTTATACGTGGTTGTGTAACAAATATCAAAACATTATAAACTTTGACAGTTATAATATTAGTTGAACTGTAATTGTTCTTTTACAACTACATTACATTGTTACAATTGTAATTTCGCTGTAATACAATTGAAAAAATTAAGAAATTAAAGAAAAAATTGTTTAAATTTATAATAAAGGACGTGTTAAACTTGCTTAAAAGTGCATGATTGTACAAATATGTACAATACTGGTTCCAGGTATGGTGTTTTATCTCTAAAGCCGTTGTGCCTTGCGCAGTACGAACATTCCAAAGTTCCAGACTGGTTTCGACCGCTCGAAACCACGGTACGCTTCTATCATTTTGCGCATAAAGCGATTCTGACAACAATGCTATTCCGAATTCAGCAAAACTATGACTAGCTCTCAATTCTACTTCATTTTAATCACTTTCAAAATTTACTTTGATTTTATAATTATATAAGTTGATGTTCATTAATGACTATTAACAAATTAAAATAAATGAAGATATGTCAAATTTATTGAACTTTTCAACCACTTTGTTTCCTAGCTTCGAACTAGATTACGGTAGATTCTTAATATATAATTTTAACTGCGCCAACAATTTTTAATTGAAGTAAAAAAAATACATGATGTATATATATCACATGTTTTTATCACACAAAAAAAATTGTATAATGAGTTACCTACCTCTAATCTTTAATGCTCTGTTTCAAAAGGAGTATAATTTTTGCGCCTCTAGTAATTATGGTTTTAGTAATATTTTTACTAAATGGCTTTGCATTACATTTGCACATCATAGCTAACTACGTAAGATTTTCAGAGATCAGTTGCTATAAATTATTTCTTTTGACCCCAGTACAACACCGAAAGTTTTTGCCTATTGTAGATCTTGCGTTATCCGATTCATGATGAATGGTACAGGGCTTCTTCGAAAAAAGGTTTTTCTTGGCTTTTACCTAAACGATTATCTATATCTATATCATCATCTATATCTACATTATCATCTATATCTCATATTGATAATCGGTCTATATCTGGTTCACTATGGCTCCTTGATGGGAAAAGACATTTCTGGGAACAGACCTGAAACCACGGAACGTTGCAGCTTAATTTACATTAAACTTAAAACCGTTCTTGATCGACATCACAACAGGGCCCCGACCTCCCAAAGGTCAGGCTGGTTCTGGAAAGCTAGAAATTTTTGGGATGGTCTGAGAATTTTGAAATCATAGGATTCCGCCCAAATTTCATTACTTTGACCTTTCTGACGCTAATCTTATTCGTAAATCTGTGATTTTCACTTTATGTCATTTAGAATTTTCGGATACATTGAGTGAAGATATTTTGGTATAATACGTTATGAAATCTATATCTTTCCAAAAACCCTAATGTTAAAAAAACACCCATTTGGGTATAAGCGATCTTAAAAATGTCATGGAGAAACAAAGTGTAAATAATAATAATATATTTCAGACGGTTCCCATCACAGGCATGTTACTTATATATTATTATGTTTAGGTCGCAGGATACACGACATAACTTCCTTGCGTGTTGATAGTCGTAGCTTCTTTTTAATTTTAATTTGACGATTGAAAAGTGCTTAGTAAAGGCCAATTTGAATAAAGAATCATTTTAATTTTAATTTCAAAAATTTTGAATTTAAAGAATCATTTGATTTTGAATTTGAATTTGAATTTGATAACGTACATTGTGTGAAGTACGATTTTTGTATCATTTTATTGGTTTCTTATTGGATCCGAAAAATGTTTCAATGAGTATAAAGAATCAGGCGGAAGTAATCGTCTGTTAACAAGGATAATAAACACTTGCATCCGGTCTATTATCATGAAATTTAATCTATAATACTTCTATAGATTTAAGTTAGTTCAGATAGTGCTGAAATCTATCATTCAATTAAAATTAAATAATTCAATGAGTCGAAATTAAAAAACAAGCGCGCACAATCGGTAATCACATACACAATCAGTAGTAGACTATAATCTTTTCACACAGCGTTACCCATCGTTCGAACGAGCGTAAAAATACGTCACGTTAAAATTCCGCAATAGGCGTTATAAGAAGTTTCGTATGGTATACTCAGCTTAACGCACTCGCCCTAACGACTAAAATGGAACACTGCACGATAAAAATACGTCGCGATTTAAATACGCTGTCGTGTGAACAGATACCTGGATAGAGATCTTTCATTCGAAATCAATCAAAATCAAATCAATTGTGTGCGCGCAGCAATTTCAAAGTTGACTCGACTCATTCGCGCACTTAAAGATCAACTAATTGCTCGACTGGTATAAGTCAAGCATTTATATGGCGGAGAATGCACGCTTTGTATGAGACAACACGTCTATTCTGTCACGCGTTCCTATCATTTGTGCACTGGCTGACCAACCAATCCGGTTACACGGGTTACAAGTAACGTTTGCATAAAAATAAAATTAATATTATATAATATTTATAATCAAATTTATGTTGAAAATTCTTTAGAATAAAAAGTAAGTTTTTAACGTTTCCCTGGAGTAATAGTAAGCGCTGTGGATTGTAGACGGGAAGTTCCGCATTCGAATCCTAGAAAAAACATATTAGTATATTTCTAAAATGTATCCCTGGTCTTGACTAGATAGATACTTCCGACGGACCCTTCTAACAAAGACGTACCGCCAAGCGGTTTAGCATTCAGGTACGATGTCGTGTAAAAACCCTGAATGTTTAATAAAACACGTTTAATCTCCAAACCCTTTCAAGAAACTTAAACTACATCGGCATCCATCAGGTGAATACGCAATCAAGAGCTAGCTTGTCAACTTAATTTAATAAAGATCATGTCATATATTCACTGTGCAACTATTAGAATGATAAATAAAACGTAATGTACAGTAGTCTGTTCATTTATTTTATTAGTAAAAAAAGAAAAAAATTAAACCGCAATAAATATTTACAATTTTAACGCTATTCACTCACGTCGCTTTCTTTAGATTCGGACTCAACATTAATTATAAATTCAAAATCCATGTCAGAATTTTTCATATATTCTATCTCAATATCATTCACATTTCGACACTTATTTTCCCACATATTTCTATTAATCATATCAATTCGTTCCTTAATTATAGCAATGGCTTAAATGATGAAATGATGATAGATGGTTAAGTTTGGCCCGATTTTTTTCGTCACATAGTTTTTTTTAATTCTCCATATTTTTCTATTAAAGAAAAAATATTTATCTTTTGGCAGTAATCGACGCGTACTCCTACGTTCGTGTCTGTCCGGCAACTGAATAACCAATTAGAATTACAAGTTTGCGTGTATTTCGTCTGTACATAAGTTTTATGTGTGTGAGTAAAGACATTGGAGGGGCGCGCAGTTTTAGAATAAAAGATCTATACCCATTTGTTTTATTTCGACGTAATTTTAACGCACGATAAAAATCCTCTCGTGCGAACGAGGGGGTCATGCTTCCGGAACACGATACACACAACGATTATGTTTACGATATACACACAAGCCATTAAACATATGCACACAAACAGAGACCGGTATATACTATATTGCGTCCCTCGAGACACAACCGGTATTATTCTGATGCATGAAATATTTTAAAATGATCAATGATATTCAAACAAAGAATGTAGGTATATAACTCGTTTAGTGAATAACATAATGTAAAAAGTAAACTGATATAAGTAATGAAATATACACGTGTTTGTTAAATTATTAATCAACATATGATAACCTCTTCTTATTACTATGTTGGCCTCTGGCTTTTAATATGAACGTATTTGTTCAATACTACGGTCTTTTAATAGTATGATGCTAAAAACGCACACATTCACAAAACTATGTCGATCGCCATCGAAAGCGACACATGCATATTTAAAAGTTAGACTAAAACTAAAAATTAAATCCGCCATATTTCATATTTCTTATGGTTTTATTCTGCTGTTTAATATCGTCGGGCAATCACCACGAAACAATGATTATTTCGTTTTAATTAATTCCTTTATGCTTAAGATATTAAGCCGTGGGTACCATCTTCTTCCTCTTCTTCTTCAACCGATCGACGTCCACTGCTGGACATAAGTCTCTTCATGGGCTTTCCAAAACACACGATCTTGTGCCGCTTGTATCCAGCGGCTCTCCGCGACCTTTTTGAGGTCGTCCGTCCATCGCGTAGGGGGTCTGCCAACACTGCGTTTACCGGTGCGGGGTCGCCATTCCAACACCTTGAGACCCCAACGCCCATCGGTTCTCCGCACTATGTGCCCCGCCCATCGCCACTTCAGCTTCGCGACGCGCTGAGCTATATTGGTGACTCTGGTTCTTCTACGGATCTCCTCGTTTCTGATTTGATCACGTAGAGACACTCCGAGCATAGCCCGCTCCATCGCTCGCTGAGTGACTCTGAGCCTTCTTATGAGGCCCATAGTCAGCGACCACGTCTCAGATCCGTAGGTCATCACTGGCAACACGCACTGTTCGAAGACTTTGGTCTTCAGGCACTGGGTACCTTGGACGAAAAAATCTCGCGTAGCTTCCCGAACGCTGCCCATCCGAGTTGGATTCGGCGACTAACCTCTTTCTCGAAATTGGACCTACCCAGCTGGACCGTATGTCCCAGGTATATGTACTCGTCTACAATTTCGATTGCAGAGTTCTCAACGATGACCGGGTGGAGCGGAACATGTGAGTTTGACATGATTTTTGTCTTACTCATGTTCATTTTAAGGCCCACCTGTTGAGATGCTCTGTGAGGTCATCGAGCATTGCGTTAAGGTCCTCCAGCGACTCTGCCATAACGACAATATCGTCGGCAAATCTGAGGTGAGTGATGTACTCGCCGTTAATGTTGATGCCGTATCCGTTCCAATCCAAAAGCTTAAAGACGTCCTCCAATGCAGCGGTAAACAGCTTCGGGGAGATGACATCTCCCTGACGCACACCTCGCCGCATTTGGATTGGTCCCGTAGTTGCGTCTTGGATACGGACAGACATTGTGGCGTTTTCATACAAACACTTCAACACTTGGACGTACCGATAGTCGATTCGACATCGCTGGAGCGATCTTAACACAGCCCATGTTTCCACCGAATCAAAGGCCTTCTCATAGTCCACAAACGCCAAGCAAAGTGGCTGGTTATACTCCTCGGTCTTCTGTATAACCTGCCGCAGCGTGAATATGTGGTCCATGGTACTATAGCCTTTGCGGAAACCGAGTCGTCGAACCTACGAGCTATATGGGTACTATCACTGTGTAGTTAATAAATAATAAAAAAATATATTACAAACACTGCACTTGCAAACGGTCGTCGGTCCCCAAAGTATAGTACCCGGCATTAAATAATGCACATCGATATTTAGAACGAAACAGCCGGCTAGTTCGGTTTCGTAGAGCGCTGTCAATGTGACTCAGTTAGTATGTGACGTTTCACACGGGTTCGTCAGTCTGTGCGACAGAGACAATGCTCTATGAAGCAGAATCTAGCCGATTTTCTCTCTCTAAGCCTCGATGTGCATCATTTATAGCCGCGTACTATACATAAGTTAATACTTGTGTCATGGGTGATAGACAACTAAATATACACTTAAAATATACTTATGTAATTTTAAATACATATTTAAATACAAATATGCACCCAGGCTTGAAAAATCAACAATTTGCATATTATATACATATTATATAAAATATAATATAGAAAATGTTAGCCCTCATCACTACATACACACATCATCAATACATCACTAGATATGTTCTTCCAAGGCGGTGAAACTCTCAAAGAAACATCTTTCAGGTCCCCGCGAACTCTATCACTTGGTAGGTAAAAAACAAAATGAGTTTTATCCATGTGCTGCAAAGATGTCGCAATGTCTACAGTATTATTAAAAAACAAAAGGTTAATTACGGTGTCCTTTGTATAATCACTACAGCCCAGTTGGGAACAGGCGGGCTTTAACTTCATAATTTCGCTTAACTTCTTTTTTTTCAAATTGCATATTTTTTTATTTTCTAAAAAAAAAAGCTCGGTCACACATGTACCTTTTATTAAAGAAGAATTATCTGTGTTCTTTAATTGTATCTTTCAAGCGAATAAAATATTTATATATTAGGTCCTTACATATGAAATTGGCGTTTTCTATGGGAGGATATGTTCCTCCCATAGAAAGTCGTTTTTTTTTAATGAAATATATTTAATTAATCAAAGTATGTACCTTTGCTATTTATGCACTTTTGCCATCTCATAGGTAGTTCATTGATCCCCTTACTAAAATAATCATTCGGGCGGGAATCAATAAAATCTTTTAAGGCGGTTTGGACTGCCCCATCGGAGTTGAATTTTTTTCCTTGCAAGTAGTTATCCAAATTGCGAAAAAAATGGTAATCTGTTGGAGCAAGGTCCGGAGAGTACGGTGGATGTCTAAGACATTCTAATTGAAGCTCGTCTGATTTGGTAGCCGTCTGTTGTGCAGTGTGTGGTCTAGCGTTGTCCTGAAGCAGCAGTGGCCTAGAGCGATTGACCAGCCTCGGTTGTTTAGCAGCTAGCTTTTCCATCATGGTTTGCAGTTGCTGACAATAGATATCTGCCGTAATCGTCTGGCCAGATTTAAGAAAGCTGTAGTGAACGACACCGGCACTAGTCCACCAAACACTTACAAGCAACTTTTTTTAGTCAATTTTCGCTTAGGGCAGGATTTGGCTGGTTCGCCAGGGTTCAGCCATTGCGATGAGCGCTTCCGATTATCGTAGAGGATCCATTTTTCATCACAGGTAATGATTCGATTTAAAATTCCTTCATTATTGTGCCGGTTGAGTAACGTAACGCAGCAGTCGACGCGCGTTTGTCGGTTTGCTTCACTCAATTCATGAGGTACCCACCTTTCAAGCTTTTTCACCTTCCCAATTTGCTTCAAGTGGATTAGAATAGTTTTATCACTAACACCGGAGCCTGCAGCTAACTCGGACGTGGTTTGCGATGGATCCGCTTCCACAATAGCCTTCAATTCTTCATTATCAACTTTGGTCTCCGGCCGTCCACGAGGCTTGTTCTGCAGGTCGAAATTTCCAGAACGAAAACGTTGGAACCAAAAACGCAGTGTTTTCTTTTGCGACACCGTCACCATACACATCATTAATCCTTCGAGCCGTTTCTGCAACACTGGTGCCACGGTGGAACTCATACTGTAAATAACGCGATATTTCATGTTTTCCATTTTGTAAAGTGACACAAAGAAAAAAACAAATGAATTAGGGGGTTTGAAAAACAAATGCATGAGTAAATAGCTGTATGAATTTGAATTTGGAATTCCTAACCATAAAGGTAATATTTGAGATCAAAGTGGCCAGTACGACAAGTAGTTCTACTACTGGGTGGAGGCCTCTTGGGGTGCATGTGGTAACTTGTCCTGCATGTGTAAAGGGCGTGAATTTTGCCTGCTTTATACACAATATAAAATGTAAAGTAAAGAAATAGTCATTTTCTTTTAGTCGTTCTCTCCTTCATTTAATATAAATTTAGGCCAATCATTTATGAATTTCTAACAATTATTGTTAGAAATCGCCTTGTGGTATCCGGTTAAGTAGAATAGACCACCCTCTTTCTTACCGAGGGGTCGTAAAATACGACTAAAGTATGTTGTACTTATCAAGTTACGTTGTTACATTACGTTGAAGTATTGTTGTGATAGTCAAGCGGTGAGACCGTGTGATTATCTGGAGACGATCAAACCCCGAGCAAGCACCAATGAGTTTTTCTTTTAAGACTTATGTGTCTTATCGATAATTGCAATTTATCACACCCTTTTCGGTGAAGGAAAACATCGTGAGGAAACCTGCATATCTCTAGAGAAATGTAGGGATATGACGTGTAATCTACCAATCCGCATTGGAGCAGCGTGGTAGGTTTTAGCTCCAACCGTTTTTTGGAGAGAACTCTAAAATACGGAGAGAGAAGGCCTATGCCTAGCAGTGGGATAGTAACAGGATGCTACTTTACTACTATATTTACTATGTTGACGCCAGTCAGGAGGCCGGTCGTAAAATACGTAGCCAAATCATATAACATGTTTGCCGACCCCACTTAGAGTGGGATGATGACATATTGTTAGAAAAGACAAAGAAAGAAAAAACATATGTACATAGGCGGGCTTATCCCTAAAATGCATCTCTTCGTGTCAACCTCTATACTTATTATAAAATAAAGTCCCAAAAAGCTGTCTGTCTGTGTGTAATGGATTTTCTAAAAATCTCCTAAACGGATTTTTGTACGGTTTTCACCAAATGAAAGTGCAATACTTCCGGATGGTTTAGGTAAATAGCACATATCGGTATCATGTCAATTGTGTTAAAAAACCAGCAGAGATAGGCTAAAGTAATGTAGAAGAGAATTGTAGATCTATAAAAATAATACAAAAAAGTCTGCGATACCATATCTCTCTCTCACACGGTTAACTCACAATAGCTACTTTTATGTATAAAATTTGAATTCTAGAAATAAATTGTGACACGCTGATTTCCACGCGGCCGAAGCTTGGCACAGCTAGTATATAATAATTTTAATTATTCTCAAAGTAATGGCAAATGGCGACATCTTCAGTAGAATAAAATTAATAAAAACTTGAATTACTTTATGTCGAGATGACGCTGTAACAAGAGATTCTATTTAAATATTATTAACTATTGTTCTTAATATGATAATATTGACTGGCTTGATGGCATTGACCCTGCCTTCAGCTCCCAGAGTCGGTTCGATTCCCACCGAGGCTCAACATTTTCTATAAACAATTCGTTGGTTCTTCGAGTCTGGGTGTGTTTATGTATTTAATTATGGCTTTTAAATTATATATGGATGTATTTAACAGTTGTCCGTCACCCATAACACAAGTTTTAAGTTACCTTGGGGACGGGCGATCGTGTGTGTATAAAGGAATTAAAATTTTTATTAACGTTTTTCTCAGGTCTCAGGTTTATATTTATGCAATCAAAAAGTCACAGTAGGTACTAAATATCATTATTTTCATTTTTATTGTATTTTGGATTTCCACACAGTAATGTAAGTAGTAGGAGGCTACTACAACAGATTTTAGATATGTTACACCAGGAAAAATAAAATTTAAACACTTTTTAGAATATAAGATATATTTTTCTAGAACTATTAATTAATTAAATTAATATCAATGTACAAAAATAAACACTTGCTATTTGGTCCAGCATACAGTAGAAATTCAGTTATTATAATAAAAAGCTACTTGTTTCCGAGTTTTAAAAGTGCAAAAGCATTGTAGAAAAATTACAAATAGTACGCTAAGTATTAAAGTGACCTAAATTAATATATTTAACGTCTGTGACCAGATGTTATTTTGCAAGTCAATTTTATTATAACTATGCTGAATTTGCCTCAGATGGTCGATTGACTTTCACTATTCAGGTCACTCTATAAATAATACTTAAATATGACGTATTCCATTTTGTTTTTTTGCAAGCTCTTTTGAATCATCAAAAAAATTGCTCGTGCCAACAAAAGCTAACATAAATGGATCACCATAACTATTCCCGCCGAGGGTTATATATATATATATATATATATATATATATATATATATATATATATATATATATATATATATATATATATATATATAATAAATATTTACCAGTACTCCGTCAATCGCCAACTTACAATTATGCAAAGGTCTCCTGTCATCTTTTAATAAGAAGTTTTAAAGCTTAGATGTTTGGAAGATGTAGAGAAGTTTAAGGAAATAGGTATTTTTACTTTGACTTAACAGTATACTTTTAGTAATTTTATGTTTGTGCATATATAATTGTGACTGGCCCGTTGCCGCAGTGTGTAGTGACCCTGCCTTCAGCTCCGCGGGTCGCGGGTTCGATTCCCGCTGAGGGCCAACATTTTATATAAAAAATTTGTTGGTTCTTCGAGCCTGGGTGTCTATTTGTATTTAAGTATGTATTTAAATTTATACATGTATATCTACCAGTTATCCGTCACCCATAACACAAGTATTAAGTTACTTACTCTGGGGATGGACGACCGTGTGTGGAAATCTCCTCCATATATTTATTTATTTATAATTATATAAAGATTGGGGATGTATATAATAGACAAAGTAGGAACCGACATAAACTTGCGGTTCCTGCTTTGCGCCTTGCGAATGTAAATAAGAAAGTAAATAATAATGTACAAAATAGTAATGACCAAATGTAACTACTTATAGGAATTATATTTGAAAAGAGCAACCATTGAGTTTCTTGCTGGCTCTACTCGGTTAGAACAGCTTTCCAAACCAGCAGTAGAGTTGACGATTTAAAAACACTTGTTTACAAATTTACTTGAATAAAGAATAATTTGAATTTGAACGTAAACTGTATGTCTTAGTGCAAATTGGTTTAACGCTAATTCTCTGGAACATTCGACGTGTATCAAAACATGTTTACTTAAAAGACTTGTTTACGATCGTTTCAAGGTCTATCGAATGTTCTCGAAATCGGTTCGTTCGATATATAAGAGTATCGTGCGTCTCGACATTCAGTTTGTGAATAGCGATCAAGAGCGAATAAACAAGTGAAAATAAAATGAAATAAGTGACCTCGGCATTCTTATTGGACAACGGACTGTGTAGAGACTGTAAGTAGTAAGTTTGTAGTAAAAAGTTGAATAAAGTGTTTTAACGAGTCACCAGGTATTTTCATCCAAATCCACTAACCCCTGTACGTAACAATATTTCCGATTTTCTTTATCGCTGATTATAGCAAAATAGTTTTGCTATTACTTTTGTATAAGATAGGTCAATACATATGATACAAGTCACCAGTTAAATTTTAATCGTTCCAAATATAGTCTTTCAAAATCGTTATAAGTCTTCCCATCTACAATTCTGTTGGCCGATATATATTTCTTAAGTTGGTGCTCGGACCAGAACTGCAGGTTTTCATGGCAGGTATCTAAATTTTTATCTACTTGCTGTAAAAGATAAAGAGTATCCCGAATCTTCTTTTTTATTTTATCCACTTGATCAGCTTCTTGCTGGCTTATGGCAGTTATATCTGAAAGAAATTTGGAATTTAACTTTACTCCTTTCAGGTTCATGCTCTGGTTAGAGCGCTTTTCTGGGATCCTTATCAGAGTTTCTAAGGTCAAAATATTTTGTTTTTTTAATTAAATACCCTGAGCATATATGTATTCTTCTATTATAAATAATCACCAATCGCTTCAGAGGTAGATGAGATTGGCAAATTTATATCTCAGGATTCCTGCGATTATAAAGATTCTAAATCCCCTAAACGTTCATGGATCTTTGTATATAGATAATTAATAAGCGAGGATGGAATGTTAAGTGAATGCATAGAACGGAATGCAGGTCTGTGAGCGAGACAGTATGACAGGACAGGGAGCCAGGAAAAGGGAAGGACGTACAACATAGGACGAATTGAAGGTATTAAAGAATTTTGCGAAGTTGTAAATCCGAAAGAAATGCATGAGATAATTGCCGCTAGAAAAAAAGAAGCAGGACAGATACAACAGTTTGGTCTGAAACTACATCTTAACACAACAAGGCTTTAAATAAATTGTGAATAAAATCTGAAGTCATCAATTGAAATAGTTTTTACCTATATTTATAAATTTCTGAAATAATAAATCTCTAGATAATATACCCCACCAATTTGCATTAAAGCACTGTGGTGGGTTTCTGCTCTTTATCGCTAAATCTAAAGTGATAAAGTGACATTGATTAAAGTTACATATAGAGATAGACACAGATTAAAGTTACATATAGAGATAGAAGCGAAATTGAGGACAATACTGTTTGGGTACTAAACTCACCAATAGAGTAATCGCATGTATGTTTCGTGTTTAAGACTTCTGAAAATCTAATAAGTGCCTCTTTTCCTAATGTTTCATACAAATATCGTATGGTGCGTGAGGGACGAACGGCCGGGCATAGCATGGGGGTGAAGCCATCATTTAACCATTGGGCATGCAACTTTGACGACAGCGCTTGCAAAGTCTCGAATATCCATATCTTCTCACCACTAAAAAACACTTCAACAAATGAAAATTTGTTCTCTGTACAGGCAGTAGAGCTGTGATAGCCCAGAGGTGAGACCGTGCGACTCTTTGGAGGGGAACACGAGTTCAAACCCCGGCAGGCACCAATGAGTTTTTCTATTAAAACTCATGTGTCTAATTGATAATTGCAATTTATCCCACGGTTTTCGGTGAAGGAAACCTGCATATCTCTAGAGAATTCTGGAGATATGTGTAACATACCAATCCGCATTGGAGCAGCGTGGTAGGTCTTAGCTACAACCCTTCTCTCGAGAAACGGAGAGAGGAGGCCTATTTCCAGCAGTGGGATTGTAACAGGCCGCTACATGCAGTTAAATGATTATAAATATAACAAGCTGTCCGGCCACGATTTGCTGTGGCTCATTCTCGTTTCAAATTCCACTCGAAACAGAACTCACAATTTCAAAATGCTCCGATGACCATCAAACTTTAAAGTATCATCTGTTTGGCCTTTCTAAGAAAATTTCATTAAAATCAATCCAATCATATCGGAATCTATAAAGGAAATACATACAAACATTCATTTTTATATATAAGAAGATAATTAATACACAAGAGTCCAAATCATTAGATATATTTAAAAAGTTATATTATTAAAATAATTGTTGGGTATTTATTACAATGTTTATTCGTTTTTTTTATTTAATATTTTTCTTTTTAATTTTTTTTAATGATGGGTCAATCTTTTATCCATGTTAAAGTAAAGTAGCGGCCTGTTACAATCTCACAGCTGGGAATAGGCCTCCTCTCTCCGTTTTTGGAGAGAAGGGTTGGAGCTAAGACCTACCACGCTGCTCCAATGCGGATTGGTAGGTTACACATATCAACAGAATTCTCTAGAGATATGCAGGTTTCCTCACGATGTTTTCCTTCACCGAAAAGCGTGAATTGCATAAATTGCAATTATCAATTAGACACATGAGTTTTAATAGAAAAACTCATTGGTGCCTGCCCGGGTTTGAACTCGTGTTCCCCTCGAAAGAGTCGCACGGTCTCACCGCTGGGCTATCACAGCTCACCCTGGTTTCCCTTCATCACGTACAAATCTTTTGCCTTTTATCCATGTATTTGTTTGTAATACTAAGTGTGTATTAACAATTCATTGTATGTTTTTATTATTATTTATGAAGCTTAAAAAGTTATAATAAAATTATGATTCGCATCAGATACTTAGTTTATATTTTTCACTCACCTGTCAATAACAATTTTTCTATTCTTCTCCAATTTGAATTTCTCCAAATATACATTCAATTCATCACTGTGTCTTGGGTTATCTATAAAAATGATATTTTAGTGTTAAATATATTTTTAAAAAAATACCCTAAATTTTAGGGGTGTAAGCTGCGATAGCCTAGCGGTGAGACCGTGCGACTCTCTACAGGCGACATAGGTTCAAACCCCGGGCAGGCACCAACGAGTTTTCCTATTAAAAACTTATGTGTCTAATTGATAATTGCAATTCCTGGTCAGGTCTTAGCTCCAATCCTTCTCTCCAATACGGAGAGAGGAGGCCTTAGCCCATTAGTGAGCATAGCAACAGGCTGTTACTTTACTACTTTTAGGGGTGTTCTTAAAATGGGGTTCCAGTCTATTATAATGTAAATGATAAGGAAGCTTGGATTTAAGTTCCATCCAGCAACATACTAGATGAGATTTAAAGCTTTTGATATTCAACAAATCAAATAACAATAATAACATATATTTAAATGTATTATTTTTTAAAAGAGTGACTACCAAGTTTCTTGCTAGTTCTCCTTAGTAAGAGCTCCTTTCAGAACCAGTGGTGGCTTTATTGAAATTTAAAGACTCAAAAGAGCTTGTAAAAGAAACAATGATAATTTGAAAGAACGAATTGAATTTAAATTTTGATATTTTTTAGTATGCTAAGATTTAGACTTTTAACAATTTTATTTAAACTTTATAACAATTAGAATTTTTTATATTACCTCTTATATTATCTTCCACAAAATCGGAATCCGACATATCTATGTTCCAGCTAAGGTTCGCTAGAACCCTGTTTCCATCACGCCTCTTTGCGAAATACTGACAGAGGAGAGATATTGATTCAACTGGTAAATTCAACTGGACTCCTGGAAGTTATATCAAAATATAATAAAATTACAAGCAATACAACAGAACTAACCACTTTGCTATAATCCGCACGGGTTAAGCGAATGCATGCAAAGCCAATGTGTATGAAGCAGGCAAAATCTACGCACCTTATACATGCAGGATCAGTCACCACATGCACCCCAAGGCGCAATTCACCAGCAACAACGCACACAAAAGCAGCACACACACCCACCACCACAATCTCGACGATCGTTTCGCCCCGAAACCGAAGCATCATCAGGAGGATAGGCTCCACGACAAAAATCGTACGATTTTTGTGTGCTTTTGTGTGCGTTGTTGCTGGTGAATTGCGCCTTGGGGTGCATGTGGTGACTGATCCTGCATGTATAAGGTGCGTAGATTTTGCCTGCTTCATACACATTGGCTTTGCATGCATTCGCTTAACCCGTGCGGATTATAGCAAAGTGGTTAGTTCTGTTGTATTGCTTGTAATATGGAATTCCGCAAAGTAACGCCTGCTTCTATAAATCACATAATAAAATTGTATATTACATTAGCTTACCGGGCAAACGTTGTTTTGTCATATTAATTATTTTGCTCACTTTTATCACTAGAAATTTGGACATTTATAGCGGGTGTTAGAGCTTAAACGATACGCCGTGTGGTATCCGGCAGAATAGAATAGACCACGCTCCGTTCTTACCGAGTTGTCGTAAGAGGCGACTAAGGTATGTGCCGTGTGGTATCCGGCTGCATAGAATAGACCACCCTCATTTCTTACCGAGGTGTCGTAAGAGGCGAGTAAGATACATATGTGCCGTGTGGTATCCGGCTGCATAGAATAGACCACCCTCAATTCTTACCGAGGTGTCGTAAGAGGCGACTAAGGTAAGTGCCGTGTGGTATCCGGCTGCATAGAATAGACCACCCTCAATTCTTACCGAGGTCTCGTAAGAGGCGACTAAGGTAAGTGCCGTGTGGTATCCGGCTGCATAGAATAGACCACCCTCAATTCTTACCGAGGTGTCGTAAGAGGCGACTAAGGTAAGTGCCGTGTGGTATCCGGCTGCATAGAATAGACCACCCTCAATTCTTACCGAGGAGTCGTAAGAGGCGACTAAGGTAAGTGCCGTGTGGTATCCGGCTGCATAGAATAGACCACCCTCAATTCTTACCGAGGTGTCGTAAGAGGCGACTAAGGTAAGTGCCGTGTGGTATCTGGCTGCATAGAATAGACCACCTTCCGTTCTTACCGAGGTGTCGTAAAAGGCCACTAAGGTAAGTTGACGTCGGGCAGGCCGGTCGTAAAATACGTAGCCAAATTATGTGAAAACTTGTTTAACACGTTTTGCCGACCCCACTTAGAGTGGGTTAAGGGCAGGAGAAAGAAGAAGTTAGAACTAAAACGAAATAAAAACCAAATACATATAAAAGTCTGGCAAACCAGATAATGCCTAGTTTAACAGTATATATTTATTTAAATATTCTTATAAACTAATTAACAAGTGCTTTGAATCGTCAACTCTACTGTTGGTTCAGTAAAATGCTCCCATCGAGAAGAGCTAGCAAGAGACTCGGCGGTTTCTCTTTCCATAATATAATCTTTACAATTAGTTGTATTTTGTCATTTCTATCTTGCGTAAGGTCGGAGAGTAGCTATATCCACGCATTCTTATCGTTTATCCTTTGTAATCCTTACAATAGGCTTTCTGTATCTGTCTCCTTTTATTAGTTATTTTAAACTGCTGTAATGGCAAAGCTAAAACTCAATCCGCATTCAGTTTTAGCTTATTATATTATAGTCTTTTTTTTTTGGAACTGACTGTATGCTGTTAGTCCTAACTGCTTTAACAGCGTCACCGGGCGGGACGGGCGAGCGCAGAAGCATCGTCGAGGTTGCGAAATGCAGAGAGTAGAGCGCAGAAGCTCTACTAGCGTCGGGGAAAGTCGTCCTAAGGGTGCCTCCTGTGAGGCCTATACAGTCTTAAACCAAAACCCACTAACGATCTAAGTACTTTCTTAAGGCTGGAAGCCGTAATGATTAGAATGTATTTGCTTACCCCAGCATCTCTCATCGACTGTCGTATTGTTGTGTAGGGCGCTGAAAAAAGCCAGTAAACATTCCCTAATATTGATAATTTTTCTCCTAATGCTTTCCAAGGATGTTATCAAACTTTCGAGTTCGTCCCGTGTATTTACCTGAGGAAATTAAATAAATAAATAAATATATGGGACATTTACACACACGGTCGTCCATCCCCAAAGTAAATAACTTAATACTTGTGTTATGGGTGACGGACAACTGGTAAATATATACATATATACTTTTAAATACATACTTAAATACATATATACACCCAGACTCAAAGAATCAACAAATTCTAAATAGAAAATGTTGGTTCTCGGCGGGAATCGAACCCGCGACCCACGGAGCCGAAGACAGGGTCACTGCCAACTGCGCCAACGGGTCAGTATATTAATAATTATACATAGGGTAGAGGAGCCATAGGCATGTGTGGGCGAATCTCAAACAAATAATAAGATTGGGAAGATGAGAAGAATTCAAATTGGTTTTTACAAGCACTTTTGAGTCGTAAAATTACAATGAAACTACAACTGGTTCGGAAAGGTGATCTAACAGAGAAGAACCAACAAGAAACTGGGAGGTCAATCTGTTGTTTTAAGCTGAAAGGATTTTTAAATCGTAGGGTTGCCAACTTTAAATTACAAAAAAATTAAGTATATATTATTATATTATATAGTGCATTAAATATTAAACGCATAGATCAAGTAAGATGTACAGCTATAAGGAAGAAAACAAATGTAATAGATTGTTTAAAGACTTGGAAAAAAATGGAGGAGGCCTATACTCAATGAAAGAGGTCCTTAAAAATTATAAATCAACTAAAAAATTATAAGGACAACTTAAAAGGATTATAAAAAAAAATATATATGGTGCATATTATATTATCTGACGTCAGGCTGGCGGTTGGACGTAAAATACGTAGGCAAATCATGTGACAACATGTTGCAAACATGTTGTGCTGACCCCACTTAGAGTGGGATTATGGCAAGAGGATGATGATATCGTAGACTTACAATGATATCCTCAATAGAGGCAGCACTCTTATAGACTATTTGTTGTATTTTGACTTTATTTTTAATCACCTCACCACATTTTTAATACTAATATCACACAAATCTTTACAATTATATACATAAAGTAATACATACATTAATTTATACTACAATGGCTTTACCCCTGTTGAAATCAGTGTGTCACAAATTTTCCCCTATAAATCCATTTATTTTATTCTAAAAGTTCCAAAAATAACGTAATATTTTTATTTGAAATTTTGAACACAAGAGATAGAGACATGCTGTCGCGGACTTTGTTGCAGATCTACAATTCTCAAGTATATTACTTGGTTAACGCAACAGGCGAGTTATTTTACCAACTGCGCGACATTTTCAACACTATGTACATAAAACCGTTATTTACTTAACCTAAATCTTCTGGAAAAATTACACTTCCTTTTAGTAATGGCCTTCCAAAAAATCCGTTCAATAGATTATGAGAAAATCTATCTAATACTATATATATTATGAAATAGCTTCAAAGGTTTCTTTATTTTATTAAAATATTGCTTGAAAAATAAGTGGTATACTAACAACACATTTATTAATACTAGCAACCTTTCCCAGGGTTGCTTTTTCATCCAAAAATGGTGATATTTGATCTCCCCCGCAGGCAAAAACCCCACTCTCGGAAGAGAGCTCCTCCAGTGACTTTCGCAGGCTCTCCACTCTGGCTTCGTTGTAATCTATCCGTAATAGTGTCTCTAGTAACTCGAAGGTGTCCTCACTTTCATATTTCTGTAAAAAAAACAGCAATATAAAACTTTCTCCTATATAAAAGGATGTTGCTCTATCTATACTCATTATAAAACAAAGTCCCAAAAAGCTGCCTGTCTGTATATAATCGATTTTCTCATAATCTACTGAACGGATCTTTGTACCGTTTTCACCAAAAGATTGTGCAAAACTGCCGGATGGTTTAGGTAAATAGTACATATCGGTATTATGTAAATTATGTAAGAGATCGCGCATTTGTTGAAAATTTGCTATTTGTTTTAAAACCAGCAGAGATACGGTAAAGTTATGTACTAGAAAATTGTAGATTTATAAAACTACTAGAAATAATTACGCGATAGCATATCTCTATCTCTTATGGTTAACTCACAATAACTACATTTATGTTTAAAATTTGATTTCTAGAAAAGAAAGACACGCAGATTTCCACGCGGGCGAAGCCGCTGGCACAGCTAGTTGAGTTACTAATTTTTAAAACTTATTATTTGATTATTTTGCAATTATTTGGAGAGTGATAGAGGCTACTTTTATACCGGTAGTAACTACTAAAATGTACGAGTAGTCAAATAATATTAAATCAAAATAATCTTTATTCAAGTACGCTTTTAACAAGCACTTTTAAATCGTCAAGAATCAATTAGATTTAATGAAGCTACAACTGGTTCGGAATGTTGCTCTTACCGAGAAGAACCAGCAAGAAACTCAGCGGTCAATATGCTGTTTTATGCTGAAAGGATTTTTAAATCGTAGGGTTGCTTAAACTTTATATTACAAAAAAAATAAGTATATATTGACTGGCCCGTTGGCGCTGTGGGTAATGACCCTGCCTTCAGTTCCGCGGGTCGCAAGTTCGATTCCCGCCGAGACCCAACATTTTCTATAAACAATTTGTTGGTTCTTCGAGCCTGGGTGTGTATTTGTATTTAAGTATGTATTTAAACTTATATATGTAGTATATCTACCAGTTGTCCGTCACCCATAACACAAGTATTAAGTTACTTACTTTGGGACGGATGACCGTGTGTGTAAATGTTCCATGTATTTATTTATTTAAATTAAGATGGGACGGATGACCGTGTGTGTAAATGTTCCATGTATTTATTTATTTAAATTAAGAAAAAAAAATATATATATATGGTGCATATTATATTATATAGGTCTTATAATATCTGACGTCGGGCAGGCGGCCGGACGTAAAATGACGTAGCGTCATGTGACAACATGTTACAGACATGTTGTGCCGACCCCACTTAGAGTGGGATTAGGACAGGAGGATGATGATAGATCGTTATAATATCGTAGACTTACAATGATATCCTCAATGGATGCAGCACTCTTATCAACTGTACGTTGTATTTTGACTTTATTTTTTATCACCTCAAGAGCCAATGTTGAATGCAAGGCGGCTATGTTTGCTAGTAATTGACGTACACTGTACCTGAAATTATAAAAATGATTAAAATTAATATGTAAAAATACGGGTCACATCGCGACTAAATCGAGTTACCTTTCTATAAGGTGTATAAGGTAGGTGTGTCAGAGTCCTTAAGTGAATTGTGCAGTTCAAGTAAGGGTAGATGAAGAAAATAATGACTGTAGTACTCGGGAACAAAGACACCGCGGCGCTCCAGTTAGTTCCTAACCACGGTGGATGCAACTCTTGCAACTATTAACTATTGTACACTAATCACTTAACTTCTTACTGACACAACACACACTCACACACACACCGTAAATTAAATAAGATCATACACACTTTAATAATAATGTTCAATAAACATTAAAATGTTCCTTAATGAAATGAAATTATAAGAATAAACTAACAATAAGTACGGCTTAAGAATCTAAAAAAACAACGCTTTCGAACTAAATAGTAAAATACCTATAACGAAAAATTTTGAAAATTAGTATTATAAAATGTATATGAGTACTAATAATTTCTAAAAACATAAATTTAATGTATTCTTCTTCTTGTTAATTTAGGTCTTACTAATCTTACATATAAAATTGAATGTTTGTTTGTATGTTTTTTCATAGACTCCAAAACGGCTGGACCGATTTTAATGAATTTTTTTCTTTTAATCTTTAGAATAACTGGATGATCCTGCAAAGTTAGGCAGCGAACGGAGCATATTTTTAACAGGCAGACTGAACCACAGGAATTTGTGGCCGGACAGCTTGTGTCATTATACATGGTAGTACCGATGATACGACATTAATTTTAATTTTAAAATTAATAAAATTAGTTGTCTACATACCTCAGCACCCTACATTAAAAAAAAACAGTTATTTATTAACTTAACTTAATACTTCGTTGAATTCAACGAAGTATTTTACCTACAGGAATTATTTTAGGTTTAAAAAAACACATTCATAGAGATCACCGACCGTACCTTATTACGACAAACGAAAAATAACCTTGACCCAAAAACTGAATAGTACTGCTGCGACGTGAGAAAACAACAATTTTATCAACATCCATAATCAAGTAAATTTCTTTCTTTATTTGTCATATTTGTTATTATTCGTTAATATTAATTATATTTTAATTTATGCAGTATGGTATCCGGCTGTAGAATACACCACTCTCATTTCTTACCGAGATGTCTTAAAGGCCACTAAGGTAAATCGACCCGCCGTGTGGTATCCGGTTGAGTAGAATAGACCACCCTCTTCTTAGCGCGGAGTCGTAAGAATATTTTGATTGATTGATTGATTGATTGACGTCAGGCAGGCGGCCGTAAAATACTTAGCCGAATCATGTGACAACATGTTTGTAACATGTTGTGCCGACCTCACTTAGTGTGGGATAGGGGCAGGAGGATGATGATGATGTCTTATATTAATTTCTTTAATTCTTATAAATAAATTAATACAATCCTACCTATTTTTCCTAACACCAATTGGCGTTGGTTTTGGCAATTGGCGATAGACTTCCGCGTGTCTCTCACACAAATGTGGCCAGAGTATATCGCCTCGGCGGTTGATTAGTGATAATACATGGTCATCTGTAATGATAGTTCGTTTATTTTATAAAATTAGGCGTTACTTTGCGAAGATCCATAATAGAAAAGTAATACTAGCTGTGCCAACGGCTTCGTGAAATTCAGTGATTTACAAAACTTTCACGAATTTTCGAAATTTTAAACATAAATGTAGTTATTATGAGTTAACCGTGAGAGATAGACATATGCTATCGCGGACTTTTTTGTAGTATTTTTATAGATCTACAATTCTCTAGTACATTACTTTAGCGTATCTCTGCTGGTTTACGCAACGCACGCGA
Organism: Morpho deidamia; assembly: GCA_947086505.1. NCBI lineage: Eukaryota > Metazoa > Arthropoda > Insecta > Lepidoptera > Nymphalidae > Morpho > Morpho deidamia. The sequence continues at coordinate 4,296,997 of CAMTZC010000004.1, read as the reverse complement.
CTAAAGCTCCCAGAAAGCAAGTTTTTTGACAACTTCGCGATCTGTTCAGCACAATTTACATAATACCGATATGTGTTTACGTAAACCATCCGGAAGTATTGCACTATACATAAACAAAAATCTGTTCAATAGATTTTGAGAAAATCGATTACATACAGACAGACAGCTTTTTGGGACTTTGTTTTATAATAAGTATTGATAGATATATTTCCTACTTATCTTAACGCGGATTATAGCAAAATAATTTTACTATTACTTAAGTAGCTTAATATAATTTGAGTACCTTTATCATTGCTAGCTGTATCGTTTTCATGGTTAGAAACAATGGATGAACTGGCTATGGGTGTGGACAAAGGCAATGCACGTGCGGTACAACTTTTTTTCTTCTGCAGAATTTCCATACATTTATCAACATTGTTCTGAAAAAAAAAAGAATAATTAAATTGTACTATTAAATATTAATTTAGCATGTTATTAATTTGTTTGTTACAAATAAGTTACTTTTGTTGTCTATATAATTAAAAATGAATCACTGAAATGATTGTAAACACATGCTGCACCAAATTTCATGTCTTTCTTTTATGTTTTTGTTAATAACATTAAAGTACTTCAGAAGATTTTATGAAAAAAAATTGAGAAACATGGAAAAAAAATGATTTGCGTCTATAGTTTACGTATCTATTTGTACACATAATGACTAATCACCGAGGGTAGGTCGCAGCTAGTAATAGAGCGCAGTAATTACTCAACTAAATACTTGAGACAAACTATTAAAACATATAAGTTGAATTATTTTTGCATGTCATTTGCAGTTTCACATTGTACTATGCTTTCAAAAAAATTGAACAGACTTCTGTATTATTATTTATAAGTAGTCTGCATGCTTTGACATCTCATCATCATTATCCTCCTGCTCTTATCCCACTCTAAGTGGGGTTGGCACAACATGCTACAAACATGTCACATGATTTGGCTACGTATTTAATCACCGGCCGCTTGCCTAACGTCAACTTACCTTAGTCGTATTTTACGAACCCTTGGTAAGAAAGTGGGTGGTCTATTCTACACAACCGGATACCACACGGTGGGTCAACTCACCTTAGTCGTCTTTTACGACGCCTCGTTAAGAAATCATGGTGGTCTATTCTACGCAGCTGGATATCACACGGCTATGCACTCTATGACATCTAAATATGTACATTTTTACAATGCTACATATGTTATACAGTCTTATGTAAAGAGAATTATAGTATTATTGATTAATTTATTAAAATTTATTCAATGTCAAGGAAAAAAACAATACCTGTATATCATCTTGAAGTTTTCCATTAAAATTACATAGAGAGTCAGCGATTGATAAACTTTCGTCAATGTTTGATATCTTAGCTTTAAGATTGCTTGCAACTTGTCTGAGGAGCCATGATCGACGTTCTAAGTTTTGTATGCGCTGACGTGAACCATTACGTTGGCTTACTGGAGAATTAATACACAAATTAGTCTTATCTCTATACCCACACAAATGCTGACAATTTGCTAAGTAGTAAGGATCACATCAAATTCAAATTCAAAACATTCTTTATTCAAGTAAACTTGTGAACAAGTGCTTTTGAATCGCCAACTCTATGGCTGGTCGGAAAATTGTTCCTACTGAGAAGAGCCAGCAAGAAACTCGGCGGTTGGTCTTTTAATAAAATGTAAATCTTACAACTAGTTACATTTAGTCATTACTGTCTTGTACAGGGTAGAAGCGCAGCTATATCCACACATTCTTATCATGTAAGTAATCCTCAACATAGGCTTTCTGTATCAGCCAAGCCATCGTATGTCTAGTATTAAAGTAACCTAATTCAGTGTTATTTTGATCTTCAAAATTATGACTCACTTTAACACCCATGAGTTTTGTAGGTATTACACAACTCTTTATTGCAATTTGATACAAAATAACTTTTTTGAATAAGAATTGATTTGATTTGATTTGACTAAGCATGCAATATAGAACACGATGTTTTATTCAGAACATATATTACTAATCTTCAGTAACAAAATATAAATTAACTAAAACATGGCTTTAGAAAATCTCAACATTTTCGTATCAGTTTTCACAATTATTTAAAGAATATAAAATCATAAGTTTTAATTCCAAAACCAAACTCATAACTCAATCATAAATAAATTCCAGAACTTTTATTTTCTTAGTTGTTAGATTAACATGTTTAGCGTCATGTCAGCCATCGTTAGCTGACACTAGATTTTCCATTTAGGCTACACCAGCCATTGGTAGCTGACACTAAAGCAAAGGCGCTTAGGCCACATCAGCCATCGGTGGCTGACACTATACTTTCCATTTAGGCAGCATCAACCATCAATGAATGACTGCGTGTGACATGAGAACTATAAAATTTACACTATTTTAAGGAATTACAGATTTTTTTTAATGGGATTTTTCAAAATTTGTCATAGCTTGTAAAAAAGACTGCTAATTTTTTAAGAAAATAAAACAGACTTTGCACATAACATGTTGAGTTCCAAATGTAAACTATCTTCGATTGCGAAAAGAAACATGGCCTTACAGTACCAGCACTTTTAAGTGGTGTGTGCGGTCCGATGAGGACTCCCTTAAAATATCAGTGTGACGCTCAATATGTTAATAACTATAATAAATTACTTGAACAATTATACAAACAGTATTTTGTGCCACATATTATAAATTAGATCTTAACATGATCATAGTAATCCTTGCCTATAAAGGATGTTTTCTCTATAATTTTATTTAGAGCTACTCTTGCCAGTAACACTTGAGACTCGGCTTCAGTTACTTTCTGTTTCAGATCTGTATGGTCTCTCCAGAGTGATAACTGCACTGGCATCTCTGCACCTACACTTCCCTGTAAATATAAAAAAATATATATAAATGTAAAAATGATAATTTCTATAAATTATCATTATCACTCTTATCATAGTATTACTTATTCTATCATAACTTTTGTATTTGTGCTAAATAGCTCCTATCTCTACAGATAGGAGCTATTTAGCACAAGTACAAAAGTTATGATAGAATTATTTTGCTATAATCTGCATCTATCAAGAAAATCTATGTAATGCTAAGTGTAGAACGCAGAAAGTGTTCTCATACCTTATACATACAATATTAGTTACCACACATATCAAAAAACACCTCCACCAACAACATTTGTCCCCATAAGCTTCTTCTTGAGATAAGACTCCACAAAAAAAACAATTCACATAGCAATTTAGTAATAATGATTATAATATGCATTTAAAAAACAATTTTGAGAAGATGAACTTTGCATACATATTGTCACCACTATGTGAATAAACAACTAAAAAAAAGCTTACATATTGATATCAAAATTCAAGTTACGGAGGATAGTCCAGCAATAAAAATCTGATAGATGAATATCTGATGACCTTTTTTTCAATATCAATGATACACATGACAAGCTTAACTTTTCAGGAAAGCTAGACCACATGATTGTTTATTTTTCAATCATGAAGTGATTGAACCTTATTCAACTGACTATACTTACAATAGTAATACTTTAATAATGATAACTGCATTTAACTTTCTAAAAATAAATTGTACTGGCCAATATGATTAGGTAAACAGCAGGTCGTAATTTTTTAAAATGAATAAAAATCTTTATTGACTCAGAAATGGAACATTTAGACACTAAAGTATACAATTTAAATCAAGCTTACAACTTAAAACAAATATGTAGCACTGATATTTAAACCTCGTAGAAAGAAAGGCACTCTTTTCTGCTTGCCTACTGCAGTGCAATTTCAAGGAACTTATTTTATATATGCTTAATAATATATAAATACCACCAATTTTATTAATTGTACTCAGTAGTTTACTGATGTAAATCAATAGGCACTAAAACATACCTCTTTAAGCAGATTCATCTCCTGACATATCTTTATATCATCATAAAATACAGTTAGTCTTTTAAGACGTATTACATCTACCGCCTGAGCATGCTCCAAAAGACTGCGCCATACCATGTAGTACTGAGCTCTGCACATTCTAGTCATAGAAATAAGTTAATTTATACTTCAGTCAACAGTTAAATTAAGATACATTCAACATTGTTTTTGATGATCGAAACGTAGAACACTTAGAAACACTTTCAGTGACGAGGATTTAACAAGCTTTCGGTCCTTTTTATTCCAGTGCCCTTTATTTTTACCTCATTATATATACTGAAAACGGAAATAAGTGAAAAAACAAAGTATACCGAGTCATCTTTTCGAGCGATGGTATTTTTTCGTCAGGATAACCCATTGGCAGCAGCCATTCAATAAATTTTTGCGGTACTTCATCGCTTCTTAACTTTCCAGAGCTCATAATATTCTTAACAAACTTATCTACCTAATATTTTCTCACTTTAATTCAAATGTTTTAAATTATAAATGTTTTATACTATAGCGGAGTTTTCGATTCAAAACTTGACGGTTAAAAACACAGATACATAACAATTTTTTGGAATCTACTTTAATGTTCAAAATTCTAATGAAAAGAAATTTCCTACTAAATATTTATATAATATGTAAATCTTTTGCTTCTGTATTCGTATGCATTATTAATATGTGTTTAAGTATAGAATAGTGCACCACCCACATGGTCACTACAGTTCTCCTTAACCCAAAGGTCGTCTGGAAGAGATCGCTACTAAGCGATAACCCCTCGTATGCACGGGCGTAAAAATTACGTCGCGTTAAAATTCAGCGTACGCCCCGTAAGCACGGGCGTAAAAATTACGTCGCGTTGAAATTCAGCGTAGGCGTAGTGGGTAGTGACCCTGCGTTCATCTCCGCGGGTCGCGGGCACGATTCCCGCCGAGAGCCAACATTTTCTATAAAACTTAAATTTGTTGATTCGTCGAGCCTGGGTGTATTTAAGTATGTATTTAAAATTACATATTAGTATATATACCAGTTTTATTCACCCATAACACAAGTATTAAGTTACTTACTTTGAGGATGTACGACTGTGTGTGTAAGTGTTCTTTATATTTATTTATATTATCATATATTTATTTATATGTTTAATTTTTTTTACCAATAAGGTTATTTTCTTTTTTTCAATTTACAGTTTAACCACTGTTTGTCATTTTTAACTCATGCTGAGTTAGCCTATAAGTGAGATATACGGGTTAGTAATACTAAGATAATTGTGTCTATACATTATATTGTAAACTATATATTGCGTTGACTTTCTATTTAAAAAAATAAATGTAATAATATAAGATAAATAAAATAGAATAAGATCATTTGATAATTTTATGGAAATATTGGTCCCAGGATAACACATTTTAAGTCACTAATATGCGTTCAGCAAAAATAAAATGTACGACGACTGACTTTAGCCCTAAAGTAAGCACAATAATAACGAAATTACTAAATGATCGTGCTTTGCTCTACTGGGACCGATCCATTATTACTGACAGGTATATTGTTGCCAATAAACCTGATATAGTTTTAGTGGATCAGTCAGCGCGTTGGGCAATTATTGTTGATATCACTGTCCCGCGTGGCGATAATCTCATATGAGCAGAAAAAGAAAAATTAACAAAATATTTAGATTTAGTTCATGAGATGACCGCCATGTGGGATATTGATTCAACAATAATTGTTCCAATTGTTGTATCGGTTAATGGTCTTATCGCGAAGAGCCTCGACCAACATCTCAAGAGGCTCACGCTTAGTTGCTGGATCAAACGCAGGATACAGAAGGCAGTGTTGCTTGAGACGGCACGCATAGTGAGGAGGTTCCTCACTCTGTAGCCCTAACCACCGGGAGCTTGGGTCCTCTCTCCGCTCTCCGTGGAAGGCAATTTTTTATATTTTTAAATGTTTTTTTTTGTTGTAGAAAATATTTAAAAATGTAAATCAATTTGTATATAAATAAACGAGTGAAATACGAAATTACAAAGCAATTTTTATTTTTCATAATTTTATTTCAGTATTCTGGAAAATGTTTCGCATATAGATGCGCACGAGAATCCACTTCTATAATAATAACTTCTGGATCGATAAACGACATCGTACTAGGCACTCTCGAGGAAGCTCGCGACGGACTGAAAGAAACGCTCGCGATTTTTTCGCGTTCGTACGAATAGGAATAAGAAGTTTCGTATGTCCTATTCGGGTGACGCCATTTCTACCGCCTTAAAATAGAACACTGCGCTATAAAAATACGTCGCGTTTTAAATGCGCTGTCGTGTGAACAGACATCCATTTGTTTCATTTTTTACGATCGTCCGAACGAGTCGTAAAAATAATTTTGCGTTAAAATTCCACAATAGGCGTTATAAGAAGTTTCGTATGGTATATTCAGCTTAACGCCCTCGCCCTAAGGGCTAAAATGGAACACTGCACGATAAAATACGTCGCGATTTAAATACGCTGTCGTGTGAACAGATACCTGGATACCCATTTGTTTCAATTCGGCGTAATTTTTACGCGCGATAAAATTCATCTCGTGCGTACGAGGGGTAAGACCGCCTTTTGTACGTCACTATTTTTGTTTTTACTGCTGTTTTATTCTCTCCAATTTTTTCTTTGTGGTGTACAATAAAGTGTAAAAATAAAAATAAAACAAATAAATAATGTACTTATAGTTTTTTGTAAAGAGCCTTCATTTGTGTAGGCTTAGATTGGAGCAAATCTATGATGTTTACACCCAGATAAATTATTAATCTATCTGCATTCATAGAGAAAAGTAAGTTCGTATTGTTTATGCATTTTATATTTTGGTGTTTTTTTTTCTTGTTTTACATTGTTAACGTTATAATATCTTCTATTGAAATTAAAAAATGGATATGTTAGGAAACCTAAAAGAATTTATTTCAGTGGTACAGGATGGCTTAACATCGAATAATAATTTACGACAAACTTTGCAAGAAGTGCAAAAAGTAAAAAACATTTTTCGGGACAGGCAAAAAGTTTCAAGTGATAGCAAGGTAAACTATGGTGCTGGAGGAGCATTACTAGAAAAATATCAAGAACAGTGGGTGGAAATACATGGAAATGCAGACCAAAATGCAAAAGCGGCTGAGGAAGTTGATAAATTAATTGTTGAATTACACGAAACAACGAAAAAACGCTTGCAAAGTGCAACGGAGTTTGCGCAAAATCTAGCATATTTACCTAATTTAACAGTTTCCGTGGCGCAATGTTTGGACAGTTTAAAAAACGTACAAGCCCTTTTGTTCGATGTGGAAAATCAATTGGTAGAATTTGAGGACATCATTGAGAGAAGTAATATGGAAAAATGGAAATTGGATCATCATTATCATTTAACATTGTACAAAGAAAAAAAAATGGGTTAGTAATAGGGTTGACTATTTTTAAGTGAATTTGCTTTAAGTACCAGAGCAATTATATAGATAGAGATCTTTCATTCTAAAAGTCCACGCCCCTCCACCAAATTACATTATTTTAATGTGTGAGAGAAAATATTGACTATTTTATGTTTGCAGCAATTTCAAAGTTGTATGAGACAACACGTCCATTCTGTCACACGTTCCTATCATTTGTGCACTGGTTGACCAATCAATCCGGTTACACGGATTACAAGTAACGTTTGCATAAAAATAAAATTAATATTATATAATATTTATAATCAAATTTATGTTGAAAATTCTTTAGAATAAAAAGTAAGTTTTAACTTTTCTCTGGAGTAATAGTAAGCTCTGTATATTGTAAACGGGAAGTTCCGCATTCGAATCCTAGAAAAAACATATTAGTATATTTCTAAAATTTATCCCTGGTCTTGACTAGATAGATACTTCCGACGTACCCTTCTAACAAAGACGTACCACCAAGAGGTTTAGTATCCAGGTACGATGTCGTGAAGAAAGAATGTTAAACAATAATGATAAAAAACTAGCAAAACATTAAACTGTAGGTCAGTTGTGGATATGTATTGTTAAAATTTCCCAATATCTATTGAAAGACTGAAGTGACCAAAAAAAAAAGAATTTTTCTAAGCAAGCTCATACTTTAGGGAAGCTAGCTTAAATTTTTAATATTTCTAAGAAACCAAAGTTGTAATACTATACCTTAATACAGTACTCACTTAAGCTTTATTAAATGAAATTTTGCTTGTGTTTGTTGTTTGCCCTCATTTATTTCTATTGACAAAATCATGGATCTAGAGGATATAGATAATAGATATGAATGATAGCCATACTTGTTCTTGATTAATTTTTAGGAAACTAGCATTGCATGTCATCGAATAAAAAAATTAAACTAAATCTATTTTAGACACAATAGGATCCAGTCATTTAGGGTAGTATTTTATACATGTGATTCATTGTCTCACAAAATCTCACAATATTTTCAGCTGGGTTAGAAGAGGTTCGCAACCAACTATCAAAAGAGAACATCGAAAGGAACAATAAATTAGAAAGGCAACAGCTTGTAGAATTACAGGCAAAAAGAGAAAACAGTGCAGCTGCATTCCAAAGTGACATGGCAAAGTATTTAGCCAGTGGTAATGTACCTGGTAAGATTATATCAGTTTTAAATACTACAAGTGGTCTGGCCACACTTCGCCAAGGCTCAGTCTGGTTTAGACTTCCACTTGAAACTGCCATTGAAATTTAAAAAAATGCTCTAATCACCACCAAAATTTACAGCATCATCTGCTGGGTTAATCTAAAGAGTGTCTGAAAATTTCATTAATATCAGTCAAGCTGTGTCAGAGTCTATAAAGGATATACACTGATTACCCATTCATTTTTATATATGAGAAACATAATATATAAAATTACATAAATATATCTAATATTTATGTAATTTTATATATTATGTTACCAGGTGTGAAAATAGCACTGTATAAAATAAGATATAATCAGCTTTGAATTAAGTTTTTCCATTGTTTCAGCTACCTCAACAGTACCTAAAGTGTCCCTTGAGCAGATACAGTTGGAAGATGATCGCACAGACTTGGAGAAGTTTCTTGAAAGTTGAATGAGAAGTACAAAACATATAGTGGTGATAAACAGAGCTTTTTAGATTGTAAGTTATTGTTATGTTGCGTAAGAAGAAATTAAATAATGTTGGCACTAGTTTGATTTTAATCTTGAGAATTGTAGATCTATAAAGAAAGCCCGCAATAACATGTCTCTATCTGTTATGGTTAACTCAGAATAATTACTTTTATGTTTAAAATTTGAAATTGAGAAAAAAATTGTTACACACTGATTTGTATGCGGGCGAAATCACTGGCACAGCTAGTATTATATAAAGTACTAAAAGTCAAAATGCTATGCTTCAAAGGAAACTGAATCAAACTTCAAATGGAACTTCTGATTCACATACATCATCTCTAATGATTTTTAGTTATCGGTTGAAATTAGTTGATTTCTGTGTTAAGTATTTTAGTTAATGAATTGCTACTTATATAGTCTTCAAATATTATATTAAAATTTGAGTAGCACAGTGGGGTGATACCTCAATGATATGATGTGAATTCTTACTAGGGGGTCACGGGCTCAATTCCTGGACAGGCAACAATGAGCTTTTCTTTTTAAACTCATATGCTTTTTGATATTTACAATTTATCACACACTTTCTGGAGAAATCCTGGGAAATTTGTAATCCACATTGGAGCAGTGTGGTAAGTCTATGCTCCAACCCTTCTCACCAAAACAACAAGAAAAGTTGATGCTCAATAATGGGATATTAACAGACAGACCTTTACATTTATAATATTAGTTTGTGAGTTTTTATACTTAATATGGAATGAAACTAAATATGTCGGATGTAGTTGTTCTAAAAAAACACTTAGATTGTTAAAACACCACTTAAAATGTACGGTAAATGATACCTACAGTTAAACAATTCATTAAAATTTATTGTCTTCCGACTAAACACCTAATGAATTTTATAATCTGTAACGTTATTTAAACTGAAATTATTTTTTAATATAAAGTCAAAAATACAAATATATATATACAAATTGTTTATGACTAGTAAAATAAAGCACATTGCTTCATCGGTACACGGTACGAAAGGCCGGTCATGATATAGTTCGCTACACCTCGCTACACCTCACTGTAGTTCGAATCTCACTACACTCGTCAAACTTCGACTAACTGCAAGTCTAGACTAGTTTGATGACAATCGTATTATGGAGAATTAGTACTAGAGTATGTAAATTCTATGTCTTCCGCATGATTGGTTGCAAATCACCACCACCGTGAGCTGACACTTTGAGTTTTCCAGTCACGCGACTTTTTAAACAAGGTCCAGCGTCTCTTATCGATATACTAGCTTTATCCAACTCCTCGTCGGATGAGAAATGGGATGTACATAAAGTTAGATGCCTTTTTTTTGGTGGCATCACGTGTAAGGTCCAACGCATCGCTCCTTTGGGATTCGATTTGTTGTTCAACTCTCGAGCTTCATAGTCTGTGTCCGATGCAGGTCTCTGAGACTCGATTTTAGCATTTCTTAAATATTTACATTGTCTATGGGTGTGTTCCTTTTTTGCCCCCCTAGGGGGGGCGTGGAAGTTTTTTAAATTTGTAATACTATTTGCACTTCCCTTAGCATTAATATCGGAAAAATTTTGTGAGTATATCACTACACTGTCTACGGATTTATCTTTATGAAATTTTGCTGTTTCCGCTTTTGCTTTCGTCTCACTGTCTGGTGATAATTTTAGAGTTTTCTTTTCTCGCGAGTGTCCGCTACTACAGCTTGTATTGCTATTACTTGTGCTGTATTGATCAACAGCTTCTTCTTCAAGTTCACGAAACTTTGTGTCTATACTTTCGTCTGAGGCTTTATATTGTTCCAAAGCTTCTTTTTCTAGTTCTTCGAATTTGTTATCAACATTAGGTCGAGTTCTAGAAGGCAGTACTATTTTAGGGTTTAATTTTATTAAACCAGGAGCCAACTTTTGTGACAGCCTGAGACATCCGACTGCGTTTAAATTTATAGGGGGTGGTGGGCTCATACTAAGAACAGTGCTGTAAAGACGTTTTTTCCTTACGCCATCGATCACAGTGCTAGTCGATGGTAATTGATTATCAACAACAACTTTGTCCTTTTGTAGGGAAGAACTTTCTATTTTTTGTCGTTGCACATCTAGTTCTTTAACTGGTAATTCATCAGTAGATGTGTTTTCAGGTCCTTCTATTTTTACATCTGCCTTCATATCAGGGACTGTGTGTTCAGATTTTTTATTTGTATTGATATTTTGTATATGCGTGATATTATATCTATTTTCTAGGCGTGGTGATAGATTTTCACGTGGCCACCAGATACCATATCGTCTTTCGGGAAATCTAATGGGTCGTGGACCAGTGGGTGCGTACCTACTGATATTTGTTCCACGATATAGTGAGCATCGACATGCATTTGCTCTCATTACAGCTTGCACACTCGCTGATAGTCGTCCCATCGCTCGTTGATAATCTGATAACTGCGTACGAGCAATATCGAATTGAATCTGAAAAGAAAAAGATTAAAAATTTACATATCAAAAATCTGTAACCTACCTGCAGTAACGGGACATATATAACCTTAATATTATTTAAAGGTGAGAACTACTAGTGTTCTCCTTAATCCTAGTCCTCTCAACTGTCTTGCCTGATCGAGTACACAAAACTATATCAAAAAATTTATTAAGAATGTACAGGAAGCCTCCAAGTCACTAGTGACTGAATCTTCAGTTGTAGCATAAAAAAAATACAGAAAATTTCACGACACGAATCAAGTTTTCTAAGCTATAGAGAACCCAACTTCTTAATCATTATTAATTTTATAAACGTCAAAATCGGTCTGTCTTTTTACTTCATTGCTAATGTGCTGGAATATTATGTAATGAAATTGAAAACAATTGAAGCTTTTATATCAGGCTAATATGTAGGATAGAAAAAAACTATATATAAAGACGACGCGAATGAAATTGTGGGTACCGCTAGTATTTAATAAAAAAAAAATTAACTACCTTACAAGCTGTATCACAAAAGAGTTGAGTTGGGGCTTCTAAGCAATACGCAGGTGGCGGAGGTGTTAACGTCAACCTTCGAGGTTGCCGACGTCTTGCCCTCATTTTCCTGGAAGCGGGCTGCGGTGACGGAGCCCTAGGCGGTCGTCTCTGGGACGTATGGTTCCACAGTGATCGGGTGCTTCGTATTCGAGCTTCTAAAGTCGCTTCTTCCACGCCTCGCGCTCCAATCGGTCCACAGCGCTCGCTAGCTGCCGATTGGTGCCCGTTAATAGGCATATTGTATGTTGAGTTAAAAACCATGATTACCGAATTGAGAGAGGGTGTCATCTTTAACCCAATGATTCGTAAGTACAAATCCCAGTCAGATACCTAACATGATTCTCTAGAACTAATGAAATTCTATTTATATTTATATTTCATCAGTAAAGCATCGCCATGGAACCTGCGTACATGAATCCTGGGTATCTATGTAAATAGAGTATTTCTCAATTCCTCTTTAATAGGAGAGAAGAGATATAGCCTAGCAATGAGATAGAGTAACACCATCAATTGAGGCGACGGGATATAACAGCCATGACGACACTTTAAATAGACTATTCTGTTTTGCAACCGGCTATATAGAATAGCAGTAGTGTCATATGACGTCTGGAAGTAAATAATAAGCAAGTTGGCTTTTTTGCACTACATATTGGTGCGAACTAATAGATTATTATCTATGTGATATCACATAAGTCTCAACTAAAAAAATCTTATTCTAAAGCCGCAACCTATGCACAAGTTGATCTATGACTACGATTGCTCCGCTTGTAGAGTACGACCGAAGAATTTTCTTTTTGTAATAAGTTGTATAATGGTAATTCTATCGATCTAGTCAAAAGCTTGGTCAGTTATTTTGGTACTGCCGTTGATTTACGGGCATACAATATAGACACGATTTTCAAAAGCGCAGAGAAATCTTGAATCACAGCTATATTCACAATCCTATCGGTAAACATTCAAAAATTAAGCACGAAGCTTAAAAGTGGTGTAATTTCAATATATTTCATGTTGAATCATTTAAGACATGTAGTTGTGGCATGTACACCACCGCCTGTGATCTTAGTTCATAATAAAATCAAAATACTAAGTTCCATATATATCCAAAGACGCACAAATCGTCATCGGGAAGAATCCTGTATTGTTTTCGACGACGTAGTGCCATACTGTGATCGGTTGAGTCGTCGACTAGTTTACGAAACCAGTATTCAACCTGTAAGAATCAATAACCATATATCAGAATCAATTAAATTAATCAAATTACGCTATCTTTAATGATATATGACCGAAGTATTAAATTGAATGGTCTCATGAAGAATTCCTTTAACTTTTCCTTGCCCCATGGTCATTTTTAATACCAGTGGATCATGTCTATGAATTGACAAGTGTGGTGCCTAAAAAGTGAAAATCGTACAAAGATTAAAGTAAAAATGTCTATACGATAAATATCTACAGTCTATATGAACGAATGTTAAGAAAATGAAGAATCTAGAAACATATTTCAATGTTGTAAAACAAAACCCTCCATAATATATTTAATAAAAATTGATGTCCTAAATTCGTTAAGTTAGTGCTCTAAAATACTAGTAGCATTTATGAATATGCTCTCCGGGTTAAGGCTGGCAACACTAAGGGATCTCACCCATAAAGTGTCTGACTGCATTACTACTTAGGAGCTTCAATAGAAACCTTACATGATCAATAAATGCTCCTTACATTTCTCGCCTTAGATAATGGCAGAATGGCAATAACTTAATGATTTCTTAAATTAAAACAAGAGATAAAGGTTTCTCTTTTATTTATGGTTCAGAATTACCTCAGGTAACATCCAACATTCTGTGAGATCTGTATTATCACAGCCATGGCCGTTATAACCACGCACGTTTGTCCTTTCATTTGTACGAGTGTAAACGTTTTCTCTGAAATTTTAAACGTAACGGTTATAGCAATAATAAATTGCGACTTCTTATTTAAGCCACTGTTGTTACAACGACAAATATTTACCTGTTATCTTCATAGTAAAAATTACCATAAAATTGTGCTAATCTAGATTCTGGTATTACATCTTTTACACTCCTCCGATTACAAATGTCGATTTCTTGATTATGTACATGTTTATCTAAAAGTGTTTAATTCTGTAATTAGTGTAACGTTAATTATAACAGTACATGTTATATTGGGAGGGAGTAATACTCTGGAAAACTTGAAACCATTACACTAAACGGTGCTAATACTAAACTGTATTTCGTTTATACACGAACGTATTATTCATTTACGAACGAACAATACAATTTATTACCTGTGACTTCGCAATGATTTGGTATACACTGAGAAGATTCTATAGAAGAATCCTGTAGGACTTGAGAAACACGGCAATGCTGTGCCCATAGGCGCTGTAATTTATTTATTCAATACAAAACAAAAAAGATTATCTTTATGTTATGTTATCGTTTTTATCTATGGTAAATAAAGTGAGTTTCTAACTACATGGAACATTTCTGTTAGAGATTTCATAGGAAGGTAATTTCACAAAGACATCTGAACAGAAGCAAAATTATAACAGTGCACAATTGTCGAAATTTTTACAGCTTAACCGTTTAATTTACGTTAGTAGTAATAAACTATTTCAATTTTCATTTTATATAATAGTAAAATACGGTTACGCCGTCATAACCTCTTTTTTAACCGACGGACGTCCTATTTAGTACCTAGGCCTATGCCCAAGAGAGTCCCAGTCCACAACTAGCTTCCGACATTTGAATCCAGCGGTTCTGGGGTTTCCTTTTTAAGGTCGTCCGTACTCAGGTATGAATTTACTGTATCTTTAATCACAGAGTCACCATACGGTAAATTTATCATTTTTTAAATTAGGAATAGATCAATCAATAAATCATATATAGTGTATAGAAGAAGTAGAAAGACCTGAAAAAAGAATAATAATAATAAATAAAAATAATATACATTTAGACATCAATTGAATTTTTAAATTATATTATTATATAATATAGATATTGCTCTGTGTATGGTAAGAATTGATGTTCCTCTTATCATGCACGACGAATTTTGGGATTAAAGGAGACGAAATACTCATTTGACACGGCATTATATACCTGATTAGCTACAATGAATTCATCAGGTGGTTCCGAGGCCCAAGTGAGATCCGCACAAAGGGCTATATGTGCCCAAGCAGACGAGAAACGATCCACTTCGAAGCTCATTCAATGTGACATCTCACGCATATACAATTAATTATCTTTATTATAAGAAACGAACGAATATAATAGTCACTAAATTTAAAGAGAAAAACTAAGGGTAAATATGTAAATAAAAATGACGACAATTTGAAAGACATTGGTAGTTAAATCTACAATAACAAAATTTTTCTCTTTTTTGATAGGTAAGTGATATACATTTTTTTCTTTTTATTTCAAAATTGCTTTTCGAATTATTGTCATCGGGTTGGCTTGGTTGGACGTCTATAGTGTCATTCGTACAATATATATGTCATTTTTTTATAACTGTCAATTTTGTCTTTAAGTAGTGGTGACAAAAATATAATATAGAAACTAATAAAGTCACTACATACAAGATTTGTGTGAAATATTGGGTATAAATCACTGTTATATTAAGAAGTTCCTGCCCAACATAGAAATTCCAATATCTATAATATAAAATATTATATTCGAGTAACTGGCAATCTTCTTGACACATTTTTGTTGCTTGCCTCCCTGGCAGCCGGCGCGCTCGGCCCTATGACCTATCGTGGTCGTCACGTCATTCAGTCAGATTTGCGCAGGTGGCGCTTTTGGTCGTGTGTACAGATACAGTTCTTTAGTCAACTGTACATAAATGAACACTGACAGTTCCAATTTTATTTTTATTTAAATTAAATTAAATATAAAATATTGACATAAAAACTGTAAAACTAACTTAAGCTTTTCGTTGCGAAAAAGTTAATTAAGATATTGATAGAAAACGACTGCGTTGCGTTCAATGTTTAAGTGTTTTGATGAATAAAAAATCGATTTATACCGACCTATTCTCCTTAACTTGATTTTTCTATTGAATATGTGTTTTTTTGTTTAATAATTTTGCCGATAAGTGAGGGCATTCTAACTGTTGGTGCGTCTGGAACAGGTTTTTGAAACGGTAGAGTTTTTTCGTGGTGTTTTTATTGTTTATGTACGTCTATACGAATCTATAGTTCGCGATTAGTCAAAGTGAGTGAACCTCGTACCTAGTGATGCTGTGATATCTTTGTAGTAATAGCTTGGCGTAATTCCATATCTGCATGGTAAGTGGTTTAAATCTAAACTCTAGTTATGCACAGTTGTTATGCAAGTACGTGCATAACGGTCTTGCTTTGATTATACTGTCTCCAATGAATGAATTGCTCTAATTGATGCAAAAAATAAAGTTGTAAATGTTTCTTTATATTTAAGTAATAACGTAAGCTTCATCTTTCTTTAAGAAAGTATACAGAGATCCTTTTAAGGTATCTTCAAATAAAAGAATAGCGGAATAATTTTGCAAATTTGTCAACATATGTATATTTTAAAGCCTTCAATTTAATGAAGTAAGGATGTTACTTAAATCAGTGTGCATTTATGGATCGCTTTTCGGCAACTTTTTATTGATACCTATAAAATACGTTTGATTAAAATACACTTTTGTAACCTAACATAACGTAACACGTTTTTCTATGGTTCTTTTATGGTACATAAATTAATCGCTATTTTACATGACGCTTTTTCTATAGCTTGACTTTTCCTTTAACCAAACAATAAAACTGCGTGAACGAAAAGTTTATTTGTAATAAGTTAAAAATCACGTGGGAGAAAATGATTTCATTTTTATGTATATCGAAATTTTGAAATTTCTAATCATTTATTATCTCACATGTTAATCTCGTTAGCGTATTTATTCGTAGATAAATAAATCATTATTTGTGTCATTAGGGCATTTATTAACTACTGCTTATGTATTTGTAGGAACTCTATTAATTAACGTTATTAACTAATTGTTAATTTGTTTAGGTTGCTCTCAAACATGGTGGTGAAAGAATTGGGAAAAACGCATGGCAATTATTTTTCTTCTACGAAAACTTTATTTCTATTATAAAACTGATTTGCTTAAACTGTATTTAAATTGCTATTTTGTCATTTTGCACTTGCATAATACTCTGCAGCTCTCTAATGTAATATAATGTTCAAAATAAACAATCATACAACACAATGCAGAGTTAATTATGAGATTTGCATCTTTTGTTTTTATCACCCAAATAATTATTAACTTTTAGTTTCACTTATAAAAATCATTTACGTAATACAAAAGTAATAATAAAATTATTTTACTGTAGTCCGCGATAAAGTAAATAGGAAATAAATACTAAATGTATAGTTAACTATCCGTTTTTACATACCCGATGATACATGCATGATTTGTAAAAAAACATGCAAAAACCTCCACCACCGCCAAAACAATACACAAGAACTACACACGTTCACTATCAGAAACTCGACAATCGTTTCACCCCGCAACCGAAGCATCATCAGGATATAGACTCAACGACAAAATCGCAAAGATTTGCTTTTTGTTTTTTTTTTATTTCTTACGAATCCTGTATGCATCGGGAATCAAAAAACGGATAGTCCACTATCCATTTAGCATTATATATATAGCAAAATAAATTTATTATTACTTTTGTACTATAGATCTCCGCAAAGTAACGCCTAATTCTATAAATCATTTACGTAATGTTAAAAGACGTCCTTTTTTCACACAACGGAAATTTTAGGTTTCGTTTCTGATAACATGGAAGATTTATAATTTAAAAAGTTCTTAACTAAACTGCTTGCTTCTATCTCATAGTATCAGTACAAGCATAACACGAGACTCAACTTAGAAGCTATCCAATAGGATTTATTAAATTCCATTAGGTTTACAAAATCCACCTTTATGAATGTTTCGTACTTTCCTTTAGTTATCAGTAGGCCTACCATGATTTATTAATAACGATTCAATTCAAAGTCAGTACCTAAACCGAACCGCTTTCTTTTCGTACCATGAAGTGTGAATTGCATTTGGGTCGTAATGTTTGAAAAGGACAGCGTTATATGAACTATATATAACTCTGTCTCTTTTACTCTCATGTTTTTAGGACGCATTCCAAACGCTCATTCGGCAACGACTTAAAGTGTGCGACTTTAAGTCGTCATGGTATGAAAAAGCAAACAATTGAAGACGTAAACTAAAGTTTACGTTTTCAATTAAGTCGTAATAAGAGTTCATGGTAGGCCTGCTGGTCAGCGAAAAAATTGACTACGTCGTTTATTTGGCCATTGCCCCGCTTGGGTACACGTAGATTATCTATCATAAGGGACGATACTCTAACGAGTTAGTCTTGAAGACACTCATGAGATCGATGCCTCGTAGATTAGCATATGTAGTGCATTAAAACGCAATTTCATATGCTTGACTAGAACTAAAAGTTAGAACATTTATTCCACAGATGCCACCTTCACAGAAAAACACTTCGAATTTAAAAATGATGATTGTAGGCGTGACTAAATTATATGACTTATGAAAAGCATATGACTTGTAATTTATTGTAATTTGACTATGTTAACTAATTGAGAATATTTAGCCAAATGCTGATTTTATATATAACTGTTTAATGTTTTTTTTTATCATTATTTATGAATTATTCTTTTGTTTAATTTTAAAATAAGCGCCTTTTTATTTGAAAAAAAAACCTTTAGTTCAACTTCGCGCTTAAATAATTATATACTTAAAAAAATTGTCAGGGATCAGGGAATGGCTTTAAATTTAATGCATTATCTCTCACCATAGACAAGCCAATGGATAAAGATACATTTCATTAAAAAAATATATATAGAACAGTATAAACAAAAAACTAATTGCTAATTACAAGTTATTACATACCGTATAAGCCATTCCGTTCACTTTCTTCTTAAACGCACACTTTCTGTTGAATGATATTAAACTAACGCGTAATAGACTTGTTTATTACTCATATCTGAAAGTATTTAATGTTAGACAGGACATTATGCAAGTGCGATTGACAATTTTGATTTATTTTCTATCTGACGCTTTAATTGCTTCCGCCAAATGGTATCTATAGAACTAAAGTGATCCTTTATAGTATTTTTTTAGGAATAGAGATCCCATTGTTCTATTGTCATCTTGGTCAAATACAAGTCTTTCCAAATGTAGATATTCCTAAATATTTATTGTACTGAAAACGTGAAGTCAGTTATTCTATACAAGCACAATTCGTGCATGAGGAAATAAACTTTCCGAACGGTGGTAAATAAAAGCAAAATATTACGATTACTTAATAAGAGCATAGAGTTATTATACATAGAGTAGGGGAGCAATAGGCAATTTCGGGGACGCCTGTCGGTGCAGGGCGGGTGGTTATTTCCAATTCTGGACTATTCCATACATAGATGATACACTATAATATGAGACCCATAATACGCAACCCTTACTTATCTTTGTCTAATAAAAATAAAAATAAAAACAGATTGGTAGCTTTATTTGAGTTCTCTTTTCCTTTTCGACAGACACATTTTAGGCGCCCCCTACTATAGTCTTATAGACTAGTCTTTATGGCCTGCAATAGTCAATAAAAATGTTTTTTTTTTCGGCATCACTTTAGTTCTAATGCTGCTTGAGCTAATATAGATACGATTTTTTTTTTGATAATGGCATTTTTTTCAATCTCGACATACTAACCTTAAATTGCTCGTATAATTCGTGTTGACCTAACACCAAAACCTGCTGCTAACACAATACCTGCGTAACTTGCTTTGCTATGGTTTCATTATGAACCTGTTTTATATATATAATATAATCGTTTGTTTTTATATTATAATAAAAATTTGAACTCGTCATAAGCAACAATGGCTTTTAGCTATACTGCAAGGAAAAAACTGCATAAATTGTCTCACTTCGTATATTAGCTTGCAGAGATCTCTGTCAAAAGGATAAGTTGACCTTTGTACACTTTTTTTTTGTTAATACTGTTTTTATAACTTTTTTCTTGGTATATAAATAATATTTTAATAAAAAAACAAATGTGATTTTTATCAATCCAATATCTTTTCGTCTATTATGAATGCAAAAGTTATAATATATTTCACTTTATTCATGTCACAGTTTGTCTTTTGATTTTGTTACATAATCACGGAAAAACATATCACAATCAGTAAAAAAACATTGACCAAACATCATTCTCCTGCCCATATCCCACTGTTGTAAGTGGGGTCGGCTGATGATTCGGCTACGTATTTAACGACCGGCCTGAGGCCATATATGTCTAATTCTGCGTGAATTTAAATGTTAACTACTTTATTGCCGATTCTTTGTAGGTTTCGCCGACCCTCATACCCATGACCTTAGCCCAGTTATAAAAATAGGTTATCGCGTGCAAGATAATATCTTCGGGTTTGTTTAGAGAACAAAGACTAATACACAGTGTTAGTTCTATATTGATCTCTACCCACATGTCCATGCGGGAGAGATTTGTGTTTCATAGTAAAATATCAGTTTTTCTTACGTATGTTAGACATATTGAATAAGAGCCGGTCCAATTTCGTTCCCCTTTCATACTTAACTGATTTCAGCCATCCGAGTTCTTTACACAGAACCTTGGCCCCGTTTTATTAAATAAGTTTTCTTGCGCGAAATAAAAGAATCTTCAAGACAGTTTAAAATAATAAAGTAATATTGAATCAGTTTTATCGTATCTTAGTTGTTTGAGGTTTTCTGCAAGCTTTTATGACGTTTACATTCGCAGACAAATATTCTCGACAAATTGCAACATCACTGTAACCCTTTGATCAGATGTATTGAAAAAGATATATATATTTGGATATATTTTGTAAAGCCGTGTGTTAAGTAAAAATAGTTTTTAAATTTTATATACCCTTTTAATTTTTATACTATTTCTATACACAAAGTTATGTATGATAACTTACTCGTATATCCCTATGTTATATAGATAGATATAACATAGTGATCGAAACCTATATACATACGTGGATATAGCTACTGACCCGACCCTGTACAAGATAGTAATAACTAAATGTAACCATTTAAAATAATTATTGTGAAAAGAGCAACCGTCTAGTTTCTTGCTGGCTGGCTCTTCTCGGTAGGAACAGTTTTCTGAACCAGCAGTACAGTCGACGATTCAAAGCACTTGTTTACAAGTTTACTTGAAAAATAATATTTTGAATTTGAATATGAATTAAATAATAATGAAATAGCATATATGATTAGTATCTTTATATATTTTTATAGTATATTTTTTTGGTTTAATTGTTTCTTAACTACAGTTCAGATAAATAAAAGCTTTCCGGTTTCGTTTCTTAACACAATAAAAATCCTCGATTTGTAGTGACCTAGTTTGTGAGGATGCGAGACATTTTTGTCACGACCTTGGCCGATTTTCGCTAGCCAACACCCTTGTGCGGGAAATTGGGAATGCGAGGGTTGAAATTTTTCGAAACTGCAAACCGGAATAAGGATGTCGGGTCGAATAATCTAGATTCTAGATTGAGAATTGAATGAACACTTTGTCCTCTTTCTTGAATTATTTGAAATTCATTTTAACAATTTAACCTAACCACGCTGTTTCGCACTGTTCGAAAATTAGTATACAAAAAGTCAGGTTTAAAAAGATGGTTTAAATTTTTTTGTTTTATTCTCCCTGAGTCAAACATAGACTGAGAACTTATATCTTTGATTGAGCCAGCTGAAATGAAAATGGTATCACCCACACACTTGTGATATTATAGCCTATTGAGTGAAATAATACTAAATTGAAATGATGATACAGCGGGCGGGAAAGACTTACTTTAACGATATCCTCGCTTTATTTATTTATTTATTACGTAATCAAAAGCGTTACAGATAATACTTATTTAAAAATTTTAAGACTATACAATAAGGCCATAACAAGATTACAAAATTTATAAACAGATTATTTACATTAACAGGGTAAGGATAATATAGATATGTTAAGTAACAGAACAAAGATGATATAAAAGATAAAACTAGACATAAAAATTGGAAATAAAATAAAAATAGTGTGTGTGTGTGTGTGTGTGTGTGTGTGCGCGCGCGTGTGTGTGTGACAGCTGTGTGCTTTTAGCTGTGTTTTTAGTGTGTCTATGCTGTTCGTTTGTGAAACACAAAAAAAGCTTCTTGCACGTCGCCAACAAATAATTATGTATATAGATTTAAAACGTAATATTGCGGAGTTCTGCCATGACAGAATCAAAAAAAGAATTTTAAAATGCTGCACTGGATTATTCTGTTAGTCTTTATTTTAAACAATAAAATATCTGGAGATAAATATCGATTTGGAGATTGTTGTGAGATTCTTTAATTGTATGGTAATAGACAACCGACCTTTTACGTTTATCTTGTTCTGACCATATCTGTTATCTGTTATCTGTTATGATCATAGTACGTACAGTAACCGGCGATAAATAATGCACATCAAGAACTTAGAAGAAACGCACGGCCAATCGACTGGCCCGTTGGCGCAGTGGGTAGTGACCCTACCTTCAGCTCCGCGGGTCGTGGGTTCGATTCCCACCGAGGGCCAACATTTTCTATAAACAATTTGTTGGTTCTTCGAGCCTGGGTGTGTATTTGTATTTAAGTATGTATTTAAAATTATATATGTATATATCTACCAGTTGTCTGTCACCCATAACACAAGTATTAAGTTACTTACTTTGGAGATAGACGACCGAGTGTGTAAGTGTTCCATATATTTATTTATTTATTTATTTATATTTAATTAGGTTTCGTAAGGCGCTGTCACTTTCACACAGGGGTTCGTCAGTCTGTGCGACAGAGATAATGCTCTATGAAGCAGAATCTAGCCGATTTCTCTCTGAGCCTCGGTGTGTATTATTTATTGCCGCGTAATATACATGACGTATGGCCATAGTAGTACATTTTTAATAAGTTTGCCTACTAACTATTTATTTCATATGCTTTATTCTTCGTCAATTTGTCTTTAAACTGAGTTGTGTAACGACAAAATCGATTTTTTGAAGTATATTTATAGGTTATAGTCTGATGTTGTAGCTACTGCAACTTTTATGAAATCATAGTATTGAAACCGTAAGTATCATAATAATACGTCTAACCTTATAAAAAAGGTAACTCGATTTTATATAATATCAAGCATTATTACTAAATTGTAAATAAAGAAAAACATATTAACTCATTTAATATCTGTGTCGATTGTGATAAATATTGAAAAGAAATACAGTACGAAATTAGCAGGTTGCGTGAGTTTATTGAAATGCCACATGTTAGTAAAGTGTCGTAATCTGGCGCGTGGACGCAACGATTGCGAATATCAAACAGTGCCGTTAGATGACAACGACAAGTCGACGACACCGCGACGACCTCGATTCTATCGTCGCGTTATTTGTATATACTTAGTCTCGCTATAAATATTGTTACAAAGCAAATAACTTTTATTATTGCAAATAACAATTATTACTATTACAGCATGATAATTTAATACATTAAAAATATGTAAAGTTTTAAACGTTAAGTTACTATGCCCACTGCTGGGCTAAGACCTCCTCTCTCCGTTTTAGGAGAGAAGGATTGGAGCTAAGACCTACCACGCTGCTCCAATGCGGGTTGGTAGGTTATACATATGTATAATTCTAGGGATATCCCTAGAATTCTCTAGAGATTATGCAGGTTTCCTCACGATGTTTTCCTTCACCGACAAACGTGTGATAAATTGCAATTCTCAGTTAGACACATAAGTTTAATAGAAAAACTCATTGGTGCCTGCCCGGGGTTTCAATCTATGTCGTCTCTAGAGAGTCGCACGGTCTCACCGCTAGGCTATCACAACTTACTTTAAACGTTAAGGCCAGTTATCAATAGCAGCGCGCACTCTTTAGCAAAATTCTTCACTAGTGTTTTCGGGACTCGTTAATTATCATGACGTTTAGTGCAAGCCTTAATTTCTAAAACTGACTATAAATAATCCATAATCCAGTCGATTAAGATCAGAACTACATGACAGCCAATATTTAGCTAAGATGAAGGCCAGACTAAGTATAACATCTTAACAGAGTCATAGCTCAATCTTCACAGATTGAGCTATGACTCTTTTAATAAGATGTAACAATTTTGCTAGTTCTTTTTTGTTGTGTTAATTATTGTCAGAAAAAGGTTCTTACGAAAATAAAAATTGTAAGTTTAGCGGAACATTAGAAAATTATGTAATACTGAAATGTAGTGCTTTTTAGCATTAAATTTATTTTCTATTTGCTTTATCGTGGATTATAGCAAAATAATATCATTATTGCCTTTGTATTATAGATCTTCGCACAGTAATGCCTTATTCTATTAATTATTATATTAAAAGGCTAATTCAGAAAGCCTATTATACTATTGAAGATTACCTAGACGAATGCGTGGATATAGCTTCTCTTCAACCCTGTACAAGAAATCAATAACTATATGATAAGAATTATTGTTTGAAAAGAGCAAACGCCGAGTTTCTTGCTGGTTCTTCTCGGTACCTCGGGAACAGCTTTCCGAACCAACAGTAGATGATGACGATTCAAAGCACTTGTTTACAAGTTTACTTGAATAAAGAATATTTTGAATTTGAATTTGAATTGAAAATGTCTTCTTTTATCTTCATCCGATTGCGAATATTTGAAATATATCCGTTTCTTATGTTAAGATTATATACCGGTAATTAATTTTTTGATGGATACTAAAATTCACTAGTCTTGTTTTTATGTCTCTTATGAAATTAGACTCATACACAATTAATAATCTGATAAATGTTAATATTTAATTACAGTAAATTATACTTATTATATATTAATATTTATTTCAATATCGCAGTCCATGCGCAAGGTGCAGGTAGAAGTTGGTAATGCAAAATTGGTCAATAGCAATCTATTGTAGATTCCGTCAAAGATTGTTGGATCGTGAACTCGTTTGTTGGACTAATTTTCGTTAATATTAAGCTTCGCACACACGATGTTCTCTTCTAAGTAGGAGAGAACATCTTAAACATCAAAAACTTAGTTACTGCAGTTAAGATATGCTACTATCACTCAAATAATCTTAAATTGTATAGTAAGCTTTATGTAGCAGCATAGTTTTAAGATAATTTCTAAACTTATGTAAAGGTATTAGAGACCTTCTTGTACGGAACTAATAGTAAAAAAGTATAGCAACATTGTTCTGGTGTAGCATGACTGTACCAATTTGAAAGGAATAATGTAAAGTTTAGACCCGTCAATATACTCTATATTTATCTATAGCTCAAAAATTCCCTGTTGGCCAATGTAGCCAGCTCTAAAAAGTAATACCAACTTTACTATGCAAGTTTGGAATTATTGTATATCAGTTCATACCGTCTGTACACGGTACGCCGTGTGGTATCCGGCAGAATATAATAGACCACCCTCCTTTCTTACCGAGGTGTCGTAAGAGGCGACTAAGGTATCAATCAAATCAAATCAAATCAAAATAATCTTTATTCAAATAAACCATTTCAGGCACTTTTGAATCGTCAAGCATCAATATGATTAATGAAGCTACAACTGGTTCGGAATGTTGCTCTTACCGAGAAGAACCAGCAAGAAACTCGGCGGTCAATCTTTTATGTATTGTATGTGCTAATTCTTGTATGTGCCGTGTGGTATCCGGATGCATAGAATAGACCACCCTCATTTCTTACCGAGGTGTCGTAAAAGGCTACCAAGGTAAGGTTGACGTCAGGCAGGCTGCCGGTCGTAAAATACGTAGCCAAATCATGTGACAACATGTTTGTAAAGTGTTGTGCCGACCCCACTTAGAGTGGGATAAGGGCAGGAGAATGATGATGACCGTCTGTTTGTAACTAAGTAGTAAAGCAAATAGCCGTGTTTTTTCAGAATTCACATTTGAAAGTTTGCAATGTCTGTGCATTTGTCGTTTGTCTTTGTCGTTTGATTAGAAATTTCCTATTTTCAAGAGCTCATTAAAACAAACCACAAATTTATCTGAATAGCGTCAAAGGGCTATCTATCATTCAGCTATAAAGTGAGTCTGCATCAGCAATAAAATTGAGCACTATTTTAAATTCGATCTCAATGTAGGATTAATATGGTTTCAAAACTTTGATAAGCCCTGTATTAAACGCAATGAATTTCTTCTCTAATCTACTGAGATTTATAAAATATTTTTTTTTAATTTGGATTTTCTTAAGTGACATAAGGGAAAAATATATGAAATACAAATTATGTCAATTCCAAATTACCTTTGTAAAAACATTGTACCAGATTAAGTAGTGATGTCATAGCGAAAAAAAATCATCCCAAAATGATGTCTTTGTTCTTTGATCTACGTTAGGTCTAGCTATTTTTTCGTTTAAAGTTCCAATAAGCTCCATCTCGCTTTCCTCAAGGTGAAACGAAACCTTTGAGTGTTGTTGCAAAAGTTAAGAACTTTTTAATTTTATTTTCTAATTCGAAATCGAATTACATAATAGTCTTTGGGTTGGCTTGAAAGTAGATGTAATAGTTGGCATTGTTTTGCGTACCTCAGTCATAGATTTATTATACATAGATTAGAGGAACCATAGGCTAGCCTGTGAATGAGAATGTCCAATATAATAATAGAGGGAAGATGAGAGCCCCTTCCTTTTCTTTTTCACATGCAAAAGAGACAGTTTCATTTGCCTAGTAGTCTCATTTGCTTTCCATTTTTTTATAGGCACATTTTAGGGTAGTTTCCCCTTCTCTAGTATAATAACTATATGAACTCAGTGCTCTTTTTATTTTATTTTGCATAGTTAAATAGTGTATCCACAGACTATATAACTTTTGGCGTTCCTACTCTAAGACCGTCGGGTTATTAACTCCCTGCGTTGTTTATTTAGGTATCCTCGTAAATCAAGTGCGAGATATTTTTATCCTATTTGCTCCTTCAGTGTTTATTTTGTCTTAAGTTGATTTTAGAGGAAATAACGCAGGACGAAGGCGCCCATTATATTTTATATAATTTTATCTGTATTCTGTTTTAACATTAGCTGTTACTTTATTAATATTTACATTAAACAAAGAACTCCATGATATATTGATTCAAAATATGTACTTCTTCAATACATTCATAGGTTTATTTGGGAAATACAGGTATCCTTTTTTACAATAGATGCTGTAAAAGGTAATACAATTACTTTATTATAAACTTAAGTGTATAAGTGTATAAAGTGACTATGTTAAAAAACCAAAAAAATACCATTTCAGACCACATTATTCATGACCTTAACTTTTAAAGTTAAGAATATGTGCCCCCTACCTAAGCTTCGCGGGTTTTAACCAGAAATGATAGTGCAAAATGCATGGACAAGAGCTTAGGAAACCTATTAGCATTAGAAGAAACTAACCTGGATCTCAGAAAGTTTCCGGAAATTTCAGAAATTCACAATGAGCGGTTAAAATGATTAGATTAAGAATAATTATTTCATCATACTGTGGAATGCCAATGTGGAGTGTCAAATATACTTGTAGGAAATGGTTGATTAAAACTTCTGAAAATGGGGATCTTGACTGTACTAGCTCAGGGGCTGACCCCAGAAAATGATCAAATTCTTGTCTATCGCATTGATTGCAGTCAATAAATAGCAGGTTTGGTGGATCGACGTGCCACTAGACTCATTGGCGATGAAACCCTGACAAATGCTAAATTGCAGAGTTTGCAACATCAGTGCATCGGTGCTGTCTATCAGTTTTCTACAATACTACATCCTGATCTATTCGTCTATTATATATTTTCGTTTTCATTTTTAAGAGACAGTGGAACCAAGGAAACGTCGATGTCTCTAAATGAGGCTGGATCCGCGTTAAATCATAATGTTAAAATAATCATAAGTATTGTAAATGGAAGTAAAAAAGTCCTCATGTGCATTCGAGACGTAGTCCGCATGATTCTATTAGAGGGATTTTTCTGAGAAAATCTAGACTATATTTCTGAAAGTGGTATTTAAATTATGAATAGCTCATACTAGTAATAGAGTCGACTTACATTATACGTAGGTTTTATGCAAGTCTTATAAAGTGTCACTAGTTTTCAGTGTAGGGGGGGGGGGTAGACTCGCTATGAAATTACGCTCGCCTATGAAACAATAAAAAAGGCTTATTACCAGATAAAAAAGTTAACACCAACAATCTAGGTTACCTGATACTATAAATGTTACAAAGTTGAGCTTCAGTTATTTAAGCAAACGCTGTCATAATAACCTGTTAATTGATTTTTACAAACCGGTTTGGATCGGCTTTATCCATTCATGCGATCAACTGTATTGATCTTGTACCGTACGAGATATTAACGCTACTGCATGTAGATAATATGTTGTATTACAATGATTACATTTAAATAATTTATAGAAGTACTTTGCGGAATTCAATAATGCAAGAAAAGTTTGTTAAGAACATCTATGTAATGCTAACTTGACGCGTTTGAGATGTGGTGCTGGAGAAGGATGCTTCGCATACCATGGACCGCCAAGAGGATCAATAAGTCTATACTGGCTCAATTAAAAGTTAAGGTTCGCCTCTCAACAGAGTGCTACTAACGAGGAAAACGACCCGCGGTCGATCACCTAGCCGCTGGTGTGACGCAAGTGACCGCACTTCAGTAAGTGATGTCATGATGTTACGGAGAGACCAGTGTCTCTCCGTAACATCCGCCCTAAGAGGAAGATTGTAAGAACTATGAAGGACTTTCATTTAGGACACGACCTTTACTAATGAAGAATCCGTACAGAAGAAGAAGCTAACTTGCTAAGGTTTAGGAAGCAATCTTATTGTCATACCTTATACAGGCAGGATAATACCTTATACCGCACGTATCAAATGACACCACCACCAACAGCACACTACACGCATTGACTAAGACATTCTTAACGATCATTTCGAACCGGAGCATCGTCAGGAGATAATCTTCACGACAAAATCGCAAAGCGGATTAAATTTAGCTCCTAAATTACATTTAATTACTTTGAGAACAATAAATGTGTAAAGTATGTTCGTAAATTTCAATACTCTCGGACCCTGCAGACGAAGGCAACGAAGAAATGAAATAAGCTATAATACAAATCGCTTATGCATAAGTATTGCACTAGATACTACGGTAAAGTTCGACTTGATCTTTCGTGCGATCTAGTGTCCGACCGAGGCAAGGACATTGTGTCCCTCCCGAGTGCAACTCTCTGTCTGTGCTCAGCGAACTGTGGAGGGCAGTTGCATAGTGTGAAATAGCTTATAAGGTTTCTGCTTAGTTTATAATAAAAGATAGCAGTTAATAAAATGGTTAGTTTGCGTAAAAGATTGCGGGTAATATAACGTTAAGTTTGCGTTAAAATAACCCAACAAACTCAACGAGACAGTACTTACGTACAGAGGTTAGATAAATATTTAAAAATATATATTGCCTTACTAATGTAAGCTACTAGTAATAAACGCGCAGTAGTTATTTTATTACTAGTAGCAGTATTACTAGTAATACTAGTAATACTGCTACTAGTAATAAACGCGCCCTCGTTATTGCAGTGACCCTGCCTTCAGCTCTGCGGATCACGGGTTTGATTCCCACCGAGGGCCAACATATTATAAAACAATTAAGTATTTATTTAAATTTATAAATGTTTATATTTACCAGTTGTCCGTCACCCATAAAACAAGTATTAATTTACCTACTTTGGGATGGCTAGCCATGTGTGTAATTGTCCCATATATTTATTTTTTATTGTTAAATAAAATGGTGAGCAAAGACAATTGTTAAACTCATTGGTCATCAATTCATTGCCTACCTACCTAAGCTTTGAACCCGTGACCCCCTTGAAAAAGTCGCACGATTTCATCACTGGGCTATATCACAGCTATCACGTCTTCGTATGGCTTAGGAATAAAAGCATTTATTTACAAGGTCCAAAGATGCATTGATAATTGAATGTAAATGTTGTTGATTATGGTGTTGATGGATGTGAAAAGATAATCGAATAAACCAAATCTTTTACATTTTTTACTCTCTGTTTCTTGTTTTTAAGATATGTTTAGCTGGCTTAAACCAATGTAACCATATTAATCGATTTTCTAAACAGATTATTAATAATCGATTAAGTTTTTTTTTAATAAAAATATTTATTTTTAAATCGTATCAATCGATTTTCGATCGAAAACATCGATTGTTTTTCGATTTTTGCACTCCAAGTCACATCCCAACGGCGATAGTATTAATCTCATGTACAAATACACCATGCCGCTATATTGTAAATTACACGCGCCTATTCCGGATGCCAGTGTAACAATATTGTGATGATTTGCACAAAATGTGGGCCAATTGTACGGTACCTGTGCAGTATAATGGATTAGAAAGTCATCTTTGCATTATGTAGATAGATCTCAAGAAAAGACGCGAGTTCGTTACTAGTAAATTGCGATCAGGAGTCTGAAATTTTCTTAAATGAGAATTCTGCTTGCTCCACTGTTTGGCGTGAGCAAATTGAATATATCTACTATTTTTTATATTCCATGTGACTTCTCAAAAGATACGAGTTCAAACCCGTGGCAAACACCAATGAGTTTTTCCTATAAAAAAATTATGCTTATTGATATTAGCAATTTATCAGACGATTTTCGGTGAATGAAATCTTGAGGAAATCTGCATAATTCTGGAGAAATGTGCGGATACTTGTAACCTACCAATTCGAATTGGAGCAGCGTCGTGGGTCTAAGCTCCAACCCTTCTCTCTAACCAAAAGGAAAGAGGATGATGCCCAGCTGTGGAATAGTTACTATAAACGCAAAAGCAAAGAAATTGCCTAAATTTGAAATTCCTTACATTTCATTCATTTTAAAGTCGTTCAAATATCATATTCTAAGTACGAACATTTTTAATTACTGCATTGATTTATTTAATGAACTTAAAAGTTGTTGCTAAACTTGAAACTCATTAATATATATCTAATAATTATAAACCGGTCGCCATACGATATTTATTACATGATATAACTACTTAAAATTCAATTTTGTTTTTTGAAGATTTTTTTAAATTTTCTTCTTACCAACACTCGAGATTCGTTGGGACTAGTTGTGGTCAAGTTATTTTTAATACGTTTTTGAACTAATTAACCCAGTAGCAATGAAGTAAGTACATATGGCTTTATATAGGAAGACGTCGTGAGAAGCTCTCCCAAGACTTTTCCCATAGCCTACTAACTTTCAGATGGCTATATTCAGAAGACAACCATTGTTATTATTTCCATACAGACAAAAAGATAATGCCGTATCAATAATTTTGATATGCATATCAATCGATCAGCATAATCAATACGCGTGATAGCTTAGAGCTCAGACTGTGTTAATTGCACAGTCTGACCTTAGCAAGGATTCGCGGGTATAATAGAAAATGTTTGAACTTTTCTAAAAGTTTTATAAATATTAAAATAAAATTTTTAATTGACTCACCATGTGCTTCATGCATATCGAAAACATTATAAGGAAAACTGCGTATTACTAAAGAATTCTCTAATATTTGTTTACTCGTTAAACCGCAATAAAGCGCCCTAGAAAGACATTTTAATATCCCTCTCTTCAAGGATAGGTTAACATTATTAAAATACTATTTTTAGGTAATTAAAAAGTTAAGTCAAGTTTTTGTCGTCATGCACTCATTACTTTTGAATATTTAAAAGGAGGATAACCCACTAATACTATAAACTTTACTGATGGTATGTCTGGGATTGTAGTACACTTAATATGTATATAATAGACAAAGTAGGAACCGACATAAGCTGCGACTCCTGCTTTGCGCCTAGCAAAAATACGTATATCGTATGTGGGTTTGGGTATAAGATTCTATAATAAAATTCCGAAATCAATTTTGGCCATGCCATTACAGCAGTTTAAAAACACTGTTAAAAAGAGACTGATACAGAAAGCCTTCTATACTGTTGTAGATTAGATAATGTGTGGATATAGATGCACTTCTACGCTGTACAAGACAGTAATAACTAAATGTAACTAGTTTTAAGATTTATATTTGAAAAAGAGCAACCGCCGTGTTTCTTGCTGGTTCTTCTCGGTAGGAACAGCTTTCCGAACCAGCAGTAAAGTTGAGGATTCAAAAGCACTTGTTTATAAGTTTACTTGAATAAAGAATATTTTGAATTTGAATTTTAATATGTCTGAATAATTATCAATTTAAATAAACAACTTTAGATGACTTGACCAGTTAGTCGATTATACTAATGTTAAGTCGTAACTATAATAGATATTGAATAAGAGGCGAATAGCGATTGCAATAACATTAAATAAAAAAAATCAAATCAAAATATTACTTATTTAGGTAAACTTCTAAAAGTGCTTCTAAATTGTCAACTCTATTGCTGCTTCAGAAAGCTCTAACGTTAAATTTAGGAAGATGAAAAAAAGAGTTGGCTTAATACATATTAGACAATTAAAGTGCTCTATATCATAGTTCACAATTTCTTTTTGTTTTGTTCTCGGATAGTTCGTATGGGACACTTACACACTCACTCAGTCGTCTATCCCCAAAGTAAGTAACTTAAAACTTGTGTTATGGGTGACAGACAACTGGTACATATATACATATATAATTTTAAATACATACTTAAATACAAATATACACCCAAACTCGAAGAACCAACAATTTTTTTTATAGAAAATGTTGGCCCCCGATGGAAACCGAACCCACGACCCGCGGAGCTGAAGTTAATGTCACTACCCACTGCGCCAACGGGCCTGTCAAAATATTAAAAAGTACGCAATGCAAAGGCAAAACAAAAATACGATCATTTTTTAATTATCCTGATGATCTCCTGATGATGCTATAGTTGCGGGGCGAAACTATTGTTGAGATTGTGGTAGTATTACACCCGACTTTAGCATTACATAGATTTTTTCCAATTGTAAATTATAAAGTAAAAAAGTAAATTAGCGGCCTGTTACAATCCCACTGCTGGACAGAAGGGTAGCTAAGAGCTACCACGCTGCACCAATGCGGATCGGTAGTTACACATATCTCAAGAATTCTCTAGAAATATGCAGGTTTCCTCACGATGTTTTCCTTCACCGAAAAGCGTGTGATAAATTGCAATTATCAATTAGACACGTGAGTTTTAATAGAAAAATTAATTGGTGCCTGCCCTGGTTTGAACTCGTGTTCCCCTGGAAAGAGTCGCACGGTCTCACCGCTGGGCTATCACAGCTTATTGTAAATTATAGCAAAATAATTTTATTCAATAGTCGAAATTAATTTTTTTCAAGATTTATACCGTACAAAAAATCAAAGTTATTAGTTATTTTCTTAACATATAACTGACCCAATAACCCCTAAGTTCATAGGTATACTGAACAATACAGCAGTATTCAAAAGCAAACCTTGAAACTGTCAGTGCCATCGACAGATGTGGCGTGCCTTTATTCTACTCACAGCCGACTTATTGTGCACACATAATGGACGCTAAATAACAATTCCAGAGTTTTCTAACGGACACTTTATGTTGTGCGCAGACATAATTTGAGATTGTTTGATTCGTATTTTATTAGTACAATGTACGTACTTATTAAATTAATGAAGAAGCCACAGGAAATAAATGAAAATCGTAATCTTTCATTGAAAAAAAAAAAACACTTGCTATTTCAGTTTTGTTTTCATGGGCGGAATTATAATGTTGTACCGAAGGAGATGGTAATGACGAATGACTAATGTCTTGTAACTATTTTATTTATTTATTTATTTTTATTTAATTTTTAAACCAGAAACAATATCCATACTATCCAATATTAATCCATACATACTAATTAGTTGTTAGTAACAATTTTTCTTAAAACCTATATTAGTAATAAACAATACATAAATTTTAACTAAACTAAACTAAATTATTTTATACATCATTTGCGTTTGTAGATTTTATTCTGCTAGGATTATTATTCTGTATATAAAGCGATTAGCAGGGATGTAATGTATGACTAGAGGGAGTCCGAAAAAAATATGGATAGATTGTGTGAAGAATGATATGCATATAAAAGTAGTGCCACCAGAGTTGACGAATGATAGAGGAGAATGGAAGACTAAGACATATTGGACCGACCGGTTTGCAAATGATGACAGCGATTAGCACGAGAATTTTAAGTATAATTAGCGGCCAAAAGGCTATAAAGTATCGGCCTGTTATAATCCCACTGCTGGGAATAGGCCTTTCTCCGTTTCTGGAGAGAAGGGTTGCAACTAAAACCTACCACGCTGCTCCAATGCAGATTGGTAAGTTACACATATCTCCAGAATTCTCTAGAGATAAGCTGGTTTTCTCACGATGTTTTCCTTCATCAAAAAGCGTGTGATAAATTGCAATTATCAATTAGACACAAGAGTTTTAATAGAAACACTCATTGGTGCCTGCCCGGGTTTGAACTCGTGTTCTTCACGAAAGACTCGCACGGTCTCACCGCTGGGCTATCACAGCTCTCAAAAGGCTATATAATTATATTAGTTTATATTTATAGTTGGTCGTAACTTCGTTAGTATATGATCAGTGGGAAGTTAAGGTTGGTCATCGGTCAGTTTAACCGATATTGTCTTTCCCTAGACATATTTAACGTACTAAAATTCCACGAATTGGGTATACGGATGCGAGTCTAGGAACTTTTTCTCAGGCATTACGAAGGCCGTTAAAGGAATAGAAAGTACTTAAGTTTAAGCTTTTATATTTCGTGCGCAATTACTGCAAGCTACCACGCGTAAGATTTTAATAGATCCTTGTAAGCTTATATTTAACGACATAGTAAAGTATGCCTGCTCCTTTTTATATTTAAATTTCTCCTTAAATTTTATAAACCCCGAGTAAAATAAAAATGTACTGGTTGTATATATATCCTTGCTATTTCTGTGAGAGTGTTTGTATGAATATAATATTAGTTTTGATGTAGTGATCATACTAACTATTTCTGTTAATATCTTAAATAAAACATTTAGATAATAAATGTTAGGGATACCTACACACGGTCTTCCGATCACAAAGTAACTTAATACTTGTGTTATGGGTGACGCACAACTGGTAAATATACTACATATATAATTCCAAATAGATACTTAAATATAGATATACACCCAGGCTCGAAGAACTAACGAATTGTTTATGTGTATGTATAGTAAATGTTAGCCCTCAGCGGCAATCGAACCCGCAACCCGCGGAGCTGAAGGCACGGCCACTACCCACTGCGCCAACGGGCCAGACATATGAATAATATAAGATTTTCATACGCAAATTTCAATAAGAGTTTGGTTGCTCTGATTCATTTTCTAATTAAAGTCAGCGCTTTTTTATCATAGATTATATCAACAATTACTATATGGTGTTGTTAGAACGAACATATGAAAACTCTTGCCTAGATAATTAAAAGTGATAAAAAGTCGAATTATAATTCACGCTTCCGTACTTACATCCAAAAGCAAGGTTGGTATTGTAATTAAATTAGCATATTAAATAGCTAACTTGTAACGAGCGGGCAATTATGCTTTATTAGAGAAGCTTTTGTTAAATTTTTCATAACTTTTGCCTTTTTGTAAGAGGAATATATAATTACTAGCAACGCCCCGCGGTTCCACCCGCGTATATACCGATCTCTCATCTCGTGGTAATGGAAAGTTTACTAAGTTAGACTATAGACTTATTTTTGTAAATTGAAAGTTTGGTCCTGGGACTTATCAATAGTTAAGGCAAAGGCAATTTTCAACGGAAGGTCTTCATAGGTACACAAATACAATACGCTACAATTGTTATGGCATTATTTACTTAATATTAACATTATTAAATTCGTAATATCTTTTGATTGGAATGTCCGATTTTAATAATTTAAAAAATATTTTACAGGTATTGAACCAGTTTTTAATAAAATATCATTTGGTGGGATACGGATTAATACGGAGATGTAAATATTATGGTTTGATTATTGTTGCCACTTTTATCAATTTTTACAATGTAGAAAAGTAGTTATAATGGCAAAACTATAATAGTTAAACATACCAAATGTATATCGCGGGCTTTTTTTTTAGATATTAATACGTTTTATAATAATGTAGAACATTTTTTGTTCTATCATCAATAGTTTCCGCAGCGCACGCGATGAAAGATTTTTACGACTTAATATTCACACTCTATTACAATTTCGTTACGGATCCCTATTTTTTTCAAAAATGTATATAGCCTATGTGGCTGTGAAGAAGCAGCTTTTCAATGGTGAAAGAATTTTCAAATCGGTCTATATATAAAGATAGTGTTATCTTTCCTTGCTGCCATAACTTATATCTATGTTATTTTATTATTTTTCGTATTAGTATTAGTATATTATCATGTATTATATATATGAGTATTCTATTTTATGATTATAAGAAAGTATGTTTATCCATATTTAATTTATAATTGTTTTATAGTGTTGTTAATGTTGCATTTTTTTACTATTTAATGTACCTATACTAACGTTTTCACTAGTGCCGTGTGGTATCCGGCTGCATAGAATAGACCACCCTCATTTCTTACCGAGGTGTCGTAAAAGGCGACTAAGGTAAGTTGACGTCAGGCAGGCGGCCTGTCGTAAAATATGTAGCCAAATCATGTGACAACATGTTTCTAACATGTTGTGCCGACCCCACTTAGAGTGGGATAAGGGCAGGAGAATGATGATGACTAAAGATTCCATTTTTATTTTTGGTATATGAATGAATAAATAAATAGTATAATTAATCTATGTCATTTTCATCTTGTGATAAACGTATTTATTTTAAATGTTTTATGTTATGTAACTTATTATTCTGCGCTTAATTTCTCAAGATGGCCCCGCAATAAGATGGCGAAAGGGTTACATCCAACTTTCGTATGTGTACAAATAATGCCAAAACGCACTTTCCTTCTATATCCTGCAAAATATTAATTAATTATAACTTAATATTACTATTATATTAATTAATCATTTATAATTAAATAATATATTTATCTAGCTTCAAGCGGTAAAAAATTTCATCGCCATCAAACTAAAGATAGAAATAAATTATTTCTGAGGAATTCAGGACCCCAGGATTTTATTTGTTTTGCAGAGATATGTAGAGCAAAAAGGAACAGATTAAAAACAAAAACCTTGTTACGGGTAATGTAGTATAGATACAAATAATCCTGCAAAGTAACAAACGCCCGTGACTACGCATTATAATCACTAACTGTGATATCAATCTGTTTGATTACATAAATAAGAATTTCGCTAAACTATTTTTTACTATTGCGAACTATTTCAAGCAAAACATTTTTAAAGTATACTTAATTTTATAAATGTATGCGAGTGTAGTGATGTTCATTTGCTTATGATTCTTCTCGCTTAGTATTGCATGCGATTTATGGGTATTATGTATTAGTATAAAGTCTAGGCTTAGTATTTATAGTAAATTGATCTATTTTTAGTTCCGCGCCATGTGTAAAGTTTTCAAATTCTGGAAATAAAAGATATTTATCGTAGCAGTCGCTTAGCTTCTTGCGGAGAATGGATTCATAATTTTTACTTGTATAATTCAGAATTTTGCAAGATCTTGTTACTTTACTCAATATGTGATCTAAGATATTCGATTAGCATCAACCGTGGGTTATAAAATAACTTAAACCTTTTTATTGCTTCATCTTGTATATAAAAAATCTTTATGTTGCCCCGCTTTTATTTTTACCAATCTTCGATCACCCTTAGGAAAACCGTAATATAGAATAATAAGGGTAAAAATACAGAATAAACACATAAATTGCGACGCACACGAGGGTAGCTGTGCTCAGAGCAGTTCTTTGACCCAGATCTGTCAACATGAATTGAGAAAAAAATATATAGAGCTATTAAGCGTTTTGTTACATTTCTTTTGCCATTCAGGATAAGAAAGTATAGAAGTACACAGAGAGAGATGGATTATAAATATTACTTTAACGAAGTATTTAAGTTCTTTAAATGGAATTTAACACGATTTATAGAACCAGGCGTTACTTTCCGGAATTCCATATTACAGAAACTATAAAAGAACTACTTTGCTATAATCCGCGTGACGATTGCGTGCGCGTGGCGCATTACGATTTTGTCGTGGAGCTTATCCTCCTGAAGATGCTTCGGTTTCGGAGCGAAACGACCGTAGAGTTTTTGGTGGTGCTTGTGTGCATTGTTGCTGGTAGACGCGTATTGGGATACGTGTGGTGACTTGTCCAGCATGTGTAAGGTACGCGAATTTTGCCTGCTTTATACACTTAGCATTACATACATTCGCTTAACACACGCGGATTATAGCAAAGTAGTTCTGTGAATCTTTCGATATGTTTAGTTAAAAAACAATTTCTTTTTTTTTCAAGTCTGGGTGTATATAGTATTTAAGTATCTATTTAAACATCATATATGTATGTACACGAGTACATATCAAGTTAATTACTTTCGGGACGGACGACCGTGTGCATAGTTATCCCACGAATTTATTTATTTATGTATTTATTTATGGCATTTGATTGTTATTAGTTTAGTATTTTTTATAAATAACAAGAACGCTCATGCAGACGCTGTCCTGTCTTACAAATACAATAAAAATTTCGAATTTCATCAACAGCACCACTAATAGGGTTTAAAAAATTATCATATCTCTATAATGAATTGAGCATAATGACATAACTACATTTTAATCGGTTGAGCGTAAAATACCTTGATATGGAGTTTATTTGTATTGATTTTCATGCATATTAAAACCAGTCTAGGACCTGGTGATCCTTGTCTAGTTTAACAATTAAAAAGACCATCTCACGTAAGTAAAGAAACAAATTATTTAACATATTATCTAAACCAAAAGTTTGAGTATCCATTTCTAGCGTAAGTGTCGAGATAATATTTTTGCGACGACTGCGCCAAACAATAAAATATAACCCCATTGTGTTTCCAAGTAATTTGGTGCCATGTGGTTTGAGTGGGTGCCCATATGTTTAATTGCCATGACCAGCTGTAATAACGTTAGTGTAACCACACTTTCCAGACTCCGGCCTTTTTACGTAGCATTATTACTACGATATTAACTTTTTGTGGTATTGTAAATGTAATTTCGCTACGCCTCGCAGTTTTATCCGCACTGCAACGGTTAAGGTTTTGGGCGAAGATGAATTTTGTTCTAAAGAAACTATAAAAGAACTACTCTGCTATAATCCGCGCGGATTAAGCGATTGCATGCAAAGCTGATGTGTATGAAGCAGGCAAAATTCACGTACCTTACACATGCAGGACAAGTCACCACACGTATCCCAATACGCCTCTACCAGCAACAATGCACACAGCCACCATCAAAATCTCTACCATCGCTTCGCCCCGAAACCGAAGCATCTTAAGGAGGATAGGCTCAACGACAAAATCGTAATGAATTTTATTTTTCTTTTGTTTTTTTCACAGATTATGGACCAGAATACTAAGTCTTTATGTCATATTGGCTCATACGCAAATGTGATACATTTTTAGAGAATCATAGCGGTACAAAAATATTGACTGACTAATTTTTACTTTTACGGTATTATTAGGGTAATTCTCACTATTTAAGTTGAAAAGGAGATGAAGATTTGTAGTAAGAAGCTATATGAAATATAAAGGGAAATAATGTTTTATTTAAATATTAATTGATAAATATGCTCTTCAGTTTAGATCTAAGGCGTATACGAGTATATTAATAATAGGATTTATTTCTTCTTTATTTATTATCATTAAGCGTTGCAGGCTGTATCATATCGTAGAAGCTTATAATATGACTCTCAAATTTATTCATAACGCTGGCTGGCCCTTGTGATATTCGGGAGAGTAGAATAGACCACCCCCCCTTTTTTTACCGGGGTATCGCAACAGGCGACTAAGGTAAGATGAACCACCGTGTGGTATCCGGTTGAGTAGAGTGGTCTTAAAATGATGGAGGTTGAAAATTATTGCTCTACGTCTTGATCGTAAGTACTTTAGGCCCTCAATGCATACTACATACCTCAGTATATACTGAGTGGTCAGTATGTACTTTCGTACTGTAGAAACAGCAAGTACGCATGTGAGTCTAAAAAAAAATTATTTATTAGGTATATTAGTGACTTACACATACTGAACTGACTTACATATTGAACAAAACTTCCTTCATTATGACGACAAAGACAGGCAAAAAAATCACTGAATATATTTATTTATTGTTTGAAACAAACATCGACACGTCAATGATGCGTCACTGTGACTGCTGTAAGTCCCAAAGTGTTACAGAGAGCGTAACAGAGGGCGTCCTGTTTCCACATTTTATTATCTTGCGGGCAGCGAATCTTTGATATATACACTAAAGTATAATATCTGATACAGAGAGACAAGTAAAAGGCAGCGGGCTCTAACAATCCTCATTCACCAACGTGACTTTCGTTTGATGCTGCTATAAAAGTGAATACTAAACATAAAGAAAGTTCTATTTTTTACGTTTCAGTTACACGTATAGCGTATTAATGAGGGTTGTCGTACCTTCACGGTGCACTGAGCATGAGTCCAATTATTAGTTGGACGAGCGACAAAAACTCATTATGTTCGTTCAATTACTACTACGTTTCGTTCAATCTACTTACGGCTTTTAATAAATTCAGTAATTAAAAATGGAGTTTTTATTTAAGCTGCATAAGTTTAAGAAATCATCTACTTTTCCTTTTTTTCGATGCATAGTTCAATAATGTGCCACTCCATACAATCTGGTTCCGCTTGAATTCTACGGGTCGTACAAATCTATACGGTGCTCTGTCCATTTTATAATGACTTTCGATGAGAGCTCATTATTTACCATTCCAACACCATAAAACCTTTAGTCTATCCGCTCTTTAAAAAAATCCATCAAACCTATTGATCTTCTACCTTTCTTGTAATACTCGTCGTCGTCGAGAGGTCGAAGTCAATCAAAAAATTTTCACGTTATAGAGTTTAGGGTTTAGTTTGCCTTTCACAGGGATTTAATAATTTTATTTACCGAGTATCAAATTAAAATATTTTTGTATATAATACGCAGTCGTGCCAAATTTGTATATATTAAATCAAAAAGAGAAAACTTCGAGGAAAGTCACAAGCACCTATTAGTATTTATATGCAGCTAAGTATAATAATAAAATGAGTAAGTATACGGAAGGACAGTTTAAGAATTCCTTTGGACAGAAGCCAAAATCGGATTTAAATGCCAGGACGCTTCCTTCAGTGTCCCAAGAATGCATCGTATTTATTCCTGTAACTTTTATATAAAAGAATGCATTGTTTTTTATACATAGGTATTCGTTCGGGGTTTGATCAATGATTTATCATTGATCGTTTATGAATAACGTCGTGTTGTGATGAATGATTCTAACCTTGTGTATTTATATACAGGACAGGTATATATAATACATACATGATTATTCTATCACATAAACATACTAATACTAGTGTATAAAGGAAACCTTACACTGTCTCAAGCTCAACATGTCAGTAACACCTGAGCTCCTAGGCGAGAGTGGAAGTGCAGTAACATGTTGTTACTTGTTAATGCGTGTTTGAACGTGTGCTATATTTATACAACACAATTCTATAATCATTTAACACAATACTCATACACTATAAATAAAGGTCAGCATAAATAAGGATCAAATCAAATCAAATCAAATATTCTTTATTGTACAACAAAAAAAAAAATACTGTATGTAATAGTACAGTAAAAAAATATAAAGAACCTATGTGACAATTAGTTGCACAAGGATCTGAATATATTGCAGTTTACACGTTATAATATTCGTGAAGTAGATATTCAAACTTTCTATATAGCAAAACTTTGATAACCCAAGTTATCTTACTAGTTCGCATCTTGTTCCTGATTACACTTCAATCCCCAACCTGTAACTAAACCGGTTAATGGCATCGAGTTACACTCTGTGAGTATCTTAGTGTGACGCTATCTTCGTAGATCATTTCCTTAATCAACATTTATTAGTGATATCCAGAGATTGCTTTTATACGAATATGTATGTATATAACCGACTCCTTTGAACTGTGATAATAAAATAAAAAAAATAATAACTTGAAAAAATATATATTATTTAACAATCAATCACATTAAAAAGTGAAAAATAAATATTCGTAGAGTTTAAAAAACACGCTTTCGAACTAATAAGCCCTCTTTAAACTCTGCTAAGTTAATATATTTATTAAAGGGAATATCTTAGTAAAAAAATGTCTATTAGTGATTTCTCACCCTAATCTATAAATGCCAGTGATTTAAACGACTGATATACAAAAATTCTAATTTGAAAGATCACGCATCAATAATTTCAATGCTGTCAGCACAATAGCTCACAGAAAAAAAGGTAAAAGTTTCTGGTTCCAAATTTTTTACCCTCAGAAAACCTTGTCTTTCTTGTTTTCAAAAACACGGTGGTCACATATTAAAATGAACTTCATCTAATAAAATGTCAGTCATAAAAAGGGTTATACGATATCTTCTACGTATCTATTATTATTTTAGTGCATTTTAATTAACCTAATAAAGATATCCACTTCCATACTATAATTTTTTTAAATCTAAAGTAAGATTGTCTTTTTTCTGCCTCTCTTACGTTTTCACGTGTAACCGCTGTTAGTATAGCATATAGCAGAAAATTCCCATTTTTCCTTCGGAAAAGCGAAATAGTACATAGTTCATAATTGAGAATATCTTAATATTTAATTTGACGTAAACGAAGCGGTTTCAGCTTGTAAGTAATAATTGAAACAACAAACGAGATAAACTAATGACACGTAAACCTAATGTCCAGAAATCCATTGTCGGATTAGGCGCGCGTTTCATTAAGAATTTTTTATAATATTGTATTTGCCATTACAGAAATTTAAAATAGCTATTGAGCAAATTCTTTTTAAAAAAGAGTCACGGCTGAATACATACTTGTTTTTATATATTTCGGTTATTTCTGTATACATTATTACTAATACAAAGACATGACTATTCAACTGTGATTTTTACGGTCCAACTAAATAGAGGAAATACTATATTTAAATTACCCTTCATTTTTATAAAATATAATTTCTGAATTTTAACCGTGATAATATCAAACTATCCATCATGAAGTTCATTTTATCAATGGAGTACTTCAAAGTTCAAATCCACTCTCACTAGTATCGCAAACATAAAAGAAAGAATGCAAAGTGAGTGGTTGGGCTAGTTACACTATTTCCCTTGTCCCTATATCCTTCTCCCTCACACTCGGCCAACCCTTTACCGAAGGAAAAGAGCACGCAAGAGGCTGCTGTCAGCGACGCGCCCTTATTATTTCGCATACGCCATACGCATACGC
Organism: Morpho deidamia; assembly: GCA_947086505.1. NCBI lineage: Eukaryota > Metazoa > Arthropoda > Insecta > Lepidoptera > Nymphalidae > Morpho > Morpho deidamia. The sequence goes on along the minus strand of CAMTZC010000004.1, from coordinate 4,253,504 downwards.
ATACGCCATACGCTAAATTCAATAAATCATTTTATATGAACGCCTTTTACGGTGTGCTATCAGTGAACTATCTGTGCATGGATCCTGGCGGGCCCGACCAGCGAAAGTGAGTGTGGAAGTGATATGTCCTTCACGAACATTCTAAAGACGCGCTGTGAAACATGAAAACCGTCAGCATCTCATCCAGGTAGGTGGTTGGCCTCCTTCATTTTCCACATACCAGGAGTCCCTTTTACGAGACCCCTTTACCCTCCATTTTCTGGTCCTGATCGAGCCGAATGAACTAGCCCTTACCGGACGCTTATTTTACTTACGGTCCATATTTTACGCATATTCAATAAAAATAAAAAACGCTTATAAGGTCCTTCGATTATTAAGTACAGTACTAATTTATCTATAATATATAGTAAACGCATAATCATATTATATTTTATAACCACGCTTTTAGATTGTTCTTCCTCATTATACGGAGTATTTATTACTATTATTATTACTTACATCCCAACGCTACGCTTAAATATACATAGATAGGTAAAAATCAATTAGTTTTATAGGTTAAAGGCTAATTAAAAGTTGTTCAATATACTAGAATGTTCTTGCATACATATCGCATACAACATTGAATGTACTATTTAGTTGATAAATACGTGTTTTTTCTTACTTTAAATTATAGATCTAAGAATATGATCGGAAAGATTCTCACGTATATGTATACGGTGTTAAAATATATGTACTAAAAACGTTATTTACAATAAAATCTAATACTTAGTTTCGTTTGTCGAACCAAAACAAGGTAGGTAGCACATAATTCGCGACCGATTGAATGAACATTGATATCCGATTATAGCCCTTATTTTTATACTCTTAAGTAGATAATTCGCTAACATTTTCTTCAAACCTTGTTCTCGATAGATTCGTGTTCATATTATTTAAAGTTATAATAAGTAAGGTGAACGGGTAAAATATTATTACGGATGTTACTTTATTTTATATATTATTGCGATTTAAGTTAAATATTTTTGAATTTTAGGGGTGAATATTTTACAGTTTTAGCATTTTTTGTTGATAATTAGTAAGATGCCGAAAGAAAAGAAAGTAGATTCGCCAAGCCGAGTACAATCCGGCGTGAGTCATGAAGTTATGTTATTAGAGGCACAGGAACGCGCTTATTTTTCTAGAATGCAGGCGATTTATGACGCGTCGCTCAATGTTAGGAATTCGGATGGGATTGAATTGTTTCTTTCTAAGTCCGCTAATATTAATAAATTACGTGTTGAATTTATGCAGATCGTAAAGGATTTAAATTACGCCCGTTTACAGGACGATTCAAATTATATTCCGAATTTTCAATCCATTATTGCATTCGATGAATTGTTTTCGACTATTCAATTCACTTTAAATAAATACGCTCCATCTATTAGCGAAATGAGCCCCAGTAAATCGCAGTCTCCGGTTAAACCTAACATTAAATTACCTCCTATTGCGCTACCACAATTTGATGGTGATTCGAAGAAATGGACCACATTTTTTGAATCTTACAATAATACAATACATAATAATAACGCATTATCTACTTCAGAAAAATTACATTATTTAATGGGACAGTTAACCTGCAGTGCTCTAAACACGATTGCAGGAATTGAACCAGCTAGTGAAAACTATTCGCTTATTTATTCTACCTTGGTGGATAAGTACCAAGATATTCGCGCTTTGGGATGCGCTTATTTAGATCAAATATTTAATCTAAAGCCACTTCAGACGACGCAGGGCTTGAATTCATTTATTGATATTTTTACTACAGCTATAGCCGCCTTTGAAAGGTTAGATATTCCTAATAAAAATGATTTTATTTTTTTGTATCTCGCTTTAAAAAAGGTCGACAAAGATACCGCTCGTTTATTCGAGAATTCTGTGCGTTCAGAGAAGTTACCATCTTACGCGACTTTTGTTAAATATATTAAGGAACAAACTAAAATAAATGAACGGACCGGTCATGATATTGTTTCACACACCGCTATCAATGATTATCGACAAAGAAAAATTCCTTTACCGAAAGAAATTACACATAACAGATTAACCAAAACTTTCGTTACTTCTGTTAAATCGCATAAAAATTGTCCCGCGTGTAATTCTTCTAATCACGAGCAGTTTTATCGCTGTCCGCGTTTTTTAAAGTTATCTTCGAGCGAACGTTTTAATATGGTTAAAGATAACAAAGGATGTTCGCGATGTCTTAGTTTTTATCATACGGCTTCTTCATGTCAATCCACTAAAAATTGTAGTGTTTGTAATTCAAAGTGGCATCATTCTATGTTACACTTCCCGCAAAATAACAATGAATTTCGTTCGCCTAGTAATAAGACGCAAATTGAAACGGCGACCGCCCCAACGCCTCGCTCTTCGCTTTCGCACGATGCTCAATTGGAGCCGTATTACTCTCGCCCGGCTGTGGTCACGCAGGCACCTACTTCGATACCGCACGCACATGTCTCGCTTTGCTCGCTGCGCGCAACTTTGCCGCCCGCTCGCATTAGTTCGGTGCTATTAGCAACGGCTCGCGTTCGCGTAATAGATAAAGGGGGAAAGACGCACTTGGTTAGGGTTTTATTGGATAACGCATCGCAGAATAATTTTATAACTAATGAGTGTTGTAAACGCATCGGACTGGACATTGAAAATTTACCGTACCCCATGACTGTTAGTGGTTTTGGTTGCAACTCCAGTGCAATCCATGAAGTAACAACTCTTAAAATATATTCACGTTTTAGCAATAGCGCATATACATTAAACTCGTTAATTGTTGATAACATTACTGACAATTTACCTACGTCGAACATTGATTGCTCACTCTTAACGCATTTATCCGGTTTACCGCTAGCCGATGACGTGTATTGCGAACCCAGTAAAATTGATATTTTGATGGGTGCAAAATTATTTCCGCAAGTTCTCATGCCGGGGCGTATATCTGCACCTCCCGGTATGCCTCACGCTATACAAACGACCCTAGGTTTTGTATTGATGGGTGAAGCACCAGTCGCGTACACGCCGTCTCCGTCGCATTCTCAAACTTTGTGTACTATTACAAATTTTCCTTTGGATAATATTTTGCGAGCTTTTTGGGAGTTAGAGGAGATTTCTTCACCCAAGGACAAACTTCTCAGCGCGGAGGAGAAGGAATGTGAGATGATATATCGCAATACTACTAAGCGCGAGTCATCTGGAAGATATATAGTCGCTTTACCCTTTAAGTCAGATCCGAAATTACTTGGTAGTTCATTTCAAATCGCTCAAAAACGCTTTACTTATTTAGAACGCAAGTTGCGTGTATCCAGTTCCTTACGTCAGGCTTATGATGAAGTTATTAAAGATTATTTGGAAAAGGATTATTTGTCCTCAGTATCGCAACAGGACAACATATTACAATATATTATACCGCACCATGGTGTGATACGCAATGAGAAGGTTTCTACTAAACTTAGAATGGTTTTAGACGCAAGTTCACCTACGGATAATGGATTGTCGCTAAATCAACTTTTACATAAGGGTCCCAATTTGCAATCCGATCTGTTCTCTCTTTTATTAAATTTTCGCTTATTTGCTGTTGCCTTTTGCGCTGACATCAAGCAAATGTTTCTACAGCTCAAGGTGCATCCCGAATATCATAAATTTCAACGCATATTTTTTCGTTTTGACCCTAATGACCCGTTACATTTGTATGAATTTAAACGAGTCTGTTTCGGTCTCACATCTAGCCCGTTTTTAGCCCTACGCACAATAAAACAATTAGCCGAGGACGAGCAAACCAATTACCCCTTAGCCGCAAAAACAATAGATGGTGGTAACTTTTATATGGACGACGTCATATGTTCGACGCATACAGTGTTCGACGCTATAGAGCTGGCAGATCAGTTATCAAAAATGTTAGCAGCTGGTGGTTTTGATTTATTAAAGTGGTCCAGCAATTCCCCAGAATTTCTTATGCAGTTTCCTCAGGAATTATTGCACCCGTCTGCTAAGAATTTCGATCCAGAATCTAGCCAGAAGGTTTTAGGTATAAAATGGGAACCTTCCAATGATACGATTACATTTGAATTCAATTTAAACAAAGTTTCCTGCACTAAACGCAATATGCTATCAGTTATTGCTCGACTCTTTGACGTTCTGGGTATTGTAGGTCCAGTTATAGTTTACGCAAAATTGCTAATTAAGGAGCTGTGGACCCTTCAGATTGATTGGGACGAAGAACCGCCATTGAATGTTATTAATTTATGGACAAATTTTCAGTCGGAATTAAATCTTTTATCCAAAATTTCGATACCGCGACATATCGGTGTTATTCATGATTGCGAAATAACTATATTGGCTTTCTCGGACGCCAGTGAGAAAGCTTACGGTGCAGTTTTATATACGCATGTTAAAAAAAGGGATGAAATAACGCTGAACCTGCTTTGTGCAAAATCTAGGGTCACCCCTGTTAAAGTGATTTCACTAGCTCGACTTGAGCTATGTGCATTACATCTGCTGAGTAGGTTAATACGCGCTGTCACTACGCAATACTGTTCGCGGTTACCGGCCTTTCGCATATACGCTTTTTCGGACTCGACTGTAGTTCTTAATTGGGTAAATTCTACTCCCTCTAAGTTGAAAACATTTGTAGCCAATCGCGTCTCGCAAATTCAAGATATTTTATCACCGCAAAACATATTTCACGTACCGGGAAAAGACAATCCCTGTGACTGTCTATCGCGAGGATTAACACCAGCTCAACTTATCGCTCATCCGCTATGGTTTAAAGGGCCGAATTGGGCGAGTAAGGATATTAAAGATTGGCCTATCAAACCGTTTTCTCCGAATCTTAATGACTTACCTGAATGCAAAACGGTTACGCTAAATAACGCAACAACTGAAAAACCATTTATATCAGGCATTACTGAACGTATTTCGAGTTGGTCACGGTTATTAAGAATATTTGTTTACATACTACGCTTTTCTAAACGCTTGAAAACAACGGGAATCATTACCGGGGAAGATTTAGACGCGGCTGAAATATGTATTATTAGAGCTGTTCAAAAATTACATTTTGCTGATTGCATTATTGCGCTAAATAAAAATACTCGTATACCGAATACGATCAAAAAATTACGTCCCCTCATAGTTAATGATATTTTACGCGTTGGAGGACGGTTATCTGCTAGTGAGTTTATTACCTTTGACCATAAATACCCTATCTTGCTCCCTAGTAAAGATCATATAGTGAATTTAATTATTGATCATGTACATCAGATGAGTTGTCACGCCGGTCCAAATCTAACGCTCAGTTTATTACGTAAACATTACTGGATTCTCTCCGCAAGACGAATGGTACGCACGCGCATTCACTCATGTGTTCGTTGTTTTAAATTACTTCCAGCTGCTGAAGTTTTAGACAAACGCACAAATTTACTTTCAAGATTCGCTTTATTAGATAATCTCGTCCAATCATACTGGAAACGTTGGCGAGATGAATACTTACATACGCTACAGGTCCGTGAAAAATGGAATACGGAATCACGCCCGGTTCAAGTGGGAACCGTTGTATTAATTATGTTGGATAACGCACCTCCATTGCATTGGCCGTTAGGAATTATTGAGAAAATCTTTCCTGGCGCTGACGGACGCATACGTGTCGCTTTAGTTAAAACCAAAAATAGTACATTCAAACGTCCTATTATTCGCTTATGTCCATTGCCAATCAATTAGATAATAGCCTTTATACTTAAAATTAATTACGCTTAAATGATACGCATCTTTTCTTTATTTTTTTTATTGTTCATTTTCATTTATTTTAATTTTATACATTTCGCGCTCTTCTACCTTTATATATGACGCTCTTACGCATATAATCATTTCGCGCTACGGTTAACCTAGTGCATACAGCACAAGTAGTTTCTCCACTTTCTTTGCGCTCTTAATCATTTTCTTACTCTTTTCGTTTTGAAAGGGAGCCTTTCAAGGGGGGGGCTATGGTTGGGCTAGTTACACTATTTCCCTTGTCCCTATATCCTTCTCCCTCACACTCGGCCAACCCTTTACCGAAGGAAAAGAGCACGCAAGAGGCTGCTGTCAGCGACAAGCGGCCAGTTCGAAACAAACGCTGTAAGGAGCATCATCGCACGCGCCCTTATTATTTCGCATACGCCATACGCATACGCATACGCCATACGCTAAATTCAATAAATCATTTTATATGAACGCCTTTTATGGTGTGCTATCAGTGAACTATCTGTGCATTGATCCTGGCGGGCCCGACCAGCGAAAGTGAGTGTGGAAGTGATATGTCCTTCACGAACATTCTAAAGACGCGCTGTGAAACCTGAAAACCGTCAGCATCTCATCCAGGTAGGTGGTTGGCCTCCTTCATTTTCCACATACCAGGGGTCCCTTTTACGAGACCCCTTTACCCTCCAGTGAGAGACACGATCTTCGGTTATTCGATAAAATTAACCTTACCTAAGAAATACCTGCGGCGAATGTTTGTTAGCATATAATATTGTTTTAACGATTTAAATACTTAAAAGAAATATGTCTATTGAAGTTGTAACTATGAACTAAAGTTTAAACAATACGTGAACAGTTCGGTAGGCTTTAAAAATCGATTTACGACGCAATATGGAGACCGAAAAAATTGCAGAAACGCTACACGATATTACGCGGGAAGCGTAGAACGAATCGATTGTAAGTACATAGAAACTGGACTGTGTAGAAAGTGGTGAATCGATTTTATTACTCGATTTATGTCGGTAGGAACTACGGGTAAAACGTACGGTGGTTGAAAGAGTTACTTCTCTTGGGACGCGGGACTTTACCACTTAATTGTAGTCACCAGCGACAGCTAGTTATAAATAAAAACTCATTTTTATCTTTAGAAAAAAAATGGATGATTCTACATTTATTAGCAATTGATTCAGATGATTCTCAAAAGTACATTGTATGTTATTTGTATTTTCTATATAGATAAACCTTTTAATTATAAAGCAACCTATCTGAGCTATATAGTGGTTCACTCCACTCACAGAAGTATATAAAGTTAAACCAATATTATTACGCAATAGTGTAGACACATAAGTAGGTAAATCGATAGATATTGCTCTAATGATACTCCGAATGATTTGTGGCCCATTAAATGTAATGCATAACTTGTGGTGTTAGGTCAGTGACCGTCATTCTTTGTTTGAATTCTACTTGACTACTAGATATCATAGACAACACTGTCTTATTTTTTTTCACAATTATTGGACGCGAAGGGTAATAAATAAAAGGTTTAATATTTACTGCAGTAGAATTATACATGTGTTATGTACCTTTGTGTAAAATCTTAATTTTACCTACTGGGACACATCAATGAATGTCAAATTTTAAAGTATCGACAATTTCGACTGTTTAGATTAGTTTCCCTGTTACCCAGTTAGTCACAGAGTAGGTTCAGATCGGTTCCTTATCAAATATTTATTATTCCAAGATTTAAAGGTCGAATTTGTGTGCATGGCGAGTATATACAACTCTATTTCATTTTCATAATTGAGTAGTGAATTTATACTAAGATTTATATTCCTTATCTATAAAAGCAGCATTAAAATAAAAATTACTAAGTTTAAAAATTAATAAGGACTGATGGACTGATTACTAAGCAAGTTCGATTTTGTTAAATATTTTGAGCAGAAAAAAGCTTTAAAACTTATCGCTTAAGTCTAGAATACCTAAATAATAACAAAATATGCCCGATTGGAAGCATGAGGTACATACAATACATAGGTACATTCAATTATTTACTTACTATCTTTTATGTATCATATATGGAGATAAGTCCTCGGACACACGAATACGAAAATCTATTTATTTAAAGTAACAAACGTTAATTTCATTTCCTTTCATTTTTGAAACGTTAATTTCAAATATCGATGTGAAATAATTTAATTTCTACGTAGGCGTACGTTTAATTTCAAATCTAACCTATAATTTTGTTACTTCAACTTGTAGTTAGCAAACAAGTTGGTGGTGACCTAAAAAGACCGAATCTACAATATTTAACACCTACGCTGCACACCACTAACATGTAACTGTTTATGTTAGCCGTTAATTATTACAGCCTCAATTATATAATAAGTTTATCTTGAGTTATTTTATATCAATGATAAACGATACTACGAAACGATGAGCTGTGATAGCCCAGCGGTGAGACCGTGCGACTCATTCGAGGGGAACACGAGTTCAAACCCGGGCAGGCACCAATGAGTTTTTCTATTTAAACTCATGTGTCCAATTGATAATTGCAATTTATCACACGCTTTTCGGTGAAGGAAAACATCGTGAGGAAACCTGCATATCTCTAGAGAAATCTGGAGATATGTGAAACCTACCAATCCGCATTGAAGCAGCGTGGTAGGTCTTAGCTCCAACCCTTCTCTCCAGAAACGGGGAGAGGAGGCATATTCCCAGCAGTGGGATTGTAACAGGCCGCTACTTTTCTTTTTTTTTTAATGATAAACGAGAATCAAGCCAGAGTAGTAGTGTTTTCGAATTGTTAATAAACAAATTAAAAGTCACCGCAGTCTATTCTTGAAACAACCTTGTCCAAATAACCGTGTAAGTTTAGAAACCGATTCTTCATAATAAGAAAAAGTTTTAATTGGAAGCACGAAGTACTAGTCACTCTGTACAATTTCGTAGTCTATTGTCCGTTTGTTTGCTTATCCCTGAAATGAATATGTTAGTTTTATTTGTTATCAAGAAGACAAATTGTGTCATTCACATACTTAATTCTGAAAAACGCTAACAACACTAGTGATACAGTGGTATCACTAGTGAGCTACCCTCAACTATACGTCGCCCTGTCTTTGTCCGGTTTCACATGGGGGCCCACAGAAAGGACCCGACGGTGATGCAAAAAATCTGCTCGGTTCTGTAATGTAAAAAAATAATATAACCCATTCTATCCAATAGCATATTGTCAGCGCAAGTAAAAAAAGACTATAATTTGAAGATTGAATCTGTCTGCGCAATATGAAATTTGTCATCGATGCCATTACCACGATCATTGCTATTGATTATTTATATATGCCATTTAGTTTTGCGAAAAGTGCACAATAGTGTCAGAGTGTTAGCAATAGAAATTATTGCAAGCGTAGCAATTGTTACACCTGGTTTCTTACGAAATGGTTTCTTGGAAAATAAGTAAGATACGTTTGAAAGACTTTATTGATTGCTAATCCTATAACGATCTACTGTAGCCTTACATTTTAGTACTGTTACTGTCCCATCAATGGACAAGACTAGGAGAGAAGGATTAGAACTTGGATCCAAGCAACGTACTATTAATATGCATGTTTCCCCACGATGTTTTTCTTGCGCGTAAAAGACATGATAAATTGTAAATATTTATAAAGCCATTAAGTTTTCAAACAAAAACTTATAGCCTAAAGATTAAACCGTCCATCATGGCTTATTATTTGTTTTCATTTCAAATAAATAAATCCAATCAGTAAATCACTTATTGATATCATGTTATAGTCGCTAAAAGTAAATTAATGTTAAATAAGACTTTTATCGTAGACGTATTATCCTATTTCTGGGCGTAGGACTCCTCCCTTTCTTGAATAAAAGGGTTGGAGCTGAAATCCATCACATTACGTAAATCGGTAGGTTACACATAGCCCAGGAATTCCGAGGTTTGTAGGTTCCTCGCGATGTTTTTTTTTACCGAATAGCGTGTTATAAATTGTAATATTGAAGTTTTTTATTAAAAACTAATTGGTGCTTTCCCTTAGTTCGAACCCTTGACACGATTTCACCTGTCTGCTATCATAGCTTCTATGTTGGTCTTTAAGATAAGGCACAATTACTTGATTATTATAATTAATAATTTTATGGTGTTTCGTATAGAATCTCCAAGGGTTTCATTCACGTACAATTTACACGCAACGCTCGTACGGATCGATTTCAATCTGGCGGTCGCTATTAGCAACGGCTTGGTGTTATTCACCTCACCTGAGTGACTACAACGCTACTCATGTATTTGATATATTTATAATAGCGAGATTGAGTAGATATTATATACCACTGAGTTGTATATTTTTAATACCGTCAAATAATCCTTATTGAAATTAGCTTTTCGAAGCTACTACGAGTTCGGGAATATTGCTCTTACAGAGAAGAATAAGTAAGTAACCCAAAAGACAATCTTTTAAACATTTTCAATTACCAGAATTAATTTACAGTCATCTATGAAACTGAAGAATTCCGTCTTATAAGACATTTATAATTTGGGAATGGCTTTTACGTTTACCATAACGTGAACCGTGCAAGGGTGGTACTGATTGGTTCATCAGATATTTTGTGATATGTCTGGAGTTCCATATGATTGTAAAGCTAACCTAAGAAGTTCGGTCTCTTCTCATTTTTTGATTTATTATCCATTACTAATTAAAGCTATCATCTGGGTTTACTCAGCTTTTGAGACCGCTGCTTTAAGGAGGTGGGTACTCTTTGCAAACTACTTACATAGTTCATTTATATGTATATTTGTATTTAAGTATGTATTTAATTATATATTATAAATTATATATGTAGTATATTTACCAGTTGTCCGTCACCCATAACACAAGTATTACGTTACTTACTTTGGGAACGGACGACCATGTGTGTAAGTGTTCCATATATTTATATTATATTTATTTATAGCATTGCGTAGATTCATAATACAAAAAAATAATAATGGGATTATTTTGCTATATATAGAATGTCTTATGTATAGATTTTGTCGTGGAGGCTATTTCCTGATGATGCTTCGGTTGCGGGGCGAAATGATTGTTGATTTTGTGATAGTGAACGTGTGTAGTGCTTATGTATTATAATGGCGGTGGTGTAGGTTTCGGACTGCCACTTTCCCTGAATTATTAATATGAGTTACTGAATGTTAATGTTTATTTTTGAGTTCCAAAATATAGAAATAGACATTAATTGTGGTAGTGGTTGAGGTTTGTAGTGCATGCGTTTTCATGAATCCTGTACGTACCAGGTATGAAAACGGATAGTACACTCTCTACATTTCACATTATATATATTTTCTATTTACTTTATCGCCGATTATAGAAAAATAATTTTAATTACTTTTGCTTATCATTATCCTTAGGGCGTTTTAAATTTCATGTCCGGTGTAAAGTAATAAAAAAAGACCATACCATCACATAACGTGCCATACTATATAAGTGAATGGTAAGTAAACTGATAATGTGGGAAGCACGTAACCACAAGACACCTGTCGGATCTAGATTTACTCGAAGGCAAAACGTGGGAACAGATCTACGGAAATGGTATGTGGAATCGGTTTTCCTTTATGACAAATCGTTGACACATTATTTCATGCGCTCATTTTCAGCTCAAAAAGAGACTGTCATAGTATTAAGTAAAGTATGTGGCGTCGTACTATTAAAGATATTAAGCTTTCCAAAGTAAGTAGCTGTCCGGCCACGTGTTGCTGTGGCTCTGCCTGGTTTAGGGTTCCCCTCGATTCAAAACTCAACAGTTAAAAAAATGCTTCCATCGCTACTTTACAGCTACAACTTTAAAGGATCACCCTTTGGGTTATTATAAAGATTGTCTGAAAATTTAATTAAAATTGGTCCGGCCGTTTTGGCAACTATTAAGGACGTACAGACAAACAGACATTTTTATATGTATACTCGTACTTATTATAAAATAAAGTCCCAAAAAGCCGCCTGTCTGTATGTAACCGATTTTGTCAAAATCTACTGAACGGATTTTTGTACGGTTTTCATCAAAGGATAGTGCAATACTTTCGGATGGTTTAAGTAAATAACAGATATCGGTATTATGTAATTGTGTTGAAGAGATCGCGCAGTTGTTAAAAAACTTGCTTGCTGGCAGCTTTAGTCGCGCGCGCTGCGTAAACCAGCAGAGATACGCTAAAGCAATGTAGTAGAGAATTGCAGAACCATTAAAATACTACACAAAAGTCTGCGATAACATGTCTCTATCTCTTACGGTTAACTCACAGTAGCTACTTTTGTGTTCAAAATTTCGAAAATTCGGGAAAAGTTTCGTAAATCACTGAATTCCACACGGGCGGAGTCGTTACTTGCACGGCTAGTATATTATATGTGGAATACATCCAATTCTTCATTTGCTTATACTTTATTTATTTTCATAATACAATTAAATAATAATACCCACTCCGGGATGATTGGGCGCATATAGAAGCATCATCATAAGTGTGAATACGGAGAGTATGGCACAGAGCAGAGAGGTTCTCCTAGCATCAAAGAACGTGGTCTTAATGATCCAGACCGATTACAACTTAGTGTGGCTTTTAGACAATCAGTTAACATCGACTCAATTTTTTAGGTATCTATTACCTACTAGGATATACGTAATGAATATACAGTTACAAGTCTAATTGGTATTCAAAGCGATGTAATTGTTTATAGCAATTGTAATCAATCATTATCGAATAAGGTATTCGTTTCCGATGGCTAATAGCGACATAGCGATCCTTACACGGATGGAAGGAAGAATTTAAACAATAGAGCTTCTAGACCATTTCCTTTTATAATAACAGTGATGCCCGACATTCTATTTTTTTAAACAAAATAATCAGCAGTAACAGAAATTAGCATTGTCAAGACAATAAAAAGGCATTTCATAAATGATTTAAAGAAGCAGGCGTTACTTTGCGGAATTCAATATTACAAGCACTATAACAAAACTACCTTGCTTTAATCCGCACGGGTTAAGCGAATGCATGCAAAGCCAATGTGTATAAAGCAGATAAAATTTACGCACCTTATACATGCAGGACAAGTCACCACACGCACCCCAAGGCGCCTCCACCAGCAACAATACACACAATCACCTACCTTTTAGGTATAAGTCCGCCTATGTATATATGCTATTTTTTTTCTTTTTTCTTCTTTCTTTTTTCTTCTTTCTTTTTTTAATATGATTCTGTATGTACAAAAAAGAAATAAATAAATAAATTTAGTTATAGGTAATGAAGGTACATAAAAATGAAATGGTGCTGATGACGCTGATATTTAAATAGTTAAGGTGTGTCATTCTGCTTCGTCAAAGTAGAAATATCTAAAAAAATTTTTTTGGTTTTTGAACGGAGCTTTTTTTCGAACTGGCAACAAACAATAATGGGGTATAGGTATATTTTTTAAAAAAGTGCTGATTAATAAACAGCAAAATTTATTCATCCAAATAATGTAATTCGTTTAGACCATACAGCAAAATAATGTCTAGGACATTGCGAAGGAGAGAACGGATGGACGGATATCCGCTGCCCGCTATCACGATGATTTCCATTGAACCATTTGGCATACGCATTGGGTAGCCACATGGTAGCCAGTACAATGTAACAATGTCTTTGGTTTTATTAAATATTTTAAGGAAAATACAAACTACTACTTAAATTTCGTTGCCTTGTCATTTAGGTTCGTTTTTTAAACGAATTTATTATATTCGGTGCTGGAATGGTGACCCCGCACCCCTACGTAGTGAAGCTGACGATCTCAAAAAGTCCGCGACCTTCGTTCATTAGCTCTACCTCGTAGGAGGGTGTCGTTGTTTCCAAGCGGCTCGAGATCGTTTGGTGTGATGATCCCTTAAAGAGTCCCATGTCCCAGCAGTGGACATCCATCGGTTGAAGAAGAAAAAGAAGAAGATTAGATAAACCTTTTTTGGTATGTAGTCTTTTTAATGATAGGTTAATTTACGGGGCAAAATGAGCGTTGAAGGCCCTGGTAAAAATGTGTATCGCTCATAAACTGAGTCGGTGATGGTATTTAGTACGTATTATTTAACATACATGTATAATGTAGGATAAAAAATAGTACATTTTATTTTATATTAACATAGATTTCTTTTCGTAATAGCGAACGATTTTGTAATGCTCCTGTGTATGGAGTTCCACAAAGTAACGACTAAGGCCAGTCTCAACCAAACGAACGAAAGATGATTCTTTCTCGATCTTTTAGTGGGAACGAAAGATCGTTTTTAAGCGTTTACACCAAAATATTAACGAGCAATCATTAGTATCGATGACTAGAATTCTTACAACACGAGAACACTTTGAAGAGACCGCTTTTGGCAGAGAGCACGTTCGAACACGCAAGAACGCTGTGTTCATCTGCTCGCGTGCTTTAGAATCGTTTACATCAAGTGAGCGAGCATTCTTATGATATTTCATAGAATCTTTGCGAACGCTGAAAGAACACCTAAAGAATGTTTAGAACATTCTCCTTTACAGTAACCGAATTTCATTCAGTGGGGATAGAATGAGCATTCGTTCGTCTGATGTAAATCTTCCTTAAGTCTATACGTTATTCTACTTTCTATAACATTTATATTTAGACAGAACGACGTCTGTCGAGTTAAGTAGTATAAATTATAAAGTTCTCTTTACATAACATTTCTTGCATCTCAAGCGTCTGAGAGACGCTTTACATGACAGAATTCCAAAGTTTTTTGAAAACAATGCGATACCCGTTTTAGTTTACCCGTTTGTTATACAACAATGGCGTCATATCGGTATGCCTCTACATCAAGCGTGACCTGTAGAACGCATCCCGAACACGTGTAAGTGCGTCTTAAGTACATGTACATGTAAACGCTCTCCGTGCCGTGCTAGGAATGAATAAAACTAATGTACTGATGCGTTTGAAATATGGATAAGAATCATGCACATATTTGGAACTAGAGTCTAGATTCCATTGCGTGGTTTTCATCACTGAGATATTAATGATCTAGGCTTAATTATTCTGACATTCCAAGATTTCGATTTGTGGAATCGGCCATTTATTTATTGTGTGATAAGTTTTAGAAAAGTGAACACATTTCCTCGCGTGTGTATCTACCGAATAACCAAATGACTTATGAAACGATATTTGTGAAATATGATATTAGAAAAAGTAAAAGTAGTAACAGCCTGTTACTATGCCCACTGCTGGGCTAAGGCCTCCTCTCTCCGTTTTTGGAGAGAAGGATTGGAGCTAATACCTACCACGCTGCTCCAATGCGGATTGGTAGGTTACACATATCCCTAGAATTCTCTAGAGATATGCAGGTTTCCTCACGATGTTTTCCTTCACCGAAAAGCGTGTGATAAATTGCAATTATCAATTAGACACATAAGTTTTTTAATAGAAAAAACTCATTGGTGCTTGCCCGGGGTTTGAACCTATGTCGTCTCTAGAGAGTCGCACGGTCTCACCACTAGGCTATCACAGCTTTGATATTAGAGTGACGTTATAATAGCCTCAGTGTTTCTTTGCAGGATTCAAACGTACTTTTCAGTATATTAAACTAGTCTTCGCCCGCATGGAATTTGGTTTGCCACAGTAACTAATTTAATTAAATTCATGATTCACAATTTTGGTCATAGTGGCTTGCATATAAAAGGTAGATCTATGCTGTCGCGGACTTTTATTTAGAACTACTCAAGACAAACAATACTACGGTACATCATCTATGTGTAACTCCAATGGTTTAGGCAGCGTCCGCCGAGATAGCTCTCAGAGGCCAGATCTTCTGCGACTTTATTGACATGTGGCCTATATGTTATTCCGATGTATAACCTATATAACTGTAAAGTTTCATACAAATCCGTCCAATAGTTTTTTCGTGAAAGAGTAACATACATCCATCCATACTCACAAACTTTCGTATTTATAATATTAGTAAGATGTACTGTTATTAGTTTAGCTTAGATAAATTAGTACTTTTGTGTGTTAATATCTGTAATTTTTGTTCTGTGTGTACAATAAAGAGTATTCTTCTTCTTCTTTTGTCTAAATAGAATTTTCAAATACTACGGCCTCCAAATTTTCTTATGAAACATTGATTTAGAACCCCCCTCATCCTCATAGCTACATAGATTAGAATTCATTTTAAATAAAACAATTTAAACATATGATTAGTATTATGAATAGTACAGCTAATTGATATCAACATTACAACCGCAACACTTCCCGGTTCATCATACCACATTGTGCTATAAATTACTGTTATTATTACTACTGAATGTATCATCATGCCAGCGGTATATGAGCGGATCTCATGCTTTCAATATCCGCAACAATATTATTATAAAAACATCTAAAATTACTAACGAATTATTCTTATAATGTGAATTTCGGAAACAGCTCGAACGATATTCATAGATTTAATATACATGGAGTTTCGGGGCGATAAATCGATCTAGCTAGGTTTCATTTTCAGACGACGTCGTTCTACCCGTGTTTTCGCTGACTATGGGCTTTGTAAGAAAGCTGAGTCACTCAGCGGGGGATGGAGCGAGCTGTGCTTGGAGTGTCTCTACGTTCAGTTCATCAGTTCAGAAATGAGGAGATGCGTAGAAGAACCAAAGTTATCGACATCCGGCTTAACATGTCGCGAAGCTGAAGTTGCGATGGGCGGGGCACATAGTATGAAGAACCGATGGGCATTGGGGTTATAAGGTGTTAGAATGGCGACCCCGTACTGGAAAACGCAGTGCCAGTAAATCCCATATGGGATGGACCGATAACCTCAAAAAGATTGCTGGAAGTCGCTGGTTCCAAGCGACACAGAATGGTTTCGTATGGAGATCCCTTGAGGAGACCAATATCCAGCAATAGATGTTTATCGGTTGAAGAAGAAAGAGATCCGTATTTTCAGGCAATGAGAAACTGCTATAATCATTACAATAAGAAGGTATATTTCGCTATCATCTACATCATTATAATAACTCAAGTGGGAAATCGGGCGCTCCCGAGACCAGTAAAACTCGGTACGAGTCAATATTTCCAGTCTGAGTATTTATTCCCTTTTTTCAAGTTACGTCTTTTGTGAGGAGAATTAGTATATTTTCTAAAGAAAAAACATTTTACAAGTAACCGTAGAATAATATAAATGCAAAAGGAAGAATGTAAAAAGTGGACTTTTATAAATAAAACGCAGTCTTTCTTTACATAGAAGTCTACAACGCTTAATGGACAAGGTATATACGTAAAAGGTACTCGTGTACTATGGGAGAGCGCCCTCTTCAGCTGCTCTGCACAAGGTTTTATATTTTATTGTCGCGGGATCTACATCATGATTTTGAAGCATTCACCATGAACGCCATACATACACCATAAGACTTGTAATGATACTAATTCTAATTTAAATCAAGAGCAACTTAATTACGTAACTCGATCTGCTTGGACAACAATTAAAAAAAAATTGCCTTTAGTCGAATCTAAATACTCCATATCAGAAATTAAATCGATCCATCATAAAAATATAATAATAAAAAGTGTAATCAATATTATATTGATGAGAAAAAACTTTATTGCACTAATACATAAAACATAAACATGCGAACTTTAAGTAAAGAGGAATGTTTAGTATTAATTGGTATTTTGTACAATCTCAATCCGATGCCAATATATTGGATGCAATATGAAATAGTGGATTCAATATACCTATATACATCACAATATAACTCCAGTTTATTTTTTCACAACCATTGTCAGTTGTAATTATAAATATGTTTAGTCTGATAAACGTTTAAATCTGTAGAATTTTCAAAATAAACACTGTATTATAAATAATACAATTTTTACTAAGTTACAAAGGGGAAAAGAATTACAAAATAACTAAACACAATTAGATGGAAGAGTGTTTCAAAAATATAAAAAATAAAACGCCAATGCTTGTCAACTGAAACTATCAATTCAATTCCCAACTTCAACTCTCCAGGAAGGAAATTGAAGTATCCACTTATTTAACACTGAGCCTTTGAAGAGCATAACAAACAATTGATATTGAATTACTGAGAAATAGATATTACGTAACTTGATTGTAGTCATCAATTTCAAATTAAAATTAATAATAATTAAATTTTAAAAAGTTGCTCCTACCGAGAAAAGCCAACTAGATACTCGGAGGTTGCTCTTACAAAATATCTTTACATTTTCCAAATATATCGAAACTGTCGTTCTTATAGAGCTCTCTGTTGCAATCAAACACTAAAATGTTCCGATATGACTATTTTTAAATATAGACTGCACTATGTAGTTTAATGTTTCTATTATTCGAGGTTCGACCTCTAAGGTTGGCGAAACCACTACAAATTACATATGCTATCGCGGTCATTAGGGGTCCTGTAATACGGACATGCAAGGTATATTAAGACTAGACTGCATCTAGTACAAACACTTCCCCATCTTTTCATACAGTGTAGAAACTTGGACTATGGATTACGCAAGAGAGAGACAAATAATGGATGCTTTTGAAATGTGGTCTTGGCGGCTAATGAATATCTGGATGGCCTAAACGCACAAACTCAGCAATTTTATGGTCACTCAAAATCAATAACCGCCTTTTAACCTCGTGTCTTCAGCGCATCCTTGGCTATTTTGGCCATATTACACGCCGTGGAGATGAAATCTTAGAAAAACTCAAAGTGATCGGGAATGTGGAAGGTAAAAGGCCACGAGGAAGATTCCCAACCAGACAGTCTGATCTACAGCTACCGGCGTCGTAAAAATTGATAGATTTGGTAAAATCTATCAATTTTTACGACGCTGTTCACATGGCAGGTGATAGGAACCGCTGGAAAGATATTACACGCCACAAACCTAAATGTAACACAACCTGACGGTAACAGACCAACTGTAGAGAGAGAGAGAGAGTCCTGTAATGAAGATTTGGGGTCCTTGAACTCATAATGTACAAGAAAAGGAAGGAAGGAAGTTTCATTTGTTCAAAGTGCGCTCCTCTAGCCAGAATATTACAGGGGTACAATCAAACTCTTGGAGTGGGTGTTTAAAGTTGTTTAGGGAGAGCAGCAAAGCAGGAAGCAGGGGCGAATATAAAAGATCCTGAGATATTTTTGAAGTACATCCGCTTTTACAGGCCTCGGCTGCTAATAATAACTATGGTTATATAAAAAGTACACAATTTGTAATAAAGAAAGATACTAATTTATTTTAACATAAGAATTGAAGAAAAAATGCCGTGTGGTATCTGGCAGAATAGAATAGAGCACCCTTTTTTCTTACCGAGGTGTCGTAAGAGGCGACTAAGGTAAGTGCCGTGTGGTATCCTGCTGCATAGAATAGACCACCATCATTTCTTACCGAGGTGTCGTAAAAGATGACTAAGGTAAGTTGACGTCAGGCAAGCGGCCGGTCGTAAAATAATCATGTGACAACATATTTGTAATATGTTCTGCCGACCCCACTTAAGAGTGGGATAAGGGCAGTAGAATGATGATGTATGGATTTTAGAAAAAAACCATAGAGTTATTATACTAGAGTTGGGGAGCTAGTCTTAAATGTATCCATCGATAATAACAAAGCAAATTGGACATTATAAAAATTCACGTACAGGTCTGCCTATCGCTTCCCTACTCTCGTATACTAACTCTATGGAAAAACAGAGGAAGGGCCCTTATAAGTTCTAGAACAATCGCAGCCTTGCGTATTATCGTCACTGATCCAGAAATTTTGAATTATTGCTTTGGTATTATACTGCGATCATATACTATACTGCATAGTCGTATATCTGTATGTTTCTAATAAAAATAAACATGCTTTTGTGTGACGAAAGGAGAATAAATATGCAAATAAATAGAGGATTCATTTCATAAAAACGTCTAATTAAGCCGTAATTAAAATTATCATGTTGCGCATGTAATGGCAACGGTTTAATGTTAAATTTTACATAAATGGTACGTGTTATTGCCTCTTTGTGTAAAGAAGATGAAAGATAAGTAACAATTGCAAGATGAACAAATATTGTTCAATGTTAATTGCGGTATCTCTCTTGAGAAACAAATATATTTGCAACTACTTCATACATAAAAAAAAAATATGTATGAATATTAGATTATTTATATTTCAGAAAATATTTACATGATCATACTATAAAGCATTAAGCTCATATTATCAAATCAGGAAATATCTGCTTATCCTTAAAAGCAAAGCGGTAGAGCGGGGTACATAGTCCGAAAAATCGATATCATGAAGGTCCCTTAATATTTGAGACGCGACTACGCTTCAGCAGCTGCAATATTAGTGGATCTCCTATTAGGTGGAATTAAAACCTCAAAGTTTTCAGAGAGCTGATGAATTTAATTGGCACAAGAGGGTATTATGTAGAAATCCTCTGAAGGAATATATATATCTCACATTATACCTCGGTTGAAAGAAGAGGCTAAAATTGTGTATGCAAATGCTTTTTTTGCTAAACTGGACAGTTATTATGAATGTAATATAAAAGAGCTGTGATAGCCCAGCCGAGAGACCGATTTTCGATTGTGATGCGATTTTCTAAAGACGATCATCGGTTCAAACCCCGGGCAGACACCAATGATTTTTTCTATTAAAACTTATGTATCGAATTGATAATTGAAATTTATCACACGCTTTTCGTTGAAGGAAACATCGTGAGGAAACCTGCATATCACTGGAGAATTCTGGGGATATTTGTAACCTACCAATTCGCATTGGAACAACGTGGTAGGTCTTAGTTCCAATCCTTCTATCCAAAAACGGAGAGAGACCTATGCCCAACAGTGGGATAGTAACAGGCCGATACTTTAATTTTTTAATATAAAAAATACCTTGTGCATAAAAGTTGCAACAAAATATAGCATAAATTTTCTGTTATACAATTCATTTCTGATCACAAGGGATTTTATTAATTTAAACATTTGAATTCTTTTTCAATATAAATGATATTTATGACGTGATGAAAGTGCGGCTTAGTCTGTTATACTATCCTTTATTGATTGCCCTTAATGTATTTACGGTTTGAATAAATAAACAGTTAAACAAACGAATATAATATGAAGTAGGAACATATTGACAAATATTTGAGAACTAAAGTCAATGCTTCTCACGATTTCACGAAACAAATACTCGTGTTTATTATTACTAGCTAGTTGGATACATTTGTAGTATAGAATTATTTATATTTACTATCGGGGGTCACGTTTTTCTGGATAAGACACGCAGAGAGTGTTTCAATTAACTACTATAGATACTCGCGACTTCGTTATCTGACTTTTATCTAATGCTACTCATTTTTTAACTGTGAATATGTCCTGACAGTGTCACTTATAGGGACGGTCGAACGTCCAAAGAAAAGGAGCTTTGTAAGAAAGCACATATTGGGTTGTTGAGAATACTTAAACGCTGAATTGGCGCGAAAATAAAAATACATGTGAAATTCAATTACTGCTTGTATCACGATTCGTTCATATCATAATTCTAAATAAAATACTGGGGGTATTTTAATGGTGTAATATTTATTTTTCTTTCCCCGAAAGAATAGCGGATTTTTTTATTCTGATTCGGTATATTAGCTTCCATTATTTGAACATTAGTATTGCTCCACAGAATAACACGTGAAAGCGTTACAATCGGAAAGACAAAGTTTGGATTAAGAAAGTACCTCATTTACAGTTTTATTGTTATCGGTTACATTAACGAGCGTTAATTATATCTTAAATACTTTCGACTCCTGCCAAATTGAATTTGATCACGATAAAAAATACTTTCAGTTAGTTAATGATGTTATATGTTGCTCCATATCTACATCAGAATCGGCTTCACCGTTCCGTGTTATTTACCTCTAATGTAAAGTATCTTTTGGTAAAAACCACACAATTAATCCGTTCAGTAGATTTTGAGGAAAGCACATACAGACATAAAATTTTTGAAAAAATTATTTCATAATATTATGTAAGTAAGTAAGGTAGTGGTTATTTGAAAACATTGCTTCATTATATTATGTAAGTAAGTCAGTGGTTATATAAATGAAAATTAATAAAAATAATACCGAATTCTGCCCCTTGCGTCGTACTTGTAAAAATATATAAGGGCGGTTCTAGGAGTGAGATAACACCTGCCGTTCAACGGCCTGTGTCTAATTGATAATTGCAATTTATCACACGCTTTTCGGTGAAGGAAAACATCGTGAGGAAACCTGCATGTCTCTAGAGAATTCTAGGGATATGTGTAACCTACCAATCCGCATTGGAGCAGCGTGGTAGGTCTTAGCTCCAATCCTTCTCTCCAAAAACGGAGAGAAGAGGCCTTAGCCCAGCAGTGGGCATAGTAACTGGCTGTTACTTTACTTTTTTTTTCAACGGCCGGAGTTTTCGAGGGGTCATCGAATAACGCCTCGTTAGCACGGGCGTTAAAAATACGTCGCGTTAAAACTCTGCATAGACGTAATAGAAGACTCGTATGGTCTGTTCGGCTTAACGCCCAACGCCTAAAGCCTAAAATGGAAACTGCTCGAACAAAAATATTTCGCGTTTTAACAGCGCTGTCGTGTGAATAGATATCTGGATACCCATTTGTTTCATTTCGACGCATATTTATAGCACGATGAAAAACTCTCGTGCGGTTAGGGAAACAATATGTAGATAGAAGTAGTAAAACATGCAATATAAATTTTAGATCATGAAAAAAGGTATGTCTCCAATAGCACTAGTACTTATTAATATTATGCAAAAGTATCCTTTACGACCGAATTACCATTTAAAAAAATATAATATTAAAAGGTAATAATTAAATACAACGTTACATCTAGTAACTTATGTCTCTGGTACTAGACTCCAGTCCGGACTGGATTAATTTTTGAGTTTTGTTTTTTTTGTTTCTAACTCTACTATATGGTTATAGCTTTGACGCCATTTAAAGCGGCAGAAGCTGGGTAGGACAGAAGCATCGTCGAGTTTGCGAAATGTGGAGAGGAGAGCGTAGAAGCTCTCCTAGCGTCTGGTTCTTTATTCTGTTATGAATGTAAACGGTACTAGTGTGGTGGTATTTATTTATTTATTTATTTATTTATTTTATTTTATATGGAAAACTTACAGCTATGACATGACAATAGTTAATAACATAAATAAGGGAATAAAGCCAATTACAAGTTTTCGCATATAGAAGATAAATATATCTATATGCTTGCGTGGATACAATTATTTTTATTTTTATTATATGATGTATGCGTTTAAGGAATCTAGCTTGCATATTAGGTATATGGAAAGGAATAGTACAATCAACAACTACCATTTTCATCAATTTTGTATTATGAATCATTATAACGCCTTATTCCGTAAACGAAACAATATCGTCATTTATTTCTGTAAAATCGCCTTCCATCCAAGAATATATCATCGTCTATTATATAATAAAAAACAATCTGCACCAGCTTAGATATTGGTCAAGCTCTAATCTACTATTTATTTAAAAATAACAGCTTACAGGCACTATAACAAAACTACTTCGCTATAATCCGCACTGGTTAAGCGAATGCATGCAACAAAGCACACAAGCAGCACACACACCCACCACCACAACAATCCCGACGATCGCTTCGCTCCGAAACCGAAGCATCACCAGGAAGATTGGCTCTACTTGCGCTTTTGTCGCAATGCGATTTTGTCGTGGAGCCTATCCTCTTGGTGATGCTTCGGTTTCGGAGCGAAGCGATCGTCGGGATTGTTGTGGTAGTGGGTGTGTGTGCTGCTTGTGTGCTTTGTTGCTGGTGGAGGAGCCTTGGGGTGCGTGTGGTGGCTTGCCCTGCATGTATAAGGTTCGTTGATTTTGCCTGCTTCATACAAATTAGCTTTGCATGCATTCGCTTAACCCGTGCGGATTATAGCGAAGTAGTTTTGTTATAGTGCCTGTAATATGGAATTCCGCAAAGTGACGCCTGCTTCTATAAATCAAATAACAGCTTAAATATTATGCACAGTTAGCTGACATGATGTATGTCACGTTTTTAACGAGATATCGATATGAATTTTTATTTGACCATACTGAGACAGAATGCTCTGTCTATTGATTACTATATCATTTATTTGTAAACAGCGTGATAAGCGCGTCTGACATATATGTGATTCAAACAGTTTATCTAAACTGGCTGCAACCCTCACTGATTGCTGGGCCGCTCAATGTACCACAGTGAAGATTAGAAATTTATTGTGAATTCTAAACAGATGTCTATTCTATGAATTGTCATGATAAGAACCGTTATATCAGCGTTCATATGGTTAGACAAGAGCATTATATCGTAGTTATTTACAGTTTTAAAGTTGTTCATTGTTCGTCACCAACTATAAATGTATACATATGGTCAGCAGTAATAGATGAACTCCCTCGGTTACCCTTTCTTTCTTTTATTCTCTATCATTCAGTGCTGTACATCTTTCCTTTTTTATTCTATATGCATTTACTAGCTGTGCCTATAACGGATTCGCCCGCGTGGAATTCAGTGATTTACGCATTTTTCCCGAATTTTCGAAATTTTGAACATAAAAGTAATTATTCTGAGTTAACCGTAAGAGATAGAAACATGCTATTGCGGACTTTTTTGTAGTATTTTTATAGATCTACAATTCTCTAGTAAATTACTTTAGTGTAATTCTGCTGGATACACTGGGATGATGAGTTATCAAGTCATCACCCATCATATTATACAATAACGGGACCAATTCGCAGATCAATAATAAAAATATATAAAAATGGCCTATTCTGCCCTTTAATTCCATTTGTATGTAGTTATGGGATTTTTTTTTAAATATGGAAATTAATATATAACAAGAAATATTCAATAAGATTTATTAATCACAAAAAAATTAGAAGATTAGAGTAGTTAAAAAAAATCAAGACATTTTGTAATTTAAGGCGAATTATTAATATAAAGAAAGAGAGAATTAATTCTTATAACCTTCCGTCGAACTCTTATTGAATTGTAATCAAATCAGTAATTAAGATATTTATACAAAAATCACAGCTTTCAACAAGTTAAGCAGCTAAATATGGGGATCTTCAGTAAATAAAGAGCCAGACGTGGCATATACAATTTAAGTCCGCGTGATTGCCTGCGAGAGAAGTTTAAGGAAATAGCTAATCTTACATTTGCTTCGCAGTATATTTTTAACAATTTATTTTTGTGCATAAAAATTATGTATAGTTATTATAAAAAAATGTGATGGTGATGTATATAATAGACAAAGTAGGAACCCACATAAGCTTGCGGCTCCTGCTTTGCGCCTTGAAAAAGTACGTAAGTCATTCGTGGGCTTGAGTATAAGATTCTACAATAAAATTCCGCAATCAATTTTAGCTTTGCCATTACAGCAGTTAAAAAAAACTGTTAAAGGGAGGCTGATACAGAAAGCCTACTACACTGTTGAGACATAGATGATAAGAATGCGTGGATTTAGCTACTGTTCGACCCTATACGAGATAGTAAGGACTAAATGTAACTAGTTTTTTAAAAATGCAGCCGCCGACTTTCTTGCTGGCTCTTCTCGGTAAGAACAGCTTTCCGAACCAGCAGTAGAGTTGGCGATTCAAAAGCATTTGTTTACAAGTTTACTTGAATTAAGAATATTGTGAATTTTAATACATAAGGCAAAATGTCAAACAGTAGAAGTGTTGTAATGAAACGAATGAACAAATTGCGTTCATCTATCGAGATGTACAAAATAAAAAATACACGCAAAACTGGTACACTTAATTGGTTAATGCCCGTAGCAAATTTATACATCGTAACGGTATATTTAACTTGAATTTCTAACCGATTGACCTTGCACTACCATAACCGAACACTATGAAGCTCTCTTATGTTCAGTTTTTATTGTCAATAAAAACAAAACGGGATAGTAATATAAATAGTAAAATGTTTATAAATTAATCGCGTGTTTGTATTTATGTACGAAAGTAAGAATAAAATAAACCTCTCTCTCTTCTGTCGGATTTTTCATTACTGAAGGTCATGTCCTAAATGAAAGTCTTTCACAGATTGTACAATTTGCATCCATATCTCTGAAATCTGTTCAGCTGCTGTCGAGATTTTCGCTTAGCAACACATTCAGCGATACACTTATATTATAGATGTAAAATGTAACAAACTACAATAAATTTAATTTCAAACTTTATATGTAGTTGAATTTAAAAGTGACTTTTTAAGAGCATTTTATTGAAACAAAAAAAATGCTAATGCATATGTAACTATCAATGATCACAACAACCAAGTTACGAAACCTAAATATCGGAAGTAACAATCAACATCAATGAGGTTTTTATTTTTATTTAATAAAGGAACACTTAGATTTTAACAGATATTTATATATGTAGAAAAAATTATAAAATCGTAAACGGTTAAGATTTAATTAATACTCCAATTTTAGTATCAACAATCATTTTATACCTAGTTATATATATGAAATGGTAGACTGTAGGTTTAGTAGTCTTAAATAAACAGGTATCGACCTTTGAAATATTACTTTACTTGTAACAAGTTGGTATAAGAATAGGTTTATTAGTTTACAGTTGAATAAATCAGTAAAGCAAACCGCGTTTATCGAAACGTTGCGAAATAATATGCCTCCACAACATCGGCAAATTTATTGAACTCTATATTCAAAATAGGTACATGTAATGTAGAGGATATTATCTATAGAATTAAAAAGAAAATTATATTTTAGCTTATACGATGTAACGTGATTTTTTTTATGTAACGTGATTAAGTTTGCTCTCCCATTTTCGTTGTCTATGGTATAACTATTTTTATCGAGACTTTATTGGGATTTTGTCAAGACTTTATTATTAGTACGTAAAATTATAGAATATTTGCAAAGTAAATGATAAAAATGGAATGAAATATGATTAGTTACGATTATTTTTAATCAATAGTATTACTTTGAGCCGATAATTCCTTTAGTCACAATTTGTCGTACCAATTTTGTTTTCGGAGAAAACAATAGAAGTAAAATTTACCTCAAATGTTTCCAAAGGTCTGAATATTTAATTGAAAAGAGAACCTAAGGACTATGTGAGAAATTAGACCTTGGCATAAATTCACGTGTTGTGTATTAGAAATTTTACGAAGGTAGGTTTAGCGGTACCGGTGTTCAAGTCGGAAACGGAGGTTGAGTCGGGTGAATTCGATATTTCGTTTCATTACATATTTATGACGAGAAACTATTTTTGAAATTATTAAGAATTTTAGCCGATAAATAATTAAGTCCTATTAATCCTTTCCGGCATCGGAAGTCACAAAAAAATGAGACAACTAACTATCCTTTTCGTACTTTGTTCGTAGGGTCATCCTTTAACTTCGAATCTCAAAAATGTCACAGCACCTGGTAATGAACAGTATTATGTAAGTTCATCAGTTATTTTACAAAACTCATAATGCAATTTTCATAAATCTTGTGAAACGCATGAACTTTATTAACCTGCTACTAAATCTTTACCAAAATAGGATGTACATGAATCATGTTTATAGCCCCTTAGACACGGTCTGTTTGTTATAAAATTTATATTTATCTCAGTTTGTTTAATATGGATACACTTAATACTGCGTTAAATATGAATCTGAAGAAATCTTCCGCTATAATCTCAGAATAGATCGGCTTCAATGGTTCTAATATATACTCGGTCGCATCGCGCCGTAGTTTTATTTCTTTGATGTAAATTTTGATATAGATATTATTACTAACTAGGTTTGCCTGCGGCGTAGCTTGCGTGAAACTCAGTGAGTCGCAAATATTTATTTCAGTTTACATAAAACCGTAATGTGCTATTAACCTAAACCTTCCACAAGAATTGCACTATCATTTAATAAAAACCACACAAAAATCTGTTCAGTAAAATTTTATAAAATCTATCAAATATAGAGCTTTGGGGACTTCGTTTTATAATAAGTAAGGATGTTTCTTCTATTACAAGTTTTTTTTGTTTCTATTAAAATGTTTATTATTACTACACAGTACGCTGTTAAACTGAAGCTACTTAGCGTAACAAATAAATATTTATTTATGGTAACGAGAAGAAGAATAGTTTTTGAAGATTCGTTTGTGCTATCTATAATATGAGACAATGTGAGTCTCTTCGCGAAAAGTTCAATGGAATAGGCATACTTACAGTAGCGTCACAATATATATATGTATATAGTAATATTATTTTCGTACGAAACAATATTCATGTGTATCAAACTAAATTCGATGTGTATCATAGATATACCAGAGGGCACAAAAAGCTTGCAATCCCTGCGTCGCGACTCAGCAGAGTTAGCAACTCATTCGTTGGTCTCGGTACTCGCTTTTACAATAAAATTCCGCAATCTGTATTAGAATTATCTACAGAAAAGTTTAAATTAAGTGTAAAAACTATGCTTATACGTAAGGCATATTACACAATTGATTTGAATGATAAAAATGCTTGGATTTGAAAATCCTTTCAGCTCCAAACAAGACTGCAAATAAATAATGCAAATTTAAATGTTTAACAGATTGACCGCCGATTTTCTTGCTGGTTCTTCTCGGTAAGAGCAACATTCCAAACCCAGTGTAGCTTATTAAATTTAATTATTGATCCTTGACGATTCAAAAGTGCTTGTAAAAAGCCTACTTGAATAAAGATTATTTTGATTTAATTTTGATTTGAACTTATAATATTGTGTACAATTATATTAGGTATTATTACGCTTGCAGATTTACCTTAGCAATGTGTAATATTTATATAACACTAGATTTTGCCCGCTTTTTTCGTCTATGGTGACAGAATATGTGAATCTACTGCCTTTTAAAATAATTCAATCGACTATTGTTACTATTTCGATCTATTCACACAATGATTGTCGATCTATTTTAGATCCTGGAATTTTTTTATATTTATTCGCAAAAATTTACTCAACCGTTCAAAATGTATTGCTTAAGTAATATTCTATCGTGACAAGGATGCTTTTGTTGATATTAAAATAATTATTAAATGTAATTGATCTAATTCTTAATTACTTAATTCGGTCTGTCGGTCTCTCACGATTTTATGTCTAATCCGCCCGACCAATATTGATGAAATTTGGCACAATTAAAAACTATAAAAATCCCGTTTTGCTCTGCCAAAGAAGGGAAAAACACATTGCATTATTGAGGGTACTTGAGGGCAGCGAAAGTCGCGAGCATCACTAGTGTATGACATTTATTTAGCTACATACATGCTGCTAGTTTGATTATTGATTGATGTATCCAAGTTCTGTGCAAACTATGCATTTATAATATAAACAAAAGTGGCGTGATCTATTATGTTGCTTAGTTAGCAGGTCGGGTGTCCGAACGTCTCTGTTATTGCATCAATCAGCGAACGACGCTAATTCTGCCGACTTGGTGTATTTGATTAAACACTATGCTTATGAGCAGCCTTGGTTCTAATTAGTACCTAATTGCTTTGATTTAAAAAAAAATTATACCATTTTTTTCAGCCGTAATGGCCGAACGTTAGCAAACGTGAGTTTTGTACGCTAACACGTATGAGTTTTCTGTAAAAGTTATATGGTTTACGAGTAGTATAGCGATGTTACGTAACTTCCAATTGAATATATTGATAATTCGTTTATTAAGTGTTGTACTTAAAAATACTATTGTAAAATTGCTAGCACCAGGGTTATTTAATTACTCTAAAACTAGCAACTACTTGTTATTAATCGGGGATAATAACAACTTAACACTATGATCACTTTTGTATTATGGACCTGCGCAAAGTAACCCCTAATTGTTTAAATTGTCTGATTACTAAACTAGTGATAGGCTAGTTAGTGGTACTAAACTAGTTGGAGATAAACTAGTGATAGGTGAAAGTAATAATAAAATTATTTTGCTATAATCCGCGATACAGTAAATAGAAAATATATATAGTGTTAAATGTATAGTGAACTATCCGTTTTTTCATACCCGATACATGCAGGATTCGTAAAAACACATGCACAAACCTCCACCACTGCCACCACAATATACAAGCACTACACACGTTCACTATCACAAACTCAACAATCTTTTCGCCCCGCAACCGAAGCATCATCAGGAGATAGACTCCACGACAAAATCTCGCGATTTTGCATGCATGTATTGGGTATGAAAAAACGGATAGTCCACTATACATTTAATACTATATATATATTTCTATTTACTGTATAGCGGATTATAGCAAAATAATTTTATTATTACTTTTGCATTATGGATCTCCGCAAAATAACGCCTAATTCTATAAATTAGTGATAGGTGCTTTGTTAGATAGCTTAGGTTGCAAAGATTTCGTTCTACTGGCAAAGCCTTCCCTCTGCACTTTATAAGACGAATAAGAATGATAAATCTGTAACATTATTTATTTATTTATTCATTCATTACATGTACATTTACATCTTAAACCAAAACACATACATGATATATATAGAAAACAAAAAAACATTTACTTCTTTCTTGCATTAGTTATTATCGAAATAACACATAACGACTTAGTACTGTAAATACCGCTGTAGTAAAGACTTCTTATCTTTGAAATAATGGAAGAACAAAACATATTGTACCGACCCCACTTAGATATTCTCTATAATTCCCAAGATAATAATGTATCAGCCCCTGTCTTACGTATTGGTATAAAACAGAAGTCCCAATTTCTTTTTTCTATCGGAGACAGCCCTAGCCATCGAGTACGTTAGCTTAGAAAGTACTATAAGAAATCGAAAGTACATCTCCATTTACAGACTTTTTCCACTCAATAGCTAAGATGGTTACATATTATGAGAAATTGTTGCAAAACAATGACTGGCGCCTATGAAATATGAATAGGTTCGTGAACATTAACCGCACAATTGCAACTTTAACAGTTTGCTTTTAAAAAGTTTGCTTAATATCTCATCAGCTTTATTTACTCTTTTTAAAATTCTTACGACTTTGCACGCCTTCAATGAGAGATCACAAATGCCTTATCTATAGTCATTTAAGCGAAGTAAGGGACATATTGTCAACCTATTTCTGGACATCTAATTGATATGTCTGCAATGTATCGCGAACTTTTCGGTGAAGGAAATCGTGCGGAAACCGCCATAACTCTAAAGAATTCTGGTATGTGTAACCTACCAATCCGCATTGGAGCAGGAGAACGGAGAGATGGCCTTTTACCAGCTATATTCTATGGGATTGTAACGGGCTGTTACTTTACTTTAGTTAAAGAAT
Organism: Morpho deidamia; assembly: GCA_947086505.1. Lineage (NCBI taxonomy): Eukaryota > Metazoa > Arthropoda > Insecta > Lepidoptera > Nymphalidae > Morpho > Morpho deidamia. Next base: position 4,222,444 of record CAMTZC010000004.1, on the reverse strand, counting down.
CAGTGAATCTTAAATCCAATAGTTAAAAAATATCAATACAAATAGATATTAAAGTGGATTTGTCAAAATACAATGTGTCTGGGATTTTTATTTCAGTATTTATTATAAACTGACCCAAAAGTAAAGAATATGATTGGAGTGTTAAGTAATTATTTGGAAACAATACTTCTAACTATATATTCGTACAACATTTTATGAAATACTTAATTTACTTCTTTTCCCTTATTTTTTACCGTATTATTTCATTTCTTGAACACGTTTTGAATTATCTTCTGCGTTAGTTTGAAAAAAGAGTACAAAGGTGAAATTATTAACAAAACAACACCATCGCATGGTAAAAAGCATAGAAATACCACTAAACACGCAACGCCAAATTGTCCATTTACTCTAATGGCTGTAATTGCCGCCGGTAATTAGATAAACTAGGCTCATCCTACGCGCAAGTCCAAATGAAAGCTGAAAGCTATTAGGGTTTTAGGCAATGGGGAATATTTAGATAAAATCTAAAGGTTGATGCGATTTTTAAATGCCTAATACTTGCTGAGCCTCGCTAACTGTAATTTTTTAATTCAAGCTTTAGAACTTTAGGGAAGGGGTGTTCGGAAAAATAATTTACGATAGCTTACCCGGGCTTATTAGCTCTGTACTCGGGATTTTTGAAATTTACAAGCTAGTATCTTTCGGGTCCGTGACCTATTTTAAATATATCGCCCCATCCGAAGTAAAAGTTACATAAATACATAGGAAACTTTATTCTTTGGATGGGGTGATATGTTTGACTTTTATAATACGAGTGTCAACTCTGTTTCTGCTGGTAACTTAAGATGCTGTGACCGTAGATTTATTATACTAGAGTAGGGAAGCAAAGCTAAAATGATATATGTAACAATAAAGAGAAAGCAAATGAGGTTGATCTATCTCTATTTTTTTTGTGTGATTAGACAAAGATGAAGTATACAATTTTCATCTTCCCTCTTATTATTTATTGTCACTATTACAGCAGGCTCAGCTACTCTAGTACTCTACGGCTATGACAAATATCATACTCTGAACTGTGAAATACTAGTTCCAACGGCTTTAAAGCCAAAAGCTTTTTCGCGGGCTGAAACGCTGAAAGCATTAGGGCCATTCCACGTGGGTATGATTTGTATAGTTCTACCGTGTACGTAATTTAAGATAGACATAACTTGTACATTCTTTATTGTAAATAAAAAAAGGCCACCGAATTGAGATCTCTAGCCCAGCGGTGAGACCGTGCGAATCTTTCGAGGTGGTCACGGGTTCGAACCCCAGGCAAGCACCAATGAATTTTATATTAAAACTTATGTGTCCAAGTGAAAATTTCAATTTATCACACGCTTTTCAGTGAAGGAAAACATCGTGAGGAAACCTGGATATATCTAGGGAATTCTGGAGATATATGTAACCTACCACGCCCCATTGCAGCAACGTGGTAGGTCTTAGCTCCTACACATCTCTTCAGAAACGGAGAGAGAAGGCCCTATGCCCAGCAGTGGGATTGTAACGGGCCGTTACTTTACTTTTTTGTACACCGAATTGAATGAAACATAGAATTGCTAAAACGCGACATATCTAGGTAAAATTTTGATTTATCGATTAGTAATTGTTTGTTTCAGATAATTGTCAAAGTGGGAGCTGGTTGGCGAGAGGTGGAAGGCAAATGATGATCGCGGAGTTTACCCAGAGTCGCGCCTGGCGAAATGGCCGCGCTTTCCTGTTACCAGCCCTGCCGGTCGCATCTGGCGCAGCCTGCTAGGTACCAGTCAGTTTCCTTACTTTTTCAAAGACTTTTAACGCCTTGCTTTAGTCATAGCTGAGCTATAACAATTGAGCGATATAGTTCGATTGAGTTTCCGTGCCGCCAAATTGAAACGGATTTAATGTCGGATGTGTCATATGGTCGCTTTCAACGGAGAGAAGCGATGCTTCAATATAAGCCGTAGCCAGCCGTTTCTGATTGCCTTTTGAAGAGCCTAAGTCGAAACTATGATTGTTTTTTATTTAATTCCTTTTACAGTATATATTAATCATAGACTTGGTAATGAACTGTGTGGCTGAAAGGTTTCTTCTTATATCTATCTTATCTCTTTAGTTTGAATAATGACCCTTATATATGATAGTGTAGCCTGTGGAAAATGGAAGAAAAATGAAAATGAAAGAATGGAAGAAAACCGACCAGATTAGTTAAAGCACCAATGCGCTTAATGTATCTCCGATCATATTAAATACGGATGTAAATTTAAACATTGGTACCTGCCCAGGGTCCACCCTGTGAGCACCTTGAAAAAGTAAAGCGATCTCACCGTTCAGCTATCACAACTTATTCAGTGTCTGTTTTTATATTAGCAAATTCATTTATGGGTACCGTCGTATGACGGGTAGGAGTGACTCTCATCAACTAAAAACCTGATAGTAATTTACCATAGAGTATCGTTAGAGATTAGAGTATCGTTGTACACATTGCCTCTAGCCCAGCCATCAGCAGCTCGTTAACTCATAATGCGCAATTATTTAGTTAAGGTTATTTTGTAATTCATGGAATCTCCACGTGTGTGAAGATCCCATGACGAGCCCTTTGTCCAGCAGTGAACGTCCATCGGTTGAAGATGATGATGATAATATTTTAATTACAAAAAGTAACCTTACATATATTGGATATTTATTTGAATTAGTAAGTGTATAATTTCAGCTCAAGGAAATAAATGTTAAATATCAATTACAGCGGCATGAAGTACAACGCTTCTTGAATTATTTCGACTGTACACAGTTTGGTCAGTTTAGCGCACTTGAAATAACTTGAGCGAGCACATTAATAGGTCAATTTATTTTTATCTTTGTATAAGGTGCCTCGACGACGACGAAGAATCAGCAACACTATCAGCGCGTCGACGTCAGTTCATAGAAAGATGTCACGAAGCGCGGACTGGGCGGCACCGGGACCTCATACCTGAGGTATCCGTCAAACGGACCAGAGAGGAGTTGGCGAAGCATGCGGCACAAAGCACGCCACTGACGAGGCGGCTCAACGTCGAATCTGGATGGTCCAAGGTCGAGGAAGTAAGGAAGAAGTTTGAGGGTGCGGTAACTTCGACTGCTTACTCCAGGTCCTTTGAATCGCCGCCTAGGTATGTTGACAGACAATTGACATTAAAATTAAGCGTAGAATCATCATTTTGCCTATTATATCTCTCGTTATGCTTGAAAACTTCTTGACAACACCCTTAACAAGAACCTCAACAAATTTGCTATTTTTAAAGTTACTCCTCTAAATATCAACAATACATAAATTGAAGAAGTAGTAGTTATCAGAAAATCATTAAATAATAAATACAGCACTTTTAATAGACAATGGAGGAAACATTTGGAATATGGCAATCTAAGAAACACTCAAAAGGTGCTTATTTGTTACCTTTAGCTTAAAAATTATCTTTGTTCTTATTTTCGAGGACCCTCTTTTCAGAATCTTCTTAAGTTTGCACTATCGTATCATTGTTCTGTTATTCCAAACAATGCAATCGATTCCAGGCGACGTCTGGCAGATTCGTTGTTTGCGAGTTTCAAGCTACCTCGGAAGAAAGATATGGCACAACCACGATCGCTTATGCCGCAACCGCAGCAGAAGCGAAAGTCTGCAGTAGAACTGTTAGCGGAAACAAAGGCGTTCTACGTTAAGTCTGAGACCGTGCTGGATCGGAAGCAGGAACTGCCACTAAGAGTAAGTACAAGAAAATGATCGTAACTAAAGACAGCAAAAGAAAAAGCCTTTTAAAATTCGCTTATGACCGATTTCAAATGACGATGGGAATTGCTAAAAGAAATCGTAAACTAGGGGATATTTAGATTCCCTTTTTTAACCAATAAAGCCCACTCGACGACCACCTCCTGCATCTTCCATTAGATAATTGGCATCTCCATCCTGGGAATTTAAATAATCGATTTATAATCACTCAGTACGTATTAACAGGCTATGGATATGCTTAAAACTATTTCTACAGGTATATATTTTATTTACCTTTTGCTTGCGTTTTTAAAATATTTTTTAATTGCAATTGCCTAACCGAGTATACGAAAAAAAACTGTTTGTAGCTAAATAAGATATCGTAAATGTTGAATTTTTTTGGGATGCCAGAATATTGTAGAAAATACCAAGAATTTAGATTTTTTTCATATCATACATGCAAATATACAAAAAAGAATTATTCAAATGTCTCGTCTGTGTGTTCAGTTTTGCTCCTTACTATATATATAATTTCAGTAAACCTTAACCGATGTTTAAGAATTCTATAAACCTTCTATAAATAATTTATAGTCGCTGGTATTTTTATCACTTATAAAAGTCATATTGTTGCGATAAAAAATGTTATTTTATGGATTTAACAGGTAAGCAGTGGGCTAAGTCAAGCTATAGCAGCCGGCGGCTGTCATCTAGTCAGCTCTGGCACTCTCAATAATGACGCTTGTTGCAACCCCTGTAAGTAAGACCACGTATAGTACCCGGCAATAAATAATGCACATCGAGGCATAGAAAGAAAAATTCGGCTAATTCTGCTTCATAGAGCATTGTTTCTGTCGCACAGACTGACGAATCAGTGTGTGACAGTGATAGCTCTCTACGAAACCGAACTGGCCGGCTGTTTCGTTCTCGCATCGATGTGCATTATTTAATGCCGGGTACTATAATGTGCATATTCTAGTTAGCGCTTTTTCTTATATTGTCAATCATCAATCTATCTTTAATCATATTGCATTTGCTGTGTAAACCTGCAGCAATGACGGCATGCCATCAGGCCACATAGTGAATCCAAAATACTATTTTCAGATGCTACAACACGAATAAGTGGAACCCGCCGAGCCGTTAGCGCGGGTGAAGGATTGCAGAATACGTTGAGAAGGTTGCTAGAGCATTCTGACAGCAGAGAAAATGTGTATTCACCGGCCTATGTTTGTAAGTTACTTTTGTAAATGTTTGGGTGTGAATTATGAACATTTTGGGTGCGTTATTGTACACTATTTAGAGAAATTAAGATTTTTACCTTATCCATTTGACCAATATATGTTTGAGATGCGTCTTAATTTTTTTGTTAAATACCTAAAGTAAGGTTGTCAGCACTAGCATCAGTATATCCATGTTTCGAAATACGGAAAAATAAGGGGCTAATAAAAAAGCTCGAAAGTCGCTCTGCAGTTGATGAAAGTGATATGCTCAAAGTGTCACTACGTTAACAAATCAGGAGTAAGGAGGTCTGAAGAATCAGTGACTGATATCGCCCAAAAGAGCGATGGCTGGGGCACATTGCTTGAAAAACCAATCGAAATTAGGAAATAACCTGTGAACGTGTAGGGTTAGTAAACCCTCGTTAATTGTACACACGACTTAAACAAGTAGTAGTAGTAAGAAGAGTTGCCTTTAAATTGTTATGTCTAACATTTATCGGCCATTTAATGAATAGAATACATAGATTCAATTACCATATACTATAATAAATAATAAATATATGAGACATTTACACACACGGTCGTCCGTCCCCAAAGTAAGGAACTTAATACTTGTGTTATGGGTGACGGACAACTGGTAGATATACTACATATATAATTTTAAATACCTACTTAAATACTATACACACCCAGGGTCGAAGAACCTACAATTTGTTTAGAGAAACGTTGGCTTTCGGCGGGAATCGAACCCGCGACCCGCGAAGCTGAAGGCAGGCTCACTACCCACAGCGCCAACGGGCCAGTCAAACGCTGTATACGCTTAACATTAATGGATTTTGTAAAATATATGCTAGGAATCAATCTCTCTCTCTCACCTTCAACGGATGGACATCCACTGCTGGACATAGGTCTCCTCAGGGGATCTCCACACCACACGATCTTATGCCGCTTAGATCCAGCAGATTCTTGCGACCTTTTCGGAGTCAGTCCACCTCCTAGGGGGTCTATCGACTCTGCGTGGGTCGCCATTCTAACCTTAAGAGTTCAACGCCCATGGGTTCTCCGCACTATGTACCCCACCCATCGCTACTTTAGCTTCAAGATAAGCTGAACTATGTTGGTGACTTGATTTTTCTACGGATCTCCTCATTTCTGATTTGACTACGTAGGGATACTCAAACCATAACTCGCTTTTATGCCTGCTGAGTGACTGAGCTTTCTTTCGAGGCACATAAGAAACGATACGCGAACGAAACATAGTTTTTATATATATGAATATGACTATAGACTAGTTTTATAATCTTGAAGTTCATTAATAACATAATTTCAGCGCAAAAAATGTTCTCCGACCCTCGACGTCTAAAAGACTCATATCCGGAAAGAGAGATAACCCGTTCCCAACACACGTCCGGAACATTTTCCGGAACCTCCTCCTCTGGAACGTCTGGATCCAAGCAGAAGTCGGATGATAAAAATCGGCCGTTGAGTTTCGGAGATGCGAGAGTTTTCTTTCCGGAGTCCTTCGTCATACCACGACAAAGGCCTAGCGAAGTTGTTATTAAGAGCACTTATTCTATACGTAAGTTATTCTTCTAGAAGTATATAACGTTTTTTTTAATTTGACAATCGTAAGTGATATACAGAAATCGGCTAAAGTGTTACTCTATATAGTCAACCCGTCTTGTTTCGAGCTAATCCCGGGCCCTTATTCATGAGCTCTATATACGGCGTTATCGAATAAGTCCTAAGTATATATATATATATATAATTTGATAATAACGCGTCAAACCGGACGCACGTACGGACGGGGAAAGATTGCAAGATATAAACACTTTTTAACTGCAGTAGACTTCGCACTAAGCATGATTATTATGAATTAATAATCAAATTGTTTTTTTTTAAATGAAATGAAAAAATATTTATTCAGGCTATATATAAGATAAGATACTAAACTAAAAAAAAAAGGAAAACTAATCTAAATAACTAATCTTATATCTAGTACATAGCTCTGAAAAGGCTTCATCTCAGTATTAGCTGAATGTCGAAATTAAGACATTCAGCACTGATTTTCAGATGAAGCCCAACAGATCATGGGACGGACATACACTATACATATTTATATATTAAAACTAACCTAATCCACTATATCTACTTATTGACATTACAGTCTCCTAACTATTAATATATTACTATTACTATATACTATACATATTACTGTTGCTATTTTATTATTGTTAATTATTATAGGATTATAACATAATTAAACACTAAAAAAAGAGTTTTTAAAGAATTCAATAGAGTAATTTGCGTCCTCAAGAAGGACCACACTTCCGAATCAGTTGTAGTTTCTTTAGTAACATTTGACGATTCGAAAGTACTGGAAACAGTCTATTGAATAAATAATATTTTTGATTTAAATTTGAATTTGAACGGTAAATTCGCTTTTTGCAGCAAGTCCCCAATCAAGTCCACATCAGTTACCAGATGACCTCTCCCGCAGCGGTGAACAGTTGGGTGCTATTAGCCCTCCTGCCGAATATGCTCATTCTGCACCCAGATATATAAGGTATTGGTATTGGATATGTATTTTGTTATGGGTAGTATATGAGTCCAGTATTAAAACGAGAAAAAGCAAATCAAATGAAACATGATGTCATTATATTTCTAAAAGTTAGGATTCTTGTTTCACTTCACCTGTACTATTTAGTTTTTAGGTCAAGGTTAAAGTTAAATGGCGTGTTAGGATACGGTCATTGGCCCCTGTAAAGCTATTTGTTTTTAGAAAAACGTAAATTAATTCCTGTCGCTATAATACTTTAATGAATTCACCGATTTATGATGTAGGATGCTGAGGTACCTAAAATTAGAATTATTGTCGTAAAGTGGTATACCACCTGTGTAACTATAATATTTCATGTACACAAATCAAACATATGGCTTAGAATTCTAGACACTTGCACGATGCTACTAACATTGACCTGTACTGTTTCGTAAAATTCATTAATTATCACTATTCAAATTATAATAGTTGTGGTATAACGACACGACTTTTTAGTGGATGGATAAAATCACAGAAAAAAATACTAAGAAATTAAATTTCAATACAAATTCAAATCATTCTTTATTCAAATTCAAGTTTCGATAAAATAAAAAGAAAAAAGTTTCGTAAAATTTATAATACCTTCATTTAAATAATTTGTAGAATTAGGCGTTACTTTGCGGAGATCCATAATAAAAAAGTAATAATAAAATTATTTTACATGAAATATATATATGAGCTGTGATAGCCCAGCGGTGTGACCGTGCGACTCTTTCGAGGGGAACACGAGTTCAAACCCGGGCAGACACCAATAAGTTTTTCTATTAAAACTCATGTGTCTAATTGATAATTGCAATTTATCACACGCTTTTCGGTTAAGGAAAGCATCGTGAGGAAACCTGCATATCTCTAGAGAATTCTGGAGATATGTGTAACCTACCATCCGCATTGGAGCAGCGTGGTAGGTCTTAGCTCCAACCCTTCTCTCCAGAAACGGAGAGAAGAGGCCTATACCCAGCGGTGGGATTGTAACAGGCCGCTACTTTTACATGAAATATTATTGTTACACAGTAATGACACAGTATAAAATGTATAATTTATGATCTGCTTGAGTGTTGCCTGACGAAAAAATTCTGTTTTGAAGATAAAAGCACTGCTATTTTAATAAAAAAAATAATAATATTCTTGTAAACAGCAAACAATGCCTTCATTCATAATGATTTCCAGATCGAATTCTCATTCGCAACCGAGCGCCCGTGAAGATGACTGCACAAACATAAACAGTCACAAGTCTCTGCCTGATTTGCATGCTCAAGCGCACGGTTATCCTGAACAGTGAGTCCCACGAATTTAATATTATATTGTTAGGAATGATAGTTGGCACACAATCACGTGGCCGATAGCAAGGAAGGGACTTGCTTTTGAAGCGAAAATTAGTTATAAAAGATGTAGTCCGCCATATTGAAGTCAGTCTTGTAGTAATACTCGACTCTTACGGTTATTAGCTTACGCGGCTAGACCGTTTCTCTTGGAGTTTCGTTGTAAACGAGACTTTTATTAAGATTATTAAACGCTCTCGCGTTGAGGTCGTGCTACAACCTGTCTTGGTTAAGCAAACGGGTGTAATTAGTGTTACTGTGCCGTTCTAATATTGTTACGGTAGACCCGCGTTTACCTACCTACATTAAGTGTTATTTGTTATTAGAATCTAGCCTCGAATAGTTAATATTCGTGATAAGAGCAACCGCTGAGTCTCTTGCCAGTTCTTCTCAGTGGATAACGGCGTTCCGAACTGGTGGTACAATCGTCCTGGCATAATAATTCCAAATTATATGAAACTGAACCTATCAAATGTTGTAGCTGTACGTTAGTCTTTGTTGAACATGTGAGAAAGCAGAAATATTAAAGTGAAATTCCTGCTATTTCTAAAAATATATATAGTGTTCAGTACTTGCTTATTGCACATTCTGCGGTTGTCTGTAAATTCTGCCGCCATCCTAATGGTATCGCTCGGTGGTACCGGATTGGTGGATATCTAGTCTATTTAGTCCGTGACTAATCGTAACAATTTGTGGTACCGTGTGCCTGTTCATCGAACCTTATCCCACCAGTGTCGTGACATTATTGTACGGGATATCTCTGACAATTTCGGAAGCTGGACGTTCCAGAGACGATGAGTAGTTTGACTTGTCGATCGCGAATATTGTGTAATTTGGGGTACTCTGGAAACATCCATTCAGAACCAGCGAAATCTATAAAGGTCCTTCGAAAGCCGAACACCATATTTCTGCACCATATAGTATAAGAAATTACATAGGTATTTTTAAATAGTTATTTATTTATTTATTTATTACTAAATACATATATATGTTAAACATATTTTAAAATTAAGTAAGGCATTGACGGACATGCAAGGATGGCATTGCGATAGTATTAAACTGTGTTGCATATGCCATCCTCAGTCAAAAAAAAAATCAAATTAGTATAAAATTATAAAAAACAAAAATAAAATATTACAATAAAGAAAGTGTGTGCGAAAGAAAGTGGTGTGAATTACACTCGATATTCCGTCAACACTAATTTGCGTGAAGATATAAGAAAAGCGGAGCGTTAAGCATCTACGCTCAGCCACAAATCGTTTCGAAATGAAAAAAAATGGCATATGTGCGAAGGAGGACTTATCCCTAAAAGGGATTTCGAGGGAATCGGATTATTACTCAAAGTTTGACTGGAAGATCTCTTCCACTCCAGCCAGGGAAAGCGCGAACCCGCGACCCTCGGAGCTGAAGGCAGGGTCACTACCCACTGAGCCAACGGGCCGCTACGATAAGTTAGTTGTTAGTTATACACAACGAGCTGTGATAGCCTAGCGGTGAGACCGTGCGACTCTCTAGAGACGACATAGGTTCAAACCCCGGGCAGGCACCAATGAGTTTTTCTATTAAAACTTGTGTCTCATTGATAATTGCTATTTATCACACGCTTTTCGGTGAAGGAAAACATCGTGAGGAAACCTGCATATCTCTAGAGAATTCTAGGGATATGTGTAACCTACCAATCCGCATTGGAGCAGCGTGGTAGGTCTTAGCTTCAATCCTTCTCTCCAATAACGGAGAAAGGAGGCCTTAGCCCAGCTGTGGGCATAGTAACAGGCTGTTACTTTACTTTACTTTACTATACACAACGGCAAAAAATCTATGGTATGATGATTTATATGCGTTTATTCGTTACAGTGTAAACGTTGTAGTGGGCACCGAGTCAATTGGACGATCACCGCGGCGTAGACGTCATTCGGCTCACCATCGTACTGCATCTTGCTCTTCAAAAGGGACCAGGTGTGTTATTTATTAAAATTCATATCAATTGACCATAGACATCGTGTATCATATTGCTATATTTCGATTATCGATTTGAGAAGGTTGGACTAAATGAATATATTTATTAAAAGCAACAATTATGTAGTACGCGGCAATAAATAATGCACATCGAGGCTCAGAGGGAGAAATCGGCTAGATTCTGATTCATAGAGCATTGTCTCTGTCGCACTGACTGACGAACTCGTGTGTGACAGTGACAGCGCTCTACGAAACTGAATTGGTTGTCTGTTTCATTCTAAGTTCTCGATGTGCATTATTTATTGCCGGATACTATACGTATCTAAAAGTCATGCTATCACAATTATACATTAAGAATCCAGTTTTATTTATTATTAAATACGTTATAATTGAGTGGTTATTATTTATATAGTAACGACGAAAACTATTGTGAATGGACTTATCTCGGCATTCTAAATTTTACAAAAGTAATAATAACACTATTTAGCTATAATCCGCGATATATGATTAATTCGCGAACAAATCGTGAATTATAGATAAATAATTTTATTATTACTTTTCTCTAATGGATCTCCGCAAACTAACGCCTAATTCTATATATTATTCTAAATATTTATTCTTACTTATTAGATTCCACTTCCCGTTCCAGAAGGAACTTTGTATTAAAAAAAATTTATGACATCTCGATGAAAACTTTAAATCAATCCAACGATCACTTTTAGAGTTTTACAGATAAAAATTAGTTAAACCTCAGATTGTAGTAGAACCTTTTACTTTTAGATCAAACCATTCGTCTTTGATGTCGTCATGTGATGCATTCTCCGAACATCCTTCGCCCGGTGAAGAAAATTATCAATCATATAACAGGTATCATATAAAAGACATTTTATTTACGTTATTTATTGTGCTAAGAAATAAAGTAAGAAAATAAATCATTTATTTTAAAAATACGTGTACATAAGATATATCAGAGATCTCTGCCAAACTCTCTGTGCCAATCTCTGTTAACCTTGAAAGTGAGACAACTTATAAAATATAAAAGTTGTATACATTTGGTGGGTTTGATTATAACTTGCTTGCATATAACGTTGCTTGTAAATTGTGAGAGAATAATTGTAAGGGATATACGCGATCTTCGGCAGAGTTTAAATAATTGTCATGTGTTTATTATTTATAGAATTTTTTTAGTCTTGCTTCCTTTTAAAGGACTTGAACTAAAGTAAGCAAAATTGTATTGACATAATGAGTAATATTTGTAAGAACGAATGTTGTTACAACTAAAACTAAGCGTTTATGTTATTTCGTTAAAATATATCTCGAGTATATGTTACAAAGTTTATAGAACTCACCCGCAATTAAGTAATGTTTTCACCAAAGAAAGACGGACTTTTTTATCGTATATTCCAGCCTGGTATATGACCTAATTGTATCAATTTTATCAATATCGCTCTAGCGTTAGCTAAGAAAGCATGACAGAGAGACGTTCTCACTTCCAGCCGTATTCCTCTCTAAGGTCAGCTCATGTTTTTCACTTCTGTTCTTTCTTCATCATCATCATTCTCCTGCCCTTATCCCACTCTAAGTGGGGTTAGCACAACATGTTGCAAACATGTCACATGATTTGGCTACGTATTTTACGACCGGCCGACTGCTTGACGTCAACTTACCTTAGTCGCCTTTTACGACACCTCGGTAAGAAATGAGGGTGGTCTATTCTATGCAGCCGGATACCACACGGCACTTACCTTAGTCGCCTCTTCCGACACCTCGATAAGAAGGCAGGGTTGTCTATTCTATTCTGCCGGATACCACACGGCGTACTTCCGATCTCTCTTATCATTCGTCAACTCTGGCACTACTTTTATATGCATCTCATTCTCCATATAACCATCTCCTTTTCAGCCTCACCTCTGGTCACATATTCATCCACATTCATATTTAGGAATCGTTAAAAACTTATGCTCATTTGTAGACGTAAACTTTCGCATTTATAGTGTTAGTATGAATTAAAAATTTGCAAGTTGAGTTATAAAATTATGACTATACACAGCCGCTGTGGGTCGTCATTCGCTCGAGATTCAGGCGGTTCCAGCGGACATTATACGCAACGCAGCGCTCCACCTCACGCAAGAGACAACGGCAACCCTCATCACGAGAGAAACAGGTTGGAAACATTCTTATACCCCTGGGTAGAAGGGTTGGAGCTAAGACCTACCACGCTGCTCCAATGCGGATTGGTAGGTTACACAAATCTCCAGAATTCTCTAGAGATGTGCAGGTTTCCTCACGATGTTTTCCTTCACCGAAAAGCGTGTGATAAATTGCAAATATCAATTAGGCACATGAGTTTTAATAGAAAAAACTTATTGGTGCCTGCCCGGGATTGAACTCGTGTTCCCCTCGAAAGAGTCACACGGTCTCACCGCTGGGCTATCACAGCTTCATTGCTTTGCCTGCCTTCATTACCTTTTATATATTGCAGAGGATATTCGTGGCAGGCGAACAACGGTAGTGTGTTAGAGCAGTGCTACGTGTCCGCACCACCCCAATTCCAAGACGGAGCACCTTCGCCCCCGCCACTTTACCAATCTCATCCACCACATCCGCCGCACCCACGCGTGGGAATACATTTTCAAGTAAGACCAATATAAATAATTTATAGAATTAGGCGTTACTTTGCGCAGATCCATAATACAAAAGTAATAATAAAATTATTATGCTATAATCCGCGATACAGTAAATGGAAAAAATATATAGTGCTAAATGTATAGTGGATTATCCGTTTTTTCATACCCGTTACATGCAGGATTCGTAAAAACACATGCACAAACCTCCACCACTGCCACCACAATACACAAGAACTACACACGTTCACTATCACAAACTCAACAATCGCTTCGCCACATACTAACATAGATAACTAGAGTCTATGTTAGTATGTGGCGAAGCGATAATTTTATTATTACTTTTGTAAGACCAATATACTCCATTCTCAGAACTTCTCAATGATGCAGCCGATAGGACTAGCCGAATATTGGACAATATAAAACATACAATATAAGAACTATTCTAACATATTCTTATACTGAAAGTTTGAGATCTAATATGCAAAAAATTGAAACAGTCTCCAATTAATTTATAAAAAAAAACATAAAAAAGTTGTCAAAAAAAACCTGTTTCGTATAAATTGACGCGCGGCCGGCCGGAGCAACGACCTTTATGCATTCTATTGCAGCAAGTCACGTCCGCCAGCTTAGTAACGTTTCGGATTACTATAAGACAGGACGCGCACCTGTATACGACCTTATTGTAGAACGCACACGCGTAATTATGCGTTTTGGGTGTGGTTTATTGTTTATTGACTTTTGATATTGATATAAGTATTTAGTGACGCGTTTTAACCAGTGAAACGTGTGAGAAGACGCGACCGTCTGCGGTTTTAGTACGTGTTGGGATTAATGTTCGCCGATATGGGACGATTCAATAACGTGTGACCTTACGAAGGTTGTGTGCTCACCGCGTGTTATTCGTGTTATTTAACCGCGTTAGTGAAGTGTATACGCCGGGAGAAATAGACAGTACGTGTCCGTGGAAGACTGCTGAGGCGAGCCAACGGGTTCGGGAATCGGCCAAGTACATACAAGCGCACACACACACGTACACATATACACGCAGTTATTCATGAGGCCGGACCGCATACAGCTGACGGCCGCATAAGTTAGGTTGAGACGCCGAGACGACGGGCCCAGGTCTCGGAGGTTGTTTCATCCGCCCGCACGTTTGTGCGGAACAAAACCTATCAAATGCTTTATAAATTATTATATAAACATACGGGTCACATCGTGATAAAAACGAGTTACATTTTTATAAGGTTCGACGTTTCGGCAGAGTTGAATGCACCGTTGTCAGGAAGTAAATGGAGCGCCGCGGCGTCTTCGTTCCCGAGTATTCATCATACTCATTATTTTGTTCATTTACCCTCACTTGAACCGTACATTCCACATAAGGTCTCTTCCGTGGCTGTCTTATAAATTGTTTCTAATATAATATACTTCAGCCAGTTTCAAAATTATGAAGCAAAAATATTAGAAATATTCTCAATCAATGTGCAGGCGAGCGCTCCGCCACCTCAGTTTCAAGACGAACCGCCGCTTTACGATTATGGTGACTACGATTGTACCTACAAAACACCACTCAAATGTCTCAACGTTGGAAGAAAGGACTACGCTACCACCAGAGAATATACCAGGTAAATACTTTTCAACATGTGCTATTTATTATTGCTATTTGCACGGAAAAATATAAGTGCGTATAAAACAAAATTTGATGTATATCATAGACATACGAGAGGTCACAATCAGCTTGCGATACCTGCGTCGCGACTCAGCAGAGTAAGCAACTCATTTGTTGGTCTCGCTATTCGCTTCTATAATAAAATTCCTCAATCCATTCTAGACCAGTGTACAGAAAGATTCCAATTAAGTATAAAAAATATGCTTATACGTAAAGCATATTACAAAATTTAAGATTATTTGTATAATAATAATAATAAAGTTTATTTATTTCTCCTTAAAAAAACTTTACACAATATCTTTATAATATTACAAGGCTTAATGTTTAGTAATTTAAAAATTTCAAAATCGGTACACTATGGAAGGAGACTGACGCCTGAACTAGGATTCCCTGTATTTCAGGTCGCCAGGGACTTCCCCCTTACAAAAAATGAAAGACTTAAGATATACTGAAACTCAAATATACTATACTACGAAAAATATTGTTATAACTAAAATATTATAAGAAAACGGAAGAAAAAAATGTGTATATAAATTATGGGTGTGTGTATATGAGTGTGTGTGGGTGTAGATTATATAATGTATGTATAAATTAGGTAATCGTTTGAATTAATTTCTCTGTATCCTCATAATTCAAATTGCGGAGCCAGTTAGTTACAGTTATTTTACAAGAATATTTATTGAGTGGGTATATATTTAAAGACTTATTGCACTTATTATATAAAAAGGAAGACAAGAACCAAAAGAATTTTTTACTAAATTGTGTTTTGACTTTATTTACAGTGCAAACCATATGTGTACGTCGTTTACCAGCAAATAATTTAGGATCAAAACTTAAAGAACAATGTTGTTTTAATATAGTGAATAATATGAACAATTGCCTAATTGTCAGGACTCCACAAGATTCATATAATTCTGATGTTGAATAAAGCACTGGCTTGTAGGTAGCAACTTTAAGTAGTGCACGTTGAGCTATTTCTAACCTTAATAAATTTGATTTACATGCTCCACCCCATGAAGTAATACAATATAAAAACAAAGATTGACATAAGGCATAATAAACTGTTTTGATAACATTGAGGTCTGCTATGTAACGAAGTCTCTTAAAAATATACATAAGTTTTCTTACTTTAGATACTAGGCCAGAGATATGCTCTTGAAAGTTTAAATGTTTATCTATTGTTACTCCTAGATATTTTATATGACTAACAGATTCAAGTTGTAAACAATCGCATAAATCAGTATTCATATTAGAACATGTGTGAATAAGGAGTTTAAAATTATTGGATCCAAGCAAAGATGATTTTCGTATTCCAAAAGGGATGAATTTAGTTTTGTTTACATTTAAAGTCAAAAGATTGTTGTTAAACCATTTCATTACTAAGTTAAGACCTCTCTGTGCATTATGAAATACATCTTTCCATGTATTTCCATGAAACAATAATGCAGTATCATCCGCAAAGGATATAATTTTGCCTGAAGAAAGTTTGAGATTGCATAAATCATTAATAAACATTAGAAATAATGATGGGCCTAAAATACTGCCCTGGGGAACGCCACAATTAGTGGGTAAGTCACTACTGATAAGGTTGCCGATCTTTGTACGCTGATATCTATGAGTTAAATAACTTTGAAGTAGCTTTAAGGCTTGAGCACGCACTCCAAAACATTCTAACTTATACAAAAGTAAAGGTATAGCAACTGTATCGAACGCTTTAGATATATCAAGAAATATCGCTAAACATTTATTACCTCTATCGAGTTGCTGCACTACATGATTTGTTAAATCATGAACAGCATCTGCCGTAGATTTTGATGCTCGAAAACCATATTGTCGTTGAGAAAGTAGATTATTAGATTCCAGGTAATTAACAAGACGCGTGTTTATTATGCGTTCAAGGATTTTTGATAATGTCGGCAAAATTGAAATGGGTCTGTAATTATTAACAGAGAGTCGTGAGCCACTTTTAAAAATCGGATGAACTAACGATCTTTTGAATACGTCCGGAAAGACGGCATGGGTAAAACTCAACTTGCAAATATGTAAAATATATGGTATGAGTAAATCTTTATATTCTTTGATAAATGTTGAAGTTATGTTATCATACCCTGGTGTACAGTCAGTTTTTAATGACATGATTACTCTATTTATTTCAACGTGATCTACATCAAATAGGACAAATGAACTGGAGGAAGAATTAATACTATATGGAGTTACAACATTGTTTAAATTTACATTATTCTGTATTTTCTCAACTAGTGATTGTCCAACATTAACAAAGTAATCATTAACGTTATCAACAGACATATGAGAGTTGGATATTAAATTTATAGGCGGTATATTATTAGATTTTAGATTAGTAGTTTTTTTGATAACCTTCCACAACTTTTTATTGTTTTGTTTTACTTTAAGTATTTCCATCTTTTCATAATTTCTTTTTAAGTTTTTTAATATGTTATTACAGAAGTTCCTATAACGCTTATACGTTTTTTCTAAAATGACATTATTGGGCATAGCTTTTAGCTTTTTATGCATGGCATCACGATTTCGAATACACCTAAGTAAACCCGGCGTCATCCAAGGTTTGATGGGTCTACTTCGGCTTGAAATTTGAATAGATTTTGAATTCGATATTATGGCATTAGTCAAAAGATCTGTCAATAAACTACTTGCTATGTTGGGATCATCTGTCTCTAGCACTTTATTAAACTTTAGATCATTCATCGTTTTAGCCAAATTATTATAATTTATCTTCAATATATTACGCGAGTTTATAGCGTTTGAAATGTCTAATCGCAAGGATAGCATGACCGCATCATGATCAGTAATGGGGGATTGAATGACAAAACAATTTGCACACTTACTCGATTTCAAAATAACATGATCTAATGATGATTTGCCTCGAGTGGGTAAGGTATGTGCCGGTAATAAGCCATTCATGGCAATTAGATTAAGATATTCATCCGACTGTAGGTTACAGCTATCTGGAGCAATGTTAATATTTATATCTCCAATAATTATAATATCTTGGAAGGCTGCTAATGAAAGAAGTACCGAATTCAAAGACAGCAAGAAATTTTCAATACCGGTATTGAAACTGGGTGGACGATAAATACCTATAATAGCTGTATGTGAGCCAATTTTTATTATTAAACAGTTAGCTTCCAAGAAATGAGGTTCTAAAATTTCGCATTCAATATTATTCCTTACATAAACCACTAAACCATCACTTTGGTTATAGTCGTCAGACGTCTTGTGACAAGTATAATTATCTATACTAGGAATAGTATTCGCATATCTTAACCAGCATTCTGTTAACACCATAATGTCGAAATCTATATTAATTCTCGCTAACAGAATGTTAAAATTGTCAAAGTTACACGATATACTACGGATATTTTGCGTAATAATATTAAAACTATGAATATGGGTTCCTATGACCTTGCATATTTCCTCAGGATGGGAGTACCTTGATTCAGCTATACAAATATTATCAAGGTCGTTTATTAAGTTATTAATTGTACCTATTTAAGTAGAATAAGAGAAACATGGTACAATAATAATAACCTGTTTTCAAAGTATAACATAATAAATCATCATCAAAATATCTAATAACATAAAAAGTTGTACACAATTTCAAGTCACTGACAGTGTGAGACAGAACTTTTGCCATTATATATTTAGATAAAAACATCATTCCAATAACATTTAAGACATTCCATTCATAACAAATAATAATATACTTTGTTTGTTTTCTGTAATTTATAATAAGTTGATACAGAGAGATACTACAATATAAAATCTTTACATCAATATGTTCAGAAACTATTATTACCCTATATGTATGCAATATGTCCAAATTGATATTCAAGTAAAAACATAAAGAAATTTCTGAATAAAAACCATACTTGTTTAAGTTTACAGTTGTAATATTTTGTCGTGGAAAGAGTGCTTTATAAATGCTGTAATTTGAGTATGAGGTAAATATTAGAAAAGAATTATGGTATAATACCCGAGTTACATGTTTTGTGAAGTAAATATTTATAGTATAAATAATAATATAAAATGTTAGATACATGCCTATGAATGTTAATAGAATGTGTTTAATAATTAAAATACTATTTAATAATGCACTTGAGTAAACCAAGAGTCATTTTTTCCCCCTTAACTTCACAAGATCCCCGTCTTCTTTTATATGTATTAACTGCATACCTTCTTTTTCGCGCATATAAACATTACTATTCGTAATCCAACAATACGCATATCCATTGTTTCTTGCAAATTCACGAGCCTGAAAGAATAGATTTCTAGTTTTAAGCGTTAGGTAGTCCGTTATATAAATTGGCATATGAGGACCATCAATTCGCAAATGCTGAGTGCTCAGTTTGTCTTTATTTCTATTGTAACTTTTTAGTGCCATAATAATGTTTGTTTTTTTTATTGTACTACTAAGTTTGATTATCATTGGTTTACAACCCTCTCTCTTAGTATTTATCCGAAAAATATCCAAAACATCTGAGGAGTTTATGGAGACTTTCAATAAATTGCAGATGTTCGAAAGTATATTACAAAGATCTTCTTTAGACTCCTTCGATGTTGTACTGGGAACATTACGTATTTCAAGATAAGATAATCGTTGGTTTCGTTCAATTTGTTCGATTTTACTTTCTAGCGTTTTTATATACTCGAAATTTTTGTTACGTTCTTCCTCTAATTGTTTTATTTTTTCACTCATTTCATCATATTTCTTACTTACAAATTCGATGGAAGATATAATTTCCTGATTTTTTTCTTGTATTATTTTACTTACTGACTCTTCAAAGGCTGAAAATTTTTTATCTTGTTGCCGTGAAAAAGCAGTAAACATCATGCGAATTTCCGCCATCAAACCACGGTGTAGACTATCATCCTTATTCTCACATTTTCTTTTACGCTCGGAAGTATTATATTTGTTTGTCCAGCGATCTAATGCAGGGTCTGACTCACTATGTTCAAGGGCACCGATAACAAAATGAGCTGGAACGGCAGGCGACAGCGGTGGCGAACGGTTAAGCGGCATCATGCATGTAGTTGATAGAACGGGACAAACGCAAAACCCACTGTCAGTTGCTGCGTTTGTATCATTAGTTAGAGCAGGATAGAAACACACTCCGTTATAATATTCCAAGTAATTAATAATTGTACAAAATTTTAGTAAAACTGATATAATGAAATTAAATTAAACTTGTAAAAGTTCACTTATAATGTTCACAACACATAATGATAATATTATTTAATGGAAGGAAAGTTACACAGTATTATTTCTTTGTACTTTTGACACGTTCGTACGTCATAACGCTCTAGGAGGAAGTAAGAATTGAGTAAGAAAGTAAGTTATTGATGTCTTGTACAAGGTCGAATAGTAGCTATATCCTCCTCCGACGCTAGTATAGCTTCTGCGCTCTACTCTCTGCATTTCGCAACCTCTGCGATGCTTCTGCGCTTGCCCGTCCCGCCCGATGACGCTGTAAAAGCCGTTAGGGTTAAAATCATACAGCCCATTCGATCAGCAATCGAACAGCTATATCCACGCATTCTTATCGTCCAAGTAATCCTCAATAGTGTAGTAGGCTTTCTGTATTAGCCTTTTTTTAACAGTGCTTTTAAACTGCTGTAATGGTATCAGTTTGCATTATAATAAAGCATATTACAAAATTGAAGATTATTTGGTTGATAAGAAAGCCTGGATTTGAAAATCCTTTCAGCTTCATACAAGACAGCGGTTTAATAATGTATAATTGAAAATATTTAAAAGATTGACCGCCGAGTTTCTTGCTGGTTCTTCTCGGTAAGAGCAACATTCCGAACCAGTTGTAGCTTCATTAATCATATTGATGCTTGACGATTCAAAAGTGCCTGAAATGGTTTATTTGAATAAAGATAATTTTGATTTTGATTAGTAAGGTTAAAAAGCTTTAGTAGCTGAAAGGTCACACCGCGTGATACTTACAAGACGTTCACAGGCTCGTCCTATAGAGTTATTATACTAACTCCATTGCTCGTAACAAGTTTTTACTATAAACCTTTTATACCTTATTGATATTTACAATCTATCTTGCGTTATGAAGATAAAGAAATTGCGCCATGTTCGGTAAAGGTAAAAGATTGTAAGGAAATGTGCATATCTTCGAAGAATTTCTGTAATATGTGTAACGTACCAATTGACACCAATTGTGCGTCTAAATTTCAACAAATCTCTCTAAAAAAGAAGAAGGCTGATATCCAGCAGAGTTATGGCTTAGAAAGTTTATGTAATCCGAAAAGTTCTAACGTTAAACAATCAGTTTTATTACTTGGCAGTATTGAAATGTGATTTCCTCTATAATGTAATCGAGTGTTGCCAGTGAACGCATGGAAACGCGTGAATAGCAATCAAAATTATATTTGAAAAGAGGTATGGCTGATATTCATGAAAATTTTATTTGAAAAGATGTATATTCTTTGGCCGATTGTTGGCTGTTTGCGGGGAACTGTTTGTTTTATATAACGAGCAATACAGTTCGCGATTCAAAAGTACATGTTAATATTTATTTGAGTAAAGAATAATTAGGAGTTGTATTACAGATACCATGAACCGAGCACAGAGCTCATCAGCAAACAACCGCAGTATCAGGAAGTTCGTATGCGACCGCCTCGCCTTGACGATAAGCAGGAATACGTCAACACTGCAAAGGCGAGTTGTTTTTTAGTACATGTATACATATATACATGTGTGTGTATCATATTTCATTGTTAATCTGTACTTTAATCCTTCGAGCCGGATCAAACTAGTTTGTTGACCAGTATGCAACAAATAATATTTGTAATAAGCTTATTGTGATATCTATCTATTATAAAACAAAGTCCCCAAAAGCTGTTTGACTGTTTGTAATAGATTTTTTCCAAATCTGATGAACGGATTTTTGTAAGGTTTAGATAAAGATGAAGAGAAGAAAGAGAAGTGCATTTCTCGAGGAAGGTTTAGGAATTCTTAGGTTAATAGTACATTCTGTGGAACGGCTAAACCGTTTTTAATTAGACTTTCATTGGAAGTTAGAAGAAATAATGGAGCAACATATAGGCTACTTTTCATCGTACTATTACCGCGGGATCGGGATTTACTCGTGAAAAAATTTGTGACAGTAATTTCCACGCGGGTGAAGCCGTCTAAATTGTAATATTTAGAATTTATTTATGTGTTAAGGCCCCATTTAATAAGTAGACTTTGTAAGTAAGTAGTAGACTGTGGGCAATAAAGCCCATAAACTATACAAATATTTAACGTTGTATTTAATTATTTTTAAGCTGTACAAAATATACAAAAATTATAACAAAGTTATGTTACCACTCTCAGATCTGCCCGCCAGAGGAAGTTACGTCACCTCTGGGCACTTTTAAACGCCAAAGATGCCTTCGATATAAGCAACGGCGTCCGCGACCAATATTGCGGTCGAAATCGGACATATCAGACAGGTTTGTTATCTTGTATCCATTATGATTGTTTACTAAAAAATATATAAATGTATTTATTATATATTCTTGATCTTGCACGATTTAAAGATTTAAAAAAATATTGCACTTAAATGAACACGCCGTGTGGTATTTGGTAAAATAGAATAGACCACCCTTTTTTACCGAGGTGTCGTTATAGGCGACTAAGGTATGTGTCGTGTGGTATCCGGGTGCATAGAATAGACCACCATCATTTCTTACCGAGGTGTCGTAAACGGTCGTAAAATACGTAGCCAAATCATGTGACAACATGTTTGTAACATGTCGTTCCGACCCCACTTAGAGTGGGATAAGGGCAGGAGACTAATGATTGCACTTAAATGAACGACTTCATCATCCTCCTGCCTTTATCCCACTCCAAGTGAGGTCGGCACAACATGTTACAAACATGTTGTTACATGATTTGGCTATTTTACGACCGGCAGCTTGCCTGACGTCAACTTAACTTAGTCGTATTTTACGACCCCTCCGTAAGAAAAGGGGTGGTCTATTATACTAATTTATAATACTAGTATGGATGGGTGTTTTGTGTTAGATACAGACGCACGGATGGCCGTAGCCCTGCCTCGGCTCCGTGCGATGGTGACGACTCGCCAGATAGTCCTTCGGGAGACTCCATAAGGCTGCAACAGTTCTTCGACTATTTGGGCATGGACTCGAGGCAGTACGACGCGCTCATACGGGATGGGGATGAGGATAGTCCGGTGTTCTTCTCTTCTGCGTCTACTGTGGATTCTAACCAACTGGCCGCAGCTGCAGATTACACGGTAAATTACAATTAAAAGAAATATTTTTATAAACATACTAACTGTGCCAATAACGGCTTCGCCCGCGTGGAATTCAGTGTTTCACGAAACTTATCCCGGTTTTTAGAAATTTTGAACATAAAAGTAGTTATTGTGAGTTAACTGTGAGAGATAGAGATATGCTATCCCGGACTCATTCGTAGTATTTTTATAGATCTACAATTCTCTACTACATTACTTTAACGTATCTCTGCTAGTTTAAACAGCGCACGCGACTAAAGTTCCCCGCAAGCAAGTTTTGTAAAAACTGCTCGTTCTCTTCAACACAATTTATATAATACCGATGTGTACTATATACCTAAACCATCCGTAAGTATTGCACTATGGTTTGGTGAAAACCGTACAAAAATCCGTTTAATAGATTTTGAGAAAATCAATTACATACAGACAGACAGCTTTTTGGGACTTAGTTTGTTTGTTGTTTTATAATAAGTATAGATAGATGGGATACTTACACACACGGTCGTCCATCCCCAAAGTATGTAATTTAATACTTGTGTTATGGGTGACGGACAACTGGTAAATATACTACATAACGACTGTGAACTGGCAAATTGTCCTATCTTATTTTCGACAACTTTTCAGGAAGAAGAAAAAAGTTATTTTTAATACATTCGCAATAATTTCTATGTAATAAAGAAACAGTTGAGTTTAAATATGGTTATTTATTGATAAATTTTCAAGTAGATAATACATGTTGATATGGTAAATGATGGGCAGTAGTACCCAATGCCGTTAGTAAGTGATTTGGCTTAAAATTGAGATAGGACATATTGCCGGTTCACAGTCGATATATAATTTTAAATACATACTTAAATACAAATATACACCCAGGCTCGAAGAACCAACAAATTGTAAAAAGAAAATGCCCTCGGCGGGAATTGAACCCGTGACCCGCGGTGCTGAAGGCAGGGTCACCACCCACTGCGCCATCGGGCCAGTCAATTAGATACTGTATAAGTTACTAATACAACTTATTTTCACAGGTTCAAGGGCCAGGAGCACAAAAGCAGATCTATCGTAACACAGAACCGCCGAGTGTGGTAGAACGGAACGCGAGAATTATTAAATGGCTGTGTCAATGTCGTAAAGCTCAAATGCAACCGCCTCAGTAGATAACGATTTTGATCTATAAATAAATAAATAAATAAATAAATATATGGGACATTTACACACACGGTTGTTCATCCTCAAAAGTAAGTAACTTAATACTTGTGTTATGGGTGACGGACAAACTGGTAAATATACTACATATATAGTTTTAAATACATACTTAAATACATATATACACCCAGACTCGAAGAACCAACAAATCCTAAAATAGAAAATGTTTGTTCTCGGCGGGAATCGAACCCGCGACCCACGGAGCCGAAGACAGGGTCACTGCCAACTGCGCCAACGGGCCAGTCAAATACTATAACTAGTAGGTATATGAACATAAGGGTCAAATCAACGTGTAAAAACAAGTTCCTTTTATACAAGATTCGACGCGAGTCAACGTTCATAAAGGTGGAAGCAACTTAGCCGGAAATAGTGTAAAGGTAGCTGGATTTTGTTACTATGTGACTCGTATTTTTATATAATAATAAATATGAATCGCAAACTTTATAAACTACTGAGTATTAGTTTCGGAATATTACCACTAAATTTAGGCTGTATAATTATTTGTTTGTTCAGAACATCAACTTAAAAAATAATCCCTGTTATTCTGAAGTTAAAATAGAATTATTTTGCTATAATCCGCGTCCGTTAAGAGAATCTATGTAATGCTAAGAGTGTGACGCAGGCAACGTTCACATACCTTGTACATCCAGGACAACTCACCGCACGTATCACAAAACGCCGCCGCGATCAACACTCCACACGAGCATTACACGCACTCACTACGACAATCTCTACGATCTTTTCGCCCCGAAACAGAAGCATAATCACGAGGATAGGCTCCACGACAAAATCGTAATGCACGTAATCGTTTGGAATTAAAATTATATACATTCTCTTTTAAAAAAAAGCGGATTTTAGCTTAATAATTCTGTTATAGCTTCTGTACTACGGAGTTCCAGATAGTGACGACTGCTTCTATAAATTACTCTGTGATTCTCTTTAAAATGGGATAAAACTTAAGCGAAAATATATAGAATTCGTCAATAATTATAAGGACTGCAAAAAGATGATTAATATTTTTTTTTTATAAACTTCAAACGATTGATCTGAATACAAATAAATTAAAAGATTGTTTATAAAAACATCTGATAATAAATAATAAATGTTATTATGTTCGGGAAGGTAAGATGTCTAATACTAAAAATAGTAGGAATTTCAGATACATTATTAAATTTCTTCTATAGTTTTTATTTGGAGATAATTTAAAAACTTTGATCTCTATAATTATAATTATAAAAAATGTGTTCTCTTTCATGGATCTAAGATTAGAAAATATTGCTGAGAGTAATTAGGTGCGTGTATACGAGACCGATAAAAACAATATATAACTTAAATATTGCATGAAAATATATACGAAACGTGATGAATAATGGAAGATATAAAAATTAGAACCATTAATAGTTAAATTGAAATTGTAACAATCAAGGCAATAAATAAAAATTTAAATTTGATACCGAACAGTTATAAATTACTGAGGAACATAGAAGTTACATCACCTGAAGTAGTGATTTGACGACTTCTAATTCGAAGAAAAAGTAAGAGTTTAAATCGATTTTACGATTCGAGTGATTGATAGATTGGAATTGATAGTGGAAGTCTTTAATTATTAAAAATAATGGGAGCTGATATTCCGAATATCGACTGGTTAATTAAAAATCCTTGTTCACTAGTTTAAGCAAAAATAAATAATAAATAATTGATATATCGAATTATGCTATTGAAAACAGGTGCCAGCGAATTTATTCAACTATCATTTAAATAATGTTTTCATTTCTAGTTCTACTGAGTATCTATCAGTTATTCTAGTCAAAAATATATAAAGATAGCTTGGAAAACGTGACCGTATTTTATTCGTTGGCATCGTGTTAATAAGCATAGGTGGTAAATCTTTATAATGACATAAGAATATTTCTAAATAAATTTAGACATATCTTGCAAAATAAATGGTCAGTTGGTCATTGGTGTACTATAAATACCTCAATGTTAACGAGAAATATTGAAAAAATGAATTGTAAAAGGCCTACTTTACAAGAACCATAGATGGCGCTAGTAAAACAATATCGTAGCAGATCGTGTTAAAATTTTGATTTATCTATTATTATTAGATAATATGTATATGTTTACATCGCCTAAATTTGAAAAGTATAAATACTTTCGTGTCACATAATCAGATGGTTATCAAATGGATTCTACTATTATACAGTTAAAATTGTTTTTAAATATTAAATTTTCCTTCCGTTCCTCGTGTAACGCTATCTTGAAAGGTTATTTATTGTCTGACTAAAGACAAATTTAAAATCATATATTCCTAACATCAAAATATTGGGTGGGTATTTTTAAATTATGCCGAAAAAGAAGTTACTCTTTGTACGTAAGAAGGTACTAGTTATGAAAGTTTAAAATCTCGTTTAAAATTATTTCCAAAAATTTTAATCCGGTTTTTTCATTTTAAATATGTCAATTACTAAATTCGTTTTTTATTATCTAAAAAAATAAATATTTCGTAAATACCGTAACAGAAAAATAGCCGTTGAAAATGATTTTGGACTTATTGAATGTCTCGATTAAAAACTCATTCAGTATTTACACTCTATCTATAAATCAAGGTGTTGTAGCCTTTCTTATTTTTCTGATTGTATTTATGGACTATTAAAATAACATATTCGTTGATAACTGCAGTTCAGTAGATACTATTTGAGGAAAAAATATTTTTTGTAAAAGATGTTCCTGTTACGGATTTGTCATAATTCATAGAGCTAGATGATTTGAAATGTATATTTATAATCTATTTATAAGATAACAAAAATTATTATTATTTGTCTTTGGCTTAGTTACGGAGATTCAAGAAATGGCTTATATTATATTTATTTATTTATTTTGTGTAAGTATATCCTCTATGAATTTATAGCATCGTTTTTCGATATATTATTTATAATATAACCGATGAATTAGGTATTTGATGTTTGACCCTGTAATTTGAATTGTACGTGATAAAAATTATATTGCGTTATAATTATTAATTTCTTATAGATATAGGTCCTCTCTTGACTCTATATGCTACGCCATAGGACAGCAACACGTATGTACAATCAATAATAAATTGTGATTTACGGGGCACAAAGTGGATCAGCCTTAGCTGATAAATTTATATTTAATGGCCTTCTTTAATTCTATAGCATTATAGGAAATGATTAATCATAGCAAACTACATTATTGTCTCAAATGAATTAACATTATATTAACGTGAATAATATATGCTATATTATTCATTCATTCATTCATTGTTATCTATAAAGTAGAGTCAGCGGAAATAGACCCGGATGTTTTCCTGGCAACTCTTTCAATTTGGAAACCGTTTGCTGTTCACAAACTCACGATTAACCACCTGAATTATCCAAATGACCGCAAACGTTTATTTATTTCTAACAATAAACATCTAAAAATGTGTGCCTGGATACATATTTACAATATTTAATAAAACTATTGATTAAAGAATTTATACGTCAATATAGACTAGCCAAAAAATTAGGATGTTTCCGATTTTAAAATATACATGAATTCTTTACAATAGCTTTATTAATATTTTAAAAATCTCAAAATCCATGAAAGCTTTTTATATTTTTTTCTATTGAAATGCGAATGAAATAAGTAATTTCATAAGGCGGGCTTTGTTATTTAATTGAAGCCAGAAGTTTTTAAAAGTACACTCCAATATCTTACTCTCTAAATTTACCAGCTTATGAACAAAAGAAGCAAGTAGGGGTAAACTGAAGTACAATTTCAAATTCCATAGACTATTTTTAGCCTAAATTATGAGGAGAGAAATATGACAATATCGCAGAAAACGAAATATTCTAAAGCATAATATAATTAATT
Organism: Morpho deidamia; assembly: GCA_947086505.1. NCBI lineage: Eukaryota > Metazoa > Arthropoda > Insecta > Lepidoptera > Nymphalidae > Morpho > Morpho deidamia. The sequence goes on along the minus strand of CAMTZC010000004.1, from coordinate 4,193,945 downwards.
ATAACTCCAATGTAAAATAATAGTTAAAGTTCTAATTGTAAATAGACTACACATGTCGTCATTACCGTATACAGTAGGAGATAGAATTTGACCGTTTTAATGAACGTTCTGTTTCTTATATGTATGATTCCAATAACGCCTTGTTATTCGGACTTCATTTTAAACGTAAGAAAACCTATAACAGATGGCGGCGGAAACGAATTAAAGTGTAGTCTTTTTAAATGTTTATTTTTTTTTCTTTTTCTTTTCTGAAAAATAGCAACATGAATAAATGCAAAAATGAAATTTAAATCGGCTGTTAAGTGGAATATAGAACAATGTCTGAACGATAAAACCGTACAAGAGTAAATCAATTGTGGTGACTCTAGTGTTGCTATTTTTTAGTCGCTTTATCTTCTATTCTTTTAGTGTCAAAAATTCGTCAAATTTTGCATGTGATTTTTGATTAACAGTCTTTCAAAGGAAGGACATTGAGTTTAATGATCTTAAAGTATATTTTAATATCATGCGTATATATTTCGTACGTACCAATTAAAAATTAATTAAATAATTTTTTATCGCTTACTTCTGTTCACATGTTTTTCTGTAGCCCCTCCAAAACACGTTTTTCGTGAATCCATAAGATTTTTAATCTCGCTCTCAACAATTTGACGAACGATTAAACAGGCGTTTATTTTGTGCTAAACACGAATATCCTAAAAGACTGCCATTTATTTCTCGACACGTTAATTCTGTGATATACTATCATGTAACATAAATGGTATGTTTGTATTGCTAAAAAATTTCTGCATTTGAAAAGGTTCATGTTTTTGACGAACGTTTAATCAGTATAACGAGCCATTGCACATCAAAAGATAAATCATTGAATAAATCGAGAGGTTTTGATCATGTATTTAAAAGTATGTTATATTTTTTTAAAACGCATTATATCTTCGACCGAGAAGCTCACACACAATCACATCGTTATTTACGCACACAAATCATTAAACAATACTGTTAAAGTTATTACGCACAGGCATATAGAATTATATATGGCATATAATGTTATTGAATAATGATGTATAATTAAGTCTCAACTATAAAATATATAGAATAGGTAAATCCTGATGGCGAATTCTATTGGATAAATAATCAGAATCTCTTAACACTTTTCGTTAGTAGGTAAGACATTCATAAAATAAATTATAACGAAAATGGGTGTCACTGGAGTTAGGGACATAGTTTTCTTGTAATATATTTAAATCTGGAAAAATTTGATCTTTTTAAAATTAATTTTACATTACAAAGTTATTAAATACCAATAAAATGAAAACAATATAATTCCCTATTTTTAGGGAAAATTAATATAAAATTATTAGCAACATTGTTGAAATTTTATACCACCATATATCTTTCCTTAAATGCAAGAAGTAACTAACACCTCTGGCCTTTTTATGTGACGATGCATCGTGTTTGCAAACACAATGTATTTCATAAATTAATTAATTAAACTTATGCAACACGTTTGAATGCTCGTTCGCTTATGATGACTATCGGATTTATATTGCGTTTTTTAATGTGTGAGTTTTATGTTTTTTATATTTACAGACCCAGCATAATACTTTAAATATAAATGCTTCTATTTTAGTTCCGTGTACACTATCTCCATTTTTGTTTAAACAGAAACGGTAATTGGTGAATCCATTTTTCAATGCAGTGCAATATTCAGATTCAACTATATTACAACTTAGCCATATTCACACAAAAAATTTAACAACGGACGCATAATACATTAGGAATAGGCTTGATAATCAAAATTCAATTGTTTGGCATCCTCAAATTTGTTTTACTTTTTAGAAATAGCTGTTTACGATGCAATTGTGTCTGTGCAGTGGCTCATTAGTGCTAAGTATGAATGGTTAACCGATTAGTAAGGTAGAATACTCTCGTTTTTCTTAATATTATGTACTAAAATGGTTAGCGTTACAGTATTAGATTGTTTAGCATTGGATGCTTCCATTATTTGTGTAAATAAAATTTACGTACTTTGTTAGAGTTTTAACGTTAATGAAGAAGTATATTGTGGTGATGAAAACTTGTTTTATTTCCAAGTCCTAACACTTATAGAATCGGTAGGTCTGGATTAGTAATTTAAATGAGTGATTAACAAGTATTTGCTGATGTCAAATACGGTAGATTAAGAACATTACTTATCGCATTATTTTACGGTCCAGAGAACACTACAAAAAACCTGTTTTTCACATCAGGACATAGAGTTAATATTAGTATATAAGGGTGGGGGAGTCATAGGCTGGCTTGTAAGTATAGTGTCACAATAAATAATGAGAGGAGGGATGAAACTCGTATCTTTATCTTATCACATATAGAAAAGAGAGAAATAGTACGTTAGCTTTTTCTTCATTGAAATAGAGAACATTTTAGACTATCTTCCTACTCTACTGTAATAACTCTATGCATACTCTAGTTCGAAATACTATACATTGCCGTTAGTGATGTGTAGATCTTCTTGGTCTAAAATATCTTTGTATAGAAAATTATCTGTCTTCAAATCATAGAGTTATTAATACTAGATACCTAATAATAGAGTGCGGGAGTCATAAATGCATAAAACGAGAGGCAGACCACCCTCATTTGCTTTTTCTTTGTTTTCATATGGCACAGTTATAGGCAGGCTTCTTACCTATTTGTCATAACTATGCATCAAATCGTAAATAGTTCGCAACATAGACTACTAACCCAAATAGTTCATTTTAGGTAGTCTATGATTCGTAACTATGGCTAAGAAACCTGATGACGTAAATTCGAAGTAATTAGGGATTTGACATGGAGTGGAAAAATAAATAATCGATTTTTCTCTCTTCAAAACAATTCGATAGACTAGAAACTAAAAATTGATTTACTAATAATCGATCTTTTTCTGACATTTTGAAAAGTTCTTTTTTTAAATTTCAGTACTTATATAAAAAAGAGATTAATTAAAGAAGACCAGAAAGAATAAAAAATAATATAGCTGTTTGCTAAATCTGATTTAATGTGTAGTTTGGCTACATTGGTTTCATCCAACAACGCGTATCTTATTACAAAAACTAGAAAAAAGAAGAGGATAAAGAAATCTATTATTAAAAATCAATTATAATAAAATAAAATCGATTATTTTTACACATCCCTAGAAGTAATCGACTTTCGCAATTTGCAGAGATGTTGCAAATCATAGACTACTAACTAAAATAAAGACGACAATGTTTCATACTTTGGCGCGTTAGAATATTAGGAAGAGTGGGAGATGGTGGGAGGTGCGGATACGTACTATAGGTACTAATTATAGTCCTTCATAGAAATGTATCTGCCTCTCACCCGTTTCATTCATAAATCCGGAAATAGTCTCAGCTCTGACTCTCTCTAACACATGGAAATTTACTACGCGTAATATATATAACGAATGACGTAAATTCGTAGTAAAATTAGTGATGTACTTGTTGTGCTAAAACCGTAACTAGTGATTCCAAAGTTTTATCGATTCGTATTTTTCTGTTACCGATTATTTCAGTTACCGGTTTTCTTCTACATACTAATATTAATCTTAAAATTTAAATAAAACAAAATATTTTAGTAACTTCTTTATTAAATTTATTATTGAATTAAAAAAAATGTTGTAAAAACAGCGCATAGAGATGCAAAAAATTTAACTCAGCATACGTGCAAAAAAAATTTTTTTTCCTAAACAAGCTAAAAGTATAACAAAAAAACACAAATATAATTTGTACATAGAAAACAGAATAAGCCGACAAAAAGTTATTCAAACAGAGATTTCACAGGCCTCAAACATAGACACGTAAGCGATCATGTATCTTTAAATTGGATTTGTAACTTATTAACAAAAAAAAAGGAATTTTATACATTCACTCGAAACAATTTACAAGATCAATATTTGAAACGATAGATGTCGCTTTTGGTAAATTATAAATATTAGAGTGAGAATGTATGTGCAATCGCATATCACTTATGGTAATGAACGGGTCTTATCTCTACTTATATTATTTACAATCAAATCAATTAACACCTGAGATTAATACATAGTTAAGAAAGAATGAAATCACGAAATTATAGTATTATTTGAAATAATTATCACGCTTAAACGAAGTATGCTCCATAACTTATTTAACTAAATGGAAACATGTAAAAAAGTACTTTGTAGTAGTAGGCACAAAACACATTATTTTACCATTAAACCATACAAATATCTAATATATATCAACAATATATAAACTTAGTTATAGTTTTCGCACTATTTGATTATGGCGTGATTGCTATCAATATTTTTTTTAAACTTTGAAGCAAATAAATAAGTATTATTTAATATCAACTTATAAAAACCTAAACATAAAGTATTTTAAACATTTTCAAGTATATTAATAAAGTATTACAGTATCACAGAGTTAATTCATAGAATATTGATATTATGTTACATACGTATATATTTATGTTTTGCTATACTTAAATACGGCAAAATATATATAAAATACAAGGTACAAATATTCAATTTTATAAAATAAATATTCATTAAAGATATTATTTTGACAACTTCAGTTCAATTTGTATTTCTTCATTTGTCAATTATATTATTGTAATGACATGGTTTTGTTTGTTTACATTAAGTGAAGTATCTACTTATGGAATATAAAAATAATAAAATTTATCCAACAAGAAAACTATATCGCTTTACAAATGTTAAGAATAGGAATTTCAGTTTGCCTCATGTATTTCAAATAACCCTACTTCTGATAAAAATTTTACATTTCAATTCCCTTTTTTCAGCTATCTGTAAATTCTTATAGTAAAAATAATAATATAATTTTTCAAGTAGACTAAACAAATCGTTGACTTAATAAGTCTTTTCTTAAACATATATAATACTGTTCAAAAGACATAAGTTTCTGTGATGGATAATATAATTTCACACATGTGATGTCACTGGCAATATATTCTCTATTTTTTATTAAAGCAATTTAATCAAATCTTTTAATTTTATTAGAAAACAGCGCACTTATAAAAATTTCAAAATTTACAAAATTCAGATTTTTCATTCAATAAAATATATCGCTTGTGGAATGCAATAGTGGCACTATTAAAAAACACGTCTATCGGAATAGGAATAAAATGTGTAAATGTTAAAGTACACATTCTATTCAGCACCAACACAAGAAGAACTCATGGTTCAATATTAGGCCGTCGTTTCAAACTATAACAATTTTTATACATTTTCCTTAGCAACAAAAACTATAAACCCATTTCAAAAGATCTCAATCAACCAGTCTCAAAATATAATTTTTTGCGATATATCGATGTACCGCACCGAAAATATACGGATTAGATTTGGAACATATTTCTGATGGAATATTAGGTTCTGTAACTATCAAACTTCTGCCTATCACTGAGAATTCCTAACATTTTATCACTATCATCGGCACATTAGCATACAAAGATTTACTGGTACTAATATTATTAACCAATAATGTTTTAAACTAACAAAACAACAAAATTACGATCAGTGCTAGTGTGTCAGCTACCTTATCTATGATTATGAGATAAAAATCCATGGGCTCCTAGTTAACATCCTTCAAACTTTATATTGTTTGTCAATTTGAATATTATGAATACAATTTTATAGACATTGGTTTGCTTTTTCTTGAGTCTCAAGCATCGAATCGCATTGACTCTGACTTTTACAGCTGAACTTCAAAATTCAGAATGGTTTGAATTTACTGACAAAGAGAAATTTTAGATGTCCACTACTATAATCAGAACAGGTATTTTATGCCAAATTATTATTAATATTGGTGCTAAATAATTGTGATCCAACTGAAGCTCTTCATATATCTTCATCTGCATCATGTGGCTGGCAGATACTTCCCGGCGGAGGATTGTGCAGCTACTGATCCTGTAATGCATATGTATTGTTTAAATAATGTTATGATACTAAAAATAGTGATTGCAAAAGCAATCTTACAGACAATCTTGGCATATAGAATTGACAATATTTTGGTAGATGCAAAACAATAATAAACTTGCGCAATTTTATGTAGAAATAAATACTACGTATAACAATTAAGAATTTTCCTTTTTTGAAAATTATTCTTAATCTTAGAAAATTTACAGGAAATAAAGTATTATAATAGAAATGTTTAAATATACAATTTGTTATTATAAACTGTACCAATATTATTAATCTAGTATTATTTAAATAAACCAAGAACTTTAATAAGACATTTTATAATAATTAGAATTACAATCCATATTTTATCCTGTTCTCATAAGAATAACAGGGTATGCTTGCATACTTAATGTTACAGCGAGTTATAAATGTCTATTTTGTGAGTTTTATTTAATAAATAAATAGAGAGTGGCTTGTGTACATTAGAACACTCCTAAAAATATATATAATATTTTCCTGTTCCTAAAAGAAAATTGAACTCTTTAACCCTATCTGTTAGTATATAAGCTTCAATTGTTGTATATTGTGTGTGATGCTTTAACAAATAACAGACAGAAAGATAGATTCTATATTTAAAAATATATTCCTGCTCTTAAATAGTGTCCTCAAAATATTTTTATATTGGTCTTAAACTAACAGACTTGACTGTGTCTAGAGTTCTGATATTTAGGTAAAATCTCTACAAGTGACGTCTAGATGTCTTACTTTGCCAGTTTTATATAGACACTATAAATATATTTTTTTTTTGTTGTTAAATAGGCGAGCGCTTGACTGTAATCATGCCTCATGGTAAGCAATGATACAGTTTAAGATGGAGCACGCTTACCTAGAAGATGCCTATTCACTCTTGCCTTAAAGGTACCCATATTGTAAGTATTGGGAAAGATAGATGCCAGGAGAGAATTCCATTCCCTTGCTGTGTGCAACAAAAAAGACGAAGCGAAGCGTTGTGTGCGTCTTCGTGGAATGTCGATGACATAAGGGTGGAACTTCTCCTGGTGCCTAGCGGTGCGATGATTGAACGGCGAAGGTGAAATAAGTTCATGAAGTACCTGGGCACACTCTCCGAAATATATCTTGTAGAAAACCGATAAACAGGCAACTCTGCGCGGGTGTTGCGGACTCTGCAATTTGGCATTTGTCAGGGTCTCATCACCTATGAGTTCCTGGCACGTCGATCCACCGAGTCCAAAGCATCCAATTGGTATTTGGCAGATCCTTCTTACAAATGGCAGCAGTATATTTTAAAATTAATAAAATAGTAGGTATATCTGTGTCTCTTTGTAACTTAAATATCTTTGATTATGTACTGTTACCAAACCAGGTTTTAAATAAGAAGCTTTCCAAATACTGTAACTCAGCATCATTGTCACATGACAAAAAAAAGTTAGAATAATTATCACTAACATATCTTTACATCTGTTCTTATATCACATACTTATATCACTCTAAAAGAGAAATAATTGATTTATACAGTATTTTATTATATCTCAAATCGAATGGCCCACTATATATATCAGCTTCAGATGTACCTAATTTTAAGTGAAAGTGAAATAGACAGACATACAGGCACTGAATTAATATTTACTTGCCTTCATCTTGTCATAAAAATTGGGCTAATCATTTGCTTTATCCCACAAAGCATCAGCATATATAGCCTAGGACGTCATCCCACTGAGTACTCTCTTTGGCAATTACAAGGTTGGTCTGAAAAATATTACACAAAGATTTCAATAAACATGGAACATCAATAGTATCGAAATAACTTTATATTTGACTGGCCCTTTGGCACAGTGGGTAGTGACCCCGCCTTCAGTTCCGCTGGTCGCGGGTTCGATTCCATCCGAAGGCCAACATCTTTTATAAACAATTTGTTGGTTCTTCGAGCCTGGGTATATATTTGTATTTAAATATGCATTTAAAATTATATATGTAGTATATCTACCAGTTGTCCGTCAGCCATAACTCAATTTTATTATTATTATTAAAGAATTAAAGATTGTCTATAATATATTTTCTCTTACAGAAAAAATAATAAACTATCAATAAATAAATACTTTAAACATAGGATATAACTGATATTGGTTAAGATTCGATTCAATGAACACATAATAAATATTATTATGAAAGGAAATGTTTTAACAATTTTGTATATTTTATTTTAAGATTAAATTTTATAATATTAGTATGTCGAATAAAAAATAAGATCTTTGAGGATCAGCCTTGAGGTCCCTGCCTAACACCATAGAAACATATTAAAACAGATTGAAAAATCCAAATGTTTTCATCACCAGCAAAAAAAGTTATTATAAAATGATTTATTGTATTCAATGGGGAATTTTATAACAAAGAAATCGGTATATCAATTATAAGTATAATTATTATACATATAGTAATAACATGATCTAAAAATTAAGGTAAAAAATTAGTACACCCTCCTGCTTCTTGTCAGTCAAAGGGTTAAAGTTATTACTTGAATGATTTGTAATAAAAAAAAGACTTACATACTTAATCTTGTTGTCGCAGGTATGTGTAGAAATTGTTAGATAAGATGGTAGGTAGCTTGAGTGTCATCTTTAGTCATACAGTTTAGTCTTAAATTTCTGAAAATATTTTTGGTAAAATTAAGAATAAATTCTGTTAAGTACAAACAGTAGCATATATAAGTGATTAATTAAACAAAATAATTATTCTTTTGTAGTATTATTGAACAGTCTTTCTAAATAGCTATTATTCTTTCATTCACTACACATAGCACTATATTGTTTATCAGCACTGTAAATGTAAATATATCTTAAACCACAAATCAGATCATGTGATAATCAAATTTAGACAAAAATTACATAAATTTATTTTGAGTTGCTTATATATTACAGAATATGCAATTGATTCAAGAATCCTGGGATTTGACTTTCTGTACATCTGTTTAAACAGTCTTAAAACAGGCTTTTTAATTACAAACCAACAATAGTTTTATATAAAGCAATATACTCTTTATTGCTTTATACAGAATAAACTTTCTCTATTATACTATTTACTCGTTTTTTATCTGAGTGTCATTTTTAAAAACCTGACAATAAGTTTTAAATTACATGTTAATATATTACATGTTACTTCAATCAAAAATACTGTAAAGAATGTAACTTTATGTTCACACAGTTCACAAGTATTGGTTTCTAAGCTATCTATAAAATTAAGGTATAAGAGGTACACAATGATTTCCAATGAGCAAGCGGATCTGAAAATATTTTTACATTTTATGCTATGACAGCGAACTCCATTTTTCAAAACCATTTTAATTCTGTTCACATTATTAATAACTAATATTCACCCTTAAAACCATTTAAAACAGCTTCTAATAAACTAACTTAAGACTTTAATGCTACATTATTGATCGTTTATAGAGCAACAAGACCACTAGACCCTTTAATATAAAATTGCAGGACATACATAATATATTAATATTTAATACAGGTAATTCGTCAATCTAAATAAATGTGCGTAACGTACAACAGTAATAATAAAATTATTTTGCTATAAACCGCGCAATTTTCATATTACGATAATTGAATCAGTTGTTAAAAATTTTACTGTAGTAATAGTTTTGAAATACAATTTCAGCTTGCAAGGAATTAGGTTATTATATTTAGAATGTGAGAATATAAATTTTAAGAATGCTCTTACTATTATAGAAATGCACAAAATTCATTAAAACTCAATACTTACATTAAAATTAAGTAAATCCTCTTCGTATTGTTTTTCCACGTGTTAACACACAATTTTATTTCATTAGTACATATTTAAGAAATATCTCAACAGATATTAGTGAAATAAGACTTTATACATTTAAATTGTAATAAGCAATATTTGTTTTAAGTATATTTCTAACTAAATTAAAATAAAATTATAAATTTTTGTTAAAATTAAAGTAGTTAAAGTTTTCAACGGGAAGTTTAAAAAATTTAAAATGGCTCCCATACTTTCATTGATAAATTCTCTTGTTATATTATACACTGTCAAAATAAGAATGAGTGCGTAATTAATATGTATGGCGGAGTGGAGCGAGATGCAGCTGAGACTATTTTCATACGATTCATTCATAAAAACGTGCATGTGCAAGAGGGATGCAAGAACTCTTGTATTGGCGCCCGTAGTAAAACTGCCCTGTTGCAAATTGCAAGTGACGGATTCTCCAATAGGCACTATAATTTGTTTTTTATTATTTGTTTTTAAGTGAGAACTGACGTATCATATGACAATTATTAAAATACTTAAGTATGGTATGGTAAAGTGTAAATTGAACAAAGCATATATGTACCAGTAAATTGTGTAAATAAATAAAACAGACATTGCGTCACATAAATAAAAAAACGACACATTACTTTCAACAAAGTTCTCGTAACTTATTTGGTAAAAACAATCCTTTTGACTGTGGTCGTTGTACGCCATAAGACGTGTTAGCAAATATTTTTAATGATATTAGAAGATTCTTTGGACATGCCGCCTGAAAAACGCGGGAGACGTGGTGTGAGCGATGCAGATGATGAAGATGACGACTACAGAAAGAAGCGAGATCGAAACAATGAGGTATTTTGATTTATCTTTAATAGCTTAGCCTTTATCATATCTTAAAGATGCGTAATAAATTTGAAGATTTTTCTCGATATAGATTTACTATCTAGTGTCATTTGTGAGAATGATAAGCTTCATTGTTTTGAAAATTACGAGTTCATTAAGACTCTGGCTTAGCCCATAAGGCAGTAAGGCCAGTAAGTAGCAATACCCAAAACATTATATTTAAAAAGTAATAACGAAAACTACAACCTCTTAAATTAATATCCTTAGTTCCAGTAAAACAACCTTATAATAGAAAATAAATATTAATAGAAAATATAATATAAATTGAAATTTTTAATTGTTTCATTCATTTAGCTTCTTAGCCATATTGTTAGTATCAGAGTGAAGCCAACCTTCGTATCCATTAATCCATATTAAATGAAGGCATTTTAAATTATTTATCTCCATTATTATCACAAACAACATCATTATTATTGACAACTCAATAGTTCATATAGGTCAGATAAAATAATCTGTGTTAAGTAATAGAAATGTTTCTTCATTATATAACTAAATTAATGAGGCAGACTATTCATATTTAATTTCTTTTTTTTAGGCTGTCAAAAAGAGTAGATTCAAATCAAAGCAGCGGACCCAAGAAACATTCACAAGAGTCAGTAAACTGAAAGCTGAAAATCATGCACTTGAAGAAAAAGTGAAAAGTTTAACAAAGGATCTCCAATTTCTGAAAGACTTGTTTATGGAGTATGCATCTAATAAAAACAACCCTCAATTTGAAGGTATAGACCTTGAGAAACTTTTGGAAGATACACCAGATGATAAAAAAGATAAGAGTAAAACATAAATAATATATAAGAGAAAATCCTTATCATAGTAAGTTTTGCTTTGTAGAATTCTATATATAGACAAGAAAGAATTAAAATATTTTATACAAAATGATAATCTATACAAAAAACCTTGTGTAAGCATTCATTCTGTGCTACCTAGTATTAGGAAAAGATAAAAAATTACACATATAACAAATAAATATTTTGCATCATATCATCTTTAAGGAAAACTATGATCTTGAAAAGTCTAAGAAATATCCATAAATATATAAATTTTGTACTGAATGCTTAAATTTTTTGGTAATTACCAAACATGATAACTTTGAATAAGAAATATTCTTTTAAAAACAACAAAAAAAAGGAACTGATTTATAATAATTCATTATTTTCTCTAAATAATAATGCTATTATAAATGTTGAAAATATTTGTGATATAGATATTTGACACTTGATTATGTAAAAACAGTGTAATGGATTTAAATAAATGATATTAGCACACAGATAACACAGCATATGGCTGGCACTGGAAATCTGTGCAGTAAAGGTTTTGGCCTAAACTAGAAGATTATATAAATAGTTAAAGAACAATTTTTGGACATATGTAGTAGTTCTAATTCAAATTTCGGGGATGCCTGTCAGAACAGGATAGGTTGTCCCATTTCTGGACTATTCCACCCATAATACGCAGTGGTTAATAATAAAGCATTTGGGCAATTTTATAGGCGCTATTTTCTACATAAGATGACTACATTGGTTAAATATCTTCCTGTAGTTAAGCATAAAGTGAATCATGGGAGAAGTGAAATATTCATACTATTGCTGATCTGAGCTATTGGACTTGCTCAGAAAGGTTTAATATTGTTTGATAGTGGTTAATTAATAATGCACATATTTTAGATTTTATTTGAGAAATATTTCCACCTCAGAAGCCTTATGTCATGTGGTATTGTTAAATTTCGATTATAATATTTAATGTTTATAATGACTCATCAATGCAATTTAGTGCTATGCAAGATAGACAAAATTTATTATTACAAATTTCCTTATGAACAACTCTGTTAGTATGTCTGTCTGCAACATATTGAAAACATGCATAAAAGGGGTGTAATAAACTAGTTAGCTTATTAAGTTTAGTAAGTTTTAGTTTATAAGATTAGATTATATAATTAAGTTTCATAAATGTATATAATTAATTTGAAATGACACATCTAACTGGATTGGATTTTATTATTTTAAATTTTATTTTGAAGCATCAAATACTATATTTTTACAATTTTGAATAAAGATATATAGAATGGTAATGAATTTTGAAATTAATTTACTTTAAGTATAAATATATATTTTTATAATCTGTCACTTACAGATCTCATCAAAGGCGATTGAAGGATTGCTATGAATAAAATACCTAGATGTAACACAATTTATTCATAACATTTATTATTTTAACGATTTCTTTGTCAGAAAACAAAAGTAAATCTGCAATACCTCTATCTATGACTAGCCCATCGCGGGTTCGATTCCCGCCGAGGGCCAACATTTTCTCTAAACAATTTGTTGGTTCTTCGAGTCTGGGTGTATGTATTTAAAATTATATATGTAGTATATCTACCAGTTGTCCATCAACCATAACACAAGTATTAAGTTACTTACTTTGGGGTCGGATGACAGTGTGTGTAAGTGTCCCACATAAGTAGCGGCCTGTTACAATTCCACTGCTGGGAATAGGCATCCTCTCTCCGTTTCTGGAAAGAGGGGTTGGAGCTAAGACCTACCACGGATGCTCCAATGCGGATTGGTAGGTTACACATATCTCCAGAATTCTCTAGAGATATGCAGGTTTCCTCACGATGTTTTCCTTCACCGAAAAGCGTGTGATAAATTGCAATTATTAATTAGACACACGAGTTTTAATAGAAAACTCATTGGTGCCTGCCCGGGTTTGAACTCGTTTTCCTCTCGTAAGAGTCGCACGGTCTCACCGCTGGGCTATCACAGTGTCCCACATATTTGTTTATATTTATTTATCCCGATAAAAAGTATTATAATAGATTTATTGTTTACAACCACTATAAATATGCAACTGAATTAAAATTCGTCATGATTAATTTGTCACCCCAATCGCTTGACCAAGCAAGTTGTATTGTCTAAGCTAGTTACTACTTATTCTAGTTCACTAGTGTTACTAAGCTAGCGTTGAGTCATGGGATTGATAAGTGATGTAATATAATGTATGTGCCCTTGTATGGTAGTTAATGTGAGATTGAAGGGGCTAAAGATTATTCCTTATAATCTTACTTTTAAAATTCTTCATTCTTCTGTGAGAATCAATCAGTTTGTGATACAACCAAAATTGTGATTTATATAATATTAGATATTACATATATACATTCTACTAGGTAGTACAATTTTAACAACTGCTCGGTTAATATTATAAGGTTAGATTTCTATATCAAGTTTCAATGCTGAAAATACACATGCAATGTTTGTGATCCCACAGTTTAAAAAAAAACAATTCTATTTGTTCATTAGTCACTTAAGAGCCTTCCTCAGTTTATCCATAAGGTGTATAAATTAAAAAGACAAATTAACTAAATATAACAATTTTATTGCACCAAAATATTTACAGCGTATTCAATACATTTATCTTAATTTAAAAACGGGAACAAGAACTATAGGAATAAACATGTAACCATAAATCAAAATACAGCATAACTGTAGAACCATTAAGTAATACTAGAGAAGGGTAGCCAATTGCCTAAAAATGCCCTTTTCCAATAAAGAGAAAGCAAATGAGATTGTGATCTAGCTGTCTCTCTTTTTTATGTGTGATTAGACAAAGATAGGTATACGAGTTTCATCCCCTCATTATTTATTGTAACTCTTACTGCTCTAGTATGATAACTCTATGCAGGACTACTAGAATTATGTTCACAACATGGCCGTATAAATAATAATGGCGCCACTGAGCTATGATCGTTGAGGAACACCACACCTTGAATGTATTGTACCAATTTGTAACGTCACATATATTCCACCTTTTACTATTCCATTATATTACTAATTAAAGGTTTGATAAAGGTTAAAGGAAAAGTAATAATAAAATTATCTACGACAAACTGCACGACAAATTAGCAAAGCTTTATTTTGTCGTGGAGTCTGATAATACTTCAGTTGAGGGGCGAAACAATAGTTGAGTTTGTGATAGTGAACGTGTGTAGTTCTTGTATATTGTGGTGGCGGTAGTAGAGGTTTGTGCATATGTTTTTACGAATCCTGCATGCATCGGTTATGAAGACGGATAGTACACTCTACGTTTAGCATTATATATATTTTCTATTTACTTTATCGCGGATTATGGCATAATAATTCTATTATTACTTTTATATGATAGATCTCCGAAAAGTAACGCCTAATTCTATAAATCACTATGCAGAACTACTAAAATTATATTCACAACATGGTCGTATGGATAACAATGGCGCCACTTAGCTCATCGTTGAGGAGCAATTTTAAAGTCACATACATCATTCTAACTTTTACTATTCCATGTTATTTTTATTTCAAATTTCTAATTAAAGGTTTGATAAAGGTTAAAGGAAAAGTAATAATCAAATGGCGCCATTGAGATATCATCGTTGAGGAGCAATTTTTAAAGTCGCATACATTCTACCTTTCACTATTCCATGTTATTTTTATTTCAAATTTCTAATTAAAGGTTTGATAAAGGTTAAAGGAAAAGTAATAATCAAATGGCGCCATTGAGATATCATCGTTGAGGAGCAATTTTTAAAATCACATACATTCTACCTTTTACTCCATGTAATTTTAATTTCAAGTTACTAATTAAATATTTGATAAACGTTAAAGGCTTGATTTGATGTCAATCGATCTCTCTCGTTCATTTCCAAACATTAATAACGCCGTCGGCAGATGAGCTGACAAGATAACACTTGCTGCCCTCCACTAGAGTGATGTCAGTGATGGGTGCGGTGTGGTAGAAACTCCTCGACTCAACTGTGCGGTACACGTTGTCCTCTTGGAGGGAGGGAGGTGCTGACGAGTTTGACTTGCAGCACTCCTGGATGACTGTTGTACCATCAACTATACGACTTCTGGTAACAGAGATTGATTTTTAACCAAAAAATATTACAAATAAATCACACAGTACAAAAGTAATAATAAAATTATTTTGCTATAATCCGCGATACAGTAAATAGAAAATATATATAGTGTTTAATGTATAGTGGACTATCAGTATTTTCATACCCGATACGTGCAGGATTCGTAAAAACACATGCACAAACCTCCACTTCCACCACAATACACAAGCACTACACAGGTTCACTATCACAAACTCAACAATCGTTTCGCCCCGCAACCGAAGCATCATCAGGAGATAGACTCCACGACAAAATCGCAAAGCGAAGTGTTATCCAAACAAGCGTTGTTGAATAGTACTTGTTTCATCCCCACCCTTTATTTTACTTCGGAACACGTGCAACAAGCTTGAACTAGAGACATTTATCTGCTCGTTAAATCACACGTATAAATTAAATCACACAGTATTAAAATGACCGAACTAAAAAAAGTTGTTTCGTGGCAAATTGCAATAAAGCGTAGCGTGTTTAAAACTCTTGATTGTTAAAGAGTCCTATAAATTGGAAGAGCAAGAGAACACTAGCTTTTTTAATAGTCCATGTCATAGATGGCATTATAAGGATTACAATTCAAACTCAAACTCAAAATATTCTTTATTCAAGTAGACTGTTTACAGTACTTTTGAATCGTCAAATGTTTTTAATATGTATCAATATGTATCTTACTCAATTAAGACCAACTTGTGAATTAGGTCACTTTAATACAAAGCGTGCGAAATAAATAAAGAAATGAAAAAATTGTATAAGCTCCTATATCCCATGGTTAGACCATACGACTCTTTCGAGGGGGTTACAGGGCAGGCGAACTGAGTTTGATCGATGAGCTTTCCTGTCAAATTTATGTTCCTGATAGATATTTACAATTTATCACACGCTTTTTATGAAGGAAAACATTTTTTTTTATAACTATAGAGAATTTTGGGGATATGTGTGACCTACCAGTCAAGACTGGAAAAGTGTGGTGAGTCTTACCCACAGTTGGGCATTGATCTCCATTTTAGAGAGAGGAGTTGGAGCAAATAAAACAAACGAGAGAAGTTTTGAATTAAATTAAGAACCTGAGAAACCTTAAGAAGAAAAAGAATTAAGAACCTGTATTTAAGCGCATTCAGTTGATCGTGAGGCGCATTCAACAGCACGTGGGAGTCTTCAGGATGCTGTAGGTCCCAGAGCCGCAAGCGCTGGTCCGATCCACCGGATATGAGGAAACGGCTGCCGTCACGAGTTCCGCAGTATAAGGCGCTTATGTAGTGCGAGGCCTGGGACAAAAAACTGGGGAATAAATTCTATGATAGATAAACGATAAAGATATGCCAATTAAGATAATATTTAATTGAGTTAATTTTATATAGAATCTGAATTTCGGAAACGATTCCAACGATTTTCATGAAACTTAGTATGAAGGGGCGATAAATCGATCTAGCAAGGTTTCATTAAAAATATTACGTTTTATCCCTGTTTTCGTGCACTGAAAAATTGCTACAATATTATTAGAAAACAAAGGCAAATTTTGTTTTTCTTTTTTTTATATATCTTAAAAAAATACCGAGCAACGCTCGGTCACACAGGTAGTGATTTATTTAAATAGTAAGTCCCTTCGTGGCATCCGTATTTAGGATTAGTATTTAGGATTAGATATTAGTATTTGTGTACTAATGGTCCTTGGAATAGCGACCTCGCAACGACGCTAAATCTCTTCCAAGATCGACTGACGACCTCAAAAACGCTGGACGCCTAAGCGACATAATTTCATATGCCGTGGAGAACCCTTAAAGAGACTATAAACGCCTCAAGATGATTACGAGCACGCATGCGAAAAAAGCGCTTTGGCGTCGTTTCTTATGCATACGGCCAAAGTGTGGAATTCACATCCTGTAAATTATCTTATTATTTTTAATTTTTGTTGTATGTGTTGTCTGCTTTATTGTCCGTGATGTCACCTAGGCCGCAGCTGAAAATCGGTGCCGAATGTTGTCATTGCTAATGACATTCGGTTCATACCGAGCTGTGTAGCCTTTTCTAAGACTATAAAATTTAGACTAAGTATTTGTGTTCATGTATTTGTTTTACATTATAGGTGTTCGCATATATATATTTCTATGTTTTATACAGTGTCTGAATAAATGTTTTTCTTTCTTTCTTTCTTTCTTTCTTTCTTTCTTAATAATTTATAGAATTAGGCGTTACTTTGCGGATATCCATAATACAAAATTTTATAATAACTTTTGTCACTGTAGCTATCTTTTGGATTCCGACGGTTTGCAAAATTGCATAAAAGGAGTGAATAGGTATTAATAAGCCCAGTCCACCTTAGGCTGCATCATTCGCGTTCTATTAGGCACCATGACCATATGCTAGCCTTATTGATCTAGAAAATAAAACTATAACATCGGGCATTGCTCCGATTGTTTGACGATGACATGATATCAATGGATACTAACTGCGAGCGAATAGCAGCCGGGCGAGATGAAAATGAAGGCGCGGAGAAAAACAATAAATTACTATATATTTTTTCGCAATTAAACCAAACACATCGGTTAAATCAGTTACATCGGTTGAAGAAGATGTACTGAGAAACTTACTACAGGTGTGTAGTGGAGAGGCTGAGCGCCGGCCGTAGCGGGCCACAGTGCGTGGGTTCTCTGGGTGGACTCCAGACACCAGGCGGCTGCGTCCCTCCCCCCCACAGCCCACACGCGGGAGGAAGAACCACCAAATCCCACTATACGACGGATACGCTCGGCTGAAAGTAAATACTTTTTTATACTTTTGGTACACGGTTCGAAGACGTGCAAAATCGAAATGTTTTGTATAATTTATAGAATTAGGCGTTACTTTGCGGAGATCCATAATACAAAAGTAATAGTAAAAATTATTTTGTTATAATCCGCGATACAGTAAATAGAAAATATATAGTGCTAAATGTATAGTGGACTATCCGTTTTTTCATACCCGTTACATGCAGGATTCGTTAAAACACATGCACAAACCTCCACCACTGCCACCACACTACACAAGCACTACACACGTTCACTATCACAAACTCAACAATCGTTTCGCCCCGCAACCGAAGCATCATCAGGAGACAGACTCCACGACAAAATCGCATAGTCCACTATACATTTAGCACTATATATATTTTCATTTACTGTATCGCGGATTATAGCAAAATAATTTTTACTATTACTTTTGAAATGTTTTGTGTTAATAAGACTAGAGCACACAGTATTGCAATCAGTTTTAACTAAACTCTGTGGGAACATTTACGCCTTACAATTTTGAGGCTGTACACAGTGTTTTACTCAATGTGAACTGAACTATTTAATCTATCTATCTAATTATGGCTTACCATTGGGATGTTTGACGGCAGTGATCGGCAATCCGAACCGTAAGTCCCACACGCACACGGCTCCGCTAGACGTGCCCACCGCGAGGTAGCCCGCACTGTTCGCGTACAGACACGTGTACACGCCTTGCTTTAGATCCCCTTGCAATTTCCACGCATTACCTGCAATTGCATTTAGAGCTGTGATAGCCCAGCGACCGTGCGACTCTTTCGAGGGCAACACGAGTTCAAACAAGGGCAGGCACCAATGAGTTTTTCTATTAAAACTCATGTCTAATTGATAATTGCAATTTATCACACGCTTTTCGGTGAAGGAAAACATCGTAAGGAAACTGCATATGTAGAGAATACTGGAGATATGTGTAACCTACCAATCCGCATTGGAGCAGCGTGGTAGGTCTTAGCTCCAACCCTTCTCTCCGGAAACGGAGAGAGGAGGCCTATTCCCAGCAGTGGGATTGTAACAGGCCGATACTTTACTTTTTTTACTTCTTTTTACCTGCGATTGTCCGATGTTATGCAAGTTAAGTAATATGTCACTTCGCAACATAACTACAAAACTTGCATAAAACCAATTATATCAAAAGTAATAATAAAAATTATTTTGCTATAATCCGCGATACAGTAAATAGAATATATATATAGTGCTAAATTAAAATCACGCTCAGACAAAGTCGTAAAGTTTTGCGATTTTGTCGTGTAGTCTATTGAACGATTGTTAAGTTTGTGATAGTGAATGTGTGTGGCAGTGGTGGAGGTTTGTGCATGTGTTTTTACGAATCCTGCATGTTAAGGGTATGAAAAAACGAATAGTCCACTATACATTTAACACTATATATATTTTCATTTACTATATCGCGGATCACCACAAAGTAACGCCTAATTCTATAAATTACCAAATATATCTTCAAAAGTCAGATTACTCGCTCTCCAAATATTGCAGAGCCGATTCAACCATTGAGTGTCCGTGGTTCATGCAAACGGTGATCTATATTGAGATCTTAAAGTACTAACCATAGCTCATCCTTTAAGCGTTTTTTAAAGTCTTACTTCAAGGTTTCATTATTGTATTTTTCTAAGCTTACCAGGGGATCTTAAATCCCATCCAACAACCGTAGCGTTTAGGGTTGCGTACGAGATGACTCCCGCGTGCACGCCGCCCGCGGAAGCGCACGCGACGCACGCACCGTCCGCACTGGTCTCTAGCTGACGACACTGCGATAGACTCATACGGGACGAGCCACCGTCTAATCTGCATATCAAGATTTAGAATATCTTATATCAATGATTTATAGAAGCAGGCGTTACTTTGCGGAATTCCATATTACAAGCAATATAACAGAACTAACTACTTTGCTATAATCCGCACGGGTTAAGCAAAGCCAATGAATTGTGAAATGAATGACATTGGCTTTGCATGCATTCACTTAACCCGTGCGGATTATAGCAAAGTAGTTAGTTCTGTAAAAGTAACAGCCTGTTACTATGCCCACTGCTGGGCTAAGGCCTCCTCTCTCCATTTTTGGACAGAAGGATTGGAGCTAAGAACTACCACGCTGCTCCAATGCGGATTGGTAGGTTACACATATCCCTAGAATTCTCTAGAGATATGCAGGTTTCCTCACGATGTTTTCCTTCACCGAAAAGCGTGTGATAAATTACAATTATCAATTAGACACATAAGTTTTAATAGAAAAACTCATTGGTGCCTGCCCGGGGTTTGAACCTGTGTCGGCTCTAAAGAGTCGCACGGTGTCACCGCTAGGCTATCACAGTTAGTTCTGTTATATTGCTTGTAATATGGAATTCTGCAAAGTAACGCCTGCTTCTATAAATCATTTAAAAACGGTGAGCTTGACCGTTCAGGCTAGACTTTACATTAAATTCACAATATCTTATATACTTAAAGTAGCGGCTTGTTACAATCCCATTACTGGGAATAGGCCTCCTCCCTCCGTTTCTGGAGAGAAGGGTTGGAGCTAAAACCTACCACGCTGCTCCAATGCGGATTGGTAGGTTACACATATCAACAAAACTCTCTAGGGATATGCAGGTTTCCTCACGATGTTTTCCTTCACCGAAAACTTTTACTTTTACCGTGTGATAAATTGCAATTATCAATTAGACACATGAGTTTTAATAGAAAAACTCATTGGTGCCTGCCCGGGTTTGAACTCGTGTTCCCCTCGAAAGAGTCGCACGGTCTCACCGCTGGGCTATCAATCTATACTTATTATAAAATAAAGTCGACAAAGATGTCTGTCTGGATGTAATCGATTTTCTCAAAATATACTGAACGCATTTTTGTACGGTTTTTACTAAAAGGTAGTGCCATTCCTCCTAAAGATTTAGGATAATATTACATAGCGGTTTTATGTAAATTGAGTTGAAGAGGTCGTTTTACAACAATTTTTAGCGGGGGTAGTAACAAACCGGTGTCGATTGTAGTTTAGTAGGGGGAATAGGTATAAAAAGCGGTGTAGGGTATCAGAGAGATCTCCTGCCTGCAAAACACTGGATCTCCTGCCTGCAAAACACTAGTAATACACGCGCGTATTACTAGTATCTCCTAATTCATAGTTATTAAAGTCTTAGATAGGTAGAACATCATTAGAACCTTAGCCTTAAGGTTCAAACCAAATTTAATGTTGTATTATTTAGGATCTATTCCTTATAAGACCAGTACTTAATAGGAAGGAATTTGACTAGTACTTACCTCAGAACGAATATGGATCCCTCCTGTGTAGCGGCGACCAAAGAATGGCCACCTTCACAGGCTGCTAGCGATATAACTGGGCCCGCGCTGCGGTTATACATAGATTTCGATCTACGTAATAAAAATAATAATAAATAAATAAAATAATAAATAATCACACACACACGACTGTGTCCCCAAAGTAAGTATCGTAAAAAATATATAAATACACCCAGACTCGAAGAATTAATGCGAATAATGAACCAAATTCGCAGTCCCCGAAGCTTTATTCAGTGTCACCGCCATCTGCGCCAACGGGCGAAAAACTCATTGTGCTTGCCCGGGGTTTGAACCTATGTCGTCTCTAAAGAGTCACATTGTCTCACCGCTATCACAGCTTCGGGCTAACATATAGTAATAAAAATTCTCTATTTATCTTTGAGAAAGTGATTAATGGACATTATATAATTGAGGGTACTTTAACATTAACCGGAGCGGGGCAGACGTAGAATGGACGTAGACTTGCACTCGCGGAGTTAAGACGGGTTTTATGAATGCTAGCCGATGTTGGCTACAAGTAGTTCTTTGTTAAACTTATACACAAACAATACACTATTAAACATAAATAGAAAGTGTTCAAAATTTTTAAGGGCGAAACGGACAATACATAAATTTTTGGCGGGCCACTATTTATATTATATATTAAATTTAAATTCAAAATATTGTTTATTCAAGTAAACTTGTAAACAAGTGCTTTTGAATCGTCAACTTTACTGCTGGTTCGGAAAGCTGTTCCTACCGAGAAGAACCAGCAAGAAATTCGGCGGTTGCTCTTTTTAAAATATAAATCTTAAAACTAGTTACATTTAGTAATTACCGTCTTGTACAGGGTAGAAGTGCGCCTATATCCACACATCCTTATCATCTAAATAATCTTCAACAGTATAGCAGGCTTTCTGCATCAGCCTCTTTTTAACAGTGGTTTTAAACTGCTGTAATGGCATGGCCAATGGCATTAGTTATATAATTCATTATTTACGTCTTACAATTTAATATCGGGACAATTTAATAGGATTTAGGACACTAAAACGATGAAATAAGCAATCACATACTTGTTAACATAAGCGTGCCCCTGCAACTTGGTCGCGTCCCACAGACGTACGGTACCGTCGTCAGAGCAGGATCCAAACAGGTTGCGGTGGGCCGGTAAACGTACCAGTTGGTTTACTCGAGCTCTGCAACACGGCATGTATAAAAACAGTTCCCAATCACGTCTGTCAGTCTGTTTGTGGTTAATTCAAAAACTACTGTATGTCGTTTTTGAGTTCACCGACAAGACAAAGTTAAAAGTCAAACCACCTGATAGTTTTTATTGAATACTCCTTAATAATTTATAGAATTTTTGCGGAGATCCATAATACAAAAGTAATAATAAAATTATTTTGTTATAATCCGCGATACAGTAAATAGAAAATATATATAGTGCTAAATGTATAGTGGACTATCCGTTTTTTCATACCCGTTACATGCAGGATTCGTAAAAACACATGCACAAACCTCCACCACTGCCACCACAATACACTAGCACTACACACGTTCACTATCACAAACTCAACAATCGTTTCGCCCCGCAACCGAAGCATCATCAGGAGATAGTGATAGTCCACTATACATTTAGCACTATATATATATTCAATTTTTTGTATCGCAGATTATAGCAAAATAATTTTATTATTACTTTTGAATACTCCTAATTCCTGTCTTGATTTCCAATATTACGCTAAAAAAAACGTTTCTTTTTATTATTAGTCATTTGATTGTTTTTTTGTGAATGTATGGAGGAAATAAAACTGAATATTATTCTTTTATTTTTGTTAAAGCTAACTTTTTACATTTTTTAATATTTCTTATTACAAAAAAAATACAAACATAAAAAATCGACGTCCGCCGGAAGCAAGGCAATATACCAAGCTACCGGTAGTTAGGGTTCTAGTGTGAGGAGCTTCCTCAAGATACGTGCCGTTTCAAGCAATAATGCCCTCTGCATCCGACTCTTAATATTATTATTATCTTGATACTATTCCGACTCTTGATACTATTATTAAGCGAAAGCCTCTGAAGATGTTGGTCGAGGCTTTGGAGAATATTATTATTGTTATTATTATAATAATTCCTTTCAGATTTCCAAACAATATCAGATGGGATTGTTCTTTTGTTATATCTTCTTTTATGTTTCTCGTTCTTTTGTATACAGAAAATTTCGCTACTCTGATGCAGATTAAATTCGCCAAAACGCATAATGACATGTCAATATGCCCAAAGTTTGAGCCCATTCACCCTAGTTAGTAATCACGCGTACTCGATGATTTGCCTTCAGAGTATATGTTTATTAAACTGGCAATATTTAACTATATTATCAAATAGCAGTCAATTGTCACTTTCGCAGTTGTCTTTCAACATTTATATTGCTTTTTAATATTGGGTATACAATTAAAGATTGAAGATTAAATTGAGAGAACTGGTAACAATAAATGGCTTCTAAAAAATTCATGAACTTATCTTAAATAACTTATAAAAATAGAGTTCATTCCTAATCCATTTTCCTACACAATTAGAAGCAACTACATCATCATCCACCTGCCCTTATCCCACTCTAAGTGGGGTCGACACAACATGTTACAAACATGTTGTCCCACGATTTGGCTAAGTATTTTACGACCGGCCGCCAGCCTGACGTCAACTTACCTGTCGTATTTTACGACCCTTCGGGAAGAAAGAGTGTGATCCATTCTACTCAACCGGATATTAAAATTAGCAGCAACTACGTGAGTGTTTTAAAAATTGTACTTACTTATGCTCATGTAGATAAGCTAGTAGCTGATTTCCGGGTCGCCATGTTGCAGGCGGCAAAAGATCTTCGCTTGTCTCTACATTATCGTCGTGACTTCTAGAAAATTCAAGCATTTTAATTCATACCATTAATGTTAATGCGATAGCCTGTTTGTCGTTTACATTTCACGGCTAGTATTAGAGAGAATTAAAATAGAATAGTTTACGAAAGTAATGAAATTAAACTCGATGTTCGTTACATATTTATAGAACAATATAAAATTTTAATTACCTATCTATCTTTTAACTTAAACAAAAAATTATACATGTTCTCGATTTCTAGAAGAATTTAAATTTATCAAAATAAGATGTAATTTTTTTCTTAATTTTTTTTTATTTGTAAATATTTCCGTAGATATTTGTACCAGAGCCGCACTTCAGGAGCCAAAGAGCCACATGCAGCTCCGGAGCCGCACTTTGCCGACCACTGTACTAGGGTAATATATAGGATAAAAATATTCACGTTTTTCTTTTGGAAAAAGAGTAAGAAGACATATTGCATTATTGGAGGTTGGGTAGGTGTTCCGCGCAAACGTGCGGACGGATGAAACAACCTCCGGGACCTGGACCCGTCGTCCCGGCGTTTCAACCTACCTTATGCGGCCGTTAGCTGTATGTGGTCCGGCCTCGTGAGTCTCTGCGTGTATATGTGTATGTGTGTGTATGTGCTTGTATGTACTTGGCCGATTCCCGAAACCGTTGGCTCCCCTCTGCACTCTGCCACGGACACGTAATGTCTGTTTCTCCCTGAGTATACACTTCACTATATCGGCTAAATAACACCCGGTGTGCACACAACCTTCGTAAGGTCACACGTTATTAAATCGTCCCTATATCGGGGAATAGTATCCAACGCGCACCAAAACCGTGGACGGTCGCGTCTTATCAAACACTTCACTGGTTAAACGTGTCATTAAATCTGAGAATAACACCCGAAACGCAAAATTACACGTGTGCGTTATAAAAGGAGGCCGTATACAGGCGCACGCGGCCTGTCCTTATCGTGTTTGAAAAGTTACTACCGGTCGGCCGCTCGCGTCGGCAATCGAATGCATAAACGTGCTTGATTCCGCCGGTCGCGTCTCCGGCGGCCGAGTCATTTTATTCAAAACAGTAGGTATATATCCTTTCTCATTAAAATATCAGCTCTGGTATGATTATGATGAAATTTGAATCTTATTAAATATCTACAGATAGTTATTCTCAATTACCTTAAGGATTTCTGGAATTTTTGTTGCATACGTGTTATTAAATTTCGCAGCTCCATCCGACAGGGGGCCATACTATCTGAAATGGAAACATATTTATAGTTCACGATATACTTATGCTTAGAATATGATTTATTATATAATAGAAAATAAAGGTTATTTTACCTTTTTAACTATTTGAAAGTGTAGCTGAATCATTCGTCAATGTGGCCTTGCTTATTTTTGCTAATCTATGTTAAGCAAATAAGCCCAGACCTTATTATATAAAAATATATTACACAGCAATCAAAGGATATCAAAACTCAGATTATGATGAAATTTTTACCTTCACCAATAAAAAAAACCATAACCAAAAAAGAAGAAATGATACCTTTAAAATATTGTAATCATATATTAGTTCCAGAATCTCTGATAAGTTGTTAAATCTTAACTCTCTTTTTATAATGTACTAAAGGCTATAATATACTAAATAAATATTTTATAATAAACTAAAGGCTCTGACAGTCAAATAAATTAAACTATAAACTAACTTATAGCTCCGCCCTCAAATTTGGTCCTTTTAGCCGGATTTTAATAATCAGACTTTCAGCATCCTCGCAATTTTGTTCCGATAGCATGTAGTATATATGTGTATTTTTATTCAATTCTGCGAGTTCATATGAATAAATCAATGACTAAATTATCGACATATATTGAAATGATTTACTCATTACATTACAGCACTATTATACTTTTCGTAATGTTAGGAAAATTTCTTTAATTCCTACAGATGTCTATGGGTGCATTTATGTGATTCTAATATTTACATTGCACGTAGCTGGCACTATGCCCCAATGTCCCCATCTGTGAGTGAGGAGGTTGGCTGGCGCTTACTGCGCTCGCTTGGACTGCGCTCATTGCACCGGAAGCAACCGACTGAGACACGGTCTCTGAGCCTGTAATAGAGTAATAGCCCTAAAGATACGTCCGGACCCACAGAATGATCGTAGCACGGGCAGCCATAGTTGATGCTATATTATTGAAATAGGAAACTAACTTTAAATCCATAACGCAACATATGAAATGAGACGTATTTCAAATATGTATATATGTGTGTTTTCAATTTTCATATCATAAAGACATAATTGAATTTGAAAAATAGTTTTTCTAAACTCACTAACCTGTAAAGAATATGAAATTCAATATAAATGTTTTCTGAGTTCCAATCTGTTCTATATTAGAAAGTAAGTTTTAGTTACAGAAGGAAATGTATTGAAAGAAAGTATGTATAAATTTATTACAACTATAACATCGAATGTTATGTTTAAAACGCATTTACAACAAAAAAAGTTAGTATTGAGATATTAATACTCAATGACAATGGATATAGAATTATTAAGGAAATTAATCGATTGCCGTTTAATTAGTAAACCAAACCAAAAATATATTCAAACAAAATTAAATATAAAGCGTATTTTATGACATCATGCTTGAGGAGAGGAATTTAATTAGGTTTGACTTTCAGTTAGTTTTGAACCGTTTTCGTAGCTGTTTTAATTTAATGAATCCAGTGATGACACTGATAACCTATCATAACATTACATATTATTTCAGATCTATCACCGTAAACAAAAATAAAGTCATTGAATATATTTAACGAAAATTATACTATGCGTCCAAATAATTATACAAGCTGTGATAGCCCAGCGGTGAGACCGTGCGACTCTTTCGAGAGGAACACGAGTTCAAACCCGGGCAGGCACCAATGAGTTTTTCTATTAAAACTCATGTGTCTAACTGGTAATAACAATTAATCATACGGTTTTCAGTGAAGGAAAACATCGTGAGGAAACCTGCATATCTCTAGAGAATTCTGGAGATATGTGTAAACTACCAATCCGCATTGGAGCAGCGTGGTAAGTCTTAGCTCCAACCCTTCTCTCCAGAAACGCAGAGAGGAGGCCTATTCTCAGCAGTGGGATTGTAACAGGCTACTTTATACTATGCGGCCTCTTGGTCTTCTACCGAAGGCAAAAGACCAAGAGATCGCTCACCAACTAGGTGGTCTGACCAATTGCGACAGTCCGTCACGGCTAAACACTGTTTTTTAAATCCTTATTTATTAGGACTTTAATACTTACAGTACATGTCAGTCCTATAGTACCCTTTTACTTACGTCCAAACATTTTTTTTTATTCCTTAAACTCTAATATATTTACTGTTAAACAATGTTCAGAAGTGAGTATCAATGAATCCTCAATCTATAATTCAACTTGTACTTCCTTATTCGCAATTAATACAATAATCCAAACCACGCGTCAAATCACACAAGATGGCTCCTTGTTATTCCGTCTCCATGGCAACCACTATTCGTTGTTAGGCGTTGCCTTGACAACGCCATCGGCTGTGTTCGTTAATCATCGGCTGTTTTCGTAATAAGCACCATAGCAGCGACCTCTTGTAATTACCCATTTTAAACTTTTTATAACAAAGTAATATAGCATTTTAGCTCGATCAGAATTAGGATCAGCTAAAATGCTATTTATAAAGCCAATATCCATTTTATCAACATTAATACTATTAGACCAAACACTTTTATGAAGCAATGGTGGCCACTAATAGAAGCCGATGAAACAATGGATCAAGTCGAGAATAAAGTCTAGCTAGGACCACGATCTTCAGTTATGAAGAAACAACCGGAGAGAGAGAGAGATGCTATTAAATATATGCAGTTATAACCCGCTTTTGGGTGAAATCCAATCGTAACCAAACCTATAGAGGTTTGGTTACGATCACCATAGACATAGCTCTATGGTGATTTTCTGGCATATATGTAACCTAACAATGAGTATTGCAGCAGCGTGGTGGCTAAGCTAAAACCCTACTCCACAATATACAAATTGTTACTTTTAGTTTTTTATGCAACTGCATTGCGTTTATGATCTGCAAATACTATAAGTATAGAACCGGGCAATAAATAATGCACATCGAGAACTTAGAACGAAACAGCTGACAATTCGTTTCGTCGAGCGCTGTCACTGTCACACACGGGTTCGTCAGTCTGTGTGACAGAGACAATGCTATATGAAGCAGAATCTAGCCGATTTCTCTCTCTGAGCCTCAATGTCCATTACTTATTGTCACATACTATGTACGTAACTCTATATATATAGAATACAAGGTGAAGACTTATTAAATTACTGTTCATACACGTCTTTAAAGTATTTAACTCTAAACAAAACCTTATTAACAAAAATAACAAAGCTTCTTATATATTACAAAAGTAATAATAAAATTATTTTGCTATAATCCGCGATACAGTAGATATAAAATATATATAGTGCTAAACGTATAGTGGACAATCCGTTTTTTCTTATCCGTTACATGCAGGATTCGTAAAAACACATGCACAAACCTCCACCACTGCCACCACAATACACAAGCACTACACAAGTTCACACGTTCGCTTTGCGATTTTGTCGTGGAGTCTATCTCCTGATGATACTTCGGGTGCGGGGCGAAACGATTTTTGAGTTTGTGATAGTGAACGTGTGTAGTGCTTGTGTATTGTGGTGGCAGTGGTGGAGGTTTGTGCATGTGTTTTTACGAATCCTGCATGTAGCGGGTATGAAAAACGGATAGTCCACTATACATTTAGCACTATATATATTTTCTATTTACTGTATCGCGGATGATGGCAAAATAATTTTACTATTACTTTTGTTTATGGATCTCCGCAAAGTAACGCCTAATTCTATAAATTCCTTATATTACCTTTCACAGAGGACTGTTCCTGCGCTTGTCCGAACATGTGTTGCCATTCGGTGTTCATGTGAGTCTCTTGTGACAGCGACGTCTTTTGAGGTCTTCTAAAACCAAAACACGAATATATGTATTTATACAGTATCTGAGTTGCAGTTGGAGGCTTTTAATATAAATCTTCTGACCAGTTGCTTTCACTTTTTTATCGGACAAATTGGTAAGTTACTTTGACTTTAGTTACGCTGTGATAGTTGTGATAGCCCAGCGGTAAGACCGTGCGACTCTTTCGTGGGAAACACGAGTTCAAACCCGGGCAGGCATTAATAAGTTTTTCTACTAAAACTCATGTGTCTAATTGATAATTCCAATTTATCACACGCTTTTCGGTGAAGGAAAACATCGTGAGGAAACCTGCATATCTCTAGAGAATTTTGTTGATATGTGTAACCTACCAATCCACATTGGAGCAGCGTGGTAGGTCTTAGCTCCAATCCTTCTCTCCAGAAACGGAGAGAGGAGGCCTCAGCCCAGCAGTGGGCATAGTAACAGGCTGTTACTTTACTTTTATGTTAGCCCGGTGTGTCAACTTAATTGGTATTCCATTGTACCAAATTTCATATATTACGTTAGCGCAACTGACAGACAGACTATCGCATTTATAAAATTAATATGGATTCTGAGGTTTAAACTAGCCCGTTGGCGCGGATAGCGGTGACACTGAATAAAGCTACGGAGACTGCGAGTTTGGTTCATTATTCGTATTAATTCTTCGAGTCTGGGTGTATTTATATATATTTTTTAGGGGTTGGAGCTAAGACAGCTCCAACCCCTCTCTCCAGAAACG
Source organism: Morpho deidamia (assembly GCA_947086505.1). Taxonomy (NCBI): domain Eukaryota; kingdom Metazoa; phylum Arthropoda; class Insecta; order Lepidoptera; family Nymphalidae; genus Morpho; species Morpho deidamia. The sequence goes on along the minus strand of CAMTZC010000004.1, from coordinate 4,163,668 downwards.
GAGAGGAGGCCTATTCCCAGCGGTGGGATTGTAACAGGCCGCTACTTTACTTCACTTTTATCGTAACGGCTTAAATTGAAATTTATGCCGTTATTTACATTTATTTCACAGTTAATTTACAATCACACAGATTCCGTAATACATTACCTGGTATGCGTGGAAGCATACAATTTGTCCGCGACATTGTGTGCGAGTGCGTCGCCGCCGGTATCAAGTACTGCTGACCGCGATATTCCTCCTCCATTTAATATGAGCCGACCGGGAGCGTCTGTTATATGCTAAGAAGGAACAATCTATACTTATTACAAAACAAAGTCCCAAAAAGCTGTCTGTCTGTATGTAATTGATTTTCTCAAAATCTACTTAACAGATTTTTGTACGATTTTCACCGAAAGATAGTGTAATACTTCCGGATGGTTTAGGTAAATAGCACATATCAGTATTATGTAAATTGTGTTGAAGAGATCGCGTAGTTGTTAAAAAACTTGCTTGCTAAGAGCTAAAGTCGCGTGTGCTGCGTAAACCAGCAGATATACGCGAAAGTAATATACTAGAGAAGTATAGATCTATAAAAATACTACAAAAAAGTCCGCGACAGCCTGTCTCTAGCTCTTATGGTTAATTCACAATAACTACTTTTATGTTTAAAATATGAATGCTAGAAAAAAATTGTGACAATCTGATTTAGACGCGGGCGAAGCCGTTGTTGGCACAGCTAGTGTCGTATAAAATAATAGGAATGACAAAAGTGACACGTGGAATTGATGGAAGCAGAAAAAGGAAAATGGAAGCCAGAGATTATTTAATTTTTATACCACTAACGTAAACCTTTAAAAGACAATAAAACTGCTGAGTTTAAAGAAGATCGACATGATTGAAATACGCAATTTTGTCATTAACATTTTTTATTAGATTTATAGTTATTGTAGTTTAAATTCAATTTCAAATGACAAATATTCAAATTGGCCTTTGAAAGTATTTTTGAATCGTCAAATTAAAATTAAAATAGCTTAATTTCAGACGAGTCTTGAGTAAGTGTAAGTAGTGAATGTAGTAATGTAGCATGTACGAAAAGGAAGCGGTTCGCGGTCGTCGTTAACGTCTTCAATTGAGTCGCTATAAGAGTTCATGGTAAGCCTGCTGTTTGCAATTTAGCACTCGGAAGTAGCGATACTAAAGTTGTATATTTTATAGCTGAGTATCATCCCAAAGTCGATACGGATTATAAGAACTTCATAGTCATTTAATTTTGCGAAAGGTTCAGATACGCGAAACTGAGATCAAAGGTGGGTCGAGCACAAATATACGAACAAAACAATGTATTTTAACCTGCGTAGCAGAGCTCTGTATCTTGATAAGGTGTGCACTCATCGCCAACAGCTGGTTTTCGACGTGTTCCGTCATACCTATGGAACAACAGTCAATTTATATATAGAAAACTTCACATTTTGACTCTAGACTGTTAATATAAAGTAGAAATAAAGAAGAAATATACAACATATTGCCTACGAAATACTGGTCATGTGCATATCACGCTCGATTAAATAGTTAGAAAAGTCATCAACACCATGTCATTTTTACAAAAATTGTTCCGCTGCAACGCAGAGTTTGGTATACGTAGACACCATATAAATAATATTTTGACTGGTCCTACATATTTTTTTTAAATACGCTAATTTATCGAGTGACGCTTTAATTTTCAAAGCGGTATCTTTTTCATTTCAGGTAGACTGAATATTTAGTAGTGGCATCTGTATATTAAAAGCCAACACAATAAAAAAAGGACCATTTGAATCTCCATTAAGAGAAACATTTTATTAGAATATTAACTAGATGACGTGGCAAATGTTGTTTTGCCATATAAATTATTAATAGAGAATTTCTAGTATTTATTATAAAAAATATGTGGACAATTCATATTTTTCATATTAATTAGGAGTATAAAAAACAGAAGCAAAATCAAGCCGCTTCAGAGGAGTATGGTATTTAACATTGAGGAATGATAAATATATATATGTATAATATATAAATTTGATTATATATTGCTAAATATAGCATCAGAATTAACATATTTTCCTTAAAAATACAATTAAATATAGTCCTTACCGTCCGAAGCAAGTCTCCTGAATAAATTTTTGAGTTGTTGACCCATTTCTGAGTATTGTGGCATCATTCCTTGTTTTACCTGTTGAGGATGATTTACAAATTATTTTTAAGGTATCGACATTTATTTAAGTAACGCTATTTAATTTGAAATAATTGGAAATACTTTAAAATTGACACAGTTAGATAATACTTCAAATGATGTAAATAACTTGTATTGATTACGATAACTTACTTTCAGTCGAGCACTCCTCCTTTCTCTCAAGGTCTGGACAAGGCGATCGACGTCTCCGTGTCTTAAAACAGCATCAAGCACCTTTCTAGGTATAGGTTCTGCTAAACTTTCCAGGAGTAACTCTGCTCTTTCCACCTTTAAAATAATAGAATACAACAAATACCATATCTGGTATGGGAATAAGGAAAAATACGATCCTAAGTTGAAAATATTTTAACGTATGTAGCTCATATTTATATATTCATGTTAAAAGGGGTTTTTCTGCTAAAACTGATATTTGTTATTTGCGGATAATTACACGCTTTTTGACAAGGAAAAATTCTTAAGAAAACCCGCATATCTCTGGAGAATTCATGGGGTATGTGTAACCTACCAATCCGCATTGAAATTGTTGGATTGATTGGACGCAGGGTTGGAGCCAAGACTAACCACACGGTGTTTTTTGGCTCCAACTAAGGATAGAGGAGGCATGTGCTCAGCAGTAGGATAGTAACAGGCCGTTACTTTTATGTAAAAAGGTATAAACATCTAATTTCAGTAGTTAAGTAAAGATAAATACAATAATTGTAATCAACAATACCTGGATTAGCTTATGCTTAAGATGTGGCCACACGAGCGGCAATATCTTGCAGTTGACATCGATTGGATTCAAAAGACCGGCCACACACGACACTAGACCACAGACCTCGTGACGTATCTGTAGTGCACAGTATATTAATAATTTATTCACAAGAGTCAAGTAATAAGTCTAAAAAAAAGAAATCATTAGTGCCCCCGCGCATTAAGTGACCAGATCGCCGGAGATTGGCTGCGTATCAGTTTAATTCATCTGCGGCCACATAACGACCAAATGTCATTAAACGCCATCCTGTACGCACAAGACTCGTGGCTGCTGCAACAAGTCCGTATACACTGATTTATTCTCTACGAAATCGTAAATCTTGTCGGTCGTGGCAGACAATTGGTCTAGTTTGGGCCACGTATTATAGCTGGCCGCCCGGTAAATATGTGGTCGCTGGCTGCCTAGTGTGCGCATTTGCATATGTCACGGAAGAATTAGTTGGCCGCGGCGACCTGCAGACCTACCATGAACCGCTTTCTTTTCGTACCATGAAGTGTGAATTGCATTGGGGTCGTAATGTTTGAAAAGGATAACGTTATATGAACTGTAGATAACTCTGTCTCTTTTACTTACATGTTCTTAGGACGCATTCCGAATGGTCATTCGGCAACGACTTAAATTGTGCGTCTTTAAGACGTATATAAGGTAAGAAAAGCAAAAAAAAATCGTTTACGTCTTCAATTGAGCCGCAATAATAGTTCATGGTAGGCCTGCTGGCCAATTAATGCGCAGGGGCATTTAGGTTAAGTGAATATATGAAAAAGTAATGCACCTTTTTGACCGAGTTATAAAATTGAGAAATATAAACTTTTCTGAGTGCCATTTTGTCCCTCAGTCCCGTTCATAGTTTGAGAGAAAAATACTAGTAGAATTGATCTCAAAGTAACAGTATTTTTTGGGTAGGTAATGATGGTAAATTTTAGAACTTTTATTTTCAATTTCAGAATATCCCTTAAATATAAAATATACCATAAATTCAAATGTAACTGTTTATTAAGTTATCACGTCAAACTCCTGGCATCACGATTTAGTCGTGGAGCCTATCCTCCTGATGATGCTTCGGTTTCGGGGCGAAACGATCGTAGAGATTTTGGTGATGGTGGTTTGTATTGTTTATGTGGATTGTTGCTGGTGGAGGCGTCTTGGGATACGTGTGGTGACTTGTCCTGCATGTTTGAGGTACGTGAATTTTACACTTAGCATTGCTTGCATTCGCTTAACGCGTGCGGATTATAGCAAAGTAGTTCTGTTATAGTTTCTGTAATATGGAATTCCGCTAAGTAACGTCTGCTTCTATAAATCATTCAAACTCTTGAATCAATTTATATGAATTTAGACATATGGATAGCGATTAAAGAAAAAACACACCCTACCGCAAGTTTTATATACTAGTTTTTCTACTTACCCATAGATTAGGATGAGCAAGATAGACAGCACTTTCAGCGACTAAATCACACAAGGCTTGTTTCGGGAGCAGCCCTAACTCAGCCAGACTGGTTGTAGCTCGTAAAGCTTTGGCTATTATCCACTCAGATTGATCTGTGAGACCCTGGAATAATTAACTCCTCCTATATAATAATAAATACTCTTGATAATAATCTTGTCAAACTTTCATACTTTACCTAAGTCCATACAAAGCTACCCCAAACACTTTTAGGATCGTGATCAGTATATATATATATATGGGACATTTACACACACGGTCGTCCGTCCCCAAAGTAAGTAACTTAATACTTGTGTTATGGCTGGTAGATATACTACATATATAAGTTTAAAAACATACTTAAATACAAATACACACCCAGGCTCGAAGAACCAACAAATTGTTAATAGAAAATGTTGGCCCTCGGCGGGAATCGAACCCGCGACCCGCAGAGCTGAAGGCAGGGAATTGTCTTATAATCAGTGATATTAGTCGCCTTTAGTGTTGCCTTTTAGTATTTATTACCTTTGTGTGTCTGGAATATTGCGAGTTGTAAAGATGATAAGTTACGGTATCCACTAGAGCATTCAATCAGAGTGACGTGTTAACGGAATAAGAAAAATGATAGTTACAAGTATAAAAGTTTGCTTTCTTGAAGTTATGAGGTTAGGGCTCTTACATAACTGGAATTAGATGTAACTTGTAAAAGCTCCGAATTTTTTTTTCTATTAAGTTTCAAGACTTGAGTCTCAAAAATATAATATATACAATAAGGTGATGTCTCCTATCTGTTATCGGCTGGAGAACATTCCGATTCCGGAATAAGGACGCTGTTATGCACCCATTATTTTGTATGTTGCAATCTGTACTAGTTTCAATTTTTTTGCGTAGAATAAGGAGGTTATTCAAGGGCGTAGATTGAATTCCAGTAAATCCTAGACTATACTGTTTTAAAATTTTTTACATAATATATTGTTTTAATTAGAAGTTTTTAACGTACGAGTATGTCTTATTAGTAGTCGAAGAGAGCTAAAAAAAGTGAAAATAATAACCAGAAATAGCTTTATTATTTTTCATATAGACAAATTTTGAAATTTGAATTGATAAGGTACATAATAGGTCTTATGCTAGCTTTATAAAGTGTCACTATGTTGCGAGTTTTCAGTTTCTCAGTGTTACAGTTTCCAGTGCAAGCTTCCCCTTGCCCGTACGTCGCCACGCCCATGAGGTTATTGCTACTATAAAGGAACTTTATGAAAATGGAAATTTACAGCCACTTTTTTATTAATTTAATCTTACCTGCTGCAACAACGGAAGGAGAATAGGTGCAGCGTGCTGTCCTACATATGAGGCGACACCCACTACCCGTTCAAAGAAACATCCGCGTAACGCAACCTCCTCTTTATCGTTCAGGAATGTCACCATATGCGACAACACCACGTCGTTTGCTTAAACATCATTAATAAATTCAAAATCAAAATGTTTTTTATTCTAAAAATTAAGAAATATAATAGTAAATAATAAAGAGGTGAATACAAAAATGTTTATATCTGTACTTATAAATAAGTTACAGCTAAAATTCTTATGGGACGCAGATCCACACAAACTTTCTATTTAAGGGAGAATGATTAATATTATATATAATCCCTATTATTATATAAAATATTTGATCCCTAATTTAAAGAATTCCCGTTGAATAGTAAATAGTTATTATTATATTTTTTTGCTTATTAAACGGATTTAATATCGATTTTTTTTAACTATTAGTATAGTACCCGGCATTAAATAATGCACATTGTTACGCACAAACGTGCGGGCGGATGAAACAACCTCCTAGACCTGGGCCCGTCGTCTCAGCGTTTCAACCTACCTTATGCGGCCGTCAGCTGTATGCGGTCCGGCCTCATGAATAACTGCGTGTATATGTGTACGTGTGTGTGTGCGCTTGTATGTACTTGGCCGATTCCCGAACCCGTTGGCTCGCCTCAGCAATCTTCCACGGACACGTACTGTCTATTTCTCCCGGAGTATACACTTCACTATATCGGTTAACTAACACAAATAACACGCGGTGTGCACACAACCTTCGTAAGGTCACACGTTATTGAATCGTCCCATATCGGTAAACATTAACCCGAACGCGCACTAAAACCGCGGACGGTCGCGTCTTGTTAAACGCTTCACTAATTGAACGCGTCACTAAATCTAAAACCACACCCAAAACGCATAATTACGCGTGTGCGTTATAAAAGGAATGCCGTATACCGGCGCGCGCGGCATCTTCCTGTCGTGTTCGAAACATCACTAAGTGGCGGACGTGACCGGCGGCGAACGAATGCATGAAGGTCGTTGATCCGGCCGGTCGCGCCGCGTCGCGCGCGTGAATTTATACAAAACACACATCGATGTTTAGAACGAAATAGCTGGCCAGTTCGGTTTCGTAGAGCGCTGTTACTGTCACTCAGTTACTATGTGACGTTTCACGTGCGTTCGTCAGTCTGTGCGACAGAGACAATGCTCTATGAAGCAGAATCTAGCCGATTTTCTCTCTCTAAGCCTCGATGTGCATTATTTATTGTCGAGTACTATAATATGCAACTTCATTATTTATTTATTTCATTTGTATTCATGTCAAATAGTGTTGTGTAGTGTGTAAACAAAGTAAACTTTTAGTCTTACCTTTCTGTTTTCCAAAGAAAACGCACAACTTTGTTATACCGTTCTCGACCAATGCACGTTTAACTACGGCTTGCGAGTCTGTTAATAAGTATGACACCGTAGATCTTACCTGCAACCAAATTACAGTCTAGTTATATCACATTTATAGAAGCAGGCGTTACTTTACGGAATTTCTTATTACAGAATAACTATCGTTATATTCTGCGTGTGTTTTTTTTACTTTTATTGAGATTTTTTCGTGGAGCCTATCCTTCTGATGATGCTTCAGCTTCGGAGCGAAACGATCGTAGAAATTTTGGTGGTGGTTGTTAGAATCGCTTGTGTGCATTGTTGCTTGTGGAGGTGTCTAGGATACGTGTGGTGACTTGTCCTTTATGTGTAAGGTACGTGAATTTTGCCTGCTTCATATACTTAGCATTGCATGCGTTCGCTTAACAGACGCAGATTATAGCAAAGTAGTTGTTATAGTTTCTAGTTATATCTCATCAACTTAATAATGCTTCTTAATATGATATGATATGTATATATAAACTTTAAGATATAAAAGAACGAATAGGATTTAGTTTATGAAGAGTGGAAAAATGCGAATGAATTGAAATTATACGAAAGATGGGTATGTAGATGGGTATAATAAAGGGGTGTGGCGTTATTTTAGAAGCGAAAACCAAAACGCAAACCGAAGACACTAAAGCGTCTTTAAACATTAACTTAATTAAATAAATAAATAACTATCAGGAAATATATAAGCAGAAGTAGAAGAGCTGTGATAGCCCAGCGGTGAGACCGTGCGACTCTTTCGAGGGGAACACGAGTTCAAACCCCGGGCAGGCACCAATGAGTTTGTCTATTAAAACTTATGTCTAATTAATAATTGCAATTTATCATACGCTTTTCGGTGACGGAAAACATCGTGAGGAAACCTGCATATCTCTAGAGATTTCTAGGGAATATGTGAAACCTACCAATCTGCATTGGAGCAGCGTGGTAGGTCTTAGCTCCAATCCTTCCTCCAGAAACGGAGAGAGGAGGCCTATTCCCAGCAGTGGGATTGTAATAGGCCGCTACTTTATATAAGTAGACGAGACGACCATCGTCGCTATTCTAATGTGAGTAGATGTATAGAAATCACGCAATTGAATTCAGCTGTTTTTGATTGCTTCTCTAGGGACTATCTGAAATGACTATGATACTAAAACGGGAATCATAAAGACCTCTCAAATAATCTAATTGTTGATTGGAGTAGTTGATTGGCATCGCAATTTTGAGCATATAACAATCAAATCAAATCAAAATATTATTAATTCAAGTAAGCTCTTTCGAGAGCTTTTTAATCAGCCAAGGATCAATATGACTAATGAAGCGACAACTGGTTCGGAATGTTGCTCTTACCGAGAAGAACCAGCAACAAACTCAGTGGTCAATTTTTTAAACATTTTCAATTTTACATTGTTATACCGCAGTCTTGTAGCTGAAAGGATTCTTAAATCCAGGCATTATTATCATCCAAATCATCTTCAATTTTGTAATATGCTTTACGTATAAGCATATCTCTTACATTTGTTTTAAACCTTTCTGTAGACAATAAATAACATAATTGCGGTTTCCTATATATGTAATATGAAAATATGCAAACCATTTCATGTAACGCCGACAGCTCAGTTTCGTAGTTAATATTGGCCGCCTCTTTGTCAGCCATGTTTTGTGTCTGATCGAGGAACCTTACCGCCGTTTCCGCTAACCTTGCTAAAAAAAACTTTGTTTTTGAAATACTCTGTTAAATCGTATTTTGATTTGTTTTTATCATTCTTTATTTTAAACCTAGTAGAAAAAATAGAACCTAATTTACGGAAGAACATATTGAGCTAGCTCCAAGTGCAACTTGTTAAGGAACCTAGTTCCAACTTGCGAATAAGAAAAATGTATATAAAGATAAGATAATTTGTAGCTACCTCTGATCAAATTATAACGTAAAATAGCAATATGAGCAATGTAAAATAAAATAAGTATAATAAAATTTTAAGTTCTAGTAAATAAGCATAGTTTAAGAAATGTAAATAATAATAAAATAATAAGAAATGAAAAAAAAAACCTTCGTGAAAATAGTCTCTGACCTCAATATCAGATGAACTAGTATTAAAAAAAACTAGCGAATACAAAACAAATATTACAATAAATTGTATAGTTATACAATAAATTATTATTATTGTCACAGAGACAAAATTTAAATAGACAAATACAATATAAAAAAAAGTTTATTTTGCTGTGTTGGTCCAAGCGTTCGCTATTATACAAACGCTCACCAATATTGTTAGCGTATGCTATCCGTACAGGTAAAGCCGGATCGGAAGCCCGAGGCGCAAGTTCCGGTAAAATATATTCCGGAAACACGTTGCAGTCTTGCGGAGGCAGTATCCGGACACACGAGACACACTTTGCGACACACCATACAGCGGCTGCTCGGACACGTGCTTCGGGAGCGTGAGAGAGATAGATCTGAATAAGAGGTGATCAGTATTAAAAAGTAATAAAATAGTTAGATGTAACGATTATGTCCAATCTCCTATGATTATTAGAACATGCTATTGAACAGGATGGACTGATCTCATCAAATTATTGCTCGCAATCCGCCAAAGGCAGAAGGGCGTGGCCGCATATCTCTAGAACAGCGGTGGTGGAAGAATCGACCAAGATATTACAGCAAAACTTGTTTATTTTGCTTACTTCCATAACATTGTGTCTTATGAAATATTGTTATGGGGTAAATGCGTGGACATTAAATAATTTTTTGCATTACAAAAAAGAGCCATACGTGGCATTTACAATTTAAATTCGCGCGATTCCCTGCGAGAGAAGTTCAAGGAAACAGGTATTCTTACATTGGCTTCACAGTATATTTTTAGAAATTTAATTTTTGTACATATGAATATAAATAATTATAAAAGGATTGGCGATGTATATAATAGATAAAGTAGGAACCGACATAAGCTTGCGGTTCCTGCTTTGCGCCTTGCAAAAGTTCGTTATTCGTTTGTGGGTTTGGGTATAAGATTCTATAATAAAATTCCACAATCTACTTTATCTTTACCGTTACAGCAGTTCAAAAATACTATTATAAAAAGGCTAATTCAGAAAGCCTATTATACTATTGAAGATTACCTAGACGATAAGAATGCGTGGATATAGCTTCTCTTCAACCCTGTACAAGACATTAATACCTATATGTATTTACATATAGGTATTAATGTCTTGTCTTATGACTATTTAGTCATAAGAATTATTGTTGGAAAAGAGCAACCGCCGAGTATCTTGCTGGTTCTTCTCGGTAAGAACAGCTTTCCGAACCAGCAGTAGATGTTGACGATTCAAAAGCACTTGTTTACAAGTTTAATTGAATAAAGAATATTTTCAATTTGAATTTGAATATAACCACGTTCACTCTGTTAAGAGTGTACAAATAAGAAGAACAAGATTATAAGTCAGAGTATTTTAATAAGCCTTCATTATCAGAAGGTAGAATTAAGTTAATCGTTTTGACCCTAGTTCATCTATCACCAGTTTAAGAGGTCTATCGCTCTTTGTAAAACTTGACACCTTATCATAAGAGTAACCAGTAGATTCTAATGATAGATCATCATTCTCCTGCCTTTATCCCACTCTAGGTGGCACAACATGTTTCAAACATATTGTCACATGATTTGGCTACGTGGCTTTGGTATTTTACGTCCGGCCGCCTACCTGACGTCAAATTACCTTAGTCGTATTTTACGACCCCTCGATAAGAAATAAGGTGATCTATTCTACTCAACCCGATACTACACGGTGAGTCCAACTTATCTGAATCGCCTTTTACGACAACTTGGTAGGAAATGAGGGTGGTCTATTCTACTCGGCCGGATACCACACGGCTTACCATAGTCTATAGATCTAAGTAGAAAAATGTGCAAAGAGACCAATAATACGAAAATAATTCTGTGGGTTTGAATTATTAATAGATGAAAGTTTTTACTTCCCCATTAACATTTAATATCAAAGTAAGCAATATTTACGAATTTTAAAGCATCTTTGTTACTTGAATTTTGGCGATTACTTACAATGAACGGCAATATTCTGTCTAGAATAGTTTCTGAACTGGAATTTTCACACAACAGCTGCAATATCTCCAAACAATGCAACTTCGAGGTGCAATGGTGTAGACCTCTGATACAAGAAGTCACAAGTGACGTTATCAAGATCAACCCTTCACCGTCCGGACCCATCTCTTTGCTCTCTAAAGTCTTGTTATCGTTTTCCTCTTCATAATCACCGACGTTTACATTCATAACTCTGAATCCTTCCTTTATTAACGCTTCCATATCAACTTTAGGGATTTCCCGAGTTTCTGGGACTAAGTTTTGGTAGTCCTTAGAATTGGACGGCTGGGTGAATATTTTGATGATGTTTTTAATGTCTTGGTAGATTCGGGCTATTTTTTCGTCGGCCGGCAGACTGGGTTGGGCGGAGAATATTAACATGTAGGATTGTAGAAACGAATAGAAGTACTCGGGAAATAACCTGGTAAGTAAGAGAAACAAGAATATGTAGCTATAAATTTTCACTATTTTTGAGACGTTAATAGTTATGCCGTGTGGTAACCGGCTGAATAGAATAGACCTCCCTCATTTCTTACAGAAGTGTCGTAAAAGGCGACTCAGGTAGTCGATCCGCCATGTGGTATCCGGCTGAGTTGGATCGACCACCCTCATTTCTTACAGAGGTGTAAAAGTCGACTAAGGAAGGTTGCCCCACCGTTTGGTATGCGTATTGAGTAGAATAGACCACCCTCTTTCTTACCGAGGGGTCGTAAAATATGACTAAGGTAAGTTGACCCACCGTGTGGTATCCGGTTTAGTAGAGTAGAAAACCCTCTTTCGTACCGAGTGGTCGTAAAATACGACTAAGGTAAGTTGACCCATCGTATGGTATCCGGCTTAGTAGAATAGACCACCCTCTTTCTTATCGAGGGGTCGTAAAATACGACTAAGTTAAGTTGAGGTCAGGCAGGCAACCGGTCGTAAAATACCAAATCCACGTAGCCAAATCATGTGACAAAAGTTTGTAACATGTTGTGCCGACACCACTTAAAGTGAGATAAGGCAGGAGAATGAAGATTGAGACATCAATAGTTAACAAATTAGTCAATAAGCCATGATAGGCCAAGTGCTTTAAGCACGTGTATGTCATCAAAGAGTAACTTGGGTATACATTTATGAGATTACTACAATAACTTGTACTTAATAGACAATTTAAAGCAAACGGAAACAGGTAAGAAAATCTGCACGTCATCAATTTGTGTAATCTACGTAAATGCACATAAACAATACACTGGTACTGAATTTTCGACCAAAAAAACTTATGAGCAGAATACTTGAATACTGCTCACTTGCCCCTGGCTTCGTCCAAATATATCTCCGCACTCCGTCTATCTTTAGGGTTCCTCTCAGTCATCGAATGTAATAGTATTCTTAGCTCTAGTTCACACGAATTTGGCAGAGTCATGGTGGGCGGACGGTCTTCTCCGTTTCTGTACGCCAGCAATCCTGGAAGGTCCAAAGCAGGGGTGCCATCGTTCCACAGCTCTAGAAGGGCGCAACTGGGATACAATAAAAAAAATAAGAAAGATAAAATTATTAGAGCATTAAAAACCATTGAATATTCGTTTTTAATTTTATTTTCTAATTATTTTTTGATATTTTCAACTGTAAAGAAAAAGTAAACGAACGTTAAATGTCATTTATATTATTAAGGAGATTGTGGAGGCATATTCTGTTCACGCACTTATATAACATATTTATATTAATACACATTGGAATCATAGTGGACTAAAGTTTTATGTAACAAAGAAAATAGACGAATCCGATTTAGTTGATGTTTAACTTAGTACATAAACAAAATTAGTTTCAGTATAAAGGAAATTATATCACTACTCATTTAGCATTTATTTACTCGTCAATGATATACAGCTTACCCAGTAGAGAATATGTCCATGCTTGGAATCAGCTCGCCAACTTTGCATGGTGATTCGCTTAATAATAGACTGCTTGTTCTGTCATCACCCTAGAAAATATTAAGACTAATCTACGGAACTTCTATCTATAAGAAACTTATTCTAGATAATAAGGCAAAAAGACTGATAAATTTTTGTTTGTTGGCGTGTCTCAAACGTTCGAAGACTACTATTGGACTTAAGATTTTAAAGGGAATCCCACACCACATAGAACGTTGGAAAGCCTGTTGGCATAAATGGTTCAGAATGCCTGCAATTTTTTTGCATATTCAAATTCAAAGTATTCTTTATTCAAGTAAACTTGTACACAAGTGCTTTTGAATCGTCAAAATCTACTGCTGGTTCGGAAAGCTGTTCCTACCGAGAAGAGTCAGCGAGAAACTCGGCGGTTGCTCTTTTTAAAATATAATTGTTACATGTTACATGTAGTTACATGTAGTCATTACTGTCTTGTACAAGGTAGAGTAGCTAAATCCACAAATTCTTATCGTCTAAGTAATCCTCAACAGTATAGTAGGCTTTCTGTATCAACCTGTTTTTAACAGTATTTTTAAACTCATGTAATGGTAAAGTTAAAGTAGATTGTGAAATTTTATTATATCGAATTTAAATTCAAAATATTATTTATTCAAGTAAACCTGTAAACAAGTGCTTTTGAATCGTCAACATCTACTGCTGGTTCGGAAAGCTGTTCCTACCGAGAAGAACCAGCAAGAAACTCGGCGGTTGCTCTTTTCAAACAATAATTCTTATCACTAGTTACATATAGTTATTAATGTCTTGTACAGGGTTGAAGAGAAGCTATATCCACGCATTCTTATCTTCTAGGTAATCTTCAATAGTATAATAGGCTTTCTGATTTAGCCTTTTTTTAATAGTATTTTTAAACTGCTGTAATGGTAAAGTTAAAGTAGATTGTGGAATTTTATTATAGAATCTTATACCCAAACCCACAAACGAATTACGAACTTTTGCAAGGCGCAAAGCAGGAACCGCAATCTTATGTCGGTTCCTACTTTGTCTATTATATACATTGCCAAACCTTTTATAATTTTTTATATTTTTATCTACAAAAATTAAATTGCTTAAAATATTTTTTTTTTATGTCATAGTTTGGCTATATGCATTCTCCACCTAATTGGACCATGTATCCCGTATTTGTAGAGCCCATTGAATTACAGCGGAAGATTTACAATTTTTTTTTTATATGAACTATAACTAACTGTGTACAATTAATTAATGTTGTATGTTAAAATGTTGTAACTTCGAATACAACGTACCGAATTTCTCACATTAGGGTCGGGTGCCCTAACAAACCTCTCCGGGGCGACATAACAAAGCCTCCTTCTGGATGTGTCGAAGAAGTAGCTAAAGTCAGCAGGATTGTCGTCCGGTAGGAAGGTAGGTTTGAAGGACGCTATGTCCGTCAGTAGTACCCAGAGCCATGAGGTCACCATAATGTTTTCCAACTGAAACATAAGTACACGAATGAGTAAAACGGATCTACTTTCGGACGCTTTTTGAACGCACTGGAGTCTTGAAGTCAACAAGAGCATTCAAATGTGATATTGTAAGCAGGTTTAGGTTCATCAAATTGTTGATAACCTCAGTTTGTCAACTATAAAAAAAACTATCACATGTTTATATCGATGTCTTTTTCAAAATAATACTTATAAAAAAAATAACCCACTGCAAGTATTGCATCGATTAACGAAAACTATACCTATCTGTGAAAATATAGAGCTTATGTAATGAAGTATTATGAAGTATTATAAGTAAGATGTAGTTTACCAAATCCCGGGATTTGTGAGCTAACTTATAATTATAGATATTGGAAGGAAAAAAGTTTTTTCAAGTCTTTATTTACAGTGATTAACAAACCTTGATATCGCCATGACATATCCCGAGTTTATGCATTCTATGCAGTGCATAGAGAACCTGGAATGTTATCCATTTCTTCTCGAGCACTGTCAGAAATGGTCGTGTGGACATTCTATCATAAACGCTGAACTTACAATATTCTCTCATCAGGAGTCCAGCCTTATCCGTTAACTAAAAAAAATAGAACATGTCGACGGTAATTGTTGGCTCTGTTTTAAATTTTTCGTCAAGAAAATTGCAAAACATTGAATGACAGGATTTCGCAGATTTAACTTAACATAATTAATGCTTAATCATGTCCCTTATTTCGAGTGGCCCGTTGGCGCAGTGGGTAATGACCTTCAGCTCCGCGGGTCGCAGGTTCGATTCCCGCCGAGGGCCAACATTTTCTATAAACAATTTGTTGGTTCTTCGAGCCTGGGTGTGTTTTTGTATTTTAGTTTGTATTTAGAACTATATATGTATATATTTACCAGTTGTCCGTCACCCATAATACAAGTATTAAGTTACTTACTTTGGGGACGAACGACCGTGTGTTTAATATATTAAAAAAAAACGAACAATTTTGCAGAATACGTACCCATATATTTAAAAAAAACGAACAATTTTGCAGAATACGGCCTTAGTCACAAAACCCAAAAATACAAAGTAAAATAGGGACTAATGGTTGCTGTAGACTGGGCAACATGTCTCGCTTTAGACGAGGAATTTGTATTATGCCCCTTACATCCTTGTGGCGCAATATAACTCAGTTAAATTTTAAATGATCGATCCACAAACTTTTTTTCCTCGTGGAATAAAGTGACTATGACCCAAAATCTATATCATAATACAGTTGTTTACTTTATAAAAGACAATAGATGTGCCAGCGGCCACGCCCGCGTGGAAATTAAATTAAAATTTATATAAAACATAAAAGTAGTTATTGTGAGTTAATCATAAGGGATAGAGACATGCTGTCGATCTACATTTCTCTAGTACATAACTTTAGTATATCTCTGTTGGTTTACGGGGCGCACGCGAATAAAGCTCACAGCAAGCGAGTTTTTTATTTACAACGCGCGATCTTTTCAACACAATTCATATAAAATCGTAATGTACTATTAACTTAAACCTCCCTAAAGGATGGCACAATCTTTTAGTAAAAACCGTACAAAAATCCGTTCAGTAGATTTTGAGAAAATAGATTACATACAGACAGACTGCTTTTGGAAGCTTTGTTTTATAATAAGTATAGATAGATAAATTATTAAAAATTTTGATAAATAATAGAGTTTTCGAAATAAACAAAAGCCAAATGTAAAGCTCCACTTTCAATATCGCATAAATTAAACATTCAATAAATAAGAAATTTGTAAATGAAACTCTTACATAAACTTGATAAGTGAAACTAATATGTATACACATATGTTTTTTCGACATATCATATCTCTCACAAAGTATATAATACTGTTATTAATATTTTCGATAATAAATTTATCTCGTTATCTAATACATGATTTTAAAATAATTTATATGGTCATATACAAAAAAATCTGAGTATTAAATAATAGCGTAAACTAAAGTAAGGGTCAAAAACAGATATTCTGATATTGGATGACGAGAGAACCCCAAATAGGTTTTGAGTAAACTTGGGTATGATCGCTATTTAAGAATCATATGCGTTCGATGATATGATCAATTGTGATAATACATGCTAGCGCTATTGCTATTGTGTATACAAAGAAATGTAGACCTTATATCGTATACATTCCTATAGAATATAAGGGTTACATTTGTATTAATATATTACTTTACTTTTTCATAGAATATCGATAATTTTGTTTATTTTTGCTATCAATATTTCGTACGCACTGTATTAAAATTGTAATAACTTTGTCAGTAACGGTTATTATAAAATCCAATAGCAGATGGTGCTATATGATGAGTGTTGCATATCATGATCACTAGGTGATTGATGATTCTGTCCATGTGTAGTTTAGAGTGTCGAGTAGCAGGTCCACTTCTCAACTTGGCGTGGACAGCTATTCCTGTTCCCATAAATCATTCTCTCCCTCTTCTGATTTCTCATTGCAGGAAAAATATTGTTATATAGAACCTTTACGTCCACGCCCGCGTAAAAAAGTACAGCACGAGAGTTTAATGAATAGTCTAATTATACAACATTTACCATCAGCAAACATAATTATTACCATTTTGCCTTTTTACTTAAGGTCAAATAACTAATACTAAACTAAACTTGTCCACTTACACTATGACTATATTAACACCACTGTTAGCGCTCTGTAACTGAAGAATCACCGATACATGGACACCACAAAATCTGGTGGTTTGTTAGTGTTCTAATAAAAAAAATTGTGTGATCATAATGTAATTTTGGTGGCTTGTTTTGATGATATGTGTTACTAATTCTGCATGTATCGGATATGAGAATGAATTCCTAATATTATATTTATTAAATACATGGATCATAGCAAAAGAGTTCTATTTACTTTGTACACTTAGTAACAACTACACTAATACAATTTGTTACTTTGTACTGATATTATTAAATAGTTCAAGCAATCATTCACAAATCTACATTTTCAAATGTGCTGTTCGTATCTTAGATATAAAAAAAACTTACGATTACTCTTTGGAAT
This sequence comes from Morpho deidamia, assembly GCA_947086505.1. Taxonomy (NCBI): domain Eukaryota; kingdom Metazoa; phylum Arthropoda; class Insecta; order Lepidoptera; family Nymphalidae; genus Morpho; species Morpho deidamia. The sequence goes on along the minus strand of CAMTZC010000004.1, from coordinate 4,146,040 downwards.
GATAAACAATTAAAAGCTGAGGCAAGTTGCTCTTTTATCTTCAGTATCCTCTCCTTATGTTCAGCTAATGGCAGTGAAGGGTCATGGACGGCAAACACCTTGACCACAACCAGACCTTCTCTGGTACGAGCTCGTGCAACTTTAAAGAATCTTGTCGATCCAAGACTAAAAAATATATATTTCAATTTATATTATATTTATAATTTTTAAAACATGATAATATTCAATTTCAATATGTCTTGGAATATTTCAAGGTTTGCTGGTTAAAACCCAGGCTCTAATGAGAGTCTTATAAGAACTTATATGCTTATTTAATATTCAATTATTCCAACTTTACAGTGACAGAACACATTTTGATATCATTAGAGAACTCCTGGGATGTGTGTGACATGCCAATCAACATTACAGTAACATCATATATATATATATATATATATATGCCTTAAGCACTAAGTTTCCTCTCTTAAGAAGCCATTGCCTAGAAATGAGCAATAAGGTTGTTACAGCTGCTATTTCTCTAACGACAGATACTGTCACTACATGACTGGCTTGTTAGCGCAGTGGGTAGTGACTCTGCATTCTGCTCTGCGGGCCGCAGGTTCGATTCACACTGAGAGCCAACATTTTCTATATACAATTTGTTGGTTCTTCAAGCCTGAGTGTATATTTGTATTTAAGTATATATTTAAAATTATATATTTAGTATATCTACCAGTTGTCAGTCACCTATAACACAAGTATTAAGTTACCTACTTTACTAGACGATCGTGTGTTTAAGTGTCCCATATATTATTATTATTATTATTGTTATTATTAAAAAAATACATTGCTGGAAACTACATAACTGGCTGTGATAGATGTGTCTCACAAGAATCAGCTCCCCAACATAATAGGGCTCAAATTAGTTTCTCCGAACTGGAATTAATTATGGCTCTCCCTTTATTGCAAGTAATCGCCTTGGGAACACCGAATCAGAAATGCCGTCATCAAATAAGATACAAATACATTTAAAATCACCTTAATGAACTATGGAAGCAAGTAAATTAACTTCTTTACCTTTGATCAAATGTTAATTCGACATGATCATTTAAATAATGCTCGACTGGATATATTTGAGACGGCGCCACGCCGACCAATTGATTTCCCATTTCGGTAATTGAAAAACTTTAAATTTTAATTGATTGAATTATATATTAAAGACAAAACAATAATTTTAATAATACCCTTCATAAATTGGCAACTAGTTAGACATTATACACATGTTATTTCAAAGTCTTTGTCATAATTTTTACTAAAAATAAACAATTTAATACAATTCTATTTTACAAAACAATGAAACTGCGAGCCTATAGTGCAAGCAAAATATTTTGACAATTCATTAGATTTGTCGACTTTGACATTGACAACTATCAGATGGTTTTGACAAATAGTATATATAGGTAAATCATTATTTTGATCTATAGATAAATCGGAACACAATTTGTATAGGATGGAGTACATAGTGAACTCTAATTATTTTACTTTTCTTTTTAAACGGCATTAAATAGAACATTCTATAAAAAATAAATTAGAATGTTATGGTGTTCGTGATTTACAGCTATGTGTAACTGATACTTTCCGAGAAGGCAGTTTCATTTATTCAATCTTGTCTTTTACGTTCTACACCTCGTCACTAGAAAAAAGACTGTCACTTTTTCTTTATGGTCTGTCTTCTACAAATAAGCAGTGTTTCACAGCCACCCTTTTTTTCAATTAACAACCGCTTATTCACTTAAATGACTTCCAAAAGTGAAAAAGATCGAGCCAAACAGATTCAGGATCGATGTCAGAACATTTTGATACAATTACTCAAAGATGAAGACAACAAATATTGTGTTGACTGTGACGCCAAGGGTGAGTTGATTATTCGTTTTTTTATTTTATTTCCTCAGATCTGCATAGGAGGCTTCGATGAGCGCCTCTTTACTAATTAAAATAATTGCTAAACATCTAAACAATTTGTATCTTAAATAAAGTCCATGATCTTTATCAATTTACGTATATAAAGGTCTACGAACTTTGCATGTAACAATTTGAGAATTATTGACTCACGCTATCTGAAACTAAAATACGACTTCGTTATGAATTAGACTAATTTATGCTCACGTTTCTTAAACGAGTGCGGTTATTGATTTCATATAAAGTAGTACCTAAAACATAATGACTCACTGATAGAAATTCAAAAAAGATGATTATTCTTTCAATTAACATAGCGCAAAATAAATATTCTGATTGGACAGAAGGTGAATTTATCCATTAAGCCATTAGCTGAATGTCTATTGACGATATTCATCTATCGACAAATCTACCAATATCCTTTTTATGTTTTATATTTTTGTGACCCCAGTAAATAACACTAATACTTTAGATTATGTATTAATTTATAATCTTAGTTCAAGCTTAGTCTATATAACTTAAAAAAATCATATGTACATCAATTAATTTTACATCATCACTGTAATAATCACGATATTGGATTTTAAGTTTAAAAAACCATAACATTGTATTATAATTTTTATCTAAGTAAGATAATTTGCTAAATTAATTTAAAATCATTTAAAGACATCCTTATAATAATCGAATAAACTTTAATCACATCAAATATAAGTGACATATCAATACTAAAAAGTTTGTGTTGGATTTATTACCAGTCATGCTAACAAATTAATTATATAATTTGATTGCAACTGATTATAATTCAATGGTTGCAAAAGTCACAAAAAAAATGTGAATGGGATTTAACTAATATTGAAAGTTACGATAATTATTGCAGTAGACATAATAAGTCAAAACAAGAGCAATCCTCATATTAGTTGGAAAGTACCGAATGCTATTAAAATGTAAAAGCACAAATTGTAGATATTTATAACTAAAATTACGGGAAAAGTCTTTCCTTATTAATAAAATTGAACTTTAAAGGCATATGAAGTTAGGCTGCCAAGCCTAAAGCAAATTACACTTCATATAAAGTACTGGTTCATCTTAGGCTTAAAGGTACCTAAATAATAATGTGCTCACAAAAATAAAAGATACACTGCTTAAGCATGGGGGAAGATGTGCATGTCAAAGGAGGTAAGTGAAAGTCTACAAATATTATAAAAAGTGTAAATCCTGTGAGTTAGCATCTGCTCAGCCACTAGACTATCCTTATAAACTGCATCTGTTGTCTTTGGAGTCTTAGCAATATGAATTTTTGTAACAATGCTTTCATGGAATTTTATAGACAGTATGCCAATTTTGTAGTGTCATATTCTTGTGTATAGGATAAAGTTGTCCCATGTATGTAAAGATCATCATGAAAGGTTTAGGATTTCATCTGATTTCCCATTTCACTTTTTTATTGACATCACACACATCACACGTAAGATCGAACTGCTTATTGATGTTTGACTCGCTGGGGATGATTATTATAATGGCATAAACAGTGATTTCATTTGCAAATACAGTACTCAGTTTTGAGTAGAATGAATATAATGATAGAAAAAATTTTCAAAGAGTTTGTTATAAATTTAACCTTCCACCTACATTATGTTGCTTTAAATATATATGGATGGCATTTGTAGACTTTGAAAAACAACTGTTATGTGGTGCAGCTGTTAACACCTGTAATACCTTGGTTTTATCTTATCCCAGTAATATTGATAGGACTGGATAGAACTTATCACAGTTTAATTTTCGACTACAATTTTCGTTTTCAAAAAGGTGCTGCTACTATGGTTTTTGCTTGGGTTTTTATATGAATGACTATGTTAGGTCACCAGAATTATTGCTTGCGCCATATATAAAAAATTACGTAATTTATTAGAAAATGTACATTTCAGACAGTTAACATATCACATAGGATTCTCATATTAAACTAGTCAATAAAGATATGGTTTACACTACAGTCGGCAATAGCATATTTGCCGCCACTTATCTTTTGTTTGTCACTGATTACAAAATAATATGATTTTTTATACATTTGTGTAGATGTATACTTGAATTATAATAGTTTATAAATATAGTTTTGAAATAATTGTACTTTTTGGGTTAGTTATTGTCATGGAAAAATAACTATGTCTAGGTTTTAATGTGACCCACTTTGATAGGCTTCCTGGCTTTAACACTGACATAGCTTTGACTAGGTCTTTGTCGGCCAATTCAATATATTTGCTTAAGCTATTTGACTGGCCCGTTGGCGCAGTGGGTAGTGATCCTGCCTTCAGCTCCGCGGGTTGCGGTTTCAATTCCCGCCGAGGGCCAACATTTTCTATGAACAATTTGTTGGTTCTTGGGTGTATATCTGTATTCAAGTATATATTTAAAATTATATATGTAGTATATCTACCAGTTGTCCGTCACCCATAACACAAGTATTAAGTTACTTCCTTTGGGGATGGACGACCGTGTGTGTAAGTGTCCCATATATTTATTATATATATTATTATTATTATTTATGATTGTTGTTTGACCTCTTCCTAGTAATTATTGTTCATACCCGTTTCTGTTAGACATATCATGTTGGTCGTTAATTTACAGAGAGTAACTGCTGTTTGACCAGCGAAATGAACTGAATATCCAGTTTCACAGATTGAAATAAATTGTGCGTAATAACAGCGAATAACTTTTTTCTACGAAATTCAAATTCAAATTCAAAATACTCTTTATTCAAGTAAACTTGTAAACAAGTGCTTTTGAATCGTCAACATCTACTGCTGGTTCGGAAAGCTGTTCCTAGCGAGAAGAACCAGCAAGAAACTCGGCGAATGCTCTTTTCAAAGAATAATTCTTATTATTAATTACATAATATAGTTATGATGTCTTGTACAGGGTCGAACAGTAGCTATACCCATTTTTTTTATTTTTTTTCGAACTGACTGTATGCTGTTAGCCCTAATGGCTTTTACAGCGTCACCGGGCGGGACGGGCGAGCGCAGAAGCATCGCCGAGGTTGCGAAATGCAGAGAGTAAAGCGCAGAAGCTCTACTTAAGTCGGGGAACGTCGTCCTAAGGGTGCCTCCTGTGAGGCCGGACCACGGCTTAGGGCGACGCGTAGTGGAGGGTTGATGATATGACTTAGATTAGTCATTGCGACGTCGGAAGTGTGGCGAGAAGCTACGACCAACCGACGTCAGAAAACTGGGACCTCGTCTTCGCCGGCGAAGACGCTGTGTGTGTGTATTACGTGTTTCTGTGTTGGCGATCGTTATTTGATCGTCGGGGTCATACAGGACGCTTTTTGGACGCCTATATTTTCGATGGTCGGACCTAACTGGGATGTAGGTAGAAGCAACTGAAATAAGGGGGTTCGGGTGAACCTAAGATTTCTCGAAGTAAGATTTTGAAAAACATTTAAAGAGGTGAGTAATGGTAGGGAGATCGAGGTCTCTATGGAGGTCAACGTTTCGCATGAACCACGGACAACCAGTGGCTGTCCGCATAAATCGGTTAGCTATACCCACGGATTCTTATCGTCTAAGTAATCCTCAATAGTATAATAGGCTTTCTGAATTAGCCTTTTTTAATAGTATTTTTAAACTGCTGTAATGGTAAAGTTAAAGTAGATTGTGGAATTTTATTTTAGAATCTTATACCCAAACCCACAAACGAATTACGAATTTTTGCAAGGCGCAAAGCGGGAACCGCATGCTTATGTCGGTTCCTACTTTGTCTATTATATAAATCGCCAATCCTTTTATAATTATTTATATTCATATGTACAAAAATTAAATTACCAAAAATATACTGTGAAGCCAATGTAAGAATACCTGTTTCCTTGAACTTCTCTCGCAGGGAACCGCGCGAATTTAAATTGTAAATGCCACGTATGGCTCTTATTTGTAATACAAAATTTTTTTCAATGTCCGCGCATTTACCCCATAATAATATTCCGTATTTTTTCTACGAACTGACGAAACTAGTATTCAATATTCGTCTAGATATTTTTGAATGTAATGACACTGTGCAAGTAAATTATTAATTTTGTTGTATTAAAAAATATATTAGTGCTATGATTTAAGTTGTTTCTGCTGAAAAACAAGAACTTGTAAATTCATACTTCGTACATTTGACAAAGCTATTACAAAAATACGATTTCGAATCTCAATTAATTACTGATAGCAAAACCAATACAGGAACCTATCCTGTATTGGTTATAGACTTGAACAGGAACCTATCCTGATCAAGTCTATTCCAGTATTATTCTGTATTACTTAACATTAGTGAAAACTCAAAATTATTCAGTTCAACTTCAACTGAAAACCTTTTTCCAACTGAACTGTAGTTAATGAAATAGTTGCTGTAATATAATTTCATAAAAATTATTAAACAATAGGACGCCGAGGCAAGGTAAGACAGCAAATTTTAGTCAGTCGACCTTTTACGGTCGAGTTATTGAGCTTCCTATTCTGTGCATTAAAAAAAATACAAATTATTACATTTTAAATATGTATTCATCTAACAATTGTCGAATATATTTCAACCTTTCGATATTTTTGTATAAGTTTTCTTCTTTAAGACCTATCTTTCAGTGTACTGTTGGTGTCCAGTTTCTACATGTCGCCCTATCCGACGAATAAAGTCACATGTCCCATGTATAAGCATAGGAAATGTGACTTTATTCTACCCATAGGGCATTGTGTTCGAAGGTAAATAATTTTTTGTCAGTGTGGAACTAGTTTATATTAGTATAATAGTATTTTGTTGTGGAATCTATCTTGGATAATACAGATCAGACAAGACAGATACTTGCACTGATTTGTGAAACCCTCCTATATCCATGAAGGTCATAGCTCAGACCCACCATACCGTTCTATGCAGGTTTCCTATGTATCCTAATATTCTGTAGGCGTATGCAAATTTCATTACGTCGTTTACAGTAAAACTCATGATGAATTCTAATGATATATGATAACATTTATGAGACATATGTTACAGCTGTGTGGTATCCGGGCAGTAGAATATACCGCCCTGATTTCATACCGAGTTGTCGTATAAGACGACTAAGGTAAGTCGACACGCCGTGTGGTATCCGGTTGAGTAGAATAGACCACCCTCTTTCTTACGGAGGGTCGTAAAATACGACTAAGGTAAGTTGACATCAGGCAGGCGACCGATCGTAAAATCGTAGCCGAATCATGACAACATGTTTTTAACATGTTGTGCCGACCCCACTTAGAGTGGCACAAGGGCAGGAAGATGATGCCGAGACATGTTACCCAATTTTTTTTAAAACCCTTCTTAAATTATATATATAAAATTATAAAATTATAACTTCTATACATACATGTAAAGTAATAGTTAAGGCAATTTAAACAGAAACAGGAAATATCAATTTTTATTTTCACACTTGTATAAACATTGGACGACAAGGCTTGAATATAAAACGGGCAAGCTCCTAATTAACAACAACCTTGACACATCATACAAGTCCTCTTTTTAGCCTATGTTGTTTGTCCAGACTTACTAGTGACTATTAGTTGAACACTACAATATGTCACGTACTTTACAATGGAATTTGGAGCTCATATATACGACTCTACTTAAGTTTAGATTTGTGTATCTCAGTCTGAGTTATAGTACGCGGCAATAAATAATGGACATTGAGGCTCAGAGAGAGAAATCGGCTAGATTCAGCTTCATAGAGCATTGTCTCTGTCGCACAGACTGATGAACCCGTGTGTGACAGTGACAACGCTCTACGAAACCAAATTGGCCGGCTGTTTCGTTCTAAGTTCTCGATGTGCATCATTTATTGCCGGGTACTATACGTAGATTTACTTACGATGTTTTCCTTTACTACTTGATGTATTTCCTATGTTTGATGTTAAAGAATATCTCTACTGTAAAATGCCTAAAAATTAAGAAACGATTTTATATGTTCTTCTTTATATAATGTCCATAAATTGGACGACACAACTTTTATGCGAAGAAGAATGAATAAAGGGGAAGTTCGAAAGTTGCGCACGTTATTGTAAAGACGAGCAAAATTAAGATGGTCAAAGGCCTTTACTTTATTTTTGGAAAGAAGAATCGTTGCTTAGACCCACCAAACTGCTCCAATGCGAATTGGTAGGTTACACGAGCTAGGTTGTGAGCTCTAAGCAACTTTTTCTCCAAAAAGGAGAGAGGTGGCTATACCGTGCAATGGTGTAGAAACAAAACGTTACTTTTTTATGTTCTAGGATTATTAGGAGGTATCTGCCAGTTTAAAGTCCACATTGCCACCGAATTTTGCTACTCTATGTGTGATGCTTAAGAATTATTAAGGTTTCATTCTATACTAATTCTTATACTGCATTGGCGATATATTTATGGTAGTCACGACTGGCACGTTAGCGTAGTTTGCAGTGATACTGTCTTCAACTCCGTGGGTCGCGGGTCCGATTCCCACTGAGGGCCAACATTTTCTCATAAACAATTTGTTAGTTCTTCGAGCCTGAGAGTATATATGTATTTGAGTATGTATCTAAAATTATATATTTATATATTAACCAGTTGTCCGTCACCAATTATTAAGTATTGTGTTACCTACTTTGGGGCTGACGATCGTATGTGTAAGTGTCCCATATATTTATATTTATTTATCTTTGCCATTGCATATCAAAAAAGTAGTGGTATAATAACAGGTCGTTACTTTTTTTTACTTTATCCATTAGAGTCGATTTTAACATACTGCATATGTAAATACTCCAGGACCTCGCTGGGCATCATGGAATTTGGGTATATTCCTGTGCATCCGCTGCGCCGGTATCCACCGAAATCTCGGCGTTCACATTTCGAAGGTCAAGAGCGTCAATTTAGACTCCTGGACAGCGGAACAAGTGGTAAGTAGCAACTATCCACGACTCATGAAAAACCTATGTGTCTGTTTTGTAAATTTTTGACATATTTTGATTGTTTTTATCACTCTTTTCTATTAACTGCTCCCCTCGAAGGGAAACCTCGCAAAGTAACTCATAATTCTATGAATTATGACCAGGTATATCTCCAACAAATGGGCAACTCACGAGCGCGTGCCGTCTACGAAGCTAATCTACCTGATTCATTCAGGCGACCACAGAATGACTCCTCTTTGGAAGCCTTCATCCGAGCTAAATACGAACAGAAGAAGTATATTGCTAAGGAATGGGTACCTCCTACTATGCCTAAGGTTAACTGGTAAGTTTGGTTTTGTTAAAGTTATACCTCATTGCCTTGACCTTTCATCATTGCATTGCATTGCCTTAGTCACTATTTCAAAACTCGGCCAGACAGCGCTGAATTTTTCTATCTATCCTTATGTGTCTAATTGATATATGCAACCTTTTCGGTGAAGGAGAACATAGTAAGGAATATCTCTAGAGAATTCTGGGGATATGTGTAACCTACCAATCTGCATTGGAGCAGCGTGGTAGGTCTTAGCTCCAACCCTTCTCTCCTAAAACGAAGAAAGGAGGCCTATGCCCAGCCTATTTACACATTACATTCAATAAGGTGTAGAAAAATGTCAGAAGGAAAATTTGCATTGTTGTGTAAGGGTTCGTTATTTAAATCAATTTAAATACTAACTAAGTTGCAATTAAGTGTTTTAAATTAAAAAGATAAATAAATTAGAAATAAAATACATATGGATTCAATCCACTGCAATGACATAAGGGTACCAAAAAACTGGTGTTACTCCTTTGTATGACCAAACTCGTATGTATTGCCTTAGTTATCTAAGTTACTGTTTAACTTAAGAGGAAAATAATGTAACTTCGCATTCTAGGAATCTAAATAATATATTCGTGTAATATTTTGTAGGGACAAGGAAATAGATGAAGAAATAGAAAAGCAAAAACGGAAAAAAAGAGCTACAACATCTGGCTTGGGTCCTTTACCGGCACCATCTTCTGATAAGAAATATAACGTATGTATTTGCTTTTTTCACAATTTTTCTAAACACTAACATGAAAATCGTTTATTACACTTTACAACTTTAAATCCAAATATATATCTGAAAAAGATTAATAAATTTAGTAAAAAAAAAAGGAATATCCCAAAAAATATATTATTACCAAATTGTACTATTTCCATCACAATACAAATAAGTTTAATATAAATAGTTTAATAGTCTCTCAATGTAAATCCTTTTTCTTCAGAAATCTGACGTCATACCGAGTTTACCGAAACCAAAATCCTCAGTGAGTCCCAAACTAGGCCGAAACACACCTACAAATCAAGCTGATACCAGTAAAACGTCTAACGGATCAGCGGATCTCCTCGGCTTAGATACAACAACTGTAAAGTTGGAAACAAAGACAAGCAATAACGATGATATATTTTCAAGTTTTTTCTCAGCGCCATCAGAAAAACCGGAAACTAAACCGGAAGAACTTAAAACTGATCTCAAAACAGAGGAGGAGAACTTCTTCAAACAAGCAGCGCCAACGGAAAAGGAAAAATCGAAACTCACTAAGGATAGTATACTAGCGTTGTACAGTCAGACACCATCTAACACTTTAGCAAATCAATTCAATCCGGTCCAACCTGTACAGTCCGGTCCATTTTCATTTGGCTCAGTGTATCAACCGCCAGCATATAATAGTATGGGAATGCAAAACGGAATGCAGTCCTTCAACCAATTTCAATCTATGCCTAACCAATTCCAGCAACCGTTTCCAACGCATATGCCACAGCAGCCTTTACAAAGTGTTCAGCCATTACAAAGTGTACAGCCGTTACAAAGTGTACAGCCATTACAAAGTGTACAGCCATTACAAAGTGTACAGCCACTGCAAAATGTTCAACCGTTTCAAAATCAGCAATTTTTCCCGCAACAAAATCAATTATCGCAACAGTTTAGTGGTCTCAATTTAGGGCAGAGTTTTCCTAATGCTTTCCCACCTCCTAATCCCAATGTAGCGAGCAATACATGGCAATAAGTTTAGCTATTTCAGATTTAAGACACTTATTCAGAGATATTAGAGTTCATAGCCGTACGATTTTGCGTGAGTGTGTAAGGACTTATGGTCGGTTTCGTGACGTAAAACTCTGAAACACGTCTCTAAATAGCCTTAGATTTCTTAAACACGCATTGTAGATAACGCAATAATAAAATAATGGTCTATAACTATATAGGGCATTGGCATTTTTACCCAACCATTATATTTCACTGATACAAATAAATCAGCTAAAAGGATAAAATGTTTCTAAGATATCAAAAATTGGAATAGATTTTATCGTTTTCTCGGTAAATGATATTAAATTTTTTTTCAATAAAAACTTATAATGCTGGAAAATTTGAGTTAATTAGTTATTTAAATTTGCTCTTTACAAAGTAATATTTTCCAAGATCTGTGAGATAATAATTCTGATCTCATTGTATTTTCTTGTGAATGCTGCAATACCTAATTTTCTACATTTATTCATAACATTATTACTTACCCATTTAGGTTGCATGACATTAACCTTCTAATGATTTCAGTTGATTACAAAAACGGATGGCTCTTAGATTCTTATTTTAGATACCTAAATAATTTATATTCAGTATTTGTGGCTTGAATGTTTTTAGTTCAAAATTTCGAAATCCAAAAGTCTTAGTTTTAACTCTAAGACACTTTAGACTTCATAAATCGTAATACTTGTATCCCAGGCCCTCAAATGCAGTTAATATGCAGCTGCAAACACTCACAAGTTGTAAATGATCGATTGATCGTAACCTCCATATAAATTGTATTGCATTTTGTTGCTTTCATAGACAAGGGAAACATTATATTGTACTTAACGCCACAAAGAAGATTAATATGGCACAGAACGGAATACAGACGATAAATTTATTTCGGTAGTGACCCAAGTTAGTGATAAAAATGAAGTATATCTGGAGTTGTTCCGCACAAACGTGCGGGCGGATGAAACAACCTCCGAGACCTGGGCCCGTTGTCTCGGCGTCTCAACCTACCTTATGCGGCCGTCAGCTGTGTGCGGTCCGGCCTCATGAATCACTGCGTGTATATGTGTACGTGTGTGTGTGTGCTTGTATGTACTTGGCCGATTCCCGAACCCGTTGGGTCGCCTCAGCAGTCTTCCACTGACACGTAATGTCTGTTTCTCCCGGAGTATACACTTCACTATATTGGTTAAATAACACAAATAACGCCCGGTGTGCACACAACCTTCGTAAGGTCACACGTTATTGAATCGTCCCTATATCGGGGAACAGTAACCCAACGCGCACTTAAACCGCGGACGGTCGCGTCTTCTCAAACGCTTCACTGATTAAACGCGTCACTAAATCTAAGAACCACACCCGAAACGCATAATTACACGTGTGCGTTATACAATAAAGTTGTATACAGGCGCACGCGTCCTGTCTTTATCGTATGCGAAACATTACTAAGTATCGGCGCTCGCGTCGACAATCGGATGCACAAAGGTCGTTGATCCGGCCGGTCGCGCCGCGTCGCGTGCGTTCAATTTGTTCAAAACAGGAGTTTTTATTTCGCACTCATTTCAAAGTTTACTTATACTCCAGGTGTTAAGCGTGATATGTCACGCCCAAGGTCAATCCCAATGCCATTGGTCCATCCCTAACGGGCTGTGGTGATTAGATGTTGTTCCATTTTAAAACTGGTTACTTGATATATATTAGAACATATCTAAATACATAAATGGATAATTATCGTGATTTGCTATGTCATAAATGTATTTTATATTACATTTTTGTTTTTACAATACATTCCATTACACCATAGACACAATGAACTTTTCCTGAAATGCCATGGTTGAAATGGCAAATCCCTATGCTGTTTCTGTTCAGATGTTCCAAAAATAGTCCCAAATCATCTTATAATTTTTTGATAGTGTCATATTATTGTTAAAGATTTATTTAAAACTTTCAACATTTGAAATTAGTTTACACATTTATATTTATAATTCTTAGCTAATTTAACGTTTATGAAATACGACAAGGTCTTATGCACTGGTATATAATGTAAAGTTCCTTATATTTTTATTTTTTACTGCGATTCATTTATTTCTAAGTATTACTGAAGTTTATTTTGCATCATATAAAATGTTTTTATAATTCCAGTATGGCAAGATTTTTTATATTTTATTAAATATATTATATATATATCGAACTACATTAATATTGTTTTCCCTATTTATCTAAGAAGAATTAAATTTGAATGGTGAAAATGGCATGTAGTCTTTATTTTGGTTAACGTTTCGATATAAACTATATGAAATATAGTTTTTTCTCTTTCACTCCTAGACAATGCGGTACATATGCAGTGTAAAAGTTAAAATATAAAAAATTAAATGTCTTTAAAACAAAAAAATTTTTTTGTTAAAACGTATACCTATGTCATTGAAATTTATAAATTCTGCGTTTTTTCGTCATAAATATTATTGGAGCAAAATCTTAGTTATATTATTGGTAAAAGTGCAATTCAAGATTTAAATAAATGTGTAATTATATTTACAATTAGTGTATAATTTCTATTACCATTTTACATATTACTTTATACACATTCTCGTGGTACATTTTATAATATTAGTGTAATTTCTGTTTCAATATATTGGTAATGTGATATTCTGTAAAATTATATAAATGCCGCGTACTGAACCTTGTTCATTAATATTCTTTCAACCTAAAATAAATAAAAGGCTATTAAATTATTAATAGCACCTTTAAAACCTATTTTGGATAATTAAAACTACACATTATCACCTATGTGTTTGAAGCCTTGCAAGCTGTCAACATTATTTGTCTATTATGAAAAAAGAAATATAATTCTTAGAACAAAGTATAAAGATACTTTGTTCTAATTCTCAGTTCTTATGTAAATTATCGATAAAAAGAAGACATCAAGCATGGCTATTCCTTGACAAATTTTTTTAGTCCACAAATTACTTTTCTAAAAAGACGACACGCAGATCCCACACAAATTAACAGCACTTTAGTTTTAATTGGTGCAAAAATAACTTGATACTTAATTTACTTTAAAGTTTAAGCTTTATTAATAAAAAATATGACTTTCAGACGCCATCTTAAGTAAGTTATTGTAATATTTTGTGGATTAATGTTATTTATTAACAATAACAGTCAATTCTTGCACATTTTAAATAATGTCCTGCTTCAATGCACTGGTTAGAATTTTAAGACAGGGTTAGCTTCCTATTATTATCAAACAGTGTTATAGTAATATAATCTTGCATTTTCACTGTTTACTGCTAAATCTGAGGATGGACGGTGGACACATTCTTATAATAAAGTTTAAATTATTTATCCCTGATAGCTAAATCAGATTAAGTAAGCAAATTCGAATATTTTTTTTGATTACGCTTCGCTTATAACATGTCCTAATCACCAAATAATTTACATTGTAAAAATCACAATTAAAAAAAAATACAATATTGTCAGGTAGGTACTGATAGGTACCATATTTTATTGTAATAAAATTTAGATTTTCTCTCGCCTGCAATTCGAATTTAACAAGGACATTTCTTGCATAATAAAACCAAATTTGCTATTAAAATGCAAAATGTTATTTGGCTTTATGTTCAACTGCGCTTTAGAGCCATTCCATGGCATCCTACAATCTTTACATTTTGTTGTTCCTTACTGTGAAATCTCTTTAAAAGATTGCCACCACAAAGTCGCTAATCAATCAAGTATGACCCTGAAACACGTTTCATTTTTCACTCACGTTTAACAAGTAACAACTGTATTCTATTCATCATTCTACTGTATCGTAGACTCTGGTTTTGCAACTGATCTCTTTTTTTAATCACATAACTAGTAATTAAATAAATATAGAGTTCAGTATCCCAGTCCAGTATATTTTTTTATCGCCTTATAAGTTAATTATAGTTATTAGGTCAGTTCTCAGCTACCAGGTTTCTCAAGCAACCCAACACTGGCTACACATATTAGTTACTTCAAATGTCCTAATTTAAACAGAATCACTGAATGAAAATCGAAATAAATATTGCAATATTATAACCCAATTGTTTGATGTGTTTAGTTTAACAGTTATTTAATTAGATAAATTGTAATATATTCAAATGGTTAGGCTACTTGTCATATTGGCATCAGTCGGCCCAAAATCAGTTCTGTATTTGATTTTTCAAATAAATTATATAATACCCGTAATAGAACGGCTTTTATTTCGCCAAATATGCTTTACTCTAAGTTAGGAAGTAAGGATACGATTTTACTTTAAATTAATTTATTTAATAGCTTGTACGACGTAAATTAGGTGCCTTATTAAAATAATATAATTAAAAAGGAAAAAAAAATTTAGAAGTCGACCGCCGGTTGCTTGTTAAGTTGATCCCAATAATAGGTTCTAAAGCTCCAGAGTTAAAAAATACCTGAAAGCGCATACTGTTTTGATGAAAGATGTTATTAGTGTAACAAATGTCTTTCTATCTAAGATTAGAAAACAATTATTAACGAAATAAGTATAGAATAGTAGTGTATATGGTAAAATTGTTAATATCCCACTGAAATAAATATAATCATATAAAACAGTGGAATTAACTAGTCTGTGGGTGGTACAATAACGTTTCTTTATAGGCTTTCATTGATTTATTCGCATTAACCATTTAGTTATTATATTAAAATAGAGCCAGTCATCCAGAATATGTCCATCGACAATACAGAGACAGAAAACCAGACTTTATTATCAGTCTTTCTTTTTTATGTGTGATTAGACAAAGACAAGTATATGAATTTCATCTTACCTCTCTTATTATTTATTGCTTTACCCCTCATACGCACGGGCGTAAAAATTACGTCGCATTAAAATTGCACAATGATGTTATAAGAAGTTTCGTATGGTATATTCAGCTTAACGCCCTCGCCCTAACGACTAAAATGGAACACTGCACGATAAATACGCTGTCGTGTGAACAGATACCTGGATACCCACCCATTTGTTTCAATTCAGCGTAATTTTTACGCGCGATAAAAATCATCTCGTGCGTACGAGGGGTTAGTCCCTACCTATATCTCTGCTACTCTAATATTCTAACTCTATGCATCTATATCCACAAACTAGTTACAGATATATATATTCGTTATCCTTTTGGTAGAAATAACTTTTGATAATGATTTCATATTTTATAAAGATATAAATTATCACTCAATTTTAAATTAATTATATTGCTTAAGCGTTGTTCTATTATAAAATATTTTTTTAATAGAATTACTTAAGTATTATTTGACTTTGGCTTAAAAATTTATCAAAAAATGAGAATGACCGTCTTAAAATAAGAGTTGTAAAGTATTGGTAACAGGTAACGGAACGTAATTGTTTACATTAGAGAGAATAGAAATAGTTGTTTTATTTTTATAGTTTTTATTTAAATTACAATTACGATAATTAATAGTAATAGTTACTCATAAGATTAGCAATGGAACAAGGGTAAGAATGTATTCATATAATTCTAATTACTATTTTTTAAGCAAATTTCATAAAAACCTCTACCTCACTTCAGTTTTGGCGCGTGAGGCCATGTTGACAGAACAGCTGTTGATTGCTATTTATTAAAAATTTTCTACATTTTTTTATCGTACAGTTGACAACAATGGCGTTCTTACGATAAATAAAGTTAGTGACGTGCTAATGAAATAATTTTGATACATATTTTGCGTGTTTGTACAATGTGTTAAAAATAACAATGGCTTGTAGACGGGAAAGTAATGGAGACATTGACATTTTGACATTGGAAGATCAGGAGTTTCAAATGAAATGGAGCAGGTTTTCCGACTGGTTGCATTGTATTTGTGTGGTGACTTTCGACCTGGAACTCGGTCAAGCCATGGAGAGTGTTTACCCACCTGGAGTGAAACTAACTGATCAAGAAAAATGCAACATTTGCTACTTAGCTTTTCCGGACTCAAACTCAGGTTGTATGGGCGATACACAGTTTCATGTCAGGTTACGGTCCCGTGCTCCGCTTACGCCACAGCAAATTATCTATAACGAGGACAGTGTGCCAACATTACGCGCCGACTCCACGCATTATTGGGGCTTTGTATATTTTCGTCAAGTTAAAGACTCTTCGTTACCGCGAGGATATTTTCAGAAGAGCATAATTTTACTTACTCGGCTACCTTTCATTAATTTATTTTACAAGGTCATTCAATTGATTGCACCAAAACATTTTGAAGATGGTGAGAGAAGCTTAGAAGCTGCATGCCATGATATTAACAGATGGCCCTGTCTTGATGCTGGCCAGAACATGTTACTACCAGTACTGGGAAGTGTTTTTCAGTCCTACATTCCTAACCAGTTGACTGGGAAAGTCTCAAGGTCAGATGTTATTAAACAAATACATTCTCCAAATGTTCCACATATACTGGCTTCAATTCAAGACGTTAATGTATTTGATGCTTTGGCTGGTGTAATATCACATTTACATTTACTGTGGGAATTAGTTCTGACAGCTGAACCTATTGTAGTGATGGCTAGCTCACCAACTGAATGTTCAGCACTTGTCCAGGCCTTGACATACTTGATACAACCATTGCCATATGCAGCAGAATATAGGCCTTATTTTACAATACATGATAGTGAATTTAAAGAGTTTACTCGTAAACAATACAATCCCCCTTGTGTAATACTGGGTGTGACAAATCCATTCTTTACAAAAACATTACAACACTGGCCTCATACTATCAAACTCAGTGACACAACTTCCATTAAAACAAAATTGAAGAAGATTGGTAATTTAAAGCAATTGGATACAGCGCCTGGTGTGTATACTCAGTATAAACCCTTCCTAGAAAAAGATAAAGCCATAATTAAAAAACTACATAATGGTATGAGGACTGACCGCCCCTCTGAAGTACAAACTGCAATGGTTAAAAGACATTTACTGGAATTGACACAGAGTTTCATGATACCATTGGAAAGATATATGGCATCATTAATGCCACTGCAGAAAAATATTTCACCATTCAGAGCACCACCTATCCCAAATCCATTTAACCCTGAAGATTTCTTTGCCACATTACAACAAGCAGGACCTCATTTGACAACAGGAATTAAAGGTGATTGGATAGGACTTTATAGAAATTTCTTTAAAACACCAAATTTTGGTGCATGGTTCTATGAACGGCATAGCAATCTGACAAATAAACTGCAAGCTTTACAGTTAGAAGCATTGGCAGATAGTGATTTAAAAAAATGGTCAATTGGTAAGAAAGAGGTTGAAATAGTTGATATGATTTTGAAGCTTAAAGAGGTTCTTAAGAGTGACCCACCAGTTGCAGACAATACTAGAACATTATTATCACGAAGATTAGATGACTTGAACTGTATTCTGCCAGATGATATGAAGTCAATATTGAATGCAGCATTGTGACATAAAGAATGCTGCAGCTCAGGTATCAGAGGCTGCAGCGTTGACTGCAAGTTTCAGTTTAAAAGTGCTCACAGTAGAAGTGTTGCTTGTATGTAAAATATTTGGCCAAATCAATTAAACACTTTATTTTCCTACACATATTAAAATGATAAACAGATATTTTTGAAATAGCTATTTAATTGTGTAAGGCGGAGCATTAACTAGCTATATAGCTAATTAAACTGTAATTTATAATTACTACTCTTCTGCAAGTTTGTACTGACCAGAATTTACTATGCTGTAGACTAATACAAATTAATCCCCAATAAAATATGAAACCTTAGAGGGCTTTCTAGTAAATGCTCATATTAACAAGAACTAGCTTATCATAAGAAAACAAAGGCTTCCTCATTGCTATAACAAGTCTTTCAGTGTATATAAATAATTGTGTGCTATTAAACTACTAAACATTTATATATTTATCATCAAATTCAACTGTAGTTTTATGTACATTTTCTTGTTCAATATTTTGAACATTGGACCTATATATAAGTCATTCCGGTTCTTAATTAATTTTATCATTACCTAAATATTTCTACAACATTAAAGTCACCCAATTACTAGCTGTCCCAATCCATAATTTTAAAATTTGTCTGGGATGTGCCATTATTTATATTTTATTTATTACTCATGATAGCACAATGTCTTTGTTTAATTAAAGCTAAAATGGTAACCATAAACCATCTAAAATCTTATTCTGTCCTTGATATAAGTAATAATGGTCTTGACCATATGTGTAGATAGATTTATAAAAAATATTGTGAGAATAAATTAATTTGCCGTAATTAAAGGCTAAAATTGGATTTAAGATATTGTTATTAATATAGCATTAGTTTTATGGCTTACATTTTAATGTTAGATCTGGTTCTTTTTAGACTGTTAATTATCTCTAAGTATGTATAGGAAAAATATAGGAAATAGTCTAGGTATTGTAGAAATATTTTAATGTATACATGGTACTTTAAAAAAATATCTTGTAATCAAACCTCCAGCCATACTATTGTGAGTTCAATAATTTCAATATCAGTTGTTATTATAAAATATGGTCAATTAGTTCAATATGTTCAGCGATTAAAGTTTAATTGATTGACTTTTATTAATTGTTTTTAATTGATTTTGTACTTAAAATTTTACGGTAATAATTTTATCTATACCAGGCGTAGATATTCACGCCTAGAAATAATCTTCAAAATAAAATAAAAAAGTATTTGGATATACGGAATGTTCGGAAGGAGAGGCCTATGTTATAAACAACCGTTTAGAAATAACAAATTATCCGATCTTTTTTATCCAGGTATATTAAAATATGTTAAAAAATAATTTTATTATAATCCGCGATCCCAATCAGTCCCAATTGAGAATTATAATGAAATAACATCTGTGCCAGGCTTGAATATGTTGATAAGTCGACTTACGTGTTTTTATATGTTTAATAATAATAGGCATTAGGATTGTCTAATTTATGTGGTGAATATTTCAGTGAAGTCGATTAGTCTTTTATATCGCATATAGTAACTTGTGAATATTTAAATAACTTTCTTAAACGTATTCTAAACGTAAACCTATTTATGACTGCCCTGAAAAGCTTGCCTTTTGGACTTATTAAGTTATTCACGCCTGGTACGGCTATGAAACTTGATCATTAAATAGATGTGTCGCAATACTACGGTTGAACTAGGGTGTTCTTGTTGAAGTCTTAAGATTTAATGTGTTAAAATTATGCTTTAAATTAAAACTTATGATTAGTGAAGTAAATTTACAGTTAAAGGAATAAGTAGTTCCGATACCGCCATAGTATTTTAAATAACCAGCAGTCAATAGAAATTAATATAAATGTGTGTTAAGTAATTTAACCCACAGTTCGCAATACATTTATTTTGAAAATATTTGTTCATATTTCACTGTATTATTGTCACACAAATAATATATATTATAATTTCATTATGTATAGCTGTTTGCAAGAAATATTGTTACTAAGCTAGCTTTGTAATAACTTAGTTACTTAGCCATTTTTATGTACACACATTAAGGGTCGTGACATGTTAGTTCAGAGCCGAAGTGCATCGAAACATCAATCATAATTTTGGCATGGCATATTGAACCGTATTTCTGGTACGTAAAACAAATTTCTCTATGGAGTAAAAATCGCGTCTATCTATGCGCACACGCCAATATGGACGTCTAGTGCGGACTGATACGCAAGTATTCGTACGAGTTTAAGCTAAACAACTCTAATCAAAGTGACTCCACTGAAATAGAGACGTCTGTCAGTAGTTTTGAACAATATCGTTATTTTTTCGACTTGAACATACTGCCAAGTGCCGTTGTATTTTCTATACAACGTTGACGACCGTGTTTATGCAAATCAACCGTAATTTTTCACGGTAAAAATTGTGCAATGCTTACTTTCTGATGGCTGCCTGTTCACAGAATGATATTAAATAGATATTTTATATTAAGATTACTATAAAATAACTGATAGCTAGTTGTATTTATGTATTCGGTTGATATAATTTGAAAATTAATTTCCCTATTTTTACACTCCAAATTTCTATTTGTAATTTTTGATTAACTCTGCAACTTAACTGTACAACAAAGTAAGTGCAGCTGTTATTGTCGAAATTTTTGTCTTAATTTTGTTTAATATACTTGTAAAATTGAGTACTAAATTGGACAATTGCTTGCAACTTGAAGACACCATTACAGATTCAAATAAGAATTTGTAGCTAATTTTTTTAAACTAAATTTATTAATTACAGAATTGAAAATAAGATTTTAATGAATTCTGGAGTATATTATTAAGGTAGTTAATATAGTATACTTATATACTAGTATAATGCAAATATATTAAGAGTGAAATATAAGTTTAACTAATAAAATGGATATTTATATCAGGAATTTAATTACACAACTGATAAGTATAAAGATCAGCTTACCCGTAAGATAAGGCAAATTTTATCGTAGTTTTATATAGCTTAAATGTTACGATTCGTCAAAAAAATGTTATAGAAATTGTTGCCAAATTTAAAACTTCGATGTTTTAGTAGAAAAATAACCATATACTTCATGGTTTGTTTTAATAATAAAGATATATCGCGATATACAGAGTGGTACCGTAATTTTAATTCCAAGTACCTACACATCTTAGAAGTCTACATAAAAAAAATCAGTTTCAATTTATTGAAGTAATTTAGGCCCGGAAATTTATTTTACGTTTTGAATAAAAGATACGTTGTATAGAAGAGTGAATGACCTTATCTGATTCTATTTCATTTCTTATGTAATGCAAAACCTTGACCGACAGACAACTATAATGTTATTGTATTATCCTACTTTTCGAACAAGCCGCGCCAGGTCAGTAAACCTTATTACATACTTGGTAGCCAGATCTCAATTAAATTATATTTATTTTGTTCAAAAATACATTCAAAAAGAAATTTATGAAGATTGTATTAAGCCAAAGTTATCTTATACGTTTAAGTGAGCTGTCGTATCGTTTGGTACCACTCTGTTTATTATGAACGTTCTTTAAAGTGAAATATTTAGTTCTATTATCTGTATCTCTGGTCTTAATCTTATTAGAAGGTGACGTCCTGCTGAATCCACTTATAAAAGTAGTTGTTCTAAGGTGTCCTTTATAAAAACGCCTTCAACAATACATAATTCTGGTTCGTGATCGTCTAATGACTAGTCTCCACTCCTTTTTTCCAATATACGTTGCCCTTAACTATCCTGCTCGTCACGAGTCATCTGGCACCTGTCTACGTTACATTCTAAGATCTGATATGCATTCTGCACTCTGAACGATACTTCTGCGCTTTATTGTCACCTGTTCCGCCCTTTGCCGTTTATCAGAGTTTGCAGACTAATAAATTTAATATAAAATTCAGTCATGGTATTAGCCCTCTTAAATAGTACTAAGTGTGTCAAGCTACTTTGAGGCTTTTAGTGTTATGAGTGTCATTTATTTTTAAGATCTATCAATGTATTTTTTATACTTTCATTTTAATTGATTTCACATTTCAGTATAGATATATCGATATGTGAATGTTGTCATTGTTCTTACATTTGCTCAGCTTTACCTTATCAGCTTTTATCAAATTTTACTCTTTTAATTTTATCTTAAATTCCTTTTTCAATGCTGTAATACATAGCTTTATATTAAATTGATGAATTGGAGAGTGCATTGTAGAATACGAATATTATAAGCGCCTTTAATAATATCGGCATACTTTTGACTTCCTCCCTCCATTATGAAAATGTATATATACATTATTTTGTTTGTATGTGTAGTTAAATAAAATAAATATTACTTTTCCAAATTCAACGTTTTATTTATGGCTTAACATAATTGTGCTAATCCTGATTCAATATGGGATTTAAAATTGACACCAGGAGAATACCAACACATTCTAGTCTAAAGTGTATCGACATGGCATAAATAAGTAACGAACACTTGACAGATCCTTTGGTGCTGAATGCATAATTTTACAACTAAAAAATAACAGTCTATTTTTAATTAAAACTAAAGGATCTATGCACAATTACAATACCTGTATCATAACACAGTCTATTAAAAAAAGTTCCATAAAAGAATAATTTTACATTGGCAACACAAATATATATGTGTCTATCACAGGCATATTTTAGTATAATGGTATATGAAGATGCAGCACAAAGTAAATTGTGCATAGAGTTATGAGGCGGTTCACATTCTAATATATCTAGCTTTACTCCATATATTGTCATTATCTGTGACAAGAGTATATATTCCTGCTAAAGTGAGACCAGCTGCAGCACCTAAGCCCACAGACCGTAAGCCAGCTGTGCTTTTGTATAACATTCCAGTGACAGCTGCGGCGATAAAAGTGTTTGCTGTGTCTTCTTTGTCACGAATCCATGTGACTCCAAGTGCAAGGGTTGAATAGAAGGAGGCAATAATGCCTAGAGTGCAGCCAGTTGTTGTGCCTGTCAATGATATAGCAATTATTATTGTATCTCTCTCAATGTATTGATATAGTAATTATTATTATATCTCACTCTAAAAAGCTATATTCTTATTTGATCTTTCAAGTTAAGTTTCAAAAGAGATGAATGTCTACTAAAATTTTTCATTATGATTACATTGAGTACTTAAAAATAAATTGGCTGATTTAGGTCATATTAGCTAATTACAATAATTTTTACTATATTATACTTTCCATTAAAAAAATGGTTTAAAATTTACTATTAAATGAGTCATGATTGTGCACCCATCTACTAATTACACTTGTTAAACTGTTCTTTTTACAAAAACTTATAACAATACTTGTTGGTAAACTGTATCTGATTATTATTGGGGTACTGGAGTAATAGATTATTATTATATGTTATCAATTAGCACTAGTACTTACCCTGTTTCATTACATAGTTTATGAGTTGTGTCCTGCGTACTCTGCCAGTCTGTCCAGCAAGGGTGGTTGCTCTTAATCCTTTATATAAACCAGTCATACCACCTAGACCTGAGTAAAAGACAAGGTTGTAATGAAAACTTTCTTTAATGTGCATACAAACAATAATAGTTTTTTTATTTACTTATTTCTTATTACTTTATTTATTCAACTATTAGTTTTGAATTTAGTGTTTTTTAAATGTTGATTAAAGGTAATATTTTATGTAACATATATGCACAAGAGGCATGTCTGTCTTCTCCCATCTGATAGCTTAATTATAACTGAAATAATCATGAATGTGAAAAATATTTTTGAGTGGATTTTAAAATTGTGTTAATTCATTTATATTATTATTTCACACAATGTTATAAAATGTTGAATAAATAATTTATTTGGCAAATTAAAGGAAAAATCAATCAAATATACTGTGACTCACAATTTAATTTTTTTTAAATTCACATCGTCATTGCTCTTGCTTAGTCTTAATCTTACCAAATACTTGTAATTGTTATGTAAATTGAATTAGAGGTTATTTAACACTTGTTTACCTGATCCTGTCATAAAAGACATTCCGATGATAGGTAAAGCTACGTTTGATCTTCTTGCTGTTGACGACATATGACTTTCATCAGGGTAAAGGAATTCGGGTTGCATTTTTGGTATGTAGTTAGGATCGAAGTTTAAATATGGTGAGAGGCTCGCGCCTGCCTGTTTCTTTTCTTCATTTTTGTTCAACGGTAATATATCACTAAATAAAGACATTTTCGATTTTGTACACAATATTGTCTAAACTAAATACTATTCTAAGAAACGTGATTTTGGAATCACGCAGAATTTACGAACACGAAGGTCGAGAATCGAAATCAAATATTAATGTCACAAGTAACTGTCAATTGTCACAAAAGTGACATTTTACTATAGACTGTAATTTTATTAGCAGCGTTCAGTGATAGTGACATAATTACTAAATTCCGTAACTTCACATTAATTGTGTTTTTTTTTCATTAATAAATTAAATTATGGACGCATGTTTGATAATTTAAACAATATGGTTTACACTCATAACAAACCTGAATAGCTGTATAGTGAGACGGCGTGATTCTTACATCTCGTCGTGGATTCAGTATATATTTTTTGAATATGGTTAAGCTGCTATTAAACTTTATTATTCGCCAATAAAATTAAATAAATAATTATCAGTTACAGGATTAAAATTATTAGGAATGGAAAAACGTTTGACACTCGAAAGTAATTTATTAAAGTTTGTTTTAGTCAGGAAAGAACTCCAGATGAGGTCAGAAAAATTATTAAAACAGCGAAATTACATGAGTCGGAACTGACTGAAGTTACTCAAATATTAAGATTTCCAGATCCAAGTCTTCATAACAATAATTTGAGGTTGATGCTTTTAGATGATAATCTGTTAAAGGAAATCGAAGTAGGAAATCAACTGGTTTTTAAAGGTTCTCTATTTAAGATAGCTTATAGAAGAAGGATAGTAATGAAAGAACTATTTTGCTTAAATCCGCGGTTTTTTTTAAATTGATACAAGAAGCACAATGTGTTCTAATATCCTATTCGTGCATGATTTGGAAATCGATGAATATAGCAAAATAATCATATATATAATAATAAGAATAATAAATAAAAAATAATAATATCATTACATTTGTTCGTTAATTTTATTAAAAAAACTACACATTGACAAAAGAGTATTCTTTTGATTTTATTTATAATGATTGTGATGATGTTATAATATTGTAGGTGATCCAGACGAGAACGCAGTAATATGTACCGGTTCTAAAACTTACGATATAAAAGAGGCTGAAACATCAAATAGTCTTTTATTAGTTCCTGAATTATTATTCGCTACATCTACTGGCCTTGATGAAACAGTTGCCAATAATTCTATGGAAAGTGATTCTGATACATCTTTTGATAGATCAAATGCTAGCCTAAACAAATCTACAGATTCCGATGAAGGAAAACCGCCAAGGGATATTGTCCACAAAGACATACTAACTACATTTTTCACCTATTATGAATTGAAACCTTGTAAACCGCGGCTTTCAAAATTAACAAACCTTCTTGATTCAACCAGATATCGCGGTCCAGAATTAGAATACGTCATAGATAAATCTAAGTTAATGACTTACGATGCTATATTTGATCAAGTACAAGCATCAAAAGCGGAGTTAGATGACGAATTGCTTAAGATACAGGCAATAAAAATAAACGATTTTTACAGACTACTGGAGTTTGATTACGAGTTTCGTGTATTATCATACATGCTAGATATTATCGAAGAGAATTCATGGCCGTTGGACAAAATATCTAGAGAGGCTACCTTAGACAGCTTGAAGGATCTTGTTCCCTTATGCATTTTAGAAAATATGTTTGATTATTATACATTGGAATCAGTTAGAGAGAATAATATACAATACTATCAATATAAACAGGATAAAGTTTGTCAATTTTTAGCAAGAGTACTGCTTAAAAGTGCTGGAAGATTTAATTTAACAGAGTTCTTGCAGGCCTGGAGGGACTCAGTACCTGAAGGAATGCTAACGAACGTAAGTAAATACTAAAGTTTACTTTAGACTTTAGTTGAAGTTTTTGACAAATTATATATAGGTTCAAACGTGTTTACTCTTCCACAGGAATCCTTATTACATGGTATTGCATTAATAGACAAAACTACTACGCCTCAAGTTGTGTGGGGTTTTACAGAAGGCGATTTGCCGGAAGATATTAATCAAAGATTCAAGGTTCTATTTCAGACAAAAGCCAAGTGGACGGTCGACGAAATATCGCCGTATATAGAGTAAGTTTTTAAATTATTTTAACAAGCAAGTTGTGACTTTATATTCAATAATATATGAAGGATATTTAAATAAAATAATAATATCTAAATATCTTATTTCACCAGTCTTATTTTTATTCAAATGAAACGTTAAATTGAACGATATATATAGTCGCTTTTATTTATTGCAAACCGATTTATATAGAATCTTGCGTCATGATGTTTATATTACTCTTATCTCCGAAACGCATTTCAATGAAATCGTGTAATGCATTTCAAACTTTACAGATAGGTAGCGTTGTTGTCACAAAGACTGTTTGCTTTTTGCGGATGTAATATATAAGGTATTTTGGTATACTATCTGCCCTGGCCCATTAAATACAAAATTATGACAGAGAATAATTACATTTTCTCTAAAAAGTAATTTTATTTTGTTTCAGATTATATGCAACAGAAAAGTTAAACGTGAACGCATTGCTCACTAAATACGCACGCGCGTCGACACAATATGGCGTTCGTGTGTTTTCAGCTAAACATTTGAAATGAATTGATTATTGTTAGGTAGATATGAAATAAATATTTTAAAAAAATCATATAATTTAAAAAATTTCCTATTTCCATCATACGAATTTTTAAATTTTAGATTAAATATGTGTAATATACTGAAATAAGGCGCAATTTATTTCTACCAGCAATAGTACTCCAAATAATCCAAAATAATTCCAAAGTTATCTCATTAGATATACTATACCATAGATTATCTTCTCTTTTGTCATACTTTTAATTGAAGAGGCAAATTTCGTATGAGGAATGAGAACAAACATCCAAAATAAAACATCATCGTTATTTTTTTAATTATATATTTATTATAATTTAAGAGATTATTTACATAAATCATTTCACGTAAAAGAATACAAAATGTCTTCTATCTCGCTTCTAACACAAACACAGCCTTTACACACATACCTTATATATCTCTATCGTTTTGTCAGAAAACGGCGCGCTTGGTAAGGTTTAAAAAAATTCGTTACATAATTCGATTACGATAAAAAACGATACACTTAATTTAAATAAACTTTTTAAAATAAAGTCTTATAAAGAGGTACGTTTTCTAGAAATTATATTGTAAAAGAATACTTTTTTCTGTAAATACATTTAGTTTCATATTTCATGTTCATTACTCTATGTTTTAAATAAAATAGTGATCAGCAAACTGTTGTTATTTGGAATGACGAATGTAGCAGGAATAATTTTTATTATTTCTATAATCTCAATATCCTAAGGTTTAAATCTTGCGATTTAAATAAACGATAATAAAAATTATTTTTCGTAATGTTAATATAGTTAAATTATCAGTATGAATATTTTTTTTATAATACACTTAATAATTTCATTTAAGTGCAATTGCTATTTTTTTTTATAAAAGACTAAAATGACAGAATACGTTTAATATAAATGCATAGTTAGTTTTAGTTAAAATTAGTCTTGAATGGTCTAGACTATACGGCGTAAGAAGTATTAATTCTTTTTTCGTATTTTTTAAAAATATTGAGGCTATAAAAATATGATTATTCATAAAGGTACTCTTATTTAAAAATTAAAGTATTATCTCTTTGGTAATATTACAGCCTATGACTGCTGAATGTTCTTCCTAAGTTTGTTCAGTTCATCCCACATCTCGTTCGGAAGGTCTTCACCGACTTCTTCCTTGAAATATTTCTCGATTGCGTCAGCCTGCAATAGAATAATATTAATACGCATAAAATATAAATAATTAAGCCAAAATAAACTAATTGTACCCCACACAGGAATATTGATATATACTTCATATAAATGAATGAATAAATATGTGTTATGGAAACATTAATTTGAAACAAAAAACTCTTTTTCATGTGTGATTAGACAAAGATCATTTATTGTGTCACTATCACGTCCAGGCCTGGCCTAGGCATTAACATAGGCCAGGCCTATTCATAAGCATTACCGTATGACACCCCTACTCTAAGTATAATAACTCTATGGCCATAACGGTGGCAAATGACGTAACAATATGGCGGTTCATGTACTGTAAACTAAAAACAACATGGCGACTACGATTTATCTATGTGTCTCAAAACATTACACGCAAATAATCTCCCGAGTCATCTTTTAGCTAACATATCTGTTCAATGTATTAACTTTTTTGATAAAATAAGTTTAGAGTTATTTTGCAATAAACAAATCTATGTATAGGAAACACTACATAATATGGAATTCCGCAAGGTACCGCCTACTTCCGGTACTGGCCCGTTGGCGAAGTGGGTGAAGGGTCACTCCCTTCAGCTCCGCGGGTTGCGGGTTCGATTCCCGCCAAGGGCCAATATTGTCTATAAACAATTTGGTTCTTCGAGCCTGGGTGTGTGTATTTAAGTATGTATTTAAAATTATATATGTAGTATATCAGTTTTCTGTCACCTGTAACACAAGTGTGTAAGTGTCCCATATATTTATTTATTATTTAGTAATAAATTTTATCACAACTTACGAGCAATTAAGCCAATGAATTTAAGATCAAATTAATAGATAACTAATTTATGTATAAATCAATACTTTACTCGACAAATTTGAAACATGTGAAATTTATATTAAGTAGGTTGCATAGGTGGGTTCGATTCCCGCCGAGGGCCAACATTTTCAAAAAACAATCTGTTGGTTTATATTATTTGCATTTAAGTATGTATTAAAAATTATATATGTAGTATATTTACCATTTGTCCCATATATTTGTTTATTTTATTTATTTACTTCTATAAATAAGTTATACGTACTTCTTGCATCCAGAAGTCTTTCGGTATACTGAAAAGTTCCTTCAGATTGAGATCGCCCAAATTGCTGGTGTTTAGAGCTCCAGGCGCCGGCACGAGACCCAGCGGGGTGTTCTGGTGGCAGGGCTCGTCGTCGCAGCGGCGCAGCACCCAGTCTAGCACGCGAGAGTTCTCGCCAAAGCCCGGCCACAGGAATTTACCCTATTTGGTAGAAAATATTAATCGTTTCAATCCATCATCATCATCTTGCTCTTATCCCACTCTAAGTGGGGTCGGCACAACATGTTATAAACGTGCTATCACATGATTCGACTACGTATTTTACGACCGGCCGCCTGCCTGACGTCAACTTACCTTAGTATTTTACGACACCTCGGTAAGAAAGAGGATGGTTTATTCTACTCAACCGTATACCAGACAGCGGGTCAATTTACTTAGTCGCTTTTTACAACACCTCTATAAGAAATGAGGGTGGTCTGTTTTACTCAGTCGGATACCACACGGCATATTTATTATTTATTATTAATCGTTTCAATTCATACTAATATTATAAACGCAAAAGTCTGGCTGTCTGTCTATTAGGTCCACGGCTAATCCGTTTTATCAATATTGATGAAATTTGACAGGATAAAAACTTATCAGGTAACAAAGAGGACACAAAAATTCTGGTCTTTGTTTACGTAAACAGAGAAAGAATTTACCTTTATTAAATTACCTTACAGAATAAATAGTTGCATTTACAAGCAACAATTTATTCTGTAAGGTTTGATATAGTAAATATAATTTAAAAATACGCTTTTTTAACACGAACATAAAAGTGAAAAAAATTCTTAATATTGGCAGAATAAATATGAATTATGAACATTAGTGTTATCTTGAAAACATAGTGGGGCGCTTTATATCATTTGGTTTTTAAGCAGTCGTTTCTATACATACGTACATACAAATTAAATAAAAATAAAGAGTAGAGAAAAATTGCCACACATTGACATATCGCAAACGATATCGCAAAAATGGGAACAACTTTAATTTTAGATAAGGAAGGAAATAAAATTTGGGTTTTTTTGGGATTTTGGGTAGTTTGGGTAGTTGGATAAAACAGAAGTAGCATTTAATTATTCGACTGGCCCGGTAGCAATGACTCTGCCTTCAGCTCCATGGGTCGAGGGTTTGATTCCGCCAAGGACCAACATTTTATAAATACAATTTAAGGTTCTCCGATTCAATACCAGTTGTTCGTCTCTCATAAAACCAGTATTAAGTTACTTTGGGGACGGATGACAGTGTGTTAATTGTCTCATATATTTATTAATAGCTTGGACAGATTGTAAATAAGGCGGAGATGTAAAAGAAAATATTAAAATCAATGAAAAATACAAGCTATAATATTAAATATTATCATTTCATTCAATCGTTATTGGGTTCAAATATGTAGTTCTAGTTATGCAATTTTTAGTTACCTGGTGGTCCTTCCTGAACCAGTTGACGTGGAAGATCTTGGGCATGTGCCGGCCTTCCTGGGGCATTGACAACCAGTGGCGGAGATACTCCCCAAAGTTGTATCCGAAGAACGGCCGCATCGCGAACGGATCGTGCATCACCACTTTACCCTGGGACCATGATACAGAATTAAATCTATTGTAGCAGTTAAGGGATATTTCTCTTGTTCTTTATTTTGAAATATAATAATAAATATCCCATGTAATCATGTAAGTGTCCCATATATTATGGGACACTTACACACACGGTCGTCCGTGTCTAAAGTAAGTTAAGTAATAGTTGTGTTATGGGTGACGGACAACTGGTGAATATACATATATAATTTTAAATACATACTTAAATACAAATATACACCCAAGCTCGAAGAACCAACAAATTGTTTATAGAAAATGTTGGCCCTCGGCGGGAATCGAACCCGCGACCCGTGGAGCTGAATGGGTGACTACCCACTGCGCCAACGGGCCAGTCGAATATATCATATATATATAAGTCAAATATATTAACTTCGTAGAGTTTTTATACTAGAGCCAGCCTAAAATATACCCATAGAAAAAAAAGAGAAAGTAAACTAGGCTTTCTGTCTCTCTTTTCTATTTGTGATTAGACATAGATAAATATGTGTTTCACATCTTTCCTTTCTTATTGTTTATTGAATACTCGCACTCACAGGGCTGCCTATGGCTCCCCTCCGTTATGTATAATAAGCATAAAATTATACTAGATTATAGATTAAATTCTACTAGATTAGGGAAGCCAGGGCTAAATTGTGTCCAATTATAATAAAAAGAAAACAAATGCGACTTTATCTATCCGTCTCTCTTTTTTATGGGTGATTAGACAAAGATAAGTATACGAGTTTCCCTCTCAGTATTTATTATGACACCATCATGGCTCCCCTACTCTAGCATTACTCTATGATTAACTTTTGTTTTACTTAGTTCACGTATAGACAAAAGCGGTATTGGCAAAATGATTAGCCTATTTGACATTTGGACCGTTTTGAACTAAAATAAACTAATTTTAAACATTATTTTATAACTAAAGTTGACGCAAACAAAATTGCGGTAACGCTAGTTTCATATAAATTTAAATCTTAATAAATTTTCAACGAAATACTTTTACAAGTCATTTAGAAGTAAAATAGGGATGTAATGCCATAATAGAATAGTCAATGCTATAAGCTTACAGCGTGTTCTGCGGCCGCCGTGGCTTCAGACCTCATGGTGGCTCCCATGAACACCCCATGCTGCCAGTCCCTCGCTTCCACCACTAAGGGCACGCCGGCGGGCCTCCTGCCTCCGAGCAGGATGGCCGATATGGGAACTCCATCAGCACCTTCCCAATCCCCATCGATGATCGGACACTGCTCTGCTGGAGTGCAAAATCTGTAAAAGTACCGTGAATCTTGACGTGTGTATCTTTACTTTATATGTATACCTTTGCTTTAAAACTTGTTTTAAACATGTATTTCTACAACTCCATTGCTGTCTTTATGAAAACGATTAACTGGTTTTTAAGATGAGTTGTTAGCGATAAAATTTTAATTTAAGTTTTTATAAAAGCACAGGTTACAAGAAAAGTAACGACATATTACTATGTCACGGCTAGGCATAGGCCTCTCTCAATTTGGGGATAAGGGTTGAAGCCTACACCTACCACACTGCTACAATGTCAACTATTTATTCCCCTTTTAAAATCTGTGGATATCTAGAGTTACAATAAACTATTTGTTTTTGTTATCGCTAAAGCCCGAGTCTTAATTTATCATAAAGATAATCCTTTAAGATATTTATTATAAAGATAATCCTTTAAGATATTTATCATAAAGATAATCCTTTAAGATATTTATTATAAAGATAATCCTTTGGATTTCTGAAAACACATAGCTAAGCGCGTGTCCATAAGTAAGCAGAGTTAGGATAAAGTTAGTAACTAACTTAAAAGTCCTACCGTCCTTTGGATTCGCAAAACTAAATAATTAAGTTACATTGATTTGTAAAAAATATGGTATCTTCTTTTAAGCAATCTAGGGCTATTTTATTTGGGTCAGTTAGGATTATTCTTATATATGGACTTCTTAAGAGGAGCTAAGGTTACCTGGAGTTAGGATGAGCAGCTGGTGTTTTCTTGCTCGGATCCCAGGGTTGTCCTTTCCAGTCGATCAAACTCTCGGGCGCTTTACCCATGCCCTCCCACCACACACCACCATCTTGGGTTTCAGCCACGTTGGTGAAAACTGTGTTACTGAACACGGAAGCCATCGCTATAGGATTCGTTGAGGTGGATGTTCCTGCGAAGAAAATAGCAGTTACGTAAAAATAATCTATTATTTTTATCAAGATTTTTTTATTCACGATGTGTGAAAAAAAGGGCAAAGGTATAGAACATACTTCTCTGAAGTATGTTCTATACACTATCAGATTATAGATCGAATGAGTTATTTTAAAAGTTTTTATATATTTTTGTTTCTGTTAAAATATATTTCATTTTATTAATGTGAAAGACTATTTGAGTGTTACGTTTTCACGGCCAATCCACTATTAGTAATTGCAATTTAACCCACCGGACATTACAGCAGTTTTTAAACTGCTGTAATGGCATGGCCAAAATTGATTTCGGAATCTTATTCTTATACCCATACCCACAAACGATTTACGTACTTGTGCTAGGCGCAAAGCAGAAGTCGCAAGCTTATGTCGGTACCTACTTTGTCTATTATATACATCGCCAATCTTTTTATAACTATTTCTACTCTTATGTATAAAAATTCACATCCAAATTCAAATTCTACTAGTTTCAGTAGATTTTGAGGAAGACCTCTGAAGGGACCTATGCCTAACTGTGAATGTGGTTGAAGAGAGAGAGGGATATTAATAAAAGCTATTATATGTTGTAATTATTGTTAGTATTAAATGCATATAATGGTTTCGAAACAATTCTGAAGATATACCTGGTGCTACTCCAAAGAAGCCATTCTCTGGGTTAATTGCTCGCAGTACACCATTTTTATCGAACTTCATCCACGCGATATCATCTCCCACACACTCCACCTTGTACCCGGGTAGAGTCGGTGTCATCATGGCTAGGTTGGTCTTCCCGCATGCTGAAGGGAAAGCAGCTGCGATGTACCTCTTGCGACCTTTGGGGTCGGTTATACCTACAATCTGAAAAAATCCGAATCTCATACAACATAACTTTTGGATTTTACTAAACTAATTTTAACGTTTTTGAGATTATTAGTCACTTTTTACAATCGTCACATAAGAAAAGAGTGTTAGGTCTCCCTGCATGTGACTTTCTTTCTTATATTATGAGAGTCCCCTTACGTCATCTCTTTATACTTAGACCAGCTGCGACCGCGGCTTAAGAAATCAGTGAGTCACAATTTTTTTCCTGATCTCATCAATCTACTTAAAACTGTTATGAACTATTCACCTAAACCTTTCTCAATAATTGCACTACCTTTTTGTAAAAAGCATATAAAAATCCATCCCGTAGATTTTGAAAAATCTGCCACATAGACTTGTGGGTACTTTTTTTTAATTTATAGAAAATATGCATGTGTGTACAGAAATTAAAGCAGACAAGCTTTGTGAGAAAAAGGTTTTTATTACTCAGCATGTAGGAATGACGTTACAATTTATTTTGATTGAAATATAAAAAGCGAACTCCAAAACTTTTATTTTTGTTCAAAGCAGGCGTTCCGCGGCCGTAAACAATGAAAGTTTAGTTTTTAGAGATGAAGTTAGTATCTATATTAAATTAACTAGCGAACTGACGGACAGATAGACTGACAGACCTCGATCACGGATAGCTCGAAACGATATAAATAAATTATATAATATTAATGTACGATATACACTTCCGTTTAAATTAATTATACTAATTGTAATTATCATGAAAATCTAATAAAATATTTCCTTATAGATGTTTTCATAAATCTAGAACACTTTGCAGGTCACGATTCTGTTAGTTTAGATTTTATTAAAGGCAATCTATATTTATCTATTATATATATTAGGTCACTGCATAAAAAAAATATAGTTCATTTCCGAACGGCAAAGTATCCTTAAAAAAAGTTGTCGTATTAATAAGTTACGTCTTCTGAGTAAAAATTATATGTAATCCATTAGTAAAGGTAACAAACTTGTTTATATGTATTACGATTAAAGTTTTGTATAAAATACGTAAAAAGTGTTGAATTTTCCCGGCACCCAAGAAAATTAAATCATTTTCTAAATGAACAATTATGTTTTTAATCTGTACTCACGAGCATGTGTTCCGCTAGCCAACCCTCTCGACGCGCCAGCACGGAGCCTAATCGGAGAGCGAAACACTTCTTTCCAAGCAAACTGTTACCGCCATATCCACTACCTGTGTAAATAAAAATAATAAAAATAACTGCTACTCAAAATAACCTCTTTCCAATCCAATCAAGAAGAGGACCTCACAAAAACTCGGTGGTTGCATCACTAAAATTAAATGTATTATATTTTACTGTTGCTATCGATTGCTAGTGCAATATAATACAAAAAAAAGTTAAATGGTACTGATAACAAAACATATATTAAGAGGAATTATAGTCGCCGTAGATTAAAAGTATTTTTTTTTCAACCAAAAATATCAAATTAAATGTATTATATTTTACTGTTCTTATTAATTGCAAGTGCAATATATAACAAAAAAAAGTTAAATGGTACTGGTATCAATAAAATATATTAAAAGGAATTATAATCGCCATAGATTAAGTTTTTTTTTCAACCAAAAATATTTTAATTATCGAACTTTGTAATTGTTTGAATTTCAAAGTTCAAATTAAGAACTTAAGGAGAAGATGTACGAGTATTGAAATAATACTCTATTGTCTTTTTTTAGCTCACAATATTTATTTTTTAGTAATATTACCGTCTATTACAAAATAGCAATAGGAAAGCTACTTTGCATTGAAGTCCACCGGAAAACGAAGTGTTGTTAGACCCCTACTGCGTGGACTGATTATATCGCAAGGGGTATTAAAATACAGAAGCTTGTATAGCGTGGATATCTATTGCAAATAATTAGGCCGAGCATTGGTAATCTAGATTGAAAAAGTAATTGCCGTACATTTTTTTGCCGGATTGCCAGAGTTTTTAACTCACCATAGCTGATGATCTCGTTGTCTATGGGTCGATGCAAAATGATGGTCCGAAGCGGGTCACACGGCCAGCCGATAGTGCCCGCTCCGTTCATACGGCCTACCGAGTGAAGGCAGCGTACGAACTGTTCGTCTTTGCGTAATGCGTCCAGCACTTTATTACCTGCAGGATAAAAATATAATATAAAATTTTTACATCATCATCATCGTCATCATCCTCCTGCCTTTATACCACTCCAAGTCGGGTCGGCACAACGTGTCACAACATGTTGTCACATGATTTGGCTATGTACGACCGGCCGCCTGCCTGACGTCAAATTACCTTAGTCCTATTTTACGAGCCCTCGTTAAGAAAGGCGGTCTATTCTACTCAACCGTATACCACACGGTGGGTCAGCTTACCTTAGTCGCCTTTTATGACACCTCGGTAAGAAATGTGGGTGGTCTATTCAACTCAGCCGGATACCACACGTGATGGACATATATCATATTCATAAAAGTTATTGAATGCTCACCCATTCTAGTCATAACGCGCATAGAATACACGACGTACGGCGAATCGGTCACCTCCACGCCGATTTTAGACAGAGGCGATCCCACTGGACCCATGGAGAACGGGATCACATACATGGTGCGACCTGTGACAAAGAAAAAATCATATTTAAACACCATCACAGGATACAATCATAATTCTCAAGCTCTTATCTCTGAATGGATTCGGCAAATCATGTTTTATCTTCCATCCTATTCTATCATTCGTAAATTTTGGCGAAATTCCCTTTGTATTTATATTGGCTTCACAGTATATTTTTAGCAATTTAATTTTTGTACATGAGAATATACATAATTATAAAAAGATTGGTGATGTGTATAATAGACAAAGTAGGAACAAACATAAGCTTGCGGTTCCTGCTTCGCGCCTTGCAAAAGTACATAATTCGTTTGTGAGTTTGGGTATAAGATTCTATAATATAATTCCGCAATCTACTTTAACTTTACCATTACAGCAGTTTAAAAACACTATTAAAAAAAGGCTAATACAGAAAGCCTTACTATACTGTTGAGGATTACTTAGACGATAAGAATGCGCGGACATAGCTACTCTTCGACCCTGTACAAGACGGTAATGACTAAATGTAACTAGTAATAAGATTTATTCTTTGAAAAGAGCAACCGCCGAATTTCTTGCTGGTTGTTCTCGGTAGGAACAGCTTTCTGAACCAGTAGTAGATGTTGACGATTCAAAAGCACTTGTTTACAAGTATACTTGAATAAATAATATTTTGAATTTGAATTGAATTTGAATATATGCATATCATAAATTCAGTATAGTTTACACATATCGTCCATCTTTTTTTCGCGCTGCCTATCCTGCGTCTAAGTCGGTAACAATCTCAAAGCTGATAGGCTTTACATGACAATTCGTTTACGTACAAAAATAACGGGTTACAAATGGGGCGTACGTTATATTTAAGTGTTTAACTTACCTCGCATACATCCCGGGAATCTTTCGGCAACCGCCTTATCATAATCAGATGATGTAATAAAGTTGCCGAGGGCTGATTTTTGACCCGTGCGAGCCACTGGCACCACATCACGCTCGTGTTCTGAACAAATAAAAGTACGGGACTCCACGCGGGCCACGTCTGCTGGATCGGTGCGGGTCAACCAACTGAAAACAACATCTGTATTTAGCTTCTAAGCCACCATATTCCAAAATAGCTTTCTATATTTCTATTTCTTTTGAAAAAAACAACCGCCGAGTTTCTTGCTGGTTTTTTTCGGTAAAACAGCTTTCCGAACCAGCAGTAGATGACGATTCAAAAGAACTTCTTTACAAGTTTACTTGATTGAAGAATATTTGTATTTGAATTTGAATATAAAACTTCATATTTTACTTTAACGGAAACTGCTATGTCCATATCTCATGTAAATAAGAATGAAGGCAGTTACAACGTTACCACATATCTCTTTAAGAATATGGATGGTAACCAAAAGAAAGACATAATTACGTCATTAAAGCCCCTAAAGAAATGTGGAATGGGGAAAAACTTTAACGCCTCGCAAGCCCGGGCGTCAAAAATACGTCGCGTTAAAATTCCGTTTCGGCGTGATAAGAAGTTTCGTATGGTGTATTCAGCGTAACGACCAACCCCTAACGCCTAAAATGGAACATTGCTCGATAAAAATACGTCTCGTTTTAAAAGCGCTGTGGTGTGAATAGATATCTGGATACCCATTTGTTTCATTTCGACGTATTTTTATCGCACGTTAAAAACCTCTCGTGCGTACGAGGGGGTAATGGGACTTACCAGTTGTCGTATTTAGGTAACGGCTTGACGGTTCCTTGATGTTGCATAAGCTGCAACAAAGCGCTGGCTTCCGCCTCTGAGCCATCGCACACGTGGACATGTTCCGGCTCACAAAGTGCTGCGGTCCGTTCTACGAATGCGCGGACCTATGTCCAAAAAATAAAAATAAAAATAAGCAATATATGAGTAATGGACCATAACTATCATAGCAGGGACAAATAGATGCCTTGATTCCGTAGCAAACTTTTTTAAGTTAGAGTTTACGAATGATATAATAGAAGAATGCAAGCGGAAATGTTCTGCCGACCACTTAGAATGAGATAAGTGCAGTAGAATGATTCTGTAGATACTCGTAAGTTAGTACTTACTACGTTAGTACGTAGCTTGGATTTGAAGAAAATTTATGAATAACTTATATTATAACTTTTTAATTTACAAATTACTTTACAATAACGCGAATACGGATTTTAATATTTCTTTATTATCAATTAAGACCTATACACGTTTTGCATGATTCTAAATTCAATGTTTTTTTTTTCGCAAACATTAGTATTTTAAAATGTTCAAACTCTTGTTTAAACGTTATTTACTTAGTACATATGTTTATATGGACTAAGTATAAAAATAATAATTTGCTCTTTAACAAGGACTTTGAACTATGCGTGGTGCTAGAGCGGTCCTAATATTTAGTCTAAGGAAGTATATTATGAAAAGAGTAGCTCTCGTTGTTTAGTTTGGGAATGGACGACTTTTGTACAAAATCGCTAGAATCTACGTTCACGTTTTTGTGAGATACATGGAAATATAAATCTAACGTACAGATGGGAGGATGCACATACCTTGGGCGTTAAGGTAGCAAGTTGAGGGTTGAGCTTGATGGTGCCTCTAACGGCAGCTTGGTGTGCGGCCCTGCTGCAGCCCAGGGCCACCTGTGCACATCTGAAATAACAAGGGTTTGTTAAACATATTAAACTTAATTACTGTTTTGTTTATTTACTATCGATCTTCATTAGATGGTTTCTAGCAAATACTGAGTAAAAGTATCGGCCTGTTACAATCCCACTGCTGGGAATAGGCCTCCTCTCTCCGCTTCTGGAAAGAAGGGTTGGAGCTAAGACCTACCACGCTGCTCCAATGCGGAAATCCGCATTGGAGGTTACAGAT
Organism: Morpho deidamia; assembly: GCA_947086505.1. Lineage (NCBI taxonomy): Eukaryota > Metazoa > Arthropoda > Insecta > Lepidoptera > Nymphalidae > Morpho > Morpho deidamia. The sequence goes on along the minus strand of CAMTZC010000004.1, from coordinate 4,106,495 downwards.
GTCGCCAGAATTCTCTAGGGATATGCAGGTTTCCTGACGATGTTTTCCTTCACCGAAAAGCGTGTGATTAATTGCAATTATCAATTAGACACATGAGTTTTAATAGAAAAACTCATTGGTGCCTGCCCGGGTTTGAACTCGTGTTCCCCTCGAAAGAGTCGCACGGTCTCGCCGCTGGGCTATCACAGCTTAAATATTGAGTACTTTAATAATGTTATGCGATGCTCTAATCGCTTAACCAGACATAACAAAAGAAATTGTAATTTGTAATTAAATTTCAGTGTTCAATCTGTTTTAAACAAATGCCTACACTGATAAATTCCGTGTTACATAATGTTTACTGGCAAAGTATGGACTTGTGAAGGTTAGTTTTTTTATTATAATAAGTGAATTACGTAACTTAACTGTTCAGTACTGATATTTAAAGTTAATTTAGAATATCGTACACAGGTACGACAATAATTCTATTTTTTCCGGTGCTTAACTTAGCATCCAGGATATCTATCTTTCTATTTTAAAAGTGTTTATTTCTATCAATATAAAACCGCCATGTGGTATACGGCTGAGTAGAATAGACCACCCTTATTTCTTACCGAGGTGTCGTAAAAGGCGACTAAGGAAGTCGACCCGCCGTGTGGTATACGGCTGAGTAGAATAGACCACCCTCATTTCTTACCGAGGTGTCGTAAAAGGCGACTAAGGTAAATAAATGACCCACCGTGTGGGATCCGGTTTACTAGAATAGACCATCCTCTTTCTTACCGAGGGGTCGTAGAATACTACTAAGGTAAGTTGACGTCAGGCAGGCGGCCGGTCGTAAAATACGTAGCCGAAACATGTGACAACTTGTTAACATGTTGTGCCGACCCCACTTAGAGAAGCCTCACTTAGCCCTTGGGAAAAGGGCAGGAGGATGATGAGGATGATGATTTCTATCAATATATTTTATATTGAATTTAGCTCACGAAGCTAGCTTGTGAAGCTTGTAATGGGCCAGATGTCATCAATGTATCAAATAAACGACAATTATTAATTTATAGCAATTCATTAATTACACATCAATATAGCCCTGGCTTATGAACTATCGATAATCGTCTGCAGGACTTTGAAGAATTATGTATAAGTTACTATATAACTACAAGAAGTAACCTTAAATATATGCGGTTAGTAGTCAATCTAAATTTTCCAAAACATTAATCTAAATAATTTATAGCATTTTTAGAATTAGGCGTTACTTACGATCCATAATACAAAAGTAATAATAAAATTATTTTGCTATAATCCGCGATACAGTAAATAGAAAATATATATAGTTTTTTCATCCCGTTACATGCAGGATTCGTAAAAACACATGCACAAACCTCCACCACTACACAAACAACAACTACAATACACAAGCACTACACACGTTAACTAACACAAACTCAACAATCGTTTCGCCCCGCAACCGAAGCATCATCAGGAGATAGACTGCACGACAAAATCGCAAAGCTTTTTTTACATCAATCTAAAGGCTCGTGATGGTAAAAAAATACAGAAATCATTATGTATTTTCATTTTACCTAATACTTCTACATCTAAGTACGATTGTATATTATTTTTTATTATTTTTAAAGTGCACAAGCAAGTACTAATACCAAGTAAGTAAGACCAAGAGATCAGTAAAATCGTGTTTTCGTACGCTTCTTCTTTTTCTCCATATTTCTTCGGAAAGTTTACTATTTGGAAACTATAAGTTTTTGTGTGTATGTGTGCATTAAGCTGTGATGCCCCATAGGCAAAAGCGTGTGAACCATAAGAGGTGGCGGTTCTTCTCGCAAAAGTTCTGATCGCAGGCAGATAACCTTCAAATTTCTATGCAAACTTGTGGTTATTATTAAAAATTTTATTACATGAGCTATTATGCACTTTTAAGAAAGTCTGCATATCTCTTCAGTCTTCAGACTTGCTTGGATTTTTAGATGTGTAACCCGCCAATCCGAATCAGAGTTACGTGTGCGATCTAAGCTTTAATCCTTCTCTTCAGCAGAGAGTAAAGGCCTTTTGCCAACCCTGAGATAGTAATAGGCCGTAAAAGTTAGTACAAGGTTTATCGTTATATTAATATATTTTACAACAAATAAAAGCAGTAAAAAAGCGATAAAGAATGTTAAACATTATATCTCATTATATACTAATTATGATAGCTGTGATAGCCGAGAGGTGAGATCGTGTGACTCTTTCGTAGGGGTTCAAACCTCCGGAGAGGAGACCAATGAGTTTTTTTAGTTAATATGTAGACACCGGCTATACCCACGTCTAATTTTATCGGTTCGCCCGACTAGTTTCGAGCCCACCCCGGGCACTTATTCATGAGCTCTTTAAACGAAGTTATCGCTGCGGGAACTGCGTGCAAAAGCTTGCTGGGCGCGACTCGTGGGAGACTGGGGAGGGTGTATGGTTGCGGCTGTGGTCGCGCGTTTCCAAAGAATTCCATGTCCCTCTGGTCTTCTTCATCGGATGCATCAATGAAAATTGTGCATGCGACATTTTTTTTGTTAAAGACGTACATGTGTAATTGATATTTTTTGAAATTTGTCGAATTATTTTCGATTAAGGAAGACATCATAAGGAAAATATCCCTAGAAAATTCTGGGGATTCGTGTAAACTACTAATGCGCATAGGAGCAGCGTGGTGGGTCTAAGCTACAAACCAAAACAAACTTTTGGAGAGAATCCAAAAAGGAGCAAGAGGCCTATGCCTACAATACGAGAAATAGGCCGGTACTTATGCAGATTTTTATTGATTACAGGGATAGTAGTATCATCATTTAATATTGTAAGTTCGCAAATATAGCGGCGATAGTTGATATCTTCTTGTTTTTTTGGGGATTCCTTCGTTCGCACTGATTTTATCGTCTACTTCATAACGAATAGGTTTTATGTAGGGTAAGTATATTCTAAATACCATTTAAAACTGAGTATATTGTAAAATTTTTACAACTTAACTTACAGTTAAGTATCACAACATGAACTTGCTTTTTATACATTTATAAATAGCATAAATTTTTAGTTAAACTACCTATCACATTTGAAATGACCTTCGATGATAAAGCGTGGTTGCCAGTGTAGGCGAAGCGGATTCTCTGTCATTTTTAGAATGAATAAAGCAAAGCACAAATATAAAATTATATTTAGCTCAATTCTGTTTTGGATATGGACTTTTATATTTAATAATTATAATGAATTTAAAAAAAACAGCCATGGCCGCATGCAAAGGGCGCGCGAGACATTTCGTAAATTTTATTGAAATAAAAAATTGTCAGAATTGACTTTAACATAAATCATAGTAAAGTAAAGAAAAGAAAAGTGACTTGTAACTTGTGTAAAGTAATGCGTTTAAAATGGTTTTTGTACACGTTTGGCGTGACCACAGTTTGTATATATCCACACCCTGCAGAGACAGGAGACGTTATGGGAATTCAAAACGCGTTTATCTTACTTACTTTTACATATAGTATATCACTATTTTTGAAATAAACAGATAAACAAAGTGTCGTAGATAAACAACGTAAGCAGGTGGTCTAGGTACAAAGTAACATACCAGTATATTTACATAATAATTTCCTATTTAACTACGTATTGTACAATACCTATAAGATACCTGAATGTAGAGTCATACTGGACTCTAGACTTGTATAAACTAAGAAACGGAATAAATATCTTATTATTTTCTATATATCTAAAGCAGTGAATTCCATATACAATTAAGTATAAAGACATACAGAGACTAACATATATTTTACAATAGATAATATAAATTATTTATGTATATAAACTATGTGCCTATAAAAATGTATTATAGCTTATAGACTTTTTTTAGATACGTATATCTGACATAGAGTTATTACTAGAGTAGCGAAGACAGTCTAAAAAGTGCCATTTTACAATAAAGGCGTATGTTGCGTATCCCCCGGACAGCCTTCAGAACAAACGGCTCTATTCTCAGTGAGCTCATGGTGATAGAGACTCTGAAACCTATGTCTCCAAAGAATACTCAAATACTTTGGACATATTGCTAGAAAACCCAGCGATAACGTTGGGAAACTCATGGTCAGTGGGAAAGTAGACGTCAAGAGATACAGGGGGCAAAGATGGACTGATCAGGTGTCTGAACATCTAGACAGACTGATCGTTTCTTTACATGGTACTGCTGACCGGGAAAAGTGGCACCAGCTTATTCATAATAGAAAGGAGACCATCAAGATGCTCAGTAATCAGCAACGACTCAAGGAGGGGGGAAGAGGACAATAAAGAGAAAGCAATAAAGAATATGACGGTCATCTATTTGTCTCTCTACTTTGTTGTATGATTAGACAAAGATGAATTGTACGATTTTCATCTTCTCTCTCAATGTTTATTGTATCACTTGCACTTCTAGGCATGTAGCCGTGTGGTATCCGGCAGAATAGAATAGACCACCCTCCTTTCTTAGCGAGGTGTCGTAAGAGGCGACTAAGGTAAGTTGACGTCAGGCAGGCGGCCGGTCGTAAAATACGTAGCCAAATCATATGCCAACATGTTTGTAACATGTTGTGCCGACCCCACGTAGAGTGGGATAAGCGCAGGAGAATGATGATTGCACTTATAGGCATGAATATGGTTCCCCTACCCTAATTCTCTAATAATTACTTATCTGAATACCAATTAAAAAATTTATCCCTTAGAGAAGAGGAAAATATTTATAAAGTTTATGGGAAAATATTAGGTCCTTACATATGAAATTGGCGTTTTGTCGTACTGGCCACTTTGATCTCAAATATTACCTTTATGGTTAGGAATTACAAATTCAAATTCATACAGCTATTTACTCATGCATTTGTGTTTCAAACCCCCTAATTCATTTGTTTTTTCTTCTTTTGTTTTTTTCTTTGTGTCACTCTGTTTACAAAATGGAAAACGTGAAATATCGCGTTATTTACGAGTATGAGTTCCACCGTGGTACCAGTGCTGCAGAAACGGCTCGAAGGATTAATGATGTGTATGGTGACGGTGTCGCAAAAGAAAACACAGTGCGTTTTTGGTTCCAACGTTTTCGTTCTGGAAATTTCGACCTGCAGAACGAGCCTCGTGGACGGCCGGAGACCAAAGTTGATAATGAAGAATTGAAGGCTATTGTGGAAGCGGATCCATCGCAAACCACGTCCGAGTTAGCTGCAGGCTCCGGTGTTAGTGATAAAACTATTCTAATCCACTTGAAGCAAATTGGGAAGGTGAAAAAGCTTGAAAGGTGGGTACCTCATGAATTGAGTGAAGCAAACCGACAAACGCGCGTCGACTGCTGCGTTACGTTACTCAACCGGCACAATAATGAAGGAATTTTAAATCGAATCATTACCTGTGGTGAAAAGTGGATCCTCTACGATAATCGGAAGCGCTCATCGCAATGGCTGAACCCTGGCGAACCAGCCAAATCCTGCCCTAAGCGAAAATTGACTAAAAAAAAGTTGCTTGTAAGTGTTTGGTGGACTAGTGCCGGCACTAGTGTAGTGTCATTCACTACAGCTTTCTTGAATCTGGCCAGACGATTACGGCAGATATCTATTGTCAGCAACTGAAAACCATGATGGAAAAGCTAGCTGCTAAACAACCGAGGCTGGTCAATCGCTCTAGGCCACTGCTGCTTCAGGACAACGCTAGACCACACACTGCACAACAGACGGCTACCAAATCAGAGGAGCTTCAATAAGAATGTCTTAGACATCCACCGTACTCTCCGGACCTTGCTCCAACAGATTACCATTTTTTTCGCAATTTGGATAACTACTTGCAAGGGAAAAAATTCAACTCCGATGGGGTAGTCCATACCGCCTTTAAAGATTTTATTGATTCCCGCCCGAATGGTTTTTTTAGTAAGGGCATCAATGAACTACCTATGAGATGGCAAAAGTGCATACATAGCAATGGTAAATACTTTGATTAATTAAATATATTTCATTAAAAAAAAAAACCACTTTATGTTCCTCCCATAGAAAACGCCAATTTCATATGTGAGGACCTGATATTATATGTCGTAAAATTGGATTTGTTCTTGTATATGGTATAAAAAAAATATGATAATTTTATTTTTTTAATTAAAATATCAATATAAACGCTGTTATATAATTTTAAACAAGAATATTAGATACCAGAGCTGACATTTACTAAGTTTGTTAACTCATCAAGATACATTAATATGTCTTTAAAATAGTATTAACAGAAATTCCTAAGCCTGATATATTATGTAGGTTCTATAAAGGTTTCGTACTTATTTATTACGAATTAACAGTCAAGAATCGCTTGAAATGGAAGTTAGGCATAATTAAAATTTAAGCTAAGTAATTAGAGTAGTTTGGAATTTTATAACGTGTGATGAAGGTTCTTTGCACTATTACATTATTATCATTACAAAGCATCTTCTAGTTCGAGTAAATGATAGATATTGGATTCGCTTTCCAAGAATTATTGTAATCATTATCTGTCTTTCTTCGTAAATATTACGAATAACAAAAGAGTAATAGGAAATATCTCCTAATTTTAAAATTGATAAATATATAAAATTATTTTACGAATCATCATCATTCTCCTGCCCTTATCCCACTCCAAGTGGGGTCGGCACAACATGTTACAAACATGTTGTCACATGATTTGGCTACGTATTTTGCGACCAGTCGCCTGCCTGACGTCAACTTACCTTAGTCGCCTTTTACGACATCTCGGTAAGAAATGAGGTTGGTTTATTGTATGCAGCCGGATACCACACGGCATTTACCTTAGTCGTCTCTTACGACACTTCGGTAAAAAAGGAGGGTGTTTATTCTAATGAATGATGATGATGATGATGATATTTTACGAAATTATATACAATTGATTAAAATTCAAATATATTATAATACTTACTTTGCGGTCTTCCTAAGGAAATCTTCGGGGATGGCCTTAACATTCAGCATTTTAACAGTAATTTATTTCAATAAATTATGTTATAAAAACAAATACTTTCCGGTAAAGTTCTTTTTAAAAAAGAAGCTAAATTTTATCCAAATTACTGAAACTGAATAAGAATATCAGCCAGTTGTAAAATCTGGATTTGTTAAGTCTGTCACCCATTTAATTATTAAGGAACTGTGTACTGAACAATCAAATAGCGAGTGCTAATTCAAATGCGTGCGCGCAATATATAGAGTGGGAGTGTGAGTGTCGAGCGCTGTGAGTGGTTGAAACCGCGGGTGGGGCCGTGACGTGGCAAGCTGTTGAAATATTTGTAAACGAGTTTGTTCGTTTCAAATATGTTCCATATCGGATAAATCTTACATGGAGCTAGTAACCGCGTATCGTTATTTCGTCAGAACGTTCAAAGCTCAAGGCCTCTTGCGTCAGCTATAAAGTTTTGATGTCGTCTTCGATCTAGTGGTTTAATTCATAACACAAACTTAGAGTACCGGATACGATACCCAGTTTAATATTCAATAGTGTACAAATAACTCTTCATTAGTACGCTACACGAGGCACAAAACGAGTCTAATAGCATCCGAACCGGTTATACAATTAAAACATTTGTTTTTATAATAATCTTTATATAAATAATCGTTTGTGCTTCTTTTGGTGATCGTGGAATTTTTGAACGACTTCGCTCATTAAGGTCATATTCACACAATGTGTTTATCATATCGGAACAAAGGTTCAAAGCTGTTATGATGCGACAAGTTGTTGGATATGTGATGAAGAATTTATACTGTATCAGAAATTATTAAGAAAAAATTAAATAAGCAAAGAAATGGTGTGTTATTGTTCCACTACTGGGCATAGGCCTCCACTCTCAATTTTTTTTTGGAGAATGCTTGGAGCTTAGGCCCAAATGCGGATTGGTAGGTTACAAATGTACGTACGTATATAATACGTTCGTACAAACAAACATTTTTGTTAATATATGTCAGACGCTGTCTAGTTTGGATATCCGTCCCAACCGTCTGAAAATTTTCATTTCCGCAATTTTTTTACATTCTTGACCTGTTTTTCTGTTTTTATGTCTGATTGATAATTGCAATTTATTAAGCGCTTTTCGGTGAAAGAATACATCGTGAGAAAACCGGCATATCTCTAGAGAATTTTGGGGATATGCGTAACCTAACAATCTCCATTGTTGGGTATAGCTCCAACCCTTGCAAAAAACGGAGAGAGTATGCCTCTATATACTATGCTATGTCCTGCAGTGCATTTTTTTTACCTATATGCATTTAAATGGCTTTCTGTTCTACATAAAGTTAAAGTACCATTTTACGTTCATTACTATATCAATCTACTTTTTCGGTAGTGTACCGTGAGACATAAAGTCAAATTCAAAGTCAAACCGTCTTCTACAGGGTTGAAGAGTAGCTATGTCCGCGCATTCTTATCATCTAAGTAATCCACAACAGTATAGTATTTCTGTATTAGTCTTTTTTTGGTAGTGTTTTTAAACTGGTGTAATGGCAAACCCCAAATCGATTGCGGAATTTAATAATAGAATCTTATACACAAACCCACAAACGACTTACGTACTTTTGTAAGGCGCAAAGCAGGAACCGCAAGAATGTGTCGGTTCCTACTTTGTATACATCGTCAATCTTTTTATCTTTCATACCCCGGCAGCTATAGTTAACTAGTCTTTCCAGATATGTGTTGTTCTATTGCACTTCTCAAATGCAAACATCAATGAAAAAATATACTTACGTTGCATCAGCAAAGATTCAATTGCGTATTTGTCGCACTCACGTCACGTATTCAATACGGTATCGCAATCAATACAATAATCATTACGCATATACCACGTACGCGGTAGATAAATGAAATACGTAGAACCTAAACGCGTAATATCTGGGAAAGGGGTGAAATTTTTTATATTTCGAAATCGGTTTTATATGATTTATTACATTACATCGATTTCAAAAAACGACATTTAACCAATCCACGCTTTTACTGTTTATGTTTCAGCGTTAATTTTTGCGACAACTTAGGGCGTTGCTGCTAACGTAAGTTGTGATGGCCCAGCGGTGAGACCGTGTGGTTCTCTAGAGATGATCATGGGTCCAAACTCCGGTCAGACACCGATTTTATCTATTAAAGCTTATATGTCTATTTGACAATTGCAATTCATCATACGCTTTTTGGTGAAGGTAAATATCCTGAGGAAACCTGCACACCTTTAGATAATACTAAGGAAATGTGTAACCTACCAATCTGCAATGGAGAGAGAAGGCTTATAAACAGGCAGCAATAATAAGAGACTTTTATTTTACTTTACTTTAAGTCACGCCCAAGTTGGATGATCCCAAGAGATAGATAGTTTACAAATGGTGTCTATAAGCGTTGTAGATCTTAGCTCCAATCCTTCTCTAGAAAACGGAGAGATGAGGCCGATGCCCAGTAGTGAGATAATAACAAGCCGTTACTTTTAGGGCGTCAAGCGAGTATTGTCTACTCTACTGCAAAGAACAAAGTGTAGAAGCTCTATAGGTGATGGTATCATCGTCCTGAGTCACCTTTAAAGTAAAGTATAAGAGTAAAGCGTAGCCACGGTATCAAAGAGGGCTAATGATAGAGCTATGACTACCTTGGCTCGAAAAGCACAACTTTTCAAACGGTATAACAAACGAATGTCATCGGAATGTCGCGACCATTATCGCCCACAGCTCAATCGCCGTAACTTTCGTCAATGTCGACACTTTTGTCCTTGACCGTAACGTGGACAGTATTGCCCTCAACTAAAACACAAAACAAGCAAATAATCACATGGTCCATTTACATAAGCATTCAAAAAATCACTATAAGCGTTAAAGAGATTATTATGATAAGACATTTCGGACACCGATTTCGTGCTGAGCAGTCGTGCTTTGCTCCATTCATATATTACGTGAAACTCAATACTCAATTTCTCATTTTGAATACAAGAACATCGGTTAAAACTTTGAGTTCAATATTTTATCATACCAATTTATTTCCCTTATCGTTTCCACGTTCTTGTTTTATTTTAAGGCAATCTCTCATTTTCTAGATATTATATAGGTAAGAAGCCGTGAAGGCCGATTGAAACGTGATTCTGACCAAAAGGTTAGGTTCAATTTTCAGACAGGAACCAAGGAGTTTTTCTGTTAAAAACTTATGTATTTTATTAAAATTTATTACACGCGACTGTTCCAAGAGGGAAAACATCATAAGGAAACCTGCAGATTTAAAGATAATTCTTAGGATATGTGTAGTGTAGGCTATATAATATATAATAATAGCAGTCAACATCAAACAGTTATAAAAAGCAGGTAAGCACTGTCCATAGGCTGTCCTTCAAGGTGCGGGGGTTGAACGAATTTGTATCATTTATTTTTAGATAGTTATTTACTATATAATAATACCTATGATTTGTATATCATTTTCTTTGTTATAAAATTCCCCATTGAATACAATTAATATTTTTAAAATTATAACTTAAATTTATTGTTGGTGACGAAAATGTTTTGATTTTTCAAAATTGAATTTGTGCACATGGTGCACCAGATGTTTGAGGGGTTAATATTGCATTAGTTTTGCGCTCCACTAAGTTAATTCGAGTTATGTATATATACTATTTAGATTCTAAAAGAGAAAATTCTTCTAGTATTTTAATATAATAATAAACAGCAGGACCGGTCTTCAAGGCTGTCTGTCACAGGTTCGATTTTTTTCCCCAAGCAGGAAGCTACTAGTAAGTACATAAATGTCTACATTCTCCACAGAACAGTTGGCTGTTGTATTGTTAAAGAGCATACTTAGGTTCAATACTATCAAACTACGCTGTATTTTAAAGCTTCCGCGTTGTATTGGTATTACATTTACTTTGACAGAACAAAGAATCAAGATTGACGTACGTAATATAAAATAGTCTTTATACATATTAGAATCCATACTATGATAATATAACTGCCAAAGTCTGTCTGTTGTGTAAGACACAATCCTCTGGTCTCTTGGATCCTCGGGATTGCATTATTCAGGGTACTTAAACGATTAAATTGGCACCCTGAAATCGTAGATACCAACTAGTATTTGAAAAAATATGTTCTGCTGACTGAGTCTCTGAGGCTCTTTCGTCCATACAATTCATCCTGCGTGTTTCCAATTCAAATTCAATTTCAAAATATATATATATATATTCATATTTGGAGAACTGTATCGGGCTTGCTGAACTCTATATATATATATATTTTTTTTTTCGAATGCTGTTAGCCCTAATGGCTTTTACAGCGTCACCGGTGGGATGGGCGAGCGCAGAAGCTTCGCCGGGTAAAATTGATAAGAAGCGAGTGTTTTTAGGCACTCGTAACTTATTGGGAGCGTCGCCTTAAGGGTGTCTCCTGCGAGACCGAACCTCGGCTTAAAACTGAACTCTACACATTTTATTGTTTTACTTATATATTTACGATGGCAAGTCAATAGAGCGAGACAAATCGAATCATCGACATCTAGTTTCGTTTTACGAAATATTATATTGAAATAAAGATATATTATTGAAAAATGTTCACAATTTCAATTCAAATTTTGTTACTGATTTCCAGGCGGGCGAAGCCGCTGGCATATCTAGTAGAATCTATTAATAGGAATGTCAGCATAATATTTGAATATCACACGAAGAAGCTCGTTGGCGTAAAAGGTGACATTTACGTTGTTACTTGCCTATATCTTGGGACCTGTTTCCAACTAGTTTGTGGGTGTGTCAAACTAGGTACCTCAAATCTTGTTAAACAAGTTATTTTATACAATAATGTAGCGTTCATAATACTCAAATTCGATTTATATGAGTATACATATATATGTATGTATACAAGTATATACTTGACCCCTTTAAATGTTAACGCTTATCTTTTATAAATACCAACAGCCTTATTACCTATTAAGTGGAATCTTGTATAGCAACGAACTTGTAATAACCTCATACAATAACGTCTTAATGATATATTATTATTAGAGGTTAAGTTAGACTTACGAAATTATTAGATAGTAAAAAAAGTAAAGTAAAGTAGCGGCCTGTTACAAACCCACTGCTGGGAATAGGCCTCCTCTCTCCGTTTCTGGAGAGAAGGGTTTCTGGAGCTAAGACCTACCACGCTGCTCCAATGCGGATTCGTAAGTTACACATATCTCCAGAATTTTCTAGAGATATGCAGGTTTTGTTGTTTTCCTTCACCGAAAAGCGTGTGATAAATTGCAATTATCAATTAGATACATGAGTTTTTATAGAAAAACTCAATGGTGCCTGCTCGGGTTTGAACTCGTGTTCCCCTCGAAAGAGTCGCACGGTCTCACCGCTGGGCTATCACAGCTCAGCTTAGATAGTAAATAATCCCTTAAAACTTATACTGCTATTTATGGTAAGTCATTTTATCATCCATCGTGTTCATTATGTTTTTATTAAACACAGTATTGTAAAGCAGATAATCATTGCTGGAGTCTACGATATCTAAATCTAGTTAAAAAATGCTTTAATTAAAATCCTGTCCCTACTGTTAACTGTTTATTAGTACCTTCATTTAGAGGCAATCCTGGCAGGAGCATGAGGTCATGCTTATCATAAACATGCATGGTCAACGGGACTGGACTACTTTGTAAAATTTCAGCTCAATTGGACACCGCTAAGTGGGTCAAATTAAACTTGCAAGATTCCACCTTCAATGTATGTAAAAGTTGAGTAAAAGTTAAAAAGGATTATTTTGGCAACAATGGGCATTTATTCCGAGTTATATCTAAGTAGAATGGCAATACTGTGAAACGATACGATGGCATTTAGAGTGGGGTAGGCGTACTTAGAGTTGCCTTGCTTAGAGAAGCCAACTAAAAGGCGCCATCCACGAGTATACTCTATCTAAGCTCAAGAGTTTGTTTGTTTGTTTGAACGCGCTAATCTCAGGAACTATACCGATTATACTAGGACCGATTTGAAAAACTATTTGGGTTTAAAATAGTCCATTTATAGAGGAAGGATATAGACTATATAACATCACGCTAAGATCAATAGGAAAGGAGCAACAATAAAAAATATTGCGATAACAGCAAAGCTTTCCTTGCGTGCGCTAAGTAAACAGTGAAAATTATTCAAAAATTACAAAATCGTCCCCCAGTAAAAGACTGCGACAGCATTTTTTTTAGCTTTTAAGGTTAACCCCCTTTACCCATAATTAGTATAAGTATTACGCTTTACTTAAATAATAACACTGCAGTCCACGCGAACGAAGTTGCGTTTAAAAACTATTAATCCAATAAAGAGCAATCAAATGAAGGTTTATCTATCTGTCTCTCATTTTTGTGTGTGATGAAGTCTACGAGTTTTATCTACCGTCCTTTATTATTTGTGCGACACCCGCACTAACAGACCTGCCTATGGCTCCCCTATTCTGAGTATAATAACTATGGTGAAAACCGATTAAAATTTTCTGTCATTGTTTATTTCATGACTTTTCTAAAACACAATAATAAATTTATATGTTGCAAAATATATTAGACAATTTATGTTAAAGCGTAGAGTATTTTAAATTAAATTAAATTAAACAATAAATTTATGTTAGAAATGAACTTAATTTAAATTATTAGAAGCAATGAAGAGAGAGAAATTATTTATTGAATTTCAAATATTAAAAGGCTTCACTTAAAATCAGCTTTAGTACCTTTTTTTCACATCAAATCACATTAATTCAAATCAAAATATCCTTTTTCAAGTACTTTCGAGCACTTTTGAAACGTCAAGGTTTAATATGATTAATGAAGCCACAACTGGTTCGTAATGTCGCTCTTACCGAGAAGAATCAGAAAGAAACTCGGCGGTCAATCTTTTAAATATTTTCAATTATACATTATTAAACCGCTGTCTTTTATGAAGCTGAAAGGATGTTCAAATCCTGGCATTTTTATCATCCAAATAATCTTCAATTTCGTAATATGCTTTACGCATAAGTATGTCTCTTACATTTGATTTAAACCTTTCTGTAGACATTAAAATTTAACCGCAGTTTTTTGATAACAAATTGTCAAAAGCCTTTCTAATTTAAATATACGTTCAAAATTTAATAGTTATAGACTATAGAATAGCTTTAGGGATTTGTATTCGTCGTAAAAGAGGCCCCGGAACTATATTAGTTTAATACAATATTTTGCCATAGTTGAGGAAAATAACTGATGTCGATAAAAAGGGTATGTCCCACGCTGGAGTTCAAGAATGTATGTATGTCTGTGATAAACAAATTTATAAGCTCTGGGTAAAGATCATATCTTTTATTATGAACAATGGTGTTATAAAATACTACACACAAACTTAAACTACATTAATTCTAGTGAAATGTTTATAAAACTTTCAGAAAGTAATTATATATATATTTTTTAATAATATATACACTATATAATTTGTAATGAGGAGGGATGAAAATCATGTGACCAAACGAGTGTTGAGTATGAATGTGGATGGATATTTGACCAGAGGGAGGCCTAAAAAGAGATGGTTGGATTGTGTGAAGTATGACATGCATATAAAAGGAGTAGCGCCATAGTTGACGAATGATAGAAGAGAATGGTTTTTCTCTTTCATTCTCTTGTTGTGCCGACCCCACTTAGAATGGGATAAGGGTAGGAGAAAGATAATTTTTTGGTAAATAATAGATAATGTTTAAATTATTACCAACTTTACGCTACCACTAAAAATATAATTAGTGTATCATTCGGTCATAATAAATAATTTATGATAGAGGATAATATCATTTAACTAAGTATAATAAAAAATTTGCCCGTTTTAAAATTAAAGTTCGACGCAATCACATGTTTAAACTGCTGACCATATTATTCACATTTATGTACATATCTAATCTAAATGATTTGATATTTAGGTCTATTATACCTAACTCCTTATTTTATCATTTTCCAAATTATTATACTGCTCAATAACGTTTAATGCTATATGCTACGTCATTTAAGCTATATGTCAAGACACGATGGTTAAGCGCCATTTCCATCAACCAAGGAAAAGCCAAACCTAAGCAGCAACCTTCCGCAAGAATGTTTGGTTTGGCCTTTGGTTACCCAGCTACGTTACTGCTACATTGATATAAGAAGTCGCATGAGCCGTGATTACAAAGAGTTATATTACAATTTATACATTTAACGAATAACTGTTTATTAAGCGACGATATTCAATAACTATTCAAGAAATTATTGCCCTAACAAATTCATGGGCACTTCTATTTTTTTATAACACATAGTTAATAAGTAATAAATATGTGTATCATTAAAAAAATGTGTAAATTATAATATTTTAATGAGAATAAGTATTGATATTATAACAGCCGGGTTCGCGAACCCGGCAACTGTATATCGAGCGAGTTGTCTTGAAGCCATATATTGGTACTTTGAAACTTAATTATATTGCACTATCACTGCAATCGTATATTTACGCAGACTTTCTCGAATAGAAATAAAAACTACTGGTACCGGCGACTTAGCATCGATTTTAGTATGAAAATACTCTCAACTATGCACTATATATTATTTCTATTCCAGAAGGAAAAACGGAATCTTTTAATTCAATATATTAGCCCGGTATCATCATCGCCCTACCCTTATCTCTAAGTAGAGTCGTCACAACATGATTTACTAGCGCTAATCTTTTATATGCATGTCATACTTCACATTAACGTTGGATTAACCATATCTTTTTAGGCATTTCTCTAGTCATATATCCGTTCCCGTTCATATTTAACACTCGTTTGGTCACATGATTTACATCCTTCCTCATTATATGTCCGTACCATCTCAATCTTGCAGTTCTTGTCTTTTATATCTGCACAACTTTCAGATTTCCCATTATATACTCCTTTCGTATTTTATCCAGTCTTGTTATATTACATATCGACAACAACATTCACATAGGTAACAGAAGATTTATTTTTCTCTTTATTGCATATACACGTAAATGTTAGAAAAGAACAGCACATATACAAAAGTGGAGTTGTCCCTAAAAGGGTTATCTCTTCCAGTCAACAGAAAGAACACGACTAGAAGTGAAATACGGATGATATAGAAAGAAAGAAACAGAAAAATAACGAAAAACGTACCTTGATAAAAAAATTTGAAAGAAAAATGAAACATATATTTAATAAACATATATAAATTTATTTAATATATGATAATTTTTATATTAATAAGATATTTCTATGTGTACCTCTTTTTTAAAATATTTGCAAATACAGTTCAAAGATCATTTTTATCTTTTTATACACATTCGCTGTAAGGTTAAATTTTATTGTATTCTACGTAATCAGAACTGATAACGGGGATGATGAAACATGTTCTCGGGACATGCCTCCACTTCAATGTGAACTATAATTAGAAATAATATGGCTCTTCTTCATTATCGGCGATTACAAACGATTAAGCGCGAGTTCCATGGTGTAGAGGGTATACATAAGCTGTAATCACCAATAAACATTTATGATCGACTACAACCCGGGAATGTGAAATATGACATGCATATAAAAGGAGTAGCTCCAAAGTCAAATGATAAGAAGGAATGGATGAGAAAAAAAAATGCCGACCTCACTTAGAGTGGGATGAAGGCAGGAGAAAGATCATCATCATTATCCTCCTGCCCTTATCCCATTTTGAGTGGGGTCGGCACAGCAAGTTATAAACATGTTGTCACATAATTCGGCTACGCATTTTACGACCGGCCGCCTGCCTGACGTCAACTAACCTTAGTCATATTTTACGACCGCTCAATAAGAAAGAGTGTGATCTATTCTACTCAACCGCATACTACACGACAAATCGGTAAAAGGTGACTAAGGTAAGTACCTTAGTCACCTTTTACGACACCTCCGCAAGAAATGAGGATGGTCTATTCTTCACAGCCGGATACCACGCGGCATAAAGGCAGGAGAAAGATGATTTTTATTAAAAGCCATCACACCATGAAACCGTCTATAGCTTTATACAAACTTACTAAGTGTTTAAATTATTTCAATTTAATTTAGCATTCGCAAGCGAATTTCGTCTTCTTTGGCGTATTCCACTCAGTATTTACAATCAGCGATGATAAGAGCTATGATGAAACAAGGGGCGTGCGACCGCGCCTCCGCGATAAGTGAACTTCGCACTTTGATAACATCACATGTTATTGTTTAAGCTTACGTACACGAGTCGGATAAATCACACCATCACGTTGCGACGAATTTAACCGATTATCGTTCTGAATCCGCAGTCTCTCGTATAAAAGTAAATAAATAGCCTGTTACTATCCCAAGACTGGGCATAGGCCTCCTTTCTCCGTTTTTGGAGAGATGGGTTTGGAGCTAAGACCTAGCACGCTGCTCCAATTCGGATTCGTAAGTTACATATAGGCCAAAAATCTCTAGAGATATGCTCACATTTTCCTTCGTCGAAAGGCGTGTGGTAAATTGAAAATATCAATTAGGTACTGTAAGGGGTAATTACAAGAGGTCGTTGCTATGGTGCATATTACGAGTGCAGCCGATGAATAACGAACACAACCGATGGCGTTGTCAACGCAACGCCTAACAACAAATAGTGGTTGCCATGGAGACGGAATAACAAGGAGCCATCTTGTGTGGTGTGACGGGTGTTTTGTATTATTGTATTAATTGCGAGCAAGAAAGTATAACTTCAATTATAGATAGAGGATTCATTAACACTCACTTCTGAACATTCTTTAACACTACATAAGTATATACCTGGAATATGCTAGATCAAACAAGTAAATAGAAAATTAGGTACATAAGTTTTAATAGAAAAACTCAGTATTGCCTGCTCGGAGTTTGAACCTATGACCCCCATAGAGACACGCACACAGTCTTGAGGTACGGTAGCATGATGATTCTTGGCATAAATCTGTAACAACATAAATAAAGTAAAGTAACTTACCTTTTTGATAGTCTTCTTAACAATAACACCATTTTGTAGCAATCTTATGAGATTTTTAGAACCTGCAAATAAAAATAAAATTTAATTAATAACCAAAACTTTTAATTAATGCGGAAGTCGGGGAACGTCTTCCTAAGGGTGCCTCCTGTGAGGTCAAACGAAATATAACAAAGTTGATTTCATTGCGAAAAGCAGCGTTGGATCAAGTAAGTATCACTTATTCATCAAGAAATATTGAAGAACCCTAAGCCTTAATTTAAGATGATTAAAAAATAAGTTAATAAAAAAAATGGCAGGTGGCATAATGATATAAGAATTAAGCAAGGTTTTTCGAAAATTTATCATTGTGTCCTTGACACATATGTTCGTATCTTAAACCCAAAAATGGTTACAAGGTCGCAAGGTCTTCTGCTTTACATATTGGATATATAGAAACATTTGAGTAACAATTAATTACCACAAAATGCAAGTAGATTTCTTGTGATAGATGGCTCTGTACTAATTACGCAACGCGATTATTTGTCTGTAATAATATCCGTTAAGCAATGAGATTCGTAAGGTTATTTGAGTTCTAAAACGAAATATTTATAATGTTGAGAAATCAAATATGTATTTAAGGTGTAAAAGATGAAAATACACTTCTAAAACACTTTTTAGAAGACGTCTATTTTTTTGAATTAATGTCACCTCGATGCTTAAAAGTTTTTAATACATGTTAATAATTTAATTTTATTCAATTCGCATACCGGAGTTTCCGGGTTCATTACTAAATGGTTTAAATTTTTTAAGTGCCCGCGAAACCACGCCGATATGTCAATCATTTATGCAGTATTTTTTAACATATATTGTATACATACATTATGTAAGCTGTGATAGCCCAGCGGTGAGACCGTGCAACTCTTTCGAGGGGAACACGAGTTCGAACCAGGACAGGCACCAATGAGTTTTTCTATTAAAACTCATGTGTCTAATTGATAATTGCAATTTATCAAACGCTTTTCGGTGAAAGAAAACATCGTGAGGAAACCTGCATATCTCTAGACAATTCTGGAGATATGTATAACCTACCAATCCGCATTGGAGCAGCGTGGTAGGTTTTAGCTCCAACCCTTCTCTCTAGAAACGGAGAGAGGAGGCCTATTCCCAGCAGTGGGATTGTAACAAGCCGCTACTTTTAACTTTATTGTTATGTAATATTATATCTATTCAAGTTCGTATTTGCGTATTATAAATTAATGAAAGCCTTAAGATGCATTTCATATTTACAAGAAAATATGGTACGACATGCTGAAATCATATAATGTTTATTAATTCCTGGGATATATGTAACCTTTTTTTACATGGATACTGCGATCCGTGAAGAATGCGACGAAATAATGAATATAATACTATTAGCTGCTGAACCCCTAATGGTGTTCCACCTTGGTGCTTGGTAACGTAGTTACTATATTTAAGCGGCCTTTTTATTGTGCGTGTGTGCAATCCTTTTATAAAGACAAGAGTAGGATCTACCCATTTGTAGAATTGTATCAGGCCGTTACTACTATGCAGTGCTATGATATGCTTCCATACATCATATTTTAATGATGTATTAAGCGGCCAAAGAGACCCAACATGAAAAACTTGTTTAAATAAAGGGTATACTGAGTACATTTAAAAGCGTCAGTGTTTAATATAATATACAGATCCAAAATAGGAAAAAAACTAATTTATGAGGAATATTGATTAAAGGAATATCTATTGGCTTATAATATTTATTGGCTTGAAGGATTTGTAAGAAAATCCATAGTCCTAAAGGAACAAAAAAAAACTCGTTTTCCGTTTAGATGCTTATTTATATATTTTAATTTATTTCGTTTCTATATGTACTTTCTCTATAACTTTTGAAACATTGTTATAACCGTAGGAAGCTGTAGCAAAAAATTGTATTTAGTTACAAAAGTTTCTAAAAGACTCCTTAGGTTGGTTTGTAATTTTAGCAATCGGATTCATTATTAAGCGATAAACTGACTTAGAATTATTGATACATATTAGACAGACATGTTATGTAAAGTAATAACATTATAATTAAATTAAAAACATATTATTGCACACTTAAGTAGAGAATCTATTTGAACTTGTTGACATAACACTTTATAATTTATCTTAAACGTTATTTACATAAACTCACGAAGGACTGTCATTGTTATGTGAGAAAGGTAAATTACGCAAATCGGTCGTTTCTTTTATAATGCAAATCATTATTTCTGTTACCTCTTACAGTTTTAATACATTTTGTGATGCATTTATTAGTAGTATTACGTTTAATTACATAGAAGTTCAATTCATATATATAAGAATTAGATGTATACACATTCAAAAGTATTACTTATTTTGTACTGAAACAATCAGGCAATTCTATTTAAAATGTGACTGTTCTTCGTCTCAATTTAATATTAACAAAACCCGGACTATTATACCTCGTGTATCCCTAACTTTCGTTTTATGAATCAAGAAATTCGAGGATGAAACGAACACAACACAAAAGATGAAAGAAATTAATGTAAATTTCGTTAACTTTACCTTGGGGAGAGCGTCGAAATCGAATTCTAATATTTGCGAAAGCATATACCAAATAGCACGTTTTGAAGTTTCGAATTAATTAGAGTCGAAATAGCTTTCGTCAGCGTAACCAAGAATTTATTAAGGCCTTTGCAGACAATTTTATTAGAGCTTAAAATGGAAATCATTAGGGGTTTACGTGAAAGTTTTTCCAGCCTATATCACTCTTCTGCCCAACCTACACGGTTCTAACTGTCAACCACTCAAGATAGCTCAAGTTAAAAATGATCGTGCCAATCGTAGACGTGCTGGCACGACTAAAATTGTGGCCGTAAATTGCGGTGATTTAAAAAAAAGAAATATGATGGCAGACAAGCATGCAGTTCAACGATATCATCGTTGTCCACGACCTCTCGCAGAGCGAGTGTGCTGCCAACCTTTAAAAAGATGGAAAATACATAATTCTTAAATATTCTTGAAGGTACTTATGTCGTACCGATCCGGAAACGCTGCTAGAGGGAGATTATTCCATAAAATGGTGGTGCGCGGAATAAAATTATTTGAAAACCGCACTGTAGTTTATCGCCACGCATCCAGATGGATTACTACAAATCCAACAAACACATCGCCTTATCCGAAGAACGAAGTCATCTCCCATAAATAAGAATAGGAAATGTGACTTTGTTCTTCGGATAGGGCGATGTATTTAAAAGATGGATGTATCTAAAAGACTAAAAGGTTCAGCCACTCCACTAATTAACGATAAAAGACTAGCATAAAAGAAAAACAATGTGAATATTTCGGTTACTAATCTAATACCAGTTCTAAAGGTAAAGACCAATTAGTATTTTGTAAATTGTAGTTGCAACACATTCTCTAGATAAACATACGTTCCGGTGCGAAACTAGGTCAGATATATCAGTATATCTTAGTATATGATTATGATGTTGCAGAGTGCATTGTATGTCAAAGAAATTAATTATCGATTGAAGATTGAGTGGATTAGACTTGGATTAAGCTTTAATTCATAATATTTTAACAGCAATATATGTTGCTAACGTCGCTCAATATAGGTTAAAATATAATTGCGTACATAAATAACAGCTCTCTCCGTTTTCATAGTGCATACTTATAGAGTTATTATACTAGAGTTGTGTATCCAGTCTAAAATATAGCCATCAAAGTTGAGGCAAACTATTTGATGAGCAATCGTAATTTTTAATTAAATACTGTATTGATTGAATTGAATAAATACTGGATTGATTGAAATGAAAATTTCAAATCGATTTTCCTTTTGCATAAAATAACGCCCAAACCTTTGAAGGGTCAAAACGCTACCTGAATCTGTGCATATCATAATCATCATTATCAACCTGCTACTGTCCACTGTTGGGCATAGGTCTCTCCCATGACACACCATGTACTTTCTCTCTATGTATACTATATACTTACTGCGTGCATCGTTATGTTGATTTTTATTTCGTCACAGATTATTATAAAATAACTTCATTGTTCTTTGTATTTCGTCATAGTCATCTTCCTGCCCTTATCCCACTCTAAGTGGGGTCGACACAACATATTACAAAAATGTAGTCACATGATTTGGCTACGTATTTTACGACCGGCCGCCTGCCTGATGTCAACTTACCTTAGTCGCATTTTACGATCCCTCGGTAAGAATGAGGGTCGTTTATTCTATTCAACCGGATACCCACGGTGGTTTGACTTACCATAGTCGTCTTTAACGACACCTCGGCAAGAAATGAGGATGATATATTCTACTCAGTCGGAAACCACACGGCTTTGTTCATTGTTTTTAATATTTTTGTTTATTCCATTTTAGGCATTCAACATCTTTGGAAAATTACAAATCGAGTTCCATTAACCTAGCGATCATTAATGATCCACGTGCTTAACTATTATCACAGTGGTTTGAAATTAAGTTTGTTTCCTACATAGGGTTGTCACTTTCTGTTTAACTGTGCGTTAATCTAATATTAAATATTATCTTTTTACCCACCGCAGTAAATCCGCATTAAGAGTAGGACTCACCTGATAAAACAAAACGTAATAAATAGGACGTAAATATGGTCGATTTTTATATATTAACTTTCCTCTTTCCTTTATTCTAGCTACACTTGTATTACCTAAGTAACAAACAGCGTATATATAAAAATAGTTGGAACTAAATAATGTAATTAATTCACTTATACCTACATAATTCACAAAATGGCGCTCTACCTAAACTATTGGATAAATTAAATTTCTCTATACTTGATACCAATTTCTGCAATACTACAGCGCCTTAACGCATTACAGAAACGAAAAACCGACTGATTCTGAGACAACTTTGTAATGTTTTTTTTATTTACATATAAAAAGTAGTTAAGAACTAAGAATTTTCTTTGATTTTCATAAAGCTATTCGAATGTAAAGGTTTACTTATTTGGTTTGCAAAAATTAATAAAACAATTAGTTTATGCTAGGTTTGTGATTTCAGGCATATAAATTTATTTTATTTTCCTTCATTAATGTTGTATTTTGAATATGACATTGAAATTCTTATCTAGGATAATTACTTACGTAAATTAGTTACGTCATATTTTATCATTTTTAAAAACAATATTTACTGAGATAACCGACAACGTTTTCAGCTTGTATTATCTAATTTGGCGGTCGGTCATGATTTCGGATTTATGTCAAAATTTCTTAGAACTGATTGCATCCTATATAAAAAAAATTACTCAATTAATTTAGTTAGCAGCATATATACTGTATTTAAAATACAAAAACTAAACAATTACCGATAATTCGTGATAGCTAAATTTGTATTAGGGAAAAACACCGATAGTAAGAGATTATAAAACAAGTACAGTTACTATCACCTCTGTCAAGATAAACTTTGGGTAAACATGTGTGTTGTTTTAAAATTCTTAGATCTAACGTATTTCCAGAATGAATATAATATAGTTTGTTCATTGTGTTATCATTTTTTATGCCAAAAATATACTGTTGTAGTTGTTGTAAACTTTGACATCTTGATATTCGATATTATCAACAAGTAATACATTAAATTAGTTAATAGTATAATAACAGTTCAAATTTAATGTATAGCACTAAATCATGCAGAACACTCATATAAAAATTACTAGCAAATCTGGCATCGCGTTGGCATATCTATTTTCTTCTATTACTCTACTTTGATCATTTTAATTTTGGTAGGTAAGGTATTTATATAATTACAAGTATAGAGATTTATATTCAATATAAGAATATTGAAATCATAATATTGATCCTTATCAACTTTCTTTAGTTGATAAATGCAACGTACAAATTTACTTGTTAAGGAACTATATTATATCCGTCTTAATACCTTTCGAAGTACCGTATTGTATGTGACAGTTCTATATAAGCTGGATAAATAGGCCCAAAACGACCGTAATTTCGTTTCGTGTTAGCAAATTATATATATGGCTTGAATTTTCAAAAGATTTATGGGTTCTTATTCGCCGTGTGGTATCCGGCAGAATAGAATAGACCACCCTCCTTTCTTACCGAGGTGTCGTAAGGGGCGACTAGGGTATGTGCTGTGTGGTATCCGGCTGCATAGAATACACCACCCTCATTTCTTACTTTCTCTTGTCGTAAAAGGCGACCAAGGTAAGCTGAAGTCAGGCAGGCGGCCGGTCGTAAAATACGTAGCCAAATCATGTGACAACATGTTTGTGACATGTTGTGCCGACCCCATGTCGGCAGTTAAGACTGGGATAAGGGCAGGAGAATGATGATTATGGGTTCTTATCAAGATTTTGCCATTTTTTTTTTTTTTCGAACTGACTGTATGCTGTTAGCCTTAATGGCTTTTACAGCGTCACCGGGCGGGACGGGCGAGCGCAGAAGCATCACCGAGGTTGCGAAATGCAGGGAGTAGAGCGCAGAAGCTCTACTTAAGTCGGGGAACGTCGTCCTAAGGGTGCCTCCTGTGAGGCCGGACCACGGCTTAGGGCGACGCGTAGTGGAGGGTTCATGGTATGACTTAGATTAGTCATTGCGGCGTCGGAAGACTGGCGAGAAGCCACGACCGACCGGCGTCAGAAAACTGGGACCTCGTCTTCGCCGGCGAAGACGCTGTGTGTGTGTGTTACGTGTTTCTGTGTTGGCGATCGTTATTTGATCGTCGGGGTCATACAGGACGCTTTTTGGACGCCTATATTTTTGATGGTCGGACCTAACTGGGATGTAGGTAGAAGCAACTGAAATCAGGGGGTTCGGGTGTACCTCAGATTTCTCGAAGTAAGATTTCGAAAAACGTTTAAAGAGGTGAGTAATGGTAGGGAGATCGAGGTCTCTATGGAGGTCAACGTTCCGCATGAACCACGGACACCCAGTGGCTGTCCGCATAAATCGGTTCTGTAGTCTTTGGAGCCTCAGCAATCTGACTTTTGAAACGTGCGCAAACGCAACGCTCGCATAGGACATTATTGGTCTTATGCAAGTTTTGTAGAGTGTCACTTTGTTGCGGAGCGACATCTTACTTTTCTTGCATAACATCGGATAAAGTCGTCCCATGACATACGCAGCCTTATTGCAGACTATGTGTATGTGCTCGTGGAAGGTCATGGAAGGTTGAAAGGTGACACCTAGGTACTTGACTTTCTGTTGCCAGTTAATCGGTGTATTGTAAGAAGATTTTGCCAACATCCTTTTAGAACGTTGTGCCCTTTCTAGTCCAAGAAATTTAGTCTTTCATCCTTGAAGAGCATGATGACATAAAAATCAGTTCAGCACTAGAATTTAAAAAAGACTAAGACGCCAGAGACACTGAAGCGCGCCACCTGACATATCGTTTACATTTATTATTGAAGAAGAATATTTTCCATTTTACAAATGGCAACCCTAATCGTGTCTTACAACAACTTTTGTTGCTAAATACCCGCACCTACCAGTAAATCATGTCAGTCCCTTCACCGAGACAGAAATACTTTTATACCTTGAAAATTTATATTATCTTAATTAAATATGAATCTACAGTCCATGTATAATTGTAACGATTCCTAATTCGCACTATTGTGTTAGCTGATCACTAAATTAAAAACTACGTTGTTTAATTATTCGTCAGGCAATTCCTATTCTTTCAGATATAATAACAATAAGTTGTAAGTGGTAAAAACTTATTCAAGAGAATAGATAGATTATTTAGGAATTTTCCACAGTAAAATGTTAATTTTTGAACTAATACCCATTACTTTTTTGAAAATTTTATCAAACCTCTGCGTATATTTTTTCTATTTAAACCATATAGGATTTAATAATTTGTGATCTTTTTAATATAGATCCGGAAAACTTGACACTCATGTAAAGTTTTAATTTTTATCCATTTAGCGTAGCAAAAGCGTTAAGTAAATTATGGAGAGTAGAAGGCACAAATTCGACTTGCTTCTAGATAGGACACAAAATACCATCATGACATGAAAGTTTTGGGTTTGGAGATTTTGGAGGTTTAAACAGTTTTCAGATCACTAATTCTCTAGCTACTAGCTCTAATTTCTTTTTAAAGTGAACGAGAGATTTCAGCCCGAGTCTTAAAGTGTAAAAACATCCGAAGAAAATGCGTATATCTTGTCGGTAAAACCATACAAGATGTAATCTCATTTCAATACCTAAGGAATAGTTGTTTATGAGAGCGAAGCCCCACATTAAAGTCATTGCAATTACTGTCGAGTGCAAAATAAAAACAGTTACCACAAATTGGTATTGATTGAACCGCTTAGCGCAGTAGTGAAATCATACATGCAAAAACACACAGGTTCGATGCTCGTTACTTAATTTAATCAGCGATTTAACAATTTTTTTTTAAAGCGACATATTGCTATGAATCCTAAAAATATATGATATTGAACTTCCTTTTTTAATTATATGAGGAAATAGAAAACATTCTTTTGAAATTGGTATATTTATTTAAAATAAGTTATAAACTCTATTATTATATTATTTAGTCTGCTGTTTGTTCATTGGAAGTAAAGAAAAGACTGCACGTATAATTAAAACGAAAGAGATATACTCATATTAAAAAATTAACTGACGTAAATTGGTTATGCTTAGATATGTCTATAATGATAACAGATAACAAAAAAGAGCGTCTATTTAGTAATATACCCCATTATTTACTGAATTATCAGTTTAGTTTATTATTAGACTAGTTTAGTTAGTTATTATTCATTTTTAACTTTTATGTCTTCAGTATTAACAGTATCATATTTATGTGATATAATTTGGAAAAACGTTAAATACTTTCATGAGCCTGTATTTTAATAATGACCACAGACAACAAAATAACATGTTAGAATGAATTAGGTCTTTAAACGTCATAACACGTGTTAATGTCAAATAATCAATTAGAAAACTCACCGTGACAACAACAGCCGATGCACTAGTAAATACGACCGGATTTCAACGCTCTGTTTGCTTTAATATACTAGAAATTTATAAAGACGTCTTTCATTGGTACCAGCCCGCGATAAACTACATTTATTTCTCAATAAGACAACACTTCGTAATACTCCTTCTCTATTTCATTACAACATGGAAGTGATTCATTTACGATTATTGATATGATTTATGTTGCTTTCTTTTGACGTCGCATTTAAAAAAAAATAACCTTAAATATCACGTTCTTATTTAATATATTTCTGAACTAATGAACATAGTTCAAAAATAAAAAAAGTCACTGTTTATATTCAAATTCAAATTCAAAATATTCTTTATTCAAGTAAACTTGTAAACAAGTGCTTTTGAATCGTCAACTTTACTGCTGGTTCGGAAAGCTGTTCCTGCCGAGAAGAGCCAGCAAGAAACTCGGCGGTTGCTCTTTTTAAAATATAAATCTTAGAACTAATTACATTTATTTATTACTGTCTTGTACAGGGTAGAGGTGCACCTATATCCACACATCCTTATCATCTAAGTAATCTTCAACAGTATAGTAGGCTTTCTGTATCAGCCTCTTTTTAACAGTGGTTTTAAACTGCTGTAATGGCATGACCAAAATTGATTTCGGAATTTTATTATAGAATCTTATACCCAAACCCACAAACGATTTACGTACTTTTGCTAGGCGCAAAGCAGGAGTCGCAAGCTTATGTCGGTTCCTACTTTGTCTATTATATACATCACCTATCGTTTTATAATTCTTTATATTTTCATGTACAAAAATTACATTGTTTAAAATATATTGTGAAGCAAATGTTAGAATACCTATTTCCTTAAACTTCTCTCGCAGGGAATCACGCGGACTTAAATTGTAGATGCCACGTATGGCTCTTTTTTGTAATACGAAAATTTTTTCACTATCCTATATATCAAGATCATTCGATTTATCAAAAATCAATGATAATATAAGACTGCTTTTTCCTTTAATTCTATTAACTTTTATCTGAATAATCAAATACTTCTGAATAAAAACAATTTTTTTTTATTATTTATTTCGCTCAGTTAACAATGTTTTTATAGTAGGTACCAGGGTTCCATAGTAAATCTGTATATGGGACAAAGTTTTTTTAATGCGTGACCATAAAAGATAATGGCCAAAGCCTGGAAAATAATATTCGTTTACTATTCAATCTGATAATAATTTAAATGAAACGTTTATAAATAAAAAGATTTCTGTCTTTTACAAACATCAACAGCAATACAAATGACTAGCAAAGCCCCGCGGTTTCACCCGCGTCCATACAGATCTCGTGGTAGTGGAAAGTCTACGAAATCGGACTATAGATTTATTTGTAGATTATTTAATTATAAAAAATGGGTATCATTAGTATTCTTGGAATAAGACTTAACTCACCAAGTGCAGGCCCTGCTATAACGGTAGGTTAGGTTTGTTATGCCATTATTTGATTTCGACTTATATTCTTAAATTCGTAAAATCTTTTTATTGGGATGTCGGATTTTAATAATTTAAAAAGTATTTTACAGGTATTGAAACAGTTATTCATAAAATATCATTTAATGGGATAAGGATTAATACAGAGATATGAATAAAATGGTTTGATTATTGTCGGCACTTATACCAACTTTTATACTAATTACATAACTTAAATAACATAACTATAATAGTTAGACATATGGTATCCCGGACTTTTTTGTGGATATTGATACGTTCTATAATACTGTAGAACATTTTTTTGTTCTATCATCAATAGTTTCCGCAGCGCACGCGATGATAGATGTTTACGACTAAATTTTTACCAAGTTATTACAATTTTATTAGGGATCCCTATTTTTTTTTGAAAATGACATATAGCCTATGTTGCTCAGTGAAAAAGCAGCTTTCCAATGGTGAAAGAATTTTTGATATCGGTCCAGTAGTTTTTGCGTGAAAACGTAACAAACATCCATACAAACAAACATACAAATCTTTCCTCTTTATAATATTAGTATAGATATTAGTATAGATAAAGTTTTTTAGATTCAATTTTTTTTTGCTAGACATATGCTCATCAGTATACTACGTTTTCGTAGAAAAGAACATGTATTATCTCTATACTTATATTTCACATCAAATAGATTAGATTTTAAATGCGTTGATAATTTTTATCGTTACTAATTAACGAGTTCTGTTGATTAATTAATTAATTTTACTTGGAATAAGATATTCAAGATAGTAAGAATTATCTTGAAAATAATTTGTATAATTTTTATAATTGTCGAAAGAATTTAGTTATGTAAGTGATTAAATAAAATAATATACGAACGAATACTAAAATGTTATCTGTCGGGAAAAAAAATGTTGTGAAATGTACCATAAATATTCAAAACCGTTTTTTTTTCAAGAAATTTAACAATACGTGCAATATTTTTTGTGATTTACATATGTTATTTAATGTGGCTTATATAAATAAGTTATCTTGATTAGAAATTTTTAAATATAACTACATAAAAAAAAAAGTAAAGTAACAGCCTGTTACTATGCCCACTGCTGGGCTAAGGCCTCCTCTCTCCGTTTTTGGAGAGAAGGATTGGAGCTAAGACCTACCACGCTGCTCCAATGCGGATTGGTA
The DNA here is from genome assembly GCA_947086505.1 of Morpho deidamia. NCBI lineage: Eukaryota > Metazoa > Arthropoda > Insecta > Lepidoptera > Nymphalidae > Morpho > Morpho deidamia. The sequence goes on along the minus strand of CAMTZC010000004.1, from coordinate 4,076,955 downwards.
GGTTACACATATCCCTAGAGAATGCTCTAGTGACATGCAGGTTTCCTCACGATGTTTTCCTTTACCGAGAAGCGTGTGATAGATTGCAATTATCAATTAGACACATAAGTTTTAATAGAAAAACCCATTGGTGCCTGCCCGGGGTTTGAATCTATGTCGTCTCTAGAGAGTCGCACGGTCTCACCGCTAGGCTATCACAGCTTATAACTACATAATAAATATTTATTCTTATATATTATGTTTTCATTTAACACAAAATCGGGTACATATTATTTAGTGCTTAAATTTTATATTGTTCACGTGAAATGGTAGTTTTAACTCAATTTTTTTATGTTTTCAAGATTACACACTGACTTAATTGACAGAGAATAAGCAATCGTACTGCCAGTACGATTTTTGTCGTGGAGCCTATCCTCCTGATGATGCTTCGGTTTCGGGGCGAAACGATCGTCGAGATTGTGGTGGTGGGTGTGTGTGCTGCTTTTGTGTGCGTTGTTGCTGGTGAATTGCGCCTTGGGGTGCATGTGGTGGCTTGTCCTGCATGTATAAGGTACGTAGATTTTGCCTGCTTCATACACATTGGCTTTGCATGCATTCACTTGGCCCGTGCGGATTATAGCAAAGTAGTTAGTTCTGTTGTATTGCTTGTAATATGGAATTCCGCAAAGTAACGCCTGCTTCTATAAATGACAGAGAATAGCTTCTCAAGTTATCTCAATCTACACAGTAGTCCGTTGTTTCTCGGTAAATGTTGATTAAACATCTCAACCACTTTCATAAGATTCGCACGTCAAATATATTAATAAAAATGTATATATTGAAATTAAAAATAAATGAAACAAAAGTAATAATAAAATTATTTTGCTATTATACGCAATTAAGTTAATAGAATATGTATAATACTAAATGTATTGTCGCAAAAAATCGCAAAGCTTTGCGATTTTGTCGCGGAGTCGTATCTCCAGATTGTGCTTCGTTTGCGGGGCGAAACGATTGTTGAGTTTTTGATAGTGAACGTGTGTAGTGCTTTTGGTGGTGGTGGTGGAGATTTGTGCATGTGTTTTTACGAATCCTGCATGTATCGGGTATGAAAAAAACAGATAGTCCACTATTCCAAGCAATATAACAGAACTAACTACTTTGCTATAATCCGCACGGTCCTTTGTTATAATCCGTGCGGATTATAACAAAGTAGTTAGTTCTGTTATATTGCTTGCAATATGGAATTCCGCAAAGTAACGCCTGCTTCTATAAATCAGTCCACTATTCATTTATCATCATATATATTTTCTATTCACTTTATCGCGGAATATAGCAAAATAATTTTATTATTACTTTTGTATTATGGATCTCCGCAAAGTAACGCCTAATTATATAAATTTAAAAAATTCATAGAAAATAGTATAATATGGATTGAAAAAATATCATTACTTCTTTCTTAAATTAGTAGCTTCAAAAACGCTTTCAAAATATAATCTACAATGCTACAGCTGAACTGAAAGAAGAAGAGAAGTAAAAGAAAAAAGTGAGAGAAAAACAGAAGAAGATAAGGTAAAAACGACCGATATAATCTTATTGGGCCTGATTTAGTGAACTATCAAGTTTTAAGTGACATTTTATCCGCGTGTCAGTCAAATAAGAGTGGATAACCTTCTACTAATTATTGGCATGCGGATTTAAAAATGTTTAAATTTGTAAGTCATTATGATTATATAAAACTGTTATCATTCATTAATTCATATTTCACAACTGCCAACCAACTTGTTCCAAAAGAAAAGTAACGTTTGTGTTGCTTTTTAATTTTACAGCAGTTAATTTGATTTCGATTTATCTTATTAATATCGAAATCTTACAAAGAAGCCAAATGAACTTAAGATCTGTGATGTTATTAAATAAAAAAAATGGAGATAAGTAGAAAAAGAAGTCAATATACAGAAACAAAACCTGAGAGTCTTAAGAAAATACATTCACGTCCAAAAGTTTTAGATTACTAATATGAATAAACTTGAATAACTGCAATCTCAATAACTACAAACTGGATTCTTTTAAAGATGAAATATTACAAGAACTATTTGAACTTAACAAATCCGTAAGAACTAAGAAAATGTGCGACAATGATTATATTTACGATATATTGACTTGAATTTATAGTGATGTGACTGTATATCTAATATTAAGCGCCGAAATGGTAAACACCATGTAGAGTTGATTTTTGATGATGATTTTTTTAACTTTGATTATAGTTGGTATTATTGAATTAGGTTTGTGTTTACTAGGTCAAGATTTCCAAATTTGAAGCATAAAAATAATACTTAAATTTTGGGCTGGACGATATTTCATGTAAGCTATTAATTATTATGAATTATTTGACTTGATATTCAACATACAATATTGTTTTGCTCTACAAAATTGTCTACGATATTCTCTACAGATAAAACATATACAAAAATATGGTCGGTGTTTATAAAAGCAGGATATCATCATTGTCCTGCCCTTATCCCACTCTAAATGGGGTCAGCACAACATGTTTTAAGCACTTTGTAAGATGATTTGGCTAGGTATTTTACGACCGCCTGTCTGACGTCAACTTACCTTAGTCGACTTTTACGACACCTCGGTAAGAAAATGAGGGTGGTCTATTCTACTCAACCGGATACCACACGGTGGTTTAAAAGCAAGATAAATATAAACAATTACAACGATCTAGATAACAAAGTAACTTATAGTGTTGTCGAGTCCACGTTACGAACGAGTCTACCTTTAATATGGAAATCCTCGAATACTAAAAGCACCTATTCTAATCCTAATTAGTTACAAAGTAAGTAGCCTTTGTACTAAGTAGAATTAGAACTACACACTACTAAACAAGTTAAGCGTTCAGCCAAAATAAACATTTGATATTTCGGATTGCTGAATATATTTAGAGTCAGCTTCTTTAAGAACAAACTCTTAAAACGATGGATTTAAAATAAAATAAAGCGATCCGAAAAAGCTATTAATCGCACATTTATCGTTTGTTTGTACAGAAATTTTGAACGATTGTCTTTCGCTATTCTAGGAAATCTTGACCTTAACGATAAGATAAAAAAAATATAGCCCATTGCCAATATTATTGTCAATAGGCAATAGCTCTAGATTAAGATAAAATTGAAATTGAGATATCCCTTAATGGAAAACTTATAAAGTGTTTTGTTTATATTTGACTGTTAACGTGTCAAACTGATAAATAGCTCTATGAACATAAATCCTTAGATAGGCATAAAGTTATATAAATCATATCTAATATAGTGATATCTCTACTTTACTACTCTACTACTACTCTAGTCTACTATCTAACAGGAAAATTCTAACTCTGAATTTGGCGCTTTTATATTATACCTTATTTTATGTTATACCTTCGTATTAGATGATATAAATATTAAAAAGCTTGGTTCTGAAAGTTCTTCTGGCTAAGTGAAAAAACTATAGTTTTAATTTAATTTTCGAAATTCTCCTACATAATCTTATTGTTCAAAAAAAATATATATAAACATAGCCAAAGTGGTATTTATCTTAAATCCTGAATCAAAAATAAAATGTGTTTATAAGCAGATTTTCAATAAAAGCACTATATCAAGTCAGGGCTCGTTAACCTACTAATGTTTATGCAAGTATGAAAAGATTTAGTTTGATAATGTTTAGCCCTAGACAATGGACGGAAATTAATCCATCACTGCTGCTACACTGGAATTTGAATTAAATTCCTTCATCACCAAACCTTCATATTTGTTCGCTCGCTTTAAAAACAGAAACTACATAACAGTTAGAGTCAGTATACTAGAGTACGGGAGCTATATGCAGACATGTAAGTGAGTGTCAAATATATAATTAGGGGGTAGATCAAACTCATATATAGTACCCGGCAATAAATAATGCACATCGAGAACTTAGAACGAAACAGCTGGCCAATTCGGTTTCGTAGAGCGCCGTCACTGTCACACACAGGTTCGTCAGTCTGTGCGACAGAGACAATGCTCTATGAAGCAGGATCTAGCCGATTTCTCTCTCTGAGCCTCGATGTGCATTACTCATTACCGCGTACTATACTTATCTTTGTCTGATTACATATAAAAAAGAGAGACAGATAGATGCACCCACATTTGCTTTCTTTGTATTGTAATATGGCATATTTTAGGTGGGCTTCTATTATAAATATAATTAATGTTTTGCTACTATATCTTGTGAGTTTTTTAATACTGTGCTTTATTTTCTTGTTTCTTATTTAATACAATAAAATAGATACGCAATATTAGGCTCATTTTTGAGCGAAAGCAATTTAAGGTTTGCCATCACTGGCTGAAGCTATTCAATAAGTTTATATCGAGGTATTCATGAATAGCCGATCACAAAAGCGCGTTTGTTTGGACACCTGTTACTTCTCAGGTATTGTCGCGATGAAGACTATGAAAAGGGCCGCGCTTTCAAAGGAATTTCTATTTCTGATAATACTCCTTTATAGTTTTCATCAAAATATAACTAGACAGGACATTATTTATAACCGACGCCTCACAAATCTCGATCTTTTCATATTATTCAAATGCAAAAATTTGGCAAATAACCTGACTAGGTAGGTACATTGACTAATGTACGCAATGATTCTCAAAAATAAAGTACATCTTATAAAATTCTCGTGTCACAATGTTAGTTACCATAGTCGGCAACGGCTTGACCGATTTTTATAAAATTTTATATGCATATTTATCAGCAGGCCTACCATGAACTTTTATTGCGACTCAATTGAAGAGGTAAACGAAATTGTTTTGCTTTTCATACCATGACGTCTTAAAGACGCACACTTTAAGTCGTTGCCGAATGAGCGTTCAGATTCGTCCTAAGAACATGTGAGTAAAAGAGACTATCTATAGTTATATATACTTATCTATAGTTCATATAACGTTGTCCTTTTCTAACATTACGACCCCAATGCAATTCACACTTCATGGTACGAAAAGAAAGCGGTTCGCGGTCGTCGTTTACGTCTTCAATTGAGTCGCAATAAGAGTTCATGGTAGGCCTGCTGGACTGCGAATCGGCTACTATCTAGTTTTCTTACCACTAAGTGTTGTCCACTCCTACCATTTTTTTTTATTTTTTATACAATTTTTTTTAAATAATGTACACTAGAAATTCCCTAGAAATTATTTATATGTTAAAATAACTTTTGTGAGATCAGGTAAGTAAATTGTTACAAAATGCTATATATACCGAATATCCATACCTAATATTATAAATGGGAATTTCTGTCTTTTTGTTGATATGCGTCTTTTAAGCTGATATCATTAACATCGTAAGAAACCTATAAATCTTAAGAAAATCCTTGGGATGTGTTAACCTGCTTGCCCACGTAGGAGCAGCGGGTTTTAAGTTTTCTTTAAAAAAATGTAGAGAAAGTCTTGCTATAGCATATATATAGAGATTTTTAAACTACAGTAAGAGAAAAAGCTATATAGAAAAAGAGATATTTAGAGCACGTCTATAAATTCTCACTTTTATATCTCTTTGTAATGAAAGGCCAAATGAGCAAAGTAGAACGTTTGATAAACTTGTTACGTAAATAACTAACTGAACTAACGCTTTCAGGTTATTGACTTGACTTGACAAAACTTAATGTTATAATATTTTTTTTAGGACCTAACAATATACTGTTAAAAGATTTATAGAATTACAGAAACTATAACAGAACTAATTTCCTATAATCCGCGTATGTTAAACGGATGCATGCAATGCATGTGAAGCAGGCAATATTCACATACCTTACACATACAGGACAAGTCACCACACGTATCCCAAGACGCCTCCACCAGCAAAAATGCACACAAGCAATTCAAATTCAAATTCAAATTAAAAATATTCTTTATTCAAATAAACTTGTAAACAAGTGCTTTTGAATCGTCGACTCTATTGCTGGTTCGGAAAGCCGTCCTACCGAGAAGAGCCAGCAAGAAACTCGGTGGAGCTCTTTTAAAAAAGAAGATTCTTAATACTAATTACATTTTGTCATAGCTATCCTGCACAAGGTCAAAGAGCAGCTATATCCACGCATTCTTATCAGCAATGTAAGCCTCCACGGTATAATAGGCTTTCTGTATCAGCCTTTACGAACCAATACGAATAGCCAATAAGAACAACCACCACCAAAATCTCTACGATCGTTTCGCCTCGAAACCGAGGCATCATCGGGAGAATAGGCTCCACGACAAAATCATAATGCGATTTTTACGATTTTGTAAGTCGAAATTTACTAAGTCGTTTACCACACGGTGAGTCAACTTACCTTAGTCACCTTTTACGACACCTCGGTCTATTCTACTCATCCGGATACCACACGGCGGAGGCCGATTCCTTGGACCTTTTAGAGCTAGCCTTTCCTGCGCGAGGTCTTTCTCAGCATGCGTCCTGAAGCGGCCCCGCCACTCACCCTTAGGGTGGAGAAAACGTCGACATTACTTAGAGCGACGTGTGGTACTAAGGACAATATTATTAATCCTTATCAACTTAAATACGTTATAATCCAAAAGTAATAATAAATATACAATACACAAGCACAACACACGTTCACTATCACAAATTCAACAATCGTTTCGCCCTGCTTTCGCAAAGCTTTGCGATTTTGTCGTGGAGTCTATCTCTTGATGATGCTGTTGTGGGGCGAAACTATGGTTGAGTTTGTGATAGTAAACGTGTGTAGTGCTTGTGTATTGTGGTGGAAGTGGTGGAGGTTTGTGCGTGTGTTTTTACGAATCCAGCACGTATCGGGTATGAAAATATGGATAGTCCACTATACATTTAACACTATATATTTTTTCTATTTACTGTATCGCGGATTATAGCAAAATAATTTTATTATTACTTTTGTATTATGGATCTCCGCAAAGTAACGCCTAATTCTATAAATTATTTACGTTATAATCCGTTCAACCATATAAAAGAAATGAATATATTATCATAAAAATTAAATAAACATGGGCGAAAATAAATTCAGGAGTCTCGTAAATGGTCGCTTGATGCGAGAACTTATAGCGCGATGCTGGGACAGATCACTAAAATCTTACAAACGATTGAATTCGTTACATCCCAGAATTATAATATTGATATATTTCACCAGTTTTCAAGTGATAATATTTAACGTTATAGTAATTTTCTTCAACCTTTAGTTACTCTTACGTGAATTGTAGAAATAAGATCGCGTACTACTCGAATAGACTTTGAACACGTATTTTATTGTGTTAGTAGTACGTGATCAAAAAATTCATGTTTCTTATCCGTAAACTTATATCGTAACATTGAATTATATTCAGGAGTAGATGTTTAAGTAATAAGATACTATAAATTAATTCTGTTGTCTAAAAAAGTGATTTTTACTACACAGACACAGTCTAGCCTAGCCCAAAGAAACTTTAGATCTAAAAATTATAATTAAAAATTCCTAAAATGACACAATTTCAGTATTTTGTATACTTAAAGTTGCATTTAGTAACTTAGGGGAATCATGTTTAAATAATGTATAGAATTAGGCGTTACTTTGAGGAGATCTATTATACAAAAGCAATAGTAAAATTATTTTAGTATAATCTTTTATCGCGGATTAAAGCAAAATAATTTTACTATTACTTTAGGAATCATGTTTCTATATATTTGCTAGATTCGTATATATTTTAGGTTGAGGAATAATCATATTAGTATATGAAAACATCATGTTTGTAATGACAAACTGTCAATGGACAGTCCAAATCTAACTGTTCCTCTAAATGCGTGTGTGCGCTGTATATTTAAAATCTGGTAAAAAGTTTTCTAGTATGCATGCCTACATAATACAGTAAATACAGACTGTATTGTGATAAGCTGTGATAGCCCAGCGGTGAGATCGTGCGACTCTTTCGAGGGAAACACGAGTTCAAACCCGGGCAGGCACCAATGAGTTTTTCTATTAAAACTCATGTGTCTAATTGATAATTGCAATTTATCACACGCTTTTCGGTGAAGGAAAACATCGTGAGGAATCCTGCATATCTCTAGAGATTTCTAGGGATATGTGTAACCTACCAATCCGCATTGGAGCAGCGTGGTAGGTCTTAGCTCCAATCCTTCTCTCCAATAATGGAGAGAGGAGGCCTTAGCCCAGCAGTGGGCATAGTAACAGGCTGTTACTTTACTACTTTACTATACGATAAACATTTTATTTTTACCTTCACCCATAAGAAAACTGAGAAGGCATTTTTAAAATATGTATATTAGTCCATACATCGCATAAATACATCAAAAATAAATTAAACAGAGTTTCAAAACATCGGTCCGTCAGTCTTAACGTATTATATGCACAACGAACTAATCTATACTTATTATAAAACAAAGTCCCAAAAAGCTGTCTGTCTGTATGTAATCAATTTTCTCAAAATCTACTGAACGGATCTTTGTACAGTTTTCACCAAAAGATTGTGCAATACTTCCGGATGATTTAGGTAAATAGTAAATATCGGTAGTATGTAAATTATGTCGAAGAGAACGCGCACTTGTTTATAAACTTGCCTGCTTGGAGTTTTAGTCGCGTGCGCTGCGTAAACCAGCAGAGATAGGCTAAAGTAATGTACTACAGAATTATTGATCTACAAAACTACTACAAAAATGTCCGCGATACCATGTCTCTATCTCTTATGGTAAAATCACAATAACTACTTTTATGTTTAAACCTTGAATTTTTGGAAAAAGTTGTGACACGCAGATTATCACGCGGGCGAAGCCGCTGGCACAGCTAGTAGATAAATTCTTCTCTTCAAACAATTGACAACTTTTGGATACGTATCTTTAATTCATCAAAATTTATCTCATTTTTGGACGTTTTAGAACATCAAGTAACTACTCTCGTAGAATGAACTATGCATGTTCACGAATGACAATACAATGATCATTGAAAATAAAAATAATATTTTCAGATGCGGATCACACTTGGCGATTCCTGACACGTACGTGTTTACAGGATCATCTCCATGCGCAGTACAATACAAAGAGATATAAAAGAGTAAGGTGTCCTTTATATTCTTCAATCTCGATTGAAATTTGTTGAAGACCATAACTGTCCACGGCTTGTGTGGTTTCTTTAAAATGTATTCCACACGATGCAGGCGAGTACTTAATTGATATTTTAGTCGATATTCAAAATTTAAATAAGATTTACCTTTAATGAAGAATTAAAGAGTTTCTATAATATTATATACGTGTGAATCAATTTAACAATTGTAGATATAGAAAGTAATTTAATTAAGTCTTACTATTTTAAAATTATTTTCAATTCAAGGTTTATTTAAACAACGCAAATTTATAAATAATAGGTAGTACAATACTGAACGTGGATTAATTGTTATTATTGTAATTTCAAATATTTTAAATGCACCTTCTCCTCTTATTTGAAATTTTGAGTTATTTAAGTTAGTAAATACAAATATTAACAAAATAATATTCGATCATCCAAAAAAAATTTTTTCACTTCTTATTTCTCCACTTCGATTTTATTCACTGGAGTTTCTGGATTAAAAAATAAATATATAAAACAGATAAACAGTTTTAAAAGAAGTAAAAGGATAGATAGAGTTATCATATTACAGTAGGGGAGTCATCCTAAAATGTGTCCATCGCAAATAAAGAAAGCAAATGAGACTCTTTCTGTCTCTCTTTTTTATGTGTGATTATACAAAAATATGAGCTTCATCTTCCCCATTCGACAAAAATCGTACTGCGCAGTACGATTTTTGTCGTGGAGCCTATCCTCCTGATGATGCTTCGGTTTCGGGGCGAAACGATCGTCGAGATTGTGGTGGTGGGTGTGTGTGCTGCTTTTGTGTGCGTTGTTGCTGGTGAATTGCGCCTTGGGGTGCATGTGGTGACTGGTCCTGCATGTATAAGGTGCGTAGATTTTGCCTGCTTCATACACATTGGCTTTGCATGCATTCACTTAACCCGTGCGGATTATAGCAAAATAGTTAGTTCTGTTGTATTGCTTGTAATATGGAATTCCGCAAAGTAACGCCTGCTTCTATAAATCGTTTAATGAGGTCATAGTGCTAAATCAATTATAAAATTTTGATTATAATGAAAATAATAAATAGTATCAATCAACTCGAAATTCTTTATTCAATACCAAAGGTTCATTTGCAATGTTTTAACTACAAGTGTTGTTTAATTGTAATCTGTGAACATTGTGATTGGTGATGTGCCCAAAACATTTAACGCGTACCTTGGGTTCGTCATCCTTGCACTAATATATATTAACATAGCCAGCCCGCTTTACCGTGCTTATTTTAATTAGATATTAATTACAGTTCATGTAAAATGTTCCAATCACCACCAAACTTTACAGGATTATCCGCTGGGTCAACGTAAAGAATTTTTAAAAGTTTAAGTCCAAATCTTCTTTTTCTATATATACATAGATTGTTTTCTTTAGATGTATGACGGCGGCGACCCTTTGGGTGCTGGTAGCTCTGGTCTCCGCACAGGTGACGTTCAGCAGAGATTGGTCTGGCGGGAAGCGCTCTCCGCCTGCAGTCTTCGATTGTGGACAATTCGCAAGACTTTGCCGACAATTTTTGGTAATTGTTAACTAGTCCCTAGGCGAAGCTGGTAGTTTCCTTGCCTTCAGCTCTAGGGGTCGTAGGTTTGATTTTTAAAACAATTTGTTGCTTACAAAAGTAATAGTAAAATTATTTTGCTATAATCCGCGATAATGTTTTGTTTTCTACATAAATAGACCACCCTCATTTCTTACCGAGGTGTCGTAAAAGGCGACTAAGGTAAGTTGACGTCAGGCAGGCGGCCGGTCATAAAATTCGTAGCCTAATCATGTGACAACATGTTTATAACATGTTGTGCCGACCCAGCTTAGAGTGGGATAATGGCAGAAGAATGATGATGATATTACTTTTGTATTATGGATCTCCGCAAAGTAACGTCTAATTCTATAAATTAATTTGTTGGTTCTTCAAGTCTGAGTGTATTTATATACTTTATACTTAAGTATTTATTTTAAATTATATAAGTACAATTTTTATATGTATATCGCATGTCTACCATCTTTAGCACACGAGTATTAAGTCACTTACATAAAGTTATTTCATATAAATTTATATAGGTTTTGTTGATCGCTCGCCGTAGTAAAATAATTCCGACGTTAGTTTTATAATATTCCTTAAATGTATGTAGTTATCGAGCTATAAGTTTTATATACCGTACTCATAGTACTGTATTCTTTCAGCACGAATTAAAGCAAGAAGTTGCAGACGAAAAGCTCAGCAAACGTCGACGGGTTGACCCTGAGGATATGCAGCTGAATTTCGATGATGACAAATAGATAAATCAAATTTATGTAAATTTATAGATACTGTATAAAAGAACCTCATTAAACGTCAATATAATGTGTTAAAATCAATTTATAGCCAAGACTTACCGAATACTATACCTACCAAGACTATTCTATCTTATCTATTGTTACTTATATGATCCGAGTAATGCCTACCGAAGCTGTGATAGCCCATCGGTGAGACCGTGTGACTCTTTCTACGAGGGTCACGGGCTTAAAACCCGGGCAGGCACCAATATTTATTAGCCTAATTATTAGCAATTTATCACTCGCTTTTCCGTGAAGGAAAACATCGTAAGAAATCCTGCATATCTCTAGAGAATTCTGGAGATATGTGTAACCCATCAATCCGCTTTGGAGAGGCGTGGTGGGTGGGTCATAATGCTCAAAATCAGGTTCAAACTCTGTGTAGGCACAACTGAGTTTTTCCGCTAAAACTTATGTGCCTAATTGTTGATTGCATTTTACCACATGCTTTTCGATGAAGGAAAATGTGAGAAAAACTGCATGTCTCTATACAAAATCCTGGCTTATATGTAACTTACGAATCCACTTTGGAGCTGCGTGGTGAGTTATAAATCACCGATAATCAATCAATTAATAATACGGTATATTAAAAAAAAACAAAAATTTATATTAGAGGTGGACAACCATAGGTATAATATTATTATACCTATGGTTGGTTGGTATGGGTAGAATCTAATAGATAGTAGCCGATTCTGAGACCTACTATATGCATATAAAATTTCATAAAAATCGGTCAAGTCGTTTCGGAGGAGTATGTTAACTAACATTCTGACACGAGAATTATATATATAAGATAAATACAATAATTTAATGCCGAAATGCAACATAAAAATATATTTTACTAAATTAAAGAAAATCTAAATTTAGCATGACGTACAAAGTGCGTATTTGCGATAAGCAGAAAATAAAATATTGTATAGTAGTAACAAGCGACATTATCAATACAAAAACGATATAAAGGGTAAAGTTTATTTAAACACGAAAAAAAAACAGGATTCTAATATCAGAAATTTATTGTTAAAATAAATTGATTATATTTACAATGCATATTATAAAATAAACACACAATGATTGCTTTCCATTACATATATGTAGATATATATTAAATTAGGCCATGACAAGTAGGTCCACAATTTGTTAAACTGACGGATTCAAATTTGTTAAATTGAATTTTTTCGTTATCTGTGTAAAGTTTTGTACAAAAATTAAATTATAATAGAAGAAATTAAGTAACATAGTATGTGAACAATTTTTCAGTCAAATATAATTTTAAAATTAATTTCATAATTTTAGAAATATTTTTGATCTTATGACATCTTTATATATGGATAGTATGGTGTTATATTCGTACATACCAGGCGTGAATATCTTGATAAGTCGACTTAAGTCTTTTTATGTTTAATTATAACAACAAGTGAATATTTCAGTGAATATAAGTCTTTTTTATCGCACATACAAACTTGTGAATATCTAACTCTTTTAGACATATACTTAACGTAAACGTATTTATGGCTGCCCTGAAAAGTGTGCGTTTTGGACTTGTTAAGTTATACACGCCTGGAACGGATATAATCATATCAAAATGTAAAATAGCTGACCAATATCACATAAAAAGCTGCAATATTATTCAATGCAAGGCATACGTTAAACAAATTTATCGAATGTTTTGTACTTGAGTACATATAAATCTATCTGTCATTTTGAACATGTTTACACGATTCATATCAGTTAACATCACATGTCATAATTATAAGCGAGCATTTTAAAAATAGAATTCGTAGATAAAGGCATATGCCTTTATCTACGAATCTACCATATATACGATATCTACTTCAACTCAAAAATGATATTATCGTACGAGCCCACTATGGATTCAAATTTGCTTGGAAATAAAATTTAAATTATGGTTTAATTTTATATACGATATCTACTTCAACTCAAAAATGATATTATAATACGAGCCCACTATGGATTCAAATTTGCTTGGAAATAAAATTTAAATTATGGTTTAATTTTATATACGATATCTACTTCAACTCAAAAATGATATTATCGTACGAGCCCACTATGGATTCAAATTTGCTTGGAAATAAAATTTAAATTATGGTTTAATTTTATTCGTAATTTCTTGCATTTGTATTAATTAAGAAAATTATTACAAGATTTATAAATGGTTAAACGGATCATCCATTATATAAAAAAAAATATTGCACGCTTCGTATTAAAGTGACCTATTTTAAAAAAGTTTTGTGGGAAATTACAATAAAATACTAGTTTTTTAAATAGTAGGGTGATATGGCATTGAAATGAGAATTACAATGTATCTAACTCGATTCAGCCTAATTTTGTGTTAGGTCAGTTAAATACTAGGCGTGTGTTATGTACCTGAAATGAACTCAAAATGTATCATTCTACCATCTCAATGTATCATCTCATGCTATCTGCTATGACATATGTGTCATGTTCAAATTATTGTATGATAACAATTTATTAAAATATTGTAAGAAATTGAAACACATGAATTAAATGATTAAGTTGTCCCATTTGAGATGTGTCCCTTAATTGGGAATTATAAGTTTAATAAAAAATTCAAATATCCCAAGTTTATTATTAAATGTTCGTAAAATTCAAATTTAAAAATGTCTAATTACTTACTAATATTAAATATAAATGATAAAAAACATTATTGATCTAAAGAATTGGATATACTGATAATTGCCAGAAATATTAATTATTAATATTTATATCACTAATGTTAGTTAATAATCCTAGGTTTAGGTTACATAATTAAAATATATCTAAATTATTATAAAAAATTGCATATATATATACTTTCGTTAAGTAATAACGATTTTCAGGCTCATGTGACTAATATGTAAAAATCTACCTAAAAATTTATAATTTATAGCATAATGTGAAATAACTATGAAATTAATTGCAATATTAAGAATTAAAATCATATTAGTATTGTATAAAACTACTATAAAAATTCCCAATTAACTATGTCTTACGCAGCAAATTATCAAAAGTATTATATGAATATATAGAATTAATAAAATAATATTTAGGCAGTTGTCGCAAAGATCTTATATGACTTTTCACTTATGAATCCAGAGTATTAGAAATTGAGTTCATATACTTGGCAAACTCTTTTTTAATTTTGTATAAAAAAGCATAAATTAATTTATTATATTGAATTCAATACACTATAGTGCAAATGAATGATAATTCAGATATAAGCCAAAAGGCCACATTGTACATTTAAAGGATCAACTTGTTTTGGAAACTCATGATGGAAGTTTAGTAAATTTAATATTTTACCTTATTAGCCTGCCTCCTTTTTTAAAACTTTGGGTGGAGCAACATCAAATTTTATAAACCGTACAACAAACATTTGAAAACCCCATATTCGCCGCTCAGTGTTATGATATATTTGCATAACTTATCTGGAATAATAAAAAAATATTCCATCTGTCCCATTTTTATTTTTTTTAAGATCTTTTTCAATGCAAATTAATAATATAAGATAGATAATAGAATAGTTTTAAAAACTTACCTTGTATGCTATTGCATGAATTTGTAAGTCTTATAACTTTAAATCTGTGTACAAAAGTACCAGCATCTATCAGCTATATGTATCTACCACCTTTATATACAAAAGTAACGTTAGAAATTATTTTGCTATAATCCAAGTTTGTATGTTTGGATTATAGCACAATATTTTTATCACAACTTTTGTACTATCGAATTTTGCAAAATAACGCCTGAGAAGAAAGGTAATTTATACCCTTGTAAATGTATCCTTTATATATATTTAAAATAAATGAAATGTTTGTTTTATTTTCAGATGGCACTAGGAAAATCTTTTATATAAGCCTTACAGCAGGCCTACCATGAACTCTTATTGCGACTCAATTGAAGACGTAAACGACGACCGCGAACCGCTTTCTTTTCGTACCATGAAGTGTGCATTGCATTGGGGTCGTAATGTTTGAAAAGGATAACGTTATATGAACTATAGATAACTCTGTCTCTTTTACTCACATGTTCTTAGGACGAATGTCGAACGCTCATTCGGCGACGACTTAAAGTGTGCGTCTTTAAGACGTCATGGTATGAAAAAGCGAAAACAATTTCGTTTAGATTTTCAATTGAGTCGCAATAAGAATTCATGCTAGGCCTGCAGGTATAAAACCAACACTAAATCACTGCAAAGTATGGCTTTACGTAAGTAGGACCCCATAACTCCATAACCCAGCAGTGAACTATTTCTATTTCTAGCAATCACTTATTTAGATGAACACTATATATAAGTCACTAAACACACTAACATCACATCATTACACTAATCTTCATCTCCAGCTGTGCACCTAACATATTCAAGAGCACTGTTTAATTTCTCGAGCCACAAATCCCGGTCCTTTGGGGTGTCTGCTGCTAGGAGATGTCTTCTCCGGACCGAGCCATCATTATTTCGCACGTACACCAGGGAACCGGAATCTGGTATGATAAGACCGGCTGGCACAGATGATTCTAGTAGTATAGTATTTGGACGAGCACATAGATCTCGTGGTGCCTTTACAACTCTATCTGATATGACCGTTGTTAGGTCTATGTCACCAATTGGCATCTGCAAAGAAAATCAACAAATGGTGTTATTTATTTCATGACTATAGCAATATCTTTATCTTCTATTTATTTTATACATAGTAATATGCTTTCAATCAATCATTATCTATTATTTGAAGGGCGCATTGTGGAGTTAAGTAAATTTTTGAAACAGAAAAAATATTTAATTTTGTAAAGTTCTTCAATAGCCAAAAAACGTATGTATATAAAAAGTATATATATTTTTAATCCATATTAAAGATTCCGGATGTTTCCGGATGGAATTTGAAAATGTATCTCTATGTATGCGAAAGTATGCATTTAGTAGGATAATAATAAAATATCAAAATAAATGCTTAAGTCTGTCTGTAACACTTTCAAGTCTAATCTCATTGAACAGCTCAGGCAAGTTTATACATATAAGTTGGTTGCCTAAGAAATGTTATAGCCAACGAACTTAATTTGTGTATGTGTATTAGTACGGTCAATATACATTTGCCTGTAATATTTATGATGAGTAGATCAAAAAATGTTTTACGTAGTGATTTTCGAATATTTTATTTCTGTTCTTATTGCACTGTTTTTCGATATATCATGAATTTCTGTAAATAATTACAATTCATTCTAAGGCTGTCAATGACATGATTTTTACGTGCTTATTAGCAGAATAAAGATTGAGTTCAAAGGAGTTGGTTACATACAAAAATGCATACATCCATACATATATATTTATAGGTGACATCAATTTTTGAATTTAAACTATCGTGAATGGTATTCATAATTAATGTTTAGAGACTGGCTATACGTAAGTCTTATTTTATCGGATTAGCCCGAAAAGTTTCAAGATCATACGGGCTCTTATTCATGAGCTCTTTATGCGGCATTATCGCGGATGAAACTAGTTGGGCTCATCCACTAAAATAAGACGTTGGCATAGCCGGTCTCTAAACATTAGTTTGGTGAAATTAATATAAAGCGTGTAAAAGTAACAGAAAAATTATTCCGCACAAACGTGCGGGCGGATGAAACAACCTCCGAGACCTGGGCCCGTCGTCTCGGCGTCTCAACCTACCTTATGCGGCCGTCAGCTGTATGCGGTCCAGCCTCATGAATAACTGCGTGTATATGTGTACGTGTGTGTGTGCGCTTGTATGTACTTGGCCGATTCCCGAACCCGTTGGCTCGCCTCAGCAATCTTCCACGGACACGTACTGTCTATTTCTCCCGGAGTATACACTTCACTATATCGGTTAAATAACACAAATAACACGCGGTGTGCACACAACCTTCGTAAGGTCACACGTTATTGAATCGTCCCATATCGGGGAACATTAATCCCAACGCGTACTAAAACCGCAGACGGTCGCGTCTTCTCACACGTTTCACTGGTTAAAACGCGTCACTAAATACTTATATCAATATCAAAAGTCAATACAGTCGTGGCACTATCTAAAAACCACACCCAAAACGCATAATTACGCGTGTGCGTTCTACAATAAGGTCGTATACAGGTGCGCGCGCGTCCTGTCTTATCGTAATCCAAAACGTTACTAACTGGCGGACGTGACCGGCGGCGAACGAATGCATGAAGGTCGTAGATCCGGCCAGTCGCGCGCGTGAATTAATACAAAACAGAAGTGGTACATACCTTCTTCTGCACGTCATCAGGGTACTTCCAGAAGGCGAGGCGCGGCGGCTGGAGGCGGAACCAGCGACGATGCCATGCGCCCAGTCCAGAGACGTCATCGAAAGCGGTCAGGAACGCAGCGTGCGGCTCAGGAGACGGTACCACTACACGAGCCTTGATATCCACATTAATGGAGCCTTCGAGGGGGCTGCCGTGTGGTACCTGCAAATATGTTGCGAATATACTGTTCCAGACAAGCAGAAATGAATGCCTTGTGGTATACGGCTGAGTAGAATAAACCACCCTCATTTCCTACGGAGATGTCGTCCAAGGCGACTAAGGTAAGTTGACCCACCGTGTTTTATCCGGTTTAGTAGAATAGACTACCCTCTTTCTTACTAGAATACGACTAAGGTACGTTGACGTCAGACAGGCGGCGGTCGTAAAATACGTAATCATTTGACAATTTTGAGTGGGATCCTGGCAGGTGGATGATGATGAGCATGCAAAAATATATTAAACAATATTCGTATTGTCTTAGACATGCCGTTCGAATTCGCTTGACGTGATTACTGACAAATTTACTTGTTTACGAAGTGGTTGCCTGGAAGAGATCGCTGTCTTAGCGATAAGGCCGCCAATTGTACAATGTTTTTCTTATTTTTTATTTTATTTTTGTATAATGTTTTTTAAATTGATTTAAGAAAAGAAGCAGTGCTGTATATTATTATTGTACAATAAAGATTACTTGTATTTGTATTTTCTGTAACCCTACCAATAAAATAACAACTCGGAATTAATCGAGAAATAGAACTTTCTCGATCGACTAGTTTACTATACAAGCGACATTATCTCAGTAGAGTATTATTCTCGAGTAGGTGACCCACTGGCACTGGCCTGTAAGTGAAATTGTCAAGCAAACTTGAAACCATTCAAACATTAAAATTCTGAAAGTCTATCTATTTGTTACGCTTTCACAGCTAATCCGCTAAACTAATATTGATAAAATTTGGCATGATAAAAGCTTGTACACCGAGGTGACATATAGGCTTGCTATCATATAGCAAAAAAATCTCGTTTTTCTATCGGAAACATGGAAAAAACACATATTGCATTAATTGCATGTATTACCCTACAATATTAGTAAAGATGCCGTGTGGTATCCGGCTTCTTGGAATAGACCACCCTCATTTCTTACTAAGGTGTCGTAAAAAGGCGACTAAGGAAAGTTGACCTCAGACAGGCGGCCGGTCGTAAAAAACGTAGCCAAATCGTGTGACAACACGTTTGTAACATGTTGTGCCGACCCCACTTAAAGTGGAATAAGGGCAGTATAATGATGATGACACGCTGTTAGTAAAAAAACATTTGAATTTATGCAGACGGTAGTGACATACCTTGTTAAGAGTGAAACTTTTCCTGGTGGCCTGCGGTAAGGCGAATATACAATATCCATTAAGTTGGAACTGTGGGCTGCGAACTGAGTGTGGTCCGGCTGGACTCTGGACACGCGGCGCCTTCAGCTCGGACACCTTCGACTTGGGGGTCAGGAGTTTTGAGTTGCCCTGTTATAGTTAATATAGTTAATATAGATACCGGCTATACTCACGTCTAATCTTATCGGATTAGCCCGACTAGTTTCGAACCGGGCACTTATTCATGAGCTCTTTACACGACGTTATCGCGGCGGGAACTGCCCGGTTATATATAGTTTTGTTAGGCTTTACCGCTGGATCAATATTTGTGAAATTAAGTACAATGAAAGCTTATGTACCGGGCTAGCTTATAGGATAAAATGTTTTTATTTTGAGTATGGGAAAACCTAGTATATTGAGGATATTTTAATATATAATTTTAAATTGACGCTAAAGTTGTCACGATAATAGCTTGCAAAATACATATGCCAAATACCGTCATATTAAACTAATCTACCTAATACATCAAAATTATTATTTAGTTTTAAATGTTATATACATACCTTTTTTCCCGAAATGTGGTATTTTACATCGTGTGGTAAGATCTCTTTTGATGCTTGAAGGAGATAGATTTCAACTGTGACCTGAGAAAATTTAAACACGCATTATATAAAAATATATTTTAAATGTATCATTGATCCCTATTGTCTTTATGATGCTTGTTCCCAATTTTCATAAATGCCAACCTCAACTGCCTTCGATGTAAATCAATGCGGCTGAGGCAACTGATATAAATATAGATAACTATAAATGTATGGGACCCTCCATCCCCAAAGTAACTTAATACATATGT
Organism: Morpho deidamia; assembly: GCA_947086505.1. Classification (NCBI taxonomy): domain Eukaryota; kingdom Metazoa; phylum Arthropoda; class Insecta; order Lepidoptera; family Nymphalidae; genus Morpho; species Morpho deidamia. The sequence continues at coordinate 4,057,036 of CAMTZC010000004.1, read as the reverse complement.
TATGGGTCACAGACAACTGGTTTTAATATATACGTAAAAAATTTAAAATATATAAATATATCTAGACTCGAAGACAAAAATTGTTTGTTTTTAGAAAATGTTGATCCTCTTTTGGATCTTTTCCACAACCCATGGAGCTGAAAGCATGGTTACTGCCAATGGTGCCAACACTCCAGTCAACTGATAAAATCACACTTAGCACGTGAACGTGGAAATATGCTTATACGTAAAGCAGATTATATCAAAGATAAAAAATTTGACTTCGGAATCCTTCTAGCTTCATAGAAGGTTGCAGTATGTAAATTAATAATGTTTAATGATTTACCGTCGATATTCACGTTCTTTGATTGGAAAAATGTCGAATAGCCCTGTGTCATTTACCTTAAAATCACTGGTCAGTCCGTCCATCCGTATTTCATCAGGGAAGTGCAGTGGGGCGTTCGGTTTGGTCAGCTGCATACTAGTAGCCAGAACGCGGTCTCTGCACTTAAGGAGGCATACCGCGTGATGACCGACCGCACCATCTGTAACATGTTGAAACTATATCATATTACCTATAATTTTTAATTACATCCGGCTCAAAGGACCATATTGACTGTTGCTCTTTATTTTGTAATTTATTATATATTATTTGTTCGGTTACTTAGCACATGGCTGACACAATCAATTTTTTTTCTTAAGTCTAATTGGTTTCTATAAATAAAAGACTGTTTAATGATATTTACTCGTGATTCAAATTAGTCATAAAAGGCGAGTAAGGTAAGCCGACCCACCGTGTGGTACCCGGCTGAGTAGAATAGACCACCCTCTTTCTTACTGAGGTGTCGTAAAATACGACTATGATGAGTTGACGAAAGGCAGGCGGCCGGTCCTAAAATACGTATGCAAATGACATGTCTGTCATATTGTGATCTTAGAGTGGGACAAGGGCAGGAGCTAATGCACTGATGCAAAATGTAAGAAAGAGTCTTACCAAGGGGTCGTAAAATTCGATTCAGGTAAGTTGATGTCAGGCAGGCGGCCGGTTGTAAAATACGCAGGAGAATCATGTGACAACATGTTTGTAACATGTTGTGCCGATGTTAGAGTGGGATAAGGGCAGGAGGATGATGATGAATCGAATAACAAAAGAAGAAAGGAATCGTATACCAGCATTCAGTTGTCGTATATAGTCCCTTCGAAGTGGTACTCTAAGGCTGTTGATGTGAAGCGTCGCCATGCCAGCGGTGGCTGCCGGACCTGCTCCTTCCACTTGAAGACGTTGGACTTCATGAAGGCACGCCTGGCGGCGATGAGCTGGGGAGATAAAAGAGTAGAGCAATAAGCCTCTTTTTTCCGACATTAAGGGTAATAACGTAACGTAACCAGATTTGAACTTTTTAAAATTGCCTAAATAATTTGTCTATTCATATGATATGAAGATACAATAAATTGTGAGTACGAAACATATCCAACAATTGGTCAAGAGACAAAATTATCGTCAATATTTTAGAGATTTACTCTGGTTGCAAGATAATTTAATCTGCTATCAATATACTACAATAATATATATTATTTAATTTAATAATAATTAATTAATATATACCTATTTAATTAATTATATTTGTGTCTAATTATAATAGCAGGTTGCCAAACAGTATATAATAAAACACCTAATATATAAGGAAACGAATATTTTTCTTTTTACAATGATTTTTTTTACGATTTTACCTTTACCACTACAGCAGTCTGAAAACGCTGCTAAAGGAAGGCTGATACAAAAAGCCTACTATACTATTGAGGTTTATATAGATGATAAAAATGCGTGGTTTAAGCTACTCCTCTACCATGTACAAGATAGTAATAACCAAATGTATAGTATGTAGTTATAAGAATTTTATTTGAAAAGAGCAACCATCGAGTTTTTTGGTGGCTCTTCTCGGTAGGAACAGCTTTCCGAACCAGCAGTAGCTTTTGAAGATTCAAAAAATTCAAAGTTTACAAATTTACTTGAATAAATAATATTTTGAATTTGAATAAAATTCTCAATAATTATACGTAAAAAACCTTATTAAATTAGTCTTGCAACACAATCAATTTTCTTTAGCAGAAACTAGATGGCGCCACCTGGTCTTTTATTTCCTTTGAAAGATTGAATCGCGTTTTCCCGAGTAACAGCCATTTAGCTATACTAGAGTAGGGAAGTCAGTCTTAAATGTGGCCATCGAAAGAAATGCGAAAGCGAATGAGGCCTACCTATCAGTCTTCTTTTATATTTTAGATCAGAAAAAGATGAGTATCGGTCACTTATATTAACTCTTTTACCATTTCTTTGACACTCGCAATCACAGGCCTGCTTGTGGTTTTATAATTTTAAACTTATATAATATTTATTTATAAATTTATAGTTACAACATCAAAAAATGATACAATAATGTCTAATACTTACTCGCTAACAACAGTAGTCTCTCGCCTTCAGCTTGCTCCGTCGAACCGCTGAATTCGATCGTCGATGCGCAAAGGTTTAGAGCTTGACTTGCCTATAAAATTTATGAAAATGCATTGAAAGGAAATAAAGGGCGTTTGCAATAAGGCGTGAATTTCATTTACATAGAGCCTATAGACCAAATAAGAATTCCACAGTTGCTTTTTCTACAAATCCACTCCACTACTGATAGGTTTCTATCAAGAGATTTGACGCTCTAAGATCTTGATGCACGTACTTTCAGTCACCTAGGGTCCTTTTTGAGATCGTCTTCACAATCGCTGCTATAAGGAGTAAAATAGCATTCTTTTGTAGATTTTTTAAAATACTTTATTGCACTATTAAGATATGAAAGTATAAAAGACGGTCTTTAGTGTTACTAAATTAAGCGTTCTCTACCAGTTAACCTTAGATTCAAACAGAAAATTTAAATAAGTGCGGTAAGCAAACACATTTATTTATTTATTAGTTTATCAGGTAATCTTACAGCATGACAAAGTTCTTATTCTATAATTATAAAAACTTTAACTAAGGCCATATGAGGATACACAATTATTTATTTTTTTACAAATAATTGTTCCTATAGTAAAAAAATATTAACATAAACCAAAAAAAAAGAAAATATAAAAATATAAAAATAGGCGTAAATATTTAAAGAAATGAAAATCAATAAATTGTAGCGACGTGCCAAAGCAAATGATAAATAAATAAATGGAGAAAAATAAAATAATAGATGCTATATGTGATTGTAAGGGAAGGAATGTTAAAATTTGAGGTCTACTAAATAATTCTTAAGATAAGAGAAAATTGATTTACTAAACGGAACACAAAATGTATGTATGTAAAGTAAAAAAAGTAAAGTAACAGCCTGTTACTATGCCCACTGCTGGGCTAAGGCCTCTTCTCTCCGTTTTTGGAGAGAAGGATTGGATTGGTAGGTTACACATATCCCTAGAAATTCTCTAGAGATATGCAGGTTTCCTCACGATGTTTTCCTTCACCGAAAAGCGTGTGATAAATTGCAATTATCAATTAGACACATAAGTTTTAATAGAAAAACTCATTGGTCCCTGCCCGGGGTTTGAACCTATGTCGTCTCTAAAGAGTCGTACGGTCTCACCGCTAGGCTATCACAGCTTTTTTATGTATGTATTCTACCGGAATATATCTATGCTAATACATATATAAAGCTGAAAATTTGTTTGTTTGTTTGATGGATTGTTTGAACGCGCTAATCTCAGGAACCGATTTGAAAAATTCATTTATTGAGGAAGGCTTACCTTAATATACCATCACGCTAAGATGAATAGGTGAGGATCAGTTATAAAAAATATTGCGAAAACGGCAAAATTTAAAGCTTTCCTTACGTGCGCTAAGTAAACGTAAAATCATGTATTACAAAATTTGTCCCCTCTAAAAGTTCTTATTAAAAGTCCGCGACACCATATGTCTAGCTTTGAGAGTTAACCCACTTTAACCATAATTAATATAAGTAGTACGATTTACTGAAATAATAAGAGTGCAGTCCACGCGAACGAAGTTCCGTTTAAAAGCTAGTATCAAATAAATGTACCTGCGAAATCATAGTCTGCTGTTTGGATATCTCGTTTTGAAGTTCTTTGATCCGCTGCCGGACCGTGGTCACGCAGGTGACTGGCTCTGGCGTGGGCGGAATCTCGCGTTCCGGGGACGTATGACGTACTACTCGCATGGGAGTGGTCGGTGTTGACGACTACAAGTAGAAATAGTCCTTATCCTTACGACTATCGTTATCCATACTAATATGAATGCGAAAGTCTATCTGATTATGTTTGATTTTCTGTTCTGATTATGCAATGTTTTGTATCCAAGCTTCAACAATAATTCTAATATTTGAATCAATTTACACAAAATTGCAACCAATCCATACTATTTATATCTATACTTATTATAAAACAAAGTCCGATAAAGCTGTCTGTCTGTATGTAATCGATTTTCTCAAAATATACTGAACTGATTTTTGTACGGTTTTTACCAAATGATAGTGCAATACTCCCGGATGGTTTAGGTAAATAGTATATATCGGTATTATATATAGTGTGTCGACGAGATCGCGCAATTGTTTAAAAACTTGCTTGCTGGGAGCTTTAGTCGCGTGCGCTGTGTAAACCAGCAGAGATACGCTAAAGTAATGTACTAGAGAATTGTAGATCTTTAAAACTATTACAAAAAAGTCCGCGATAGCATGTCTCTATCTCTTATGGTAAACTCACAATAACTACTTTTATATTTAAAATTTGAATTCTAGAACAAAATAGTGATACGCTGATTTCCACGCGGGTGAAGCCGCTGGCACAACTAGTTTATTATAAAACAAAGTACAATTGCAATTGTACAATTGCTTTGAAAGGTTTAGTACATGAATAGTACATAACTGTTTTAAGTAAATTAAGTTGATGAGGTCGTTTTACAACAATTTTCGAGTGAGGGTATTAACAAATCGGTGTAGTTTAGATGGGGGAATAGGTATAAAAAGCGGTGTAGGGTATCAAAGATCCTCCTGTCGAGACTCGAGCAACTGTGCTAAACACTGATATCCACGCAGGCGAAGCCGCCCGTATAGCTAGTAATATAATAAATAGGAAGCAAATCCATTGGACCAATATTATCACGTTCACGCCATGTACCACCGGTGGCTCGCATTTGACTGTCTTACCTGACAACGCGGGTTACCGGTGTTACGAATTCGGTTGTTCTATGAAAATTAAAGTAATGATCATTAAAATAAGCACTGGTGTAATATTGAAAAACAACGCATATTCAGCTCTGGACAAGCAATATTCGCGCACCATAGAAATCGGCCCCGGCGAGAACGTATTAATGACATTTAACACAACCAAAACTACACCGGGGTAATATAAAGGATAAAAAATACCGTTTTTATTTCTGGAACGGAAAAAAACATATTACATGAAACACTTACAGCTTGCATACGCCGATAGAAACTGACGCTATGCACCAGCTCGCTCCCGCGGTCGGTCCTTGCGGGTGTTACAGGTTGGCTCTTCAGCGGCGACTTGAACTGCCCCTTCTCCTGGTACACGAAACTCGATGAGGACAAGCTGTCGTGCTGCAAGCGTCATCAGATTACGGCCAAGCTTTACACCGAGACACAAACTCTAATTACCTTACTTTTCATCGCATACAGATACGCTTTATTATTGGGAATTTAGTTCACGACAAATGCTACAGTTGAGGAACGTGTAGACGGTATTTCTTAGTAAATTATTGAAACTCGTGAACATTTGTAGAAAGAGGGCAAGTGTCACCCATGGTATATTAAATGACTATATCTTTATCGATATGCCTTTCATATTGGAACTCTAAATTGCTAAAGCAAAGATACGATATACCTACAGCAAAAATATAACTGGGCAAAGTTAAAACCGTTGAAACGAACTAGAACCAAAGTTAAAACGAACTAGATCTGAGCGAACAGTCGAGAAATGACAATTTCATTTAGCCAAACCTGAATTGAAGCCATAATTACATACTTAAGTGAGTTACAGATCTAACTATAGGATTACTTACTACACTACAGGAGTTCTTAAAAGTAAATAAAGCCACATCTCAATACAAAAGCTAATATTTTAGAGATTTTTATATATATGACAAAGAAGCATGGTTTTGTAGCTTGGTGAAATATGAAATAAAATAATTCGGAACTCATTGATGTGTTTTCAAAATTTCAATGAAATTTAGAACAATTCAGGCGTATAGAATCAAAAATGGTTACGTCCACAACGCAAATTTTTTCAGAAAAAGATAAAAACGTTTTTTTTAATTATTAGCAACTATTCTAATGTAAAGTATTATTTTATGTATGCAGAATATAATATATTAAGGAGTTATATGCTTTTTGTCACTGCTAATTCAATACTTTTTAGTAAAAACTTAAATTTAAGATGGACTTTCCCAGTTTTGTTTCTAAGTCTTGGACTTAACTATGTTTGTAACCAAATGTTTAGGACTTTCCTATTTTTGTTTCCAACTCTCAGTAGGGGTACGGATTCAGGAATTTACCTGTTAGAAAACAAAAGATAGTAATCAACTTGTAGTGTAGGTAATAAAAGTCAGTTAATAATAATTTGTATTCCTATTTAAAATCAACATCTAAAAATTGCAATATAAGTCCGTAATGCTGAATTTTTGTAAAAAGCTTTATACAACATTCGCAACATTTTTGATGTGACAAGATTGCACTGAATTTTTTTGCCGCATTTGAGCATTGAGGGAGTTTTGGCAACAATTTTGCCCAGTACTTGAAATACTTTCAAGCTTAATTGGTATCATTATTAATTACGTTTCAGTTCAATAAATAGGCACCCTTTAAGTCCGACCCTGGAAACTACATGTTTTTCTTTGCGATGTTTTTCTTTCATTTAAGTGGTTGTGCTGTCCGTTTTCTGGCTTCATTTTTGTTGAGTCTGGACGGGTGGCTATCCATCTCTTCAAAATACCACAATTATTGTACAAAATAACAGTTTGTCCCATTTAAATATAATAAAATACGAGAACGCGAACTCAACAAAAAAGTATTACAACGCCAAGGGCAGATATGACAGTTTTTAGTCAAATAGAGCCTTCCTATTGGTCGAAATGGACTTTACGCGATTTGGAACTCAATTCGCTTGGGACTTTACTAGGTTTGTTTCTGAAGTCAATTTTCAATTTCAAATCACAGTTGGACCTTATCAGAATTAGTAACAGATAATTAAAAGGTAAATATAGACACGGAAAAGATTGTGCTGCCATTTAAATCTTAATTTTAAAATTTTGTGGACTTAACCATCTTTGTTTCTATACGCCTGAATTGTAAAGAATAATCTATTCAGATTAGGAATTTTCAAACAATCGAAAAATCTATGCGATTTGATATATGAGGAAATTTTATTTAATCGCTATTGGCCATAATATGAAGACATACATTTAAAAATTAAAAACATTCAGAATCTTATAATAACAATAATTCTTCTAAAAAGCGTTAATAAAACGCGTTTAAATTTTTTGATTTTTGATATTAGTGACTTCATCATCATCATCATTCTCCTGCCCTTATCACACTCTAAGTGTGGTCGGCACGACATGTTACAAACGAGTTGTCACATGATTTGGCTACGTATTTTACGACCGGCCGCCTGCCTGACGTCAACTTACCTTAGTCGCCTTTTACGACACCTCGGTAAGAAATAAGGGTGGTTATTGTATGTAGCCGGATACCACACGGCACATAACTTAGTCGCCTCTTACGACACCTCGGTAAGAAAGGAGGGTGGTCTATTCTATTCTGACGGATACCACACGGCGTCTATTATATATTAGTGACTTAAACGTGAAAATTAAAAATGTGTACTACAAGTTATTATAATATTCTATACATCTATGCATATAGTCTTAAATATAACAAAAACCTTTTATGTGATAAGATAATATTTAAAATTGACTTAGATATTCAGCTATCGATAATATTACGATTCGTAAACTTGGCTTTGCGATTTAGTCGTGAAACGACAAACGTTTGATTTTCTATAATAGCCGATTATAGCTAAATAATATTATTATTAAATAATTTATAGAAGTAGGCGTTACTTTGCTGAATTCCATAGTACAGAAGTTATGATAGAATTATTTTGCTATAATCCGCGTTTGTTAAGAAAATAATTGCAATATGATTTTGTCATACAGCCTATCCTCCTGATCTTACGCTCGATCATAGAGATTGTCGTAGTGAATGTGTGGTATGTTATTGGTGGCGACGTTCTGTGATACGTGTCGTGACTAATCCTGCATGTATAGGGTATGTATAGGGGTGTATGTGTAGGAGTAGGGTATAGTTGTCTAAGTATCCATAAATTATTCCTTTGTTTCTTTACCATGAACTTTTAGATAACGATTCAATTCAAAGTCAGTACCTAAACCGAACCGCTTTCTTTTCGTACCATGAAGTGTCTATTGCATTGGTCGTTATGTTTGAAAAGGATAACGTTATATGAACTATTGATAAATATAAAAATATAAAATATAAATAAATATATATGGGACACTTACATACACGGTCGTCCGTCCCCAAAGTAAGTAGCTTAATACATGTGTTATGGGCAACAGACAACTGGTAATATACTACATATGTATATAATTTTAAATACATACTTAAATACAAATACACACCCAGGCTCGAAAAATCAACAAATTGTTTATAGAAAATGTTGGCCCTCGGCGGGAATCGAATCCGCGACCCGCGGAGCTGAAGGCAGGGTCACCACTCACTGCGTCAACGGGCCAGTCTCTGTCTCTCTTACTGACATATTTTTAGGACGACAATTTAAACAGCAACGAGTTAAAGTGTGCGTCTTTAAGACGTCATGGTATGAAAAAGCAAAACAATTTAGTTTACGTCTTCAGTTGAGTCGCAATAAGAGTTCATGGTAGGCCTGCTGGTTTACCTCAATCACCTTATTAACTTTCGGCGGTGTCGGACCCTCGACCTCCAAAGCTTCGTCCAAAAGATCGTCTAGCTCACTATCACAAGCGGACTCCTCTGAGTCGCTCTGCACCGCCTTCTTGTAGCTGGTATTGTTTTTCTTTACCACCTTAGAAATAATATTATATGAGATTATAAAATTAACGATAAAGGTCACTGTGTTACAAAACTGAAGCGGCAATGGGTGGGTCACGTAGTAACGTAGAACTGATAGGCATTGGGGTTTGAGGTGTTGGAATGGCGACGCCGCACTGAAAAACGCAGTGTTTTTAGACTCTACGAGGTGAACTGACGATCTTAAAAAGGTCGCTGGAAGTCTCTAGATTCAAACAGCATGAGAAAGTTTGATGTAGAGATCAGTTCAAGATACCACAGTCCAACTGTGGGCATTCATGGAGGAAGAAGAAAAGATTTGAAAAATTTAGATACTGGAAACTGATACATGAATATACGCAACTTTAGATAAATCTCAAACTATACTGGAAAGTACTAAAAATATATATGTATAAACATACAACGAACAAACAAACGAGTCCGGAAACTTGCATATTACTGGCCTGTTGGCGCAGTGGGTAGTGACCCTACCTGCAACTCCGCGGATCGCGGGTTCGATTCCAGCCGAAGGCCAACATTGTCTATCTACAATTTTTTGGTTCTTCGTACCTTCTGGTAACACAAGTATTAAGTTACTTATTTTGGGGACGGACGACCGTAAGTGTCCCATATATTTATTTATTTATATATTTCAATATATATCCTCGTAATATTAAATTTAAGGGGCAGGGTATCTATGTATATGCTAACTGTTTAACTTAGACCTCGACTGCGGCGGACTAGAACGGGGTCTAAGATAGGAGAGGGCGACCGCACCGAAACCGAGTTAAACAGTCACACTATAGCCATATAACCTTTTTTTATATCAAGCCATTATGACATCTAACGCAATCTATTGCTCATCTGAAAAAGGTCAACAACGATGAAAAACTTACATTCATCACTTCACGGCCAAAGGAAGTATCCGCCCAGTTGTCTGATTTATTTAATTTTCCTGGTAAGTTTTCGGTGCTAGAACAAAAAAAAATTATAATGAGCAATTAATATTACCACATCACTAGTTTTATATCATTCTCCGCTAAATGCTGTAAATTTTGTTCAAGTTCTCAGTTTGTAATGTCTACATAGTCTATATTAAAATGTTTAGGTTTATCTATTTAAAGGCCCCTAGCAGTATTATTTTGAAATACTCCAAATTATGTGATTTACACCGTTCCCGATAGAATTTCATCGCTATGATTCTAATGGATTGGCCGTGACCGTCAGACTTGCATTTATAATATAAGTATGAATGATGTAAGAAATAAATCCAGTTAAGAAGTCATTTTATATACATAAACTATTTTACTATTGTGATTAAGAGTATTGGATGATTGGATGTGGAAAATTTCTATAAAAAAACCGCCTGAGACTTTTCATCGAAAACGTCTTCTAATTTATTTATTTATTTTGTTTTTTCGGATCTCCTACAGCAATAAATATTAAATAATACAACAAATATCTCTACTTATTATTAAACAAAGTCCCCAAAATCTGTTTAAAGTAAAGGCGGCCTGTTACAATCCCACTGCTGGGAATAGGCCTCCTCTCTCCGTTTCTGGAGAGAAGGGTTGGAGCTAAGAGCTACAACGCTGCTCCACTGCGGATTGGTAGGTTACACATATGTCTATAGATTTCACCGAAAAGCGTGTGATTAATTGCAATTATCAATAAGACACATGAGTATTAATAGAAAAACTCATTGGTGCCTGCCCGGGTTTGAACTCGTGTTCCCCTCGAAAGAGTCGCACGGTCTCACCGCTGGGCTATCACAGCTTTGTTTATTTGTTTGTCAAATCTGTTATTGATTTTCTCAAAATCTTCAACTCTTTCGGAAAGTTTAGGTTAATAGATTAATAATATTAGGTTAATAATACCTCCTTAATACAATTTATATACGTTGTTATGTAAATTGAATTAAAGAGGTAGTGCAGTTGTTAAAAAACTCGCCTGTTGCGAGATTTAGTAGCGAGCGCTGCGTAAACCGATAAATATAAACTAAAGTAACGTACTAGGGCATTATACTAAAATCTACAAAAAAAGTCTGCGACGGCATGTCTCTATCTCTTATGGTTAGCTCACAACAACTACTTTTGTGTTTAAAATTTCAATTTAATTCACTGATTAACACGGGCAGAGCTATTTATTTTTAGCTATATATCTTCTAATTTGTTTGAGATATAACAAAGCAATGTATGGATGGATATTACTCTTTTATAGGGCAATAAAAAAGTCTCTTATCGATTAAGGATAAGTTAACATACTTTTTTTTATTTTAGAACAGTCACGTACGATACCATTTTTGTTTTATTTGAGTTAAACTCACGCTCGCTATCGCAAGATACACTAGATCGTATGTTATGTGAGTCCTATAATAAAATGCTACAAAGGCTCGATGAATTTGAATTAAATTTTGTGTACAGGTGGGACTATTTTATATGGTCTAGATAAAACATTAGATGATAGGCAAAAAAAAATTAATAGAAAATAATTCAGAAAATTCAACTAAAAGTGTTACGTAAGATTATATTTTTTTCATTTTTTTTCTACAATCTGTGTCAGCACAATCCGTATGCGTACCTACATTGCTGGTCAGCTATTAAAGATAAATTTTATTTTACCCCAATTTTCAATCACGTTATTATTAGATAGACAAATTGAATTCAGTATGTGGCCGTGTACCACACGGTATCCGGCAGAATAGAATAAACCACCTTCCTTTCTTACCGAGGTGTCGTAGGAGGCGACTAAGGTAAATGCCGTGTGGTATCCGGCTGCATAGAATAGACTAACCTCATTTCTTACCGAGGTGTCGTAAAAGGCGACTAAGGTAAGTTGACGTCAGGCAGGCGGCCGGTAAAATACGTAGCCAAATCATATGAAAACATGTTTGTAACATGATGTGCCGACCCCATTTAGAGTGGGGTAAGGGCAGGAGAATGTATGTATGTATTGAATTCAGTATATCTACCTAATAAATACCTGAACTAATAATTAAGACGTAGGAATCTTATTCTATGTTGTCTAGCTGTCAGTAGATTAAATAGATTCAGTGTACTTAATATTCACGATACGCCCGTGGTATTTATTTCGTTTATTTTATTTATTAGATAAAATAAAATGTTGAAATAGGATATTTTATTTACTATTTAAATTTATTCCTTATAGAGAATAGACTATCTATACTATATATTAGAGTTTAAAATTGAATGAAAAGCAGAACGTTCAGCAGAAGAATTCCTAGTCTATTCTACATCAATTCAACGGAAGTTAGTCTTGTATTCTAACCGCGTAAAATACGGTTTTCGAACATAGGTCAAGGGAATCGTAAGGGCTTTAAGTAGCCCTTAGTATTAGTAAGCGTTCACTGGAATACTTTCTTCAAAAAATGGTTTTTAAACCAATATCTTTAAAACGAAATGCTTTTGATAAAAACGTAAACTACTATTTTACAATCATTGCCATAGGAGGTTATGTGTCTTAACCGTATTAATATTGTTGCATCGTTATGAAAAATGGTCTCTCGAACAATCTATTATAGACGAAATATTTTTGATAATTTGCAAAATATTTCAGCCCAATCAATTGTACGAATTATCCTAACGTTATGTCACTAAATAAAATCTCAGTAAATTCATTACTGATAAAACAATGAAAGTAAAAAAATCATTTTAACATAGAATCCATTCATTTAATAAATGGTAGTACATTCATTTTTGTGTACTATGCACTGTAAATCTTTAGTTTTATGCTCTATTCCAGAGATATATGAGAATTCGTTTAGGAGACTGTTTCTAAAAGATGCTGATGTTAGCGAGAAAGCGTATGTTGTATTATTCAGCAAAATCAATTTTTTCAATGTAATCTACTTAAGTGATAAAATTCACATTCTAAGACCTATGGTCTTTATAAAAAAGGTTCATATAATCAGTAGGCCTACCATGAACTTTTAGAGAACGATTGAATTCAAAGTCAGTACCTAAACTCAACCGTTATCTTTTCGTACCATGAAGTGTGATTGCATTGGGCCCGAAATGTTTGAAAAGGAAAACGTTATATGGATAACTCTATCTCTTGTACTCAAATGTTTTTAGGACGCATTCCGAACGCTCTTTCGGCAACGACTTAAAGTGTGAGTCTTTAAGACGTCATGGTATAAAAAAGTAAAACAATTCAGTATACGTCTTCCATTGAGTCGTAATAAGAGTTCATGGTCTTGGAATGTTTATAAAAAACTTTTTTTGGTTTTTACGAGATCAAATATTTATTTAGACAGAATTCCTTTTTGTAATATGCCTGATGTATGTAATGATAAGATCAAAAAAAATTATTGACTATCTACATATACTGAGAACCTGAAAAAATTTACAGCAATATTGGAGAATGAAACACTGACTGTAGGTTTAATAGTTTATTCTTACAAAATCCGATAAAAAATGTTTCTATTATCACAGACAATAACTTAAAATATATAAACCTGAAAAGCAAGTTTTATTATCAGATATTATGCTAGCTGAAACAACAAAATATTGATATATACTTGAATACTTCAATGAAAAGGAAAAAAATAGTCTATACGTCTTATAAAAAACCATAAAACGTACGACTATGTAAAATTTTGTATCATTGAAATATTGAAAATAAAAGCTTTATAATTTAGAACGCCATACGTATGACATAAAATCATAGACAATAAAATTGCCTGTTTCACAAAAGAATTTAAGAAAAATATTTAGTTTTACTAGTTAGTTCGTAATCTATGCGACTCCAAAAAACTTGTCTGTTGCAGTGACTTAACGAATCGGAGATTATAAAATTACATGACGCGCGGTATAAAACTTCTAATTGATTGACATTAATTTACCACGAATACGCTTTAGATAATGGCAAGAAAGTTGTAATAACGGTAAACTTAAGTATACAGATAATAAATCTAGAAAAAAGTAAGTTAAATTGTCCAATAATTTTCAGAATCTACTAAACTTGAAAATTATTCATGTTTGAAAGTTATTAATTGTTTTATCTATGAATTTTCTTGCAAATTTAAAAAATAAAAGTGTTTAAAATGTCCAGTACTTTATGTGTTAAGTATTTTTAAAATTCGAACAAACAGACATGATTAATTTGTGTTGTCTGTAATTATTGTATTTTTTTACTAAGCTTTCTATATCGCTCGGATATCAGTAATATTTGAAAAAATATTAACTATTAGGTATCGGCTAATATTTTCATATTTATTGTCTACCAAGATTATTAATGCGATTATAAGAAAAGGTGCACTTTTTACAATTTCGTATTGTTCTAATTTCATGGATATGTCGTAATTTTTTTATTTTATTTTATCTTTAGGAGATAATAAATATTTGATATGAAATTAAGATAATAGAGGAACTGGATGCGATGGAAAAAACATTTCTTTATTTATGCATGTACACTACTCGTGGCGTCGTACTTTGTTAACTTTTAAACAAGAATAAAAAACTCAAACGGGTTTGGAAAATTGGTTATGATACTTTGAAAATCATACTAACTTGCCGGTTTCATCCAATTAAAGACGTTTTTTGTGCGTTTAGTAAACAATACTAAAACAATGATATTAAAATTTATATTCAAACATTTAAGCTCTAAAAAATTTAATAGATATTTTTGAGACAATTTCTATGTATATATATGGGACACTTACGCACACGGTCATCCATCCCCAAAGTAAGTAAGTAACTTAATACTTGTGTTATGGATGACGGACAACTGGTAAATATACTACATATATAGTTTTAAATACATACTTAAATACAAATATACACCCAGGCTCGAAAAACCAACAAATTGTTTATAGAAAATGTTGGCCCTCGTCGGGAATCGAAGCCACCACCCGCGGAACTGAAGGCAGGGTCACTACCCACGGCGCCAACGGGCCAATCAAAAAAATATAGTGCAATAAGTAAAATATATAAGTTACCAGGATTGTAGCAATATAGGAAATAATAACACGTTGCGACATAGTTGCACATTTTATGTTATATTTAAACGGTTTGTAATTTGAAACAAAGTATGTATAGTAACTACAAAGTTACGTTAATTACATACAATATCGCCGCCCGTAATAATCGAGTATACTCGTAAAGTCATTAAGTACTAACCTAGCTTATATTATATCTTTTAAAAACATCTAAGCTACCAACTAGCTATAGGCAACATTACAGTCTTATATAAGTAGAAATTTTTTTAATCTATAATTTATAATTGCTGTTTTATTTAGATTGATTTAAGTAGATATATTTATTTGGCCAATAATTTTGATATTATTTTATAACTACTCATAAATTACTTGAAAAAAGAAAGAAAAGCATCTTTACTTTTCTTCAATAATATTGTTTTTTTTACTTCATTAAATAATTATAATAATGTGTGGAACACTAACACGCAGCGCCTGAGTGTCCCGTCTCCAAATTAAATACTTGGTTTATGTGGGACAGACAACTAGTAAATATCTATCTATACTTATTATTAAACAAAGTCCTAAAAAGCTGCCTGTCTGTATGTAATCGATTTTCTCAAAACCTACTAAACGGATTTTTGTACGGTTTTCACCAAAAGATAGTGCAATACTTCCAAATGGTTTAGGTAAATAGTACATATTGGTATTATGCAAATTATATCGAAGAGAACGCGCATTTGTTTAAAAACTTTCCTGCTTGGAGCTTTAGTCGCGTGCGCTGCGTAATCCATCAAAGATAGGCTAAAGTAATGTACTACAGAATTGTAGATCTATAAAACTACTACAAAAAAGTCCGCGATAGCATGTCTCCATCTCTTAGGGTTCACTCACAATAACTACCTTTGTTTAAAATTGGAATTCTAGAAAAAATTTGTGACAAGCTGATTGTCACGCGGACGATGACACAGTTAGTATACATATATAATTTTAAATACATAAACACATCAAGACTCGAAGAACTAACAAATTGTATTTAGATAATTTTGCCCTTCGGCGGGAATCGAATCGAAGAAAACGGCCCAGTCCAATATTAAAATATAACCAAATATACTTCGAAACGTTATTTAAATCTCGAATATACTAAGGAGCATTAAGGAAAAGAGACAGCTTTAACAAAATCGTAACAAGGTGTCGACTGCCATATCCAGTTTTCATTAAATTTACTTGAGATGAGTCATTGAGGAAAATGCACGCGTAAAAGGCCATATGATCGCCAAAAAATCCCAATTCCTACAGACAACTAAACCGCAAGGCGGTTGTGGGAATGCGAAAAAACCCACTTTCTAAGTGAAATTCAAATAAACTGCGAGGACAAAAAGCAAAAGTTAGCTTCAACAATAGGGTTTAAACAACGTAGGACCGCTTTAAAAACCTGCTTTCGAATCTGCATTCATTGTAGTTGGTAAAAATATAGTCACTAAAAACAGTTCTGATAAGATCGTTCTTGTCAGATTGCGTTATTTTTTAAACGACGGTTTGAATAATTAAAAGTAAATGTTAAGGGGAAAACATTACATTTTTTACAATATAAGAGGATCGTAAAAGATTCGAATATGACGTGAGTTCAAAAACAACCCAAGAGATGTCAACCTTAGAATCGAGGTTAATGGAACGTGTTGTATGCAGATTACAAATCAATGATCGAGATGATTTAGTTAAGTCAACACATCCAATAAATTATTTACTTTTTGGACGAATAAATACTATTAATTATGGGCACCAAAAAAGGTTTTCCTATAAAATTCAGTCGTTTATTAATAGGCACGTAATGGAAATCATCATTAGTCTATGATGTAATATTTAAGGTCAGAATAGGGTTGGCACTAAACAATACTTTTAATTATTTTTATATGTAAGCGACTTTGATTGAATTTAAATCAATCAATAAAGTTTATATAAAAAATCAACTCAACAAAATGGTTTAATTGACATTATTTAATCAATCGTTTAATATGTACCAAGTAATTTAAGAACAATGAAAGTTGTTATTACTCGAAAGCTGACATTATTTATCTCAAATATAAAATATATAGTGACAACTATTCGTCATAGTTTTAACTACTCGTCAACCCTATCATTAAATTTCGATACCCTATTAGAGGTACAAAAATGATACGTAATATCATCAATAAATGAAAGATTTCAATTTATGCCAATATAGACTTTGTGCTTATTAGATTATGAGATAAAATCCGTTAGCTGTGGTGTGTCGAACAGCAAGTCGTTGCTAATGCAACATAACCTTTTTAATCTATAATGCAAGTTACCCGCATCTAAACCAGTATCGTTCAATGTCATACGGACCTACATCTATGCGAGGTTGCAAGGCTTAAACTATTGAATTACGACAACAAGTACCCCACATTGTATATACGATATTTTTCCTTCTAATATTACCTACCTATATACCTAGAAATAAAAAAAAAATGGACAAAGAGATTGTTATAAAAGGGTTTATATATTCATTGTAGATGTAAATCGTCACGTGGTATTTGTCGCATTATGATATCTGCATAATCCCCCTCTATATAGTCTATATAAAACACGAACACGCCGTATACAATTTTTATTTTGTTTGCCAGAATGTGACCTAACTGAAAATAGAGGTACTTTGTACGACCATTTTAGTAACTGATAACTTTTAGGACCGTCTTTAATTGCTTGATTGTATCTGTAAGGTCTCATTTAGCATATATGTAATACACAATTTAGAGTTTTAATCAAATTTAAACGACGCTTGAAAGGTGTTTTATTCATTGAAATGATTATTGACGTGTTGATTTTCAAAATCCAAAATTTACGAATTGTGGGGCAAATTATGTTAAATCATCCAAGAGTCCATTGACACAACCAGGAGGCCCAAAAGATCGGAAATAAGATCCTAAGGAATTCAAACCGTTTGCCAAACGTTTTGTGGCGAAATTTCTTAACGTGGAAGTATTGACCAAATTCAGATACACATAAAGAAAAAAATGCATTCTAATGTATAGTGTCCACACCTAGATCCGCCGCAATCCGAATACTCTTCCTGTGAATTGGAATTGTCCGTTTCAATGTCCGACAAATGTGGATATAAACTAGTAGGCTGTTGTACTATAGTCCCATTTTCTTTTGTACCGTTAACTTTTATCCTTTTCACATCATCAAGTACTGAAATAACAACCGGCGAGTCTTGAGATTGAGAACCTGAAATTAAAAGAAATACTTTTGTTGAATACTTTAAATTAATTATAAATAAATATATGGGACAATTAAAACAAACTGTCGTCCGTCACCAAAGTATGAAACGTACTATGGACTTGTCTAATGGGTGACAGACTTGTAAATATTCTTACTAATATTATAAATGCGAAAGTCTGTCTGTTGGTCTATCTGTTTGTCTGTTTTTCAACCGATGAAATTTATTACAATTAATACTTATCCACAGGGGTAACATATAGGCTAAAGAAATAAATTGTAATTGTAATTGTAAATTCAATAGAAAAAGAATGACATTGAGAAAGACAACCTTATAGTCAAGCCTGTAAATTAAAGAAATAGGTTGTATAGCAAGCACGTTGTGTTTGCCTTACATCGAAAAAGTTATTTTAAAAAAAATTTATATATTTTAGTTTTCGTTTATTGGGTATTGTAATGGGCTAATTTAATAAATATTTTATGTAAGTCATACGAAAAATTAAGGTATGTTTTGGAGAAAACGATAAATCTCTCTGTCTTCCCGGATTGATATGATTTTTGGGAACGAGATATTTGCAGAGTTGGAGAGTGCCAGAAGGTACTGTTTATTCCAAAACAAAAATCCACGCGAAAGACGTTGCGGATAAAACTCTATATTCTAAAATACATATCGCTGTTCCACAAGAACAATGACGCAATTGCTAAAACTGATATTTTATAGGAGATCAAATAAAATAGTCAAGAAGGTTGATACAGAAAGCCTACTATACTGTTGACGATTATATAGATGATACGAATGCGTGGATAGCTGCTCTTCTGTAAATGTACATTGCTTAGCTCGAGATTTGTCCACGTGGACATTTTTTTAGGTTATTTCCGAATTCATTCAGCTGTACTTGAGTGATTAAATAAAAATCACACAAACTTTCACAATTATAATATTAGCAGTATAACTCAAAACTTTCAATTGGGACGATTTATAAACAAACATATGTGCAGTAAATGTTTTGAACTTTTTAGTCGTTTAACATATTCAATTTATCATTAATGGCAAATTTTATACTGATATAGGCAAATTTAAAAACTTAAACTACATTCAAACTCACTTCTCCGTTTAACTGGTTGAGACCCAACAACTTTTTCATGTTCGACCTCCTTTTCATCCTTTTGTTCTACTTTCTCTTCAAACTTAACTTTCGGCATGTTGGCGATCACCTCGGGCTTTTTAAATACTTGAGATAAGCTTGTGGTGCTTGCCATGAGTGGTGCAATCTCTGATTCATGTTCATTTTGGTCTTCATCAGAATCGTTGTTCTCTGGTTTTTGGGTCTGGGATGGCTGGAATGAAAGATAAAATTTAAATTTAAAGTTAAATCTTGTTTATATGTCTAAAACGATTTATGGCTTATAACTTTGGTTATACTCATAACTATAACAGACATAAGTAATAATAAAATTATTTTGCTATAATCCGCGATACAGTAAATAGAAAATATATATAGTGTTAAATGTATAGTGGACTATCCGTATTTTCATACCTGATACGTGCAGGATTCGTAAAAACACAAACGCAAAGCTTTGCGATTTTGTCGTGGAGTCTATCTTCTGATGATGCTTCGGTTGCAGGGCGAAACGATTGTTGAGTTTGTAATAGTGAACGTGTGTAGTGCTTGTGTATTGTGGTGGAAGTGGTGGAGGTTTGTGCATGTGTTTTTACGAATCCTGCACGAATCGGGTATGCCTAATTCTATAAATTATATAAATAATTTTAGTTTGTAAAATTTTGAAAAATTACGTCGTGTGGTATCCGGCGGAATAGAGTAGACCACCCTCCCTTCTCACCGAGGTGTCGTAAGAGGCGACTAAGCTATGTGCCGTGTGGTATTCAGCTGCTCAGAGTAGACCACCCTCATTTCTTACCGAGGTGTCGTAAAAGGCGACTAAGGTAAGTTGACGTCAGGCAGGTGGCCGGTCGTAAAATGAGTAGCCAAATCATGTGACAACATGTTTGTAACATGTTGTGCCGACCCCACTTAGAGTGGGATAGGGGCAGGAGAATGATGATTAGTTTTAGTTTGTAAAATTCACGTTCGTGTAATAAAAAGCATATTGCCCAATGTTCCGTTAAATACATTTCC
Source organism: Morpho deidamia (assembly GCA_947086505.1). Lineage (NCBI taxonomy): Eukaryota > Metazoa > Arthropoda > Insecta > Lepidoptera > Nymphalidae > Morpho > Morpho deidamia. The sequence continues at coordinate 4,036,646 of CAMTZC010000004.1, read as the reverse complement.
GTAACTGTAATGACCCGATGTATTATGAGAATAAATACCAAATAAAGCGAAAACATAAAAGATTATGACAAATTTGTTAAGCACTCTTAAAACTAATATACGTCTTAGCACTATCCATAAAAAAAAGACCTAGAATACAGAATGAACGCGAGGGTATTGACACTGTAAGCCCATAAAGCGCATTATAGTTTTTCAAAGGTTAGGAGATTACTGCGAAACTTTAGCTCATGCTATACGATTGTGATCGTTAAATAATCGTATTGTTTTTTTTAATGACTGCCGCCTAAAGCAATCTCGCTAAATCTAAACTGTTTAGTACACTTTTAAATTTTAGACATTCTCTGAATAAATCTTAATAACACTCTATCGTCTCCAATCTATCTATATGTAACGTCTATCGCTGTATATTATGGCTCTTCTCGGTGGGAACATCTTTCCGAACCACCTGTATAGTTGACGATTCAAAAGCACTTGTTTACAAGTTTACTTGAATAAAGAATATTTTGAATTTGAAAATTTGACTTTGTCAAAGCGAAGTTCTGTTTGTGGCATGACGGCAATAGCCGTCCAAAACGAAAAGGTTGTTTTAATACAACAAGGCTATAGCAGCACTAATTGCAAAACTTGTAGTGTCAATTTTCGAACTTCACTTTTTCCTACTTTCCGTCAATGTGGTAAGAATCAGTCATGAAAGAACATCATGTCTTTTTAAAGTTTTATCTATACTTAGTAGATCTCACAGTATAACAATATATCGAAACATTATATACAAAAATAGAAGTAAATCGAAAAGTAAGATAAATATACATGTTGTAATATTGGCCATGCTGTATATTAGTAGGTGTTTTACAAATTTGATTTACACATATTGCAATGTTGAATACACTCAAGAGATTTCACCAACAGATCCATTCATGGAACATGGGAAATTGAAGGGAAACCTCGAAAATATGAGGTGTTAAAATTATCACATCTTACGTATCGAGTGGGCGATGTTTGAATGTTCGTTATACACCGATGTTTATTTAATAATATTATTGCATATATTTAAACAAAACAGAGTCTGTCTGCCTTCATCATAAACTCTAAAACTTGTAAGCCCAGACTGTTTTGACTTAAATAAGATGAATAGGCAATGTCTTATCACCCTACCAACAAAGGTATACCACGACATACCAAAATCGAGTTACCTTTTTATAAGGTTCGACGTTTCGGCAGAGATGCATCCGCCGTGGTCACAAACTGACTGGAGGGCCGCGGCGTCTTCGTTCCCGAGTACTACAGTCATTATTTTCACCAACTACCCTCGCTTGAACCGCACCATCCACATAAGGTCTCTTACACACCTCACTGATATGTGGATGGTGCGGTTGTCACGATGTGACCCGTATTTTCATATGTTAAATTTTATTATAAACCTAATTAAATCTAACGTTTCGTAAAATAACAATATATAATGAAGTCATATTGCAGAGCCTACAACAGTAGAGGTGTAAAAGTGACGACAAAAAGTGTACCCGTATGTGTTCGTTACTACAACAAGTAGTAGTCGTTACTATCGTATGGGTACTTTCTTTATTCGTTACTTTTGATACCTGAACATAGCATTAAAGTAACGTCTCGAGTCGTATTCCCGTACAGTATGATATCGGCGCGACAAATTACTTACTCACTTGCATACCTATAGCAGCGTAAGGCGAATTTTTTCATGTATTTTTTTACATAATCTTGATTTAATAAAAAAAAGTTAGAATTGTAGATTAATTAAAATTACAAGTAAATTGTAGGCGGAATCTACTGGATTTTGCAATGGATTTATTATTTTAACTGTGAGAATAAAATAGATATTGTTTCGTTTAGAATGAAATTTATCATAAAATATGATAAAAAAAATATTTAAAGGAGATTTCAAATAATTTAAAAATATTTATTTTACGGGCCTAATAAACAGTTAAAAGAAAAAACATCGTTCTTCGTAAGGTACGTTTAGATTCGCCGACAGCACACATTCAAAACCACAGATTAGGTACCGTATTATTTAGTTACTAATACGTACCGATACAAAAGATGCGAGTAACGAGTAACGAATAGCATTCGTGAGTAACGATTCGGTAACCGGTACTAGCTGGCGCACCCATTACTCAGTACCGAATCATACGGTTGGCTTACGGCTTTATACAATAGTAGGCAGGAAATATCCTGACATTACTTCTGTTTTAACTACCGTTATTCTTTAATCAACCTTGTACACCGTTTACCCTTATGGCAATTATAAGCATGAATTGGTACGATTGTATTCAAATGAGAATCTATCAAAGATTATAATGTTTTAAAAGTATAATCGATAATTGTCTAATTTTGTACTTTAACTTCTTAACAGGCCGGTTTTAAAGGGAAATATAAGGCGCACTTAGCTAGACAAAAACAAACAGAAATCTTAGAACGATGACGAAAATAACTTGAGAAGTTGTGTTCTCCGCTTCCACTGAGAACTGACTTAACAGCCAGTTATAATGAAACTGGCCTAAACTAACATGTCTGATACTATTTAATAGTAGAGATTAGACCCACCACGACGCTCCAATTGAAAGAATTCACATATCCCAGGAATCTCTAGAAATATTCAAGTTTCCTCACGATGTTTTCTTCTACCAAAAAGCGTTTGAAAAATTGCAAATATACATAAATTTTAACAGAAATTCTCATTGGCGTCTGCCCAAGGTTAGAATCCGCGACCCTTAAGAAAGTCCCACTGTTGACACCTTTAACCTATCCTATCGTATCGTATCCTTTATTATTTGAGGGCATTTTAATCTTATTAATGATTTGTTGTTGCATGTATCGGTTCTTACAGTTATATAGAAAAGTGTGTAAATTAATTAAAACGCAGCTGTACTAGCATTGTCTTAACCGTAGGTCGCTGTTCGATGAATGAGTCTGATTAACTTTCATACCGTCAAAGACCAATATAAAATCTTACACATATTCGCCAGAATAATAAAACCGTTCTGTTAAGATATCTAATCCCTCAATATCAAGCTCATTTACAACAAACAGTGGCTTCACCACATGCATCATATTATAAAATGCTCTCTTTTTGTATAATACAACACAACTGAAACCCCATAAGGAAGTAAATAGATTCTAAGATTTTACTAAACGTATAAAGATTTCTAATTTAACAGTCAAGGAAAATCAATGTTAAAAAAACCCCAAGCCGATGATTTCATAGAGCCTACACGTTTCGCACAAAATTTGCATATTTACTACGCATAAATAGGTCGTAGTCGTTAACGTTTGACGTCTAAACCTCGTTATTTACCAAACAAAAAATATAATCTTTGCAGTAAACCTCGCAACTGCTCTGTTTCATTTAGGCGATGATATCTTTGCAATTCACCAAATCAAGTGATAATTTTAAAAGTTACGAATTGTTAATGTTGATATTTATTGGCCATATTTTTTTGAAAAAAGTGGCACGAATTGAAACCCCGAGCAGGCACCCTATACTTATTATAAATTCTTCGAAAATATGAATAATATGACTACGTGGATCATTACGCATTATCATATCTAATAAACAGTAAATTCCTACCCCTGTATCTTCGTATAATGCATCTTTAAAAAGAATTAGCATTTACGAACACAAAATCATTATAAACGTCACAGTGAAGGAAAATATTGTTTAATCATAAAAATGCAATTAAAATATCTTCTTTATATATTCCGGTATGCCCCAGATGATCATAATAAGGAAAACATAGTAAAAAAGGAAATCTGAAATCTGTCAGACACGCTATTTGCCTCAAAAAAGAACAAAAATATTACCAAGGCAGGGAAGGCGAACCTTTATGAATCAACGTGCGAATTTTATAAGCAAATTTTATCAACGATGACACAGACGTGCCATCAAAAATTTTCAATTATTGGCAAAAACCCGCGTTCTCCCTGAAAAATACCTATTTCACTTTTTTCTATTTATACGTTATAATTATAATACGTGCCCAAAAGATTGCCATTAGTTTGCCATCCCTTCACTAAGTCATTTAGTAGTTCCGTTAATATGCATATAAATATACAATAAAAAAATCAACACCTTCCGCAAAATGCCTTAGAACAACTTCATATGCCTATAACAAAAACTTGTCTCACCTTATAATGAAATCTGTTTTGCAGCATCTCCATTTCTCGGTCTCTTTCTTGCTTAAACTTATTCGCTATCGACGTCTCGCTTATTGTTTGCTCTTTATTGAACAAGGCAGCCAGTTTTCCTTTAATGCCGCCTCCTATAGAGCTTTGACTGATGTTGTCGTCCGTTAAGGAGTCTTTTGAATTCGTCCTGGAATTCTTTTCCGGGGTATTGATTTTGGTTGTGGGTTTTTGCGCCGGTCTTGGTTTGTCTGTAAAAGCAAAACAATTTACTAATGGGGACCACGTTAATTGAAATTTTTGCAAATGTCTATGTGCCAACGATTTTTGTTTTGTTGTTATTGTTTGTGTAGAGGTAATGTTATGAAAAAAGTTAATGTATGCCTATAAGTGTATAATTCATAACCATATGAAAACTATAACTTTCTCTTATGTATTGAATTATTTATACAAAATCATAAAAAATAATTTATAGAATTAGGCTCTAGTTTGCGAAGATTCATTGTACAAACAATAACGATAATATAATTTTGATAAAATTTGCGATTACTTTATATTACCAAACTGAAACTTGGTATTTAAAGTTACTCATACTGAGCCGTATCGACGTATTATTATCCTATAGCGTCTATCATAAAACAAAACGTTTTGAGAGAATCTGCATATGCATATGGTATTTCTGGAATATGTGTAGCCTGCCAAACGACATTAGAGCAATGTGATTTGTCGTCAAAACTCTAGTTTTCTAAGGAGAGACACTGCCTTTAACAAGAAAGGCGAAAATTTTACTGGCGAAAATCTGACCACAGACTGTATAAAATTAATTAGTATTTCACTATTCCACTCTATATTTTATTTAAAATATTCTATTCAAGAACATTTAAAAAGATTGCAAATATTTGTAACGCAAATGGTAGTTATAATTGCAGTGTGGTAATTAAAACCACATAATTACAAGGGTTATTGTTCTCGGGAATTGAACACGTATTTTAAGTTGACAGCCGCAGTTACAAAAGTTTACGTGCCGATTTTGCAATCAGCAAAGAGTGCTATGGAGTGTGAGAGTTGTAAAGACAATACTCCTTATACATTTGCAGCCTCCTAATCGTTTTTTCAAATGAACACCACCGAGTTTTTTACTGGCTCCTGTCGGTAGGACAGTTTTCCGAACTAGCACCAGAGTTGAAGATTCGAAAGCACTTGTTTGCAAGTTTACTTGAACAATGAATCTTGAATTTGCGTTAGTATACACACTTTAAAAAAAATTAGATTATAAATCTGTTATAAATCTTATCTTTCGTCTATAACGCCGGAGGGATTTTGAGAATTTACGTTATAGAGGTATACTGCATAATTGGAAAGACGTACGCTATGCAAAAAACTCTAAAATTACAAGGGAGTAGTTTAGTAGGGAGTAGAGTACATAGTTTAATTAAAATTGCACTTTTAAATTTGGCAATTTAATCTAATATTGAAAAGGTTATCATTTTTCCCTTTTAAACAAATAGTAATTTTACAAAATAAATAGAATTCTATGCGAACATTGATTTTTGAGGCAACGAAAATGAACTTACAAAAAAGCTTCGGAGTCTGCTAAAAGCACAACACTAGTCAGCAGTATTGTATTAATACAGAACAGTGTCGTCACAAAAAGTTCACGACTCACAATAACTAGTCACGTTTCGTTTAAAGTATATTAAAAAAAAAACGTGGTTAGTAAAATAAATTAAGTCTTAAGAGCGATCTGCATGAGCGTGAGTCGCCCGGCGGAATGGCACTACGGCACGGATGGCCAAACATCGGTCACAGCTTGATCTGTCAATACTGTACTCAGCCTTACTGGTCTATTTATGATTAAGTAACATAATTTTAAAGATATAAAGTTTAAAATTGCTTAACATGAAATCCCACTCCCACAAATAGGGTTGACAACGATACCTTTAACACCGATTTACGTAATATTGTCATCACCACATGTTCTGACCGTTATAAGAAGGTTGGATTAATGCTATTTTATATTTTATCCATTTTTTAGTACACGTAGCATAAAAAAACCATGCTTAATTATATAAATACAAGAGATGTAAACGCAATTTCGTGCGCGTCCACCTAAATGTTAAAATTTTGTCTCAATTATATACTGTTTTTTATAATGTTCCAGAAGGAAAACTGGGAATTTTTTAACATATATGTAAGTACGGTATATAAGCTTCATTTTTACTAAATTTCATCAATATTGCTCAAGCGGATTAGCTGTGAAAGCGTAACTGATAGACAGGCAATCTATTGCGTTTATAGTTTAATATGTATGAATACGATTTTTTTAATGATCGCAATAGCTAAGGACGAATTTATCTATACAGTTACCATAATATCTTCGTAATGCAATAATCACTATATTATTACTTACTAATAAAGATTTACTGCAATTAAAAAAACAACTTAAGTAAAAAAATAGGCATAGATAGATAGTTATTTGCAAAATGACTTGTGGAATACAGCCTTGAACTATACAGCCTTATTAGGTTTTTTTCTACTGAATACTTTTTTCTAGTAAACTTCTTTCTTTGTGAGCTCAGTTAATTCAAGAGATGCAATAATTTTAAATCATTACAGACAGTAACGTGCATAGTTTTATGTAACTAATAACAGTAAGTCGACATGTCATAGATAATCAAACTGAAATTCCGTACTTATACCGAAAGTATTAAACGAAAGGGTTTGTTACTTTTTCACACACAAAGTGGGTTCAATTTTGGTGAATTTCAGTATTGATATAGATCATGCTTTCGAATAGGTGCGGTCACCAGCTTTTCTATACATATATTAATATAATCAAGCTAATGGTAACCCTACCTGGTAATACAGTTGTCGTCAACATTTTCGCGCATGATTGCTTCTGTTGGATTTTCGGAACCGCCGCGCTTTATTCCGGTGAATGACTACTGTCGTAATACCAGAGTAATTTACTGTTAGATGCTTATTTTTTGCTGATGATAATAACTACTTTTGTTTTCATTACACGTTATTAACATCGTGCGCGCACATTTATCATAAATCGTGCCATATTTATATTACCGCTGAAGAACTTATAATGAAAGTTGAATGAACGTTACTTAAATATCACGAAATATTATATACAATAAGGAGTAAGGAGGAGTTTTTTTCATAAGGACAGGACATTATTAGTAAGAGGAAGACTAAAGAATAATTTCCAAAAAAGTTGTCAAGCATGATGTTTTCCTTCACCGAAAAGCGTGTAATAAATTGCAATTATGAATTAAACAAAAGTTTTATCGGAAAAATTCATTTGTATCCTGCCCGGGGTTTGAACCCGTGGCTCCTTCGAAACAGTCGCTCGGTTGGTCGTAAGAGTACCGCTGAGCTATCGCAACTTATTTGACTGGCCCGTTGGCGCAGTTGGCAGTGACCCTGTCTTCGGCTCCGTGGGTCGCGGGTTCGATTCCCGCCGAGAACAAACATTTTCTATTTAGGATTTGTTGGTTCTTCGAGTCTGGGTGTATATATGTATTTAAGTATGTATTTAAAACTATATATGTAGTATATTTACCAGTTGTCCGTCACCCATAACACAAGTATTAAGTTACTTACTTTGGGGATGGACGACCGTGTGTGTAAATGTCCCATATATTTATTTATTTATTTATTTAACTTATAGGTTACTCATTTCCTCAGAATTCTTTATAATAAGATGCAGGTCCGATGTTAAACACGATAACAATGACGAAATATAACTCTGTATAAGAATTAAATTATACAAAATACCACCAACAGAGGCACATTAGTATTGTACTAGAGAATCTAAATCTAAATCTAAATACAAAGAGAATAGCTGCGTAAAGAGCTCATGAATAAGAGCCCCGTATGAGCTGAAACTAGTCGGGCTCATCCGATAAAATAAGAAGTGAGTATAGCCAATCTCTAAACATTAATTATGATTATCACTCACGATAGTTTAAATTCGAAAATAGTGAATCCTAAATTTTTCATTTTATTGTATATTTTTATAATCATATCAATCATATCAAATATATGATATGATATGTAATTTTGAAGACTTAAGAATTAAAAATTAAATAAAATTTAACTTGCAAGATTGCACCTATACGTACAAAATACACGACAAGGTGAATAAAAGCTTTTAAAAATGTTTGTGTTCGCTTCCTAACGTAAGGAAATCTAATACTTTACGTGGACATATTCCAAAAATCAACGCAACCGAAACTTAGCAGGCTTCATGTTATCAGATGACTCAAAATTTCGTAGAATACACGAAGCCTTTTGTACCTTCAATGTTTAAGGTACAAAAGGTTTTCAATGGAATATCCATTTTTAAATCTTTTTTTACTATTTCTCTCCGATATATTCTTTAATTATATTATAATACCCATTTATAATCTATTTGGCCCAGTAGTTTTTTTAAGCCAGTAATATGAGATGTGTTATTACTTTAACACAAAAACGAATTTTCTAATTAACCTAAAATTTATCGTGGAATGTTACTATAGAATTTGATTTGATAGTGAAAAAATTTTCGTATTACAAAAAAGAGCCATACGTGGCATCTACAATTTAAGTCCGCGTGATTCCTTGCGAGAGAAGTTTAAGGAAATAGGTATTCTTACATTTGCTTCACAATATATTTTAAACAATGTAATTTTTGTACATAAAAATATAAAGAATTATAAAACGATAGGTGATGTATATAAGAGACAAAGTAGGAACCGACATAAGCTTGCGACTCCTGCTTTGTGCCTAGCAAAAGTACGTAAATCGTTTGTGGGTTTGGGTATAAGATTCTATAATAAAATTCCGAAATCAATTTTGGTCATGCCATTACAGCAGTTTAAAACCACTGTTAAAAAGAGGCTGATACAGAAAGCCTACTATACTGTTGAAGATTACTTAGATGATAAGGATGTGTGGATATAGGTGCACTTCTACCCTGTACAAGACAGTAATAAATAAATGTAATTAGTTCTAAGATTTATATTTTAAAAAGAGCAACCGCCGAGTTTCTTGCTGGCTCTTCTCGGCAGGAACAGCTTTCCGAACCAGCAGTAAAGTTGACGATTCAAAAGCACTTGTTTACAAGTTTACTTGAATAAAGAATATTTTGAATTTGAATTTGAATTTGAATTTAGAATTTTATACCAAAACCGACAAAAGACTTACGGGTATATTAGGTATGTAAACGTTGATTTTAAGGATATTCGAAATTATTAATAACGTTAAATATCAAGCATAAGTTATCTACATGTATAAATAAAAGATGTAGTTTTAAATATATGAATTTTAGTAAGAAAAATTTAGATTATATTTAACAATTTTTTGTGTGAAGTTGTGTTTATATATCTTTTGAAGGTCATCAATACAGTTTTAACAATTCGAAACTGATGTGGTTTTTGTCAAAGCAAAAATAAGAATAAAGTCTAATTTTTAACAAAGTAGATTCTACGACAACTGTAAGTATACTTTGTAGAATTATGTATGAAATAATTGTTTTTTTTAAATATATTCTTTGTCAAAAAGAATAAAATGCATATTGTTTCAATTTTAGGATGAAAATTTTTGATTTCAAAGGTAACAACTGTATAAGGTATTGTAGTGTACGCTTCCAGGCTTTTGCAAAACAGGTTTGGTTTCGTTTAGATATATTTAAATTTATATTTTTTATTGGATAACCTTGTTCAATTCCGCCGTGTGGTACACGGCTGAGTAGAATAGACCACCCTCATTTCTTACTGAGGTGTTGTAAAAGGCGACTAAGGTAAGTTGACGTCAGGCGGACGGTCGTAAAATATCCAGCAAATCACTTTACAACACGTTAACGTGTTGTCCCACTTAGAGTGGGATAAGGGCAGGAGAATGATGATGATGAACCTTGTTCAATTAGCAAAGATACAAATAGTTCATCTGTTTGTATGCCGTACCTTTACATCCGAAATAAACAATAGATCGAAATTATTTTTATTACGTTGATAGTTTAAGGACTGAAGAGTATTATAGTTTTCATCTCGCTAATGAAGCAGATGAAAGAAAAGGTGTAAAGTACAGAAAAGTAAAAAAAATACATTTGCTTAAGAGTACAGTGAAATATATACGACACCGAATATATGTATATCTTCGCTGTCGCTGGAACAGTAAAGTTACCTATTGTCTTTCACGATTTGCAGACAATTAAAAGTTACCAAATAATAAATATACACCTGTCTTTTTCAAGGTTAACTATATCTGGCCTTGATTTTACATTTGACAAGGTGGCCCAGGCAGATGTTGTTCTGCCGCAGACTACCATATTCGTAGAAGTTGCGGCTTGTTAGTTTATTCATTGAAAAACAGAAGAAAGCTTGCAACCACCACCCTGCACTATTGCGGATTAGTACTTTGCATATTGCTAACAATATTTCTAGAGATGATTGATTGTCTGAAGAGAGGTTTTCTAAAAATGGAGTAAAAGTTCACAGTAAAACACATAAAGAATTATATATATCGATTAAGCAAATTTTTATGGAAAACTTATGTTTGCATTGTGGTTTAGGTTTTCCCGTGGTTCCGTGGTAAGTGTGGTTATAAAACCATGGATCTCCTTATAACAATTTACAGATTTCTGCAATAGCGACAAGTATTCTATCTTGTAAATTGGATCGAACAATAAAATGAAGAAAAAATATTTAAACTGTAACTTATCTGTAACTGAACCGTCGTAATTGGAGGTTATTACCGATTTAGAGGTATGGGAAATTATCGTAAGGAACCGCAACGCAAATACAATGTCCTCCTTAAAGGGAGACAGAAGGTCTATAAAGGGTAAAGAGGTGGGAATTATTATACTGCAGCTAATAATATACACAGCAGTATTACGATGTAAAAGTCGTAAAGATGTCTATCCCTTCTAGACAGGTGCGCTTCCATCGTAAACTGTACGTTAACTTTTCATCAGTTGCGTTAGCAAACTTATGCTTACCTGGCATAAAAAAGTAGTTTATGTGCTATTTATCTCTTTCGAAGTATTACTTTACATAGGTTACGAAACAAAGCTTTGCAGTTTTCCCTTTATGGAACACAATATTGCCAGTAATTAGTCTAACGACACAAGTATTTGTTAAATGGTTAAAAAAAGCCTTACAGCTTAGTTGAAAAGGATTTAGTTGTAGTAAGATCTTTCCAACACAATGAACATATAGTTTCATGAATATTCAAGTTAAATTAAAAAAAAACGCATTGACGCCGTTGAGATGTGTTGCTGACGTAAAATGCGTGTCCACCAAGGCTGTCAACTACGTGTCTCTATAGAGTCCTTGAGTTTTTCGGATATTATTTATATAAGCAGGCACTTTGCGCAGATCCATAATACAAAAGTAATTATTAAATTATTATGATATAATCCGCCATAAAGTAAATAGAAAATATATATGATGCTAAATATATAGTGAACTATCTTTTTTTCCACTATATATATTTTCTATTTACTTTATCGCGGATTATAGCAAAATAATTCTATCATTACTTTTGTTCTTAAGATATATTTCTAGGATAGGAGTGGAGATAGCCTGGAGAAGCTAATGATTACTGGTTCAGTGGAAGGAAAAAGAGGAAGAGGCCGCAGTCTAACGCGATGGTCCGACTAGATAATCAAGCCCCTTTCCACCCAAGTCCACTATACCTTACCTACCTACAAGTCGCAATATCTCAAAACCTGGAGATCGATTATCCAAGACAAAATTATCCGGAAGTTGATCCGAAGAGGTCACGACCTTGTTCAATCGGGAGAACGACGCGAAGAGGATATCCAAGTTACATCAGTACCTGCACTATTTCTTTTGAAAATTTTATCACCGACTTTTTTATTTGCCGAGTGTTATCTATGGAACGGCTTGATCGACTGTAATAGGCTGTTACTGAGATATGCAGGATAGTGTAATATATAGGACTACTAAGATTACCGATATGCTCCGATGCTGCTCTTTAATAACATAAATGTCATAGAGAAACAGGAGTAGGTACTTATATATAAATCTTCTTATATATAATAACGCATGTGGTCTGTATGTCCCTTACAGACACGGCTGGACCGATTTCAATGAGATTTTCGGATAATCTTTAGATTGACCCAGCGGATGTTTTTGTAAATTTGGTGGCGATACGAGCATTTTTTAAAGTATAGATTTTTTGATAAAGAATTGATTGATGTTTTGAAGGGAATTCGAAACCACACTGAGCCACAGCAACGCGTTGCCCGACGGCTAGTTACTTATATTATCCGTTACAACTGTCACGTTGTCGATACTACAATAAATAAATTAGAAGTTATATAAGGGTTGTCAATAACAACAATTTCTAAATGTATGTCAAGTTGTTCACCGCAATCGTTTGACACATTTGAATACAATTTTGTGTTTTCAATACTCTGTTTTAGCTAACGGTTAATTATAGGGCTGCAATCAGATTTTTTTTCTTAAAATTAATTTATTATATTTATTACAGCCCTGTAAGTAAAAACAAAATAGAAGAAATTTATTAATTGTTGCATGTCAAAATCTTGATAGCTGTTATAATAATGTTTTACGTTTCGTTAAAAGGATGAAAGAGAATTAACTACGTTATTTTTACTACAACTAAGATTGTAAAATAAAAATACTTAAGATAAAAAAAAAGAATCACAAGAAGAAGCAAAGCAGAAAACATTAAAGAACTTATAATCTTTGCAACTTTGTCGCTACGGACTTAGTAAAAAGTATGTTATGTCTTATTAATCCAGATTAAAAATTGTGTACGCAATTTCATTCCCTTTCCTTCTTTCCATGTTTCTTCTTTTAATTACTTGTAATTCAAGAATATTGATACATAAAATAAACTAATTTTCTAATTTTACATGTAAAAAATAATGTTATAGGAATCTTTGTGTGAATGTGACAACCCTGACAACAGATTTACTACATATAAGGAGTTGCGAATTATATTCTTGTCACTAATTATTCTCAGAACTAGTGACATATGTGCTCCACATACCTATTTAAAGTATTTGTACAAAAGTGTGTCAATTGATCAACTGTAAATATTTTTTATACTCTAGCGATAAACAATATGATATTGTTTTGACAGGGCCTTTTGGATATAACTTAGCGCTTTAAGAAACAATATGTTAAAACACATATATGCCAGCCTGTTGGCGCAGGGTGTAGTGACCCTGCTTTCGGCTACGCCGGTCGGGTCAAGTCTGGATGTAGTATATATCACAAGTTTTCAAAATTACGCTTAATTGAGTTAGATACATTGAAAGCCTTATTTCAATGCCATTTATGACATGCTATGAAATATTAAAAAAGCTAGCGTTTTCTCGTTCTTCTAAGTTACAGGTAAGTGCCATATTTCATCTATATTAGTTCAGCGAATTAGCTATGAAAACCTAACAGACTAACGCATTTATAATATTAGTATTTTATTTATTGTAGTAAATATACTGTTTAACTTATATTCCTTCATATGTCGATAATAGATGGCATTTTTAAATTTCATCCTATTTCTGTTGAATTAACAGGATTTCTATAGCCTATATGTAATTCCTGTGTATAAGGAGTAAGTGTGTCAAATTTCATCGATATTGGTGTAGTGGATTTATTGCATTGTTTAGGGTCCTTAAACGCTTCATTTGGCACGAACAAAGTCGCGGATACAACTAGTCCGAAATAAGTCTGGAACTAAATCGACATAATCATTGATGCGTATACAAAGTACAATAATAGATGTCCAGAAGTACGAATGTTTACATCCGCCGCCATTAATAGTACATTAAACATCGGGCTTCTAACACGAATGCTAGGTGTTTAGGTTAAACGGGAAATAAACAGTAAGGCGTTAACATACTAAACTGATGCGCCGCGCGATCAAAACAGAACCAAAATAAACGCGGACATGTCGCACATATAGTATTAAAGTGGCTTAATTAATTAAAAAAACACAACCTTTTAGTAAAAACAGAACAAGAAGCCGTTCAGACTTGTGTGTGACAACAGACTTGTGTATCACATAAAGTGATTTTGTATAGAGTATTGTTCTTTACGTACACGTTCATTTTTCGTTTAGAATGTTTAAAAAAAAGGGAGTTGAAAAATTAAACATTTTCGCTAGTTTCATCTAGTACTAGTGTGACCTAATTCAAAAAAGTTGTTTGCGTCAAATGGCAATAAAGCGTAGCGTAACGCCTACAAAACTTATTAGTTTTAAAGAGGCCCGTAATTTAGAAGTTTTTTTTATTGGTTCGTAGATTGATGTCTTAGATGGCATTGAAGGATTACATTGTATCTGACTCGATTATATATTTTGAATTCGGTCACTTTAATTATAACGATGAAATAAACAGTGAGTTTTAGTAAAATTCATTAAAAAAGTAGCGACCTGTTACAATCCCACTGCTGGGAATTGGCCTCCTCTCTCCGTTTCTGAAGAGAAGAGTTGGAGCTATGACCTACCACGCTGCTCCAATGCGGATTGGTAGGTTACACATATCTCCAGAATTCCCTAGAGATATGCAGGTTTTCTCACTATGTTTTCCTTCACCGGAAAGCGTGTGATAAATTACAACCATCAATTAGACACATAAGTTTTAATAGAAAATCTCAGTGATGCCTGCCCGGGTTTGAACTCGTGTTCCCCTCGAAAGAGTCGCACGGTCTCGCCGCTGGGCTATCACAGCTCTTCAAATTCATTAAATATACTGTTAAATAGTAATAGTTGCTACGCAGAATAATTCATCTGCCAAGTCACACGATGTGTTACTTAACATCCGCACTAATATCACAAAAGTAAGTCGGTCTGTCTTTGATTCTTTTACAGCTAATCCGCTGGACTAATATTGATAAAATTTGGCACAATTCAAGCTGACTAACCGGTGCAAGGCACAGCATATAATACAAAATTCGACAACAAGGAAAAACATTTTATATTATTGAGGTTACTTTAACTTAACTTTACTTAAGTTGGCGCAAATGGAGTTGTGGGTACCACTAGTTCATGATGTTTTGTATATCAAACATGTGATTTCATTTAAATCAACGTATGTATTATGTAGGAACTAAATCTCGGCAACACAGCTGCGATGTAAATGATACTAACGAAGTATGAGACAGCTTAACAGCGGCACAACTAAGGTCATGAACGTTCTTATTTTAAATTATATAAAATTAAATTACTAATGATAGATACATTTTCTACATAATTGTAATCAAAATACAAAGTTTACGCTAACTTTGTATATTGATTAGAAAATGAAACTTTGCAAAATCCGCCGAAGCTACAATATGAAAGACATTTATTTCTGTAGGCTGTACACAATTATTGGACACTATTATTATAATAAGTAAGTAATTTATACAAAAAAGCATTACTTTGTGGAATTTAATTGTACAAAAGTAATGATAAAATTATATTGCTATAATCCATAAATGCGGATCGAATCATAATAATTGTATTAATACTTTTATTTTGAGACTAAGACTACACAATAATTAAATGTTATTGTAAGATTGCGGTGTAATCGACACTATGGTAATACGAAACGCAGTGACAATATCTCACATACTCGAGCATGCAAAAATCCCGTTACAGTCTGAACCTAAGCTTCGAACGTTAGAAACGAAACATAATATGTTAGGAACTAAGATAACTGGCACAATGAAATAAAAGCCGACCAGAAAAAAACAAAATAATTTTTAAATGGTATCTTAGAGCACTAAATGAGCAGGTAACTAAATGCTTGTTTTGATCTAAATAAATTATTATCAGTTAGCAACTATTCAAAAATATAGAATTGCAAACAAATAATTTCAGATATCAGTATGCTAGTTACTTGTATCCGCTTTTAACATTAAATTTAATTAATCTTCCAAATATTTGTTACAATTACTTATCAATTGTAAATATACCACTTAATATATATATATGTGTTGGAATTTTATGCTTATTTTATTTTAAACAGATAATAAGCGATATTCTAGCAACAGAGACAAAATGCCTAAGTTCAAGACTTTTAGAATTTGCATGTCTTTAAACGTGCGTTATCCATTAGTCAGTCTGAAGGCAGCTTTATCTAAAATATTAAGTGAATTGTATATACTTATCAACGATAAAATGACGACGATTTTGTTAGAAATTATTAAATCGTTAAAACAGGCGTTAGAAACTCAACGATAGCCAGTAAACGTGTAAAATTTGCAATATCTGAGCGACAGTCTTAAGTGAAGTTTATATTAAGCTAATAATATACAGTGTAAATTAAGGTTTAATGAAATCAGAGTAACGTAGTGTTAGACCAATGCAGCAACGCAGTATGCAACGTTAACCTGTCCTCGCTACAAATAGCGTGGTGGAGTACCATCAGATTTTGAGAGTCCGACATATCCGTTGTGCGTACCCAACGGGCGACGATGACCCATAATTTCCTGATGTATGACCTTTATGACCGGCCGCCTGCCTGACGTCAACTTACCTTAGTCGCCTTTTACGACACCTCGGTAAGAAATGAGGGTGGTCTATTCTATGCATCCGGATACCACACGGCATATTTACAGATTACATTTCATCACATACACTGGAATTTAAAAATAGATTAGCATATGCCAAGAAATTCAAGATATATTTAACTTACCAAATACCACCAACAAAAATAAAGCCGTAAAAGTAAGTTAAAGATAAGCATTTAGACTTATTGTGAACTTATTTTAACGAGAGAAACAAATGTCTTATTAAGTAGTTACTCGCATATTTTAAACTAGCTATATTCGCTCGACATTATGAACCGAGGTTTACACATAAGCCTAATAAACTAAGTTATAATTAAATTACGCCGGCATGGTTGCGGTGTAAGTGATATTCTGCCGCTACATGATTCTACCTAATTATAATAATTTAAAAGTAATTTAAACCAGACTTATTAACTATGTATTTTAGTATGTATAGTTAAAGAGCTATAGAGAAAAGTAAATCAAACATCCGACACAATGTAACAATGAAATGCCTACGGTCTACCTTTGAATTACGAAGTTACGTAAAGATTATGATTATTGTGAAAAGTAAAGAAAGTAGCGGCCTGTTATAATCCCACTGCTGGGAATAGGCCTCCTCTCTCCGTTTCTGGGGAGAAGGTTTGGAGCCAAGACCTACCACGCTGCTCCATTGCGGATTGATAGGTTACACATATCCCCAGAATTCTCTAGAGATATACAGGTTTCCTCACGATGTTTTCCTGCGCCGAAAAGGGTGTGATAAATTGCAATTATCAATTAGACACATGAGTTTTAATAGAAAAACTCATTGGTGCCTGCCCGGGTTTGAACCCGTGTTTCCCCTCGAAAGAGTCGCACGGTCTCACCGTTGGGCTATCGCAGCTGCTGATTATTGATGTGTTGATAATTATTATACCGCCTAATGTCAAATTACTATCGAACAAAGGAATGCACCGACAAGCCGACTTGTATGAAGTAGTTAGGGATAACTGTTAGATTACTACCGCAAAATCTAACATAGATATCAAAATAGGACAACAAATTTATAAAGAAAAATAATAATACTATGTTAAAAGAAGTTTGAAAAATCTGTGGACAAAAAAAGAAACATGTTAATCCTGCATTATTTCGTAATATTGATTTTAATAGAGACATTATATGCTTAATCTTAAAAATCTTTTACTTTTACTTTTAAATCTTTTCTTTTCAAATTTCAAAAAGAAAAATGAACGTGTACGTAAAGAACTAAATATATAATCCCTACATATTATAAAGATAAGTAAGCCGACACGTTTATCTGTTGGAATATTAATTGAAAACTACTGAAAGGTTTTCTGACATTTATTTCCCAGTAGTCAGAGTAATTTAACAGAGAATGTTTATTTGTAAATGTATATTTACACAAAACCTTAACAAATGGTTTAGAAGGTGTGACCAAAAAAATACGCAACAATAAAATAACACCCGCATGTTAACGGAGTAGGCGACGCACACAAAATAACCTATGACCCGTTGGCGCAGTGGGTAGTGACCCTACCTTCAGCTCCGCGGGTCGTGGGTTCGATTTCCGCCGAGGGCCAACATTTTCTATTAACAATTTGTTGGTTCTTCGGGTCTGAGTGTATATTTGTATCTAAATATGTATTTCAAAACTATATTATTATGCAACACAAGTATTAAGTTACTTACTTTAGGGATGGACGACCGAATATATATATGGGACACAAATATCCCATATATTTATTTATAACCTATGCAAATCGGTAGATATTAACTCACGCCTAAATATCTATATAATATAGAATATGACAAGACAATTAAATAACGACCACAGGTTCAAAAGCATGCCGGTCCCGAGAAGAAATTTTGTCTTATCCTGTTGGATGGGCTCACCCGACAGAATGAGACATACATATGTATGAGTTGATATAGGTTTTTATACATTAATTATGGATACCACTCATGATAGTCTAGATAATTCAAAAATCTATTTTTTAGGCAGAGTTATGTAGCAATCGGTTCTTATAATTGTAAATTCTTGCATCCCCAATCTAAACTTATTATAAAACAAAGTCCCAAAAAGCTGTCTGTCTGTATGTAATAGATTTTCTCAAAATCTACTGAAAGGATTTTTGTACGGTTTTCACCAAAAGATAATCGAAGATAATTACCAAAAGGTAAATAATACATATCGGTATTATGAAAACTGTGTTGAAGAGATCGCGCAGTTGTTAAAAAGCTTGCTAGCTGGGAGCTATAGTCGCGTGCGCTGCGTAAACTAGCGGAAATACGCTTAAGTAATGTACTAGAGAATTGTAGATCTATAAAAATACTACAAAAAAGTCCCCGATAGCCTGTATCTATCTCTCATGGTTAACTCGCAATATCAACTTTTATGTTAAAAATTTCGAAAATTCGAAAAGTTTTGTAAATCACCGAATCCCACGCAGCCGCTTTGTCACAGCTAGTTGTATATAAAACATGAACAGCTACTCACTCAAACTATTAGAAATAAGGCCTCGTTGCTGTGAGCGACTTCGTCCTATTATTGCTACTACTTTTGTTAGTAAGCAACTCGTTCCATTACGATAACGTGGAAAAATTTATGAGAACATCATGGACCTAATACTTATACGGCTTTCTCCAAAATGGACGAGACAAGTGTTCTGACATCATTATTTCAAAAATTTAAGCTATCCCAGAATTCGTTTGGGTTGATTATCATACCCGAAATGATGTTGTAGTGCATGATACGCACGATACTTTAGATTCAAATGTGTTAAATTTCATCAATATTAGTCTAGCAACAACCGTAACAGACAGTAATATTATTCGTTTAAACGCTCTACACATGGATTTGTCATAATTAAAATATCAAAATAGTTTCATAATATAATTCACAAATCAGAGCATTAATTAACCATACTCACATTCATTCTTCAATAAGCAGAAACAAGTAATAAAATTGAAAGCAATTGTACAACCTTCATATCAAGTTTTAAATTCTGCAATATAGAAATAAATAATGTTAGTGACAAGTTAAGAAATAAACTAGACTTGGCAACACAAACAGTCCATGGGAATTTCAAACATAAAAACTTGTTTTGTGACAATACAACAATGCAAGCGAGCCTTTGCACTACACTTTCCTGTATTTCAAGATTATAGACCGACATGATTTAAAGGTTTTTGTGGTTGACTTTACTTGTCTAATAGACCAATTGTCAAGAACTTTCTAGAATAGGAAAAGTACATTTAATGATAACATAGGGCTAACCCGTTAAAATTAGACGTGATTATAGCCGGTTTCTATAAATTAACTATGAATACTACTCGCGATAGTTTGAACTAAAAAAAGTACATTTAATTGTTAAAAGATACTTATAATGTTAAAAATAGGGCCGAAGCTGTTGCAAATGAATGGTGAAGAATTTACGGGAAACTAAAATGAATTTGTGATAATCCCCTAAAACGTATAGTTTATTTGGTGTTTATTGAGTATACACTATACGGATGAATTATAATTATTCTAGTGTAAAAGATTTATTAAATCTTTTGAAATTTTTAGCTAAATTACTCTTGATAAGATATTTCCCATCTTTATTAGCATCAGAAATTCAAATTTGTTCGCTTAATTTTTCAACTTGGTTCTGCTGAATCTAGGAATTCATGGGTCTGTTGGTAATTAGATGAAAATGTAAAAGCATGCTAGATTATATTGCTACACAAATGTTTTATAGATATGTCATTAAAACATTTTTTTTGCGTATGAGGATCTTAACAATAAAATTTTAATATTAAACCTCGGCCCTCAGTATTTTATCAACACTCATATATAAGGGCAGCGTTTAACATTATCTATATTGAGCATTAATTATTAAGTAGCAAATGTTTTCGATGAACAAACATATATTTCTTCTAAGTAAAGAATTAATAAATCAAATATTCCTTGATATTTTTAATCTCTTTGTTGTTTAAACTATGGTAAGTAGACGTATTTAGCCGGTTGATAATACAATAAAATAAGTACCTATGGAGAGATAACAAAAATATATTAAAAGGGGAAAAATGAAAAGCCAGTTAAAGGTATAGACTAATAACAACGAAATAATAAACATATCAACAGAAATTTAAAATTACAGCTCTCACGATACTTAGGTCAAAATCACACTGATATCAATCTATTTCTATAATAAAATTCCGAAATCAATTTTGGTCATGCCATTACAGCAGTTTAAAAACACTGTTAAAAAGAGGCTGATTATAGTAAGCCTACTATACTGTTGAAGATTACTTAGATGATAAGGATGTGTGGATATAGGTGCACTTCTACCCTGTACAAGACTGTAATAACTAAATGTAACTAGTTTTAAGATTTATATTTTAAAAAGAGCAACCGCCGAGTTTCTTGCTGGTTCTTCTCGGTAGGAACAGCTTTCCGAACCAGCAGTAAAGTTAACGATTCAAAAGCACTTGTTTACAAGTTTACTTGAATAAAGAATATTTTGAATTTGAATTTGAATTTGCCTATACCTATCCTATATCACAAATATTCATGATCAGAATCAAAACTGACCGGTATGTTAAAAAAAATAGTCGTGCGAACTGGTCTATAATGGCATATGGTGGTCTAGCCAAGTCGGTCTAAAGACTACGTTAGTAGAAACGAATTAATAATTTCTTCGTTTTTAAATCTAACTTATTTGGTATTGGAATAAAGTTGAAAATCGCTCACCGACTTGTAAATGTCGTGAACTTTTTATTCTAATGTATACATTGACCTGTTGTAATAAGTTTTGATAATGTTGTTGAGGGGAATGGTGGGTTTTTTGCACCACACTGTTCCATTCGTTGTTTTTAGGAGAGCCCTATTGAGTTCGCTTTACAAACGACAACTGTTGAGTTAAGCGTGGTGAAAAAGAAGCAAAAAATATATCGCACATTTAGTATTAAAGTGACCTAATTCAAAAAAGTTACTTTATGGTAAATTGCAATAAAGCGTAGCGTGGCGCCTTCAAAACTCAAGAGTGTCAACGAAACCAATAACTTGGAGCAAGAAACACTAGTTTTTTTTATAGTTCGGAACATTATGTGGTGGCATTACATTGTATCTAACTCAATTAAGCCCAATTTTGGATTAGGCCACTTTACTATTAAGCGTGCGATATATACCTATGCCAACGCCAATCTCAAAAGCTCTAAACAAAACTGCAGTTTGTTGACCTTCTTGGATGGTTTTATATATTCATATCAAATTATACATAATATTTAAATTAATTATAATGCTACATACATTTCACACTTCAAGAGTTTTATATATTTAAAAATAACTTTGATGACTATACTTCAAGTTTAATACATACAGCTAGTAATGAAGTTATTTTTCCTCTCAATTAAAATATTAGTGTTTTTTTATTATATGAATCGCTTCCCGTACTTGGCAAATGTAATAAAAGGCATTCGTTCATATTATTCATTTCGGACAATATATCAGGCGTATAGAAACAAAGATGGTTAAGTCCACAAAATTTCAAAATTAAGATTTAAATGGCAGCACAATCTTTTCCGTGTCTATATTTACCCCAATTAATTATCTGTTACTAATTCTGATAAAGTCTAACTGTTATTTGAAATTGAAAATTGACTTCAGAAACAAACCTAGTAAAGTCCCAAGCGAATTGAGTTCCAAATCGCGTAAAGTCCATTTCGACCAATAGGAAGGTTCTATTTGACTAAAAACTGTCATATCTGCCCTTGGCGTTGTAATACTTTTTTGTTGAGTTCGCGTTCTCGTATTTTATTATATTTAAATGGGACAAACTGTTATTTTTTACAATAATTGTGGTGTTTTGAAGAGATGGATAGCCACCCGTCCAGACTCGACAAAAATGAAGCCAGAAAACGGACAGCACAACCACTTAAATGAAAGAAAAACATCGCAAAGAAAAACAGGTAGTTTCCAGGGTCGGACTTAAAGGGTGCCTATTTATTGAACTGAAACGTAATTAATAATTATACCAATTAAGCTTGAAAGTATTTCAGGTACTGGGCAAAATTGTTGCCAAAACTCCCTCAATGCTCAAATGCGGCAAAAAAATTCAGTGCAATCTTGTCATATCAAAAATGTTGCGAATGCTGTATGAAGCTTTTTACAAAAATTCAGCATTACGGACTTATATTGCAATTTTTAGATGTTGATTTTAAATAGGAATACAAATAATTATTAACTGACTTTTATTACCTACACTACAAGTTGATTACTATCTTTTGTTTTCTAACAGGTAAATTCCTGAATCCGTACCCCTACTGAGAGTTGGAAACAAAAATAGGAAAGTCCTAAACATTTGGTTACAAACATAGTTAAGTCCAAGACTTAGAAACAAAACTGGGAAAGTCCATCTTAAATTTAAGTTTTTACTAAAAAGTATTGAATTAGCAGTGACAAAAAGCATATAATTCCTTAATATATTATATTCTGCATACATAAAATAATACTTTACACTAGAATAGTTGCTAATAATTGAAAAAAACGTTTTTATCTTTTTCTGAAAAAATTTGCGTTGTGGACGTAACCATCTTTGATTCTATACGCCTGATATGTTATTTCAATCTTTCAAGCATTTTAAGAGCCAAAGATTTTGGACTGTAGAATGCCATAGAAGAGGATTTTTTTGGTATGAATATATTTAGTCGTATATTTAACGCTCATACAATCGCAACGTGACTCGTTGAATATTTTTTGAAGAAACGAGTTTGAGTAAAGTAAAGTAAAGTAAAGTAGAGGCCTGTTACAATCCCACTGCTGGGAATAGGCCTCCTCTCTCCGTTTCGGTAGAAAAGGGATGGAGCTAAGACCTACCACGATGCTCCAATGCGGATTGGTAGATTACACATATCTCCAGAATTCTCTAGAGATATACAGGTTTCCTCATGATGTTTTCCTTCGCCGAAAAGCGTGATAAATTGCAGTTATCAATTAGACACATGAGTTTTAATAGAAAAACTCATTGGTGCCTGCCCGGGTTTGAACTCACGGTCTCGCCGCTAGGCTATAAATTTAAATATTCTTTATTCATACTTAAAAATATGAAATTTGATCTTAAAACATAATTAAATATTTTAATAAACAAACAGTTTTTCACAATCGTCAGCTGAATTTATAGTGTATTCAAAAATGGATGGAAGGATGTAGGAGTAACTATATAAATATAAGTATATTTTTTAATATAAAGTTAAAAACGAAACTCAATGTGGCAGACCAAATTTCACGCGAGCGAAGCCGCGGGCAAAACCTAGTATCATATAAAGTCGAAGCCATCACAGCAGTCTGTGTTATTCTTAGTTTCAAATTGGCACTGAATATATACCCATAAATACAGTCTAAAAAGTTTTGAAATCTACTTGCAAACGTTGTACATCCAACTTATACGATGATTTCAATTCAAAATCATTGTTAATCAAAGCTGTATTTAAAATGGTATATGACATTGCATTTCCAGATAAATTTTAGTTACAGCACGAATTGACAAATAGTATTTTACTACTTACATTAATTACAAAAAGTTAGTAATATAAGAAAAAAGAACAAATATAACATGCAATGATGTAGCTAGTCCGATCGGATGCAAGGTTTTGTTTAACCTCGCAGATAACGCAATTTTATTGATTGTGCAGTTTTGGTACATGCAATGCATTCTGTACCTGCGCGATATTCTTTATACGTGCATAGATATAGTTTGTATCAAAATCCAATCGAAATATAATACTATTAGACTATCGAAGAGACAGGATTCAATCGAACAGACAAATGCCCGATGTTCATTATTTTAAGCCATTCAAGCTCCTAAGAATAATCGTATTAATTCCAACTTTCCAATATATTTAAAATATCAGCTGCCAATATATAAAGATTTCAGCTGTACACAGAAGCAACAAAATTACATGATAAAATTTACAAAAAAACATACAAATTTTATCACATATTAGATTAAGTTCAAGCACTAAAAACCTATCAATCATCTTTAATACAACATATCCTACGTATTTTTATCACGTCTGAAAAAAAATAAAAGCGTGTAGTTCCAGTACGATGGGTCTGGTTACCTGAATAAAAATTTGGCAAAAAATTTAAACGTGACAAAGATTTATCTTGAATACCCTTTTTTGAAAAAGATACCGAGACATTCCCCGGGCGAAGTGTGAGTTTGTGTGTTATTGTCGATGGCACTAAACTATAAATAGAAAAGAACTCACCTTTTGCGTCTCCGTGCAGTGTTTTGACGGAGGGTGCGAGTCCGAAGGGCGCTTTCGGCACTATCGCAGCTCCCTTGTTTTTCTCGAACAGCGCTTTACGTTCTCGTAGTGACATTTCTGCGGGGTCCTTTTCTTTAGATCTGGGACTCCCCGCTTCGAACATAGCGGCCTTGGAGAGCACTGAACTCCTATCGACATTGCCATTCAACCTAGCTGCCAATTTCTTAAAAGCCGGCGAACCTTCCGACACCGGCTTGTCATCTTTTGTTTGTACACACTCACTATTGTCGTTCTCTTCCCGTTCGACCACATTGTTCTCTTTGTCCTTATCACTGTCACAATTTTCGTCGTGTATCTTGCTGGGCGGCGTTGGCGCTCTGTACTTTTTTATTGACGGTTTTTTCGTAATTGCCGCCGGCGAGGCGGCCACCATAGTCGCCATGTTGGGGGCTGGAGGTGCACTGGGGGTTGTCGATGCACTCTTCGGCTCCTGTCGTTTGAGTTCGGGTAGCGTCGGGGCAAAATCGTAAACGAGCCGCGATTGGGAGGCGGAGACGCGGCGGTACCCCTCGCCCTCCTAGGATTGGACAAGGGCGACGGATTGCGCGGGGTGAACACGTGCTAACATATCGTGTATCGACACGGACGGTTTGGAGGCAAGTTTAACCGTAACTGGGTTAGTTAGTGACGAAGTTGCATCATATTGTATTGCGTAATTCGCTAAACGGGTCAGGAGAACAGGTTGTAGAACTTGTAAGGTTTAACAAAGGTCGTTGTCTGGGTTGTTTATTTGCGATTGTTTAAGAGATGTGCGGACGTCGTGAAGCGTGAGGATGCGTCGAGAAGTAAAGTAAGACTGGCCTATGGTTGTACCGTGTACGAGTCGACAACACGTGCGTCAAACCGGCTGCTGATAATTATTTTAAAGCGACGGGACTCCGCGGTTTCGTATGAGGATATGTTAATGTCGTTTGCATTTCGGTTAATGAGGACGTAATGTCAGCTGACAATTGCCACAATAGGTTGACACTTTGTTGATTATATTGTGTTTCTAGTCCACCGGCATAAAAATATGATTTCATTTTTAATAAGTATCGGAAGTACATATAATTTTCCATTATAGTGGGCCTAAACATTGAATTGAATCATCATTTGAAACATTATTTACATCAGGGCAGTGCACTGTTATATTAGTATGAATAAAAAATTATTGTCATGTGTGGAAATGATTTCACATTATTTGAAAGTCAACATTTACTCACACCTTTGTTTTAATACATTAAATATTTACATAGACAAAAGTCAATGATTAAAATGGTGCTATGTAACTGATAGTACCTACACTTTTATAAAAGTTATAATAATTTTGCTTCGATGCGATGAAAAAATATTTTTCATTTTTTAGTAAAATAATCATATCATTCCGTTTATTCAGATGAATTCCGCAAAGTAAGTCCTAATTCGACTAAGGTCGACTATCAAGCCAGTTACGTACTATGAAGTTGCTTACTTACACATACAAATGTAATATTAGGTTTCAATAAAGCAACTATACTTTACGTATAAAAATTATCAAACTACATAAATAAAACGAAGTAACAGACAACGTTATCTATTCAAATTCGCAAACTTTACTCGTAATGTTATTTTAATAAATAATAATTATTTTTAATGATATTGAATTCACTTAATGAGAAACTAATAATATCTGTTCTTTATTAGATGTTTTTTTCTTTAATTATTTAAGGATCTAATAAAGTGGTGGGCAAACTTTTTTAATCGGGGGCCAAAAGTTAGAAATTCTAGAGGAGGGCCAGCATCATAGAAAAAATCCATTGTTTCAAAATTTAATTATAGCCTACCTATGTACTATCCATTTCGATGGATAGTACATAAGTAATGATTTTGCGGGCCAGAGTTGGCCCACGCGCCGTACTTTGCCTATCACTGGTCTAATACATAACAGCCAAATATAATCGTAGTTACGGAACTATTGAAACTTAATCATAAATATAGTAAAGTAACAGCCTGTTACTATGCCCCCTGCTGGGCTAAGGCCTCCTCTCTCCGTTTTTAGAAAGAAGGATTCGAGCTAAGACCTACCACGCTGCTCCAATGCGGATTGGTAGGTTACACATATCCCTAGAATTTTCTAGAGATATGAAGGTTTCCTCACGATGTTTTCTTTTACCGAAAAGCGTGTGATAAATTACAATTATCAATTAGACACATAAGCTTTAATAGAGAAACTGGTGCCTGCCCGGGGTTTGAACCTATGTCGTCTCTAGAGAGTCGCACTGTTTCACCGCTAAGCTATCACAGCTTAAGCCCTCTATATCCTCATTCTACAAGGCATAAGATAATCTGTAAGTACAAATTTAATTAACAAAGACAAAAGTCTTAATTATTAAATTATACATTTTCTAAGCGAAAACTGTCATTAACGGGACAGGCCCTTATATGTACATATTGGACTTAAAGATCACTTTTATTAATAATTAACCACCAAATGATTCTCGATTCCTAAAACTAAATCGGTTGAGGCAAGCATAAAATATTTTGCGTCATTCCAGTCTTGTTTCCATTTGAATTAATTCTCAAAACAAAGAATAAATATTGCTTACTCATTTAGAAGTAAACATGAATTGGCCTTCAATTTAACTAATTAAACCATGCAATCGTTTAGCACAAAGTTAGGTATTTTTGTCCGAAAATCAACAGGGAGACTAATACAAGGTCAAACTTATAGAAGCGTTGATCTATGTAGAAAAGATTATTAAACGAATTTTGTTATACAAGAAAAGGGGCTACCGACAAATTATTTTATACTAGAAAAAAGCTCTCAATAACGCTTTTGACTCTAAAACACACTATATCAGGCTACGTCAATTATGCAGAATTACCGGTTTTACGGTTTTTACGGTTTTACTGGTTTTACGGCAAGGTAAAGTACGATTACGTTTTCTAATATCCTAGGGTCTGGCTTTGTTTTCTTTATCTCCATAGCGGTATAGGCTTAGCAATCTAGCGTTAATTAGTCACATAAAAAAGATCCTTCATTAGTAAAAGCTATACTTGTGACTTCGAAACAAATCGAACATTAAAATACCTTCAATCTTCGCAATTGAGTTATTGTCTGTTTCCGAAGAAAAAACGACCATCTTTTAATCTATACCAGTAGATCTGGCCACGCGTTGCTGTAGCTATCTGTTTTTGCTATCCCTTCTAATCTTATGACACGCGGTAGTTCTAATTTTGCAATAACTTCTAAGATATTTAAATTACATGGTGTGATGGATCATAATGTTAGGCCAAAATGCTTAAAGTAACCAACACATTTGAGTTTCGTCCTAATAGCCTTTCGAATAGCGTATTGTAACATATTAGTGAACGTCACCAAACCTGAACCTCTTTTACCCCTCCACAAAAAAATTATAGGTTATCCATCATTAGATATAGATTTCATCATTGATACTGACGGCAAATAATGTAATATCAAATTCAAATGATTCTATATTCAAATTGGCCTTTACAGCAGTTTTGAATCGTCAAATTAAAATTAAAATGAAGCTATGGTTCGGATCATTACTATCTAATTATTTCACAGATATAGAAAAGAACAGTTTATACATAATGTGCTCTAACCATTTGAAACCTTCTTAGATATACGTCATCGTTAGAAAGATATGTTCTCTTTTAAACAGTGTTGTAGATATGGTAAGTGTAGAAGTTTATTACGTAATTGTTTTAAAGTGGTCCTTCCAAAATTATGATCGACATTCCCCTAAGTGCAGTGTCATTGACACTGTCAGTGGTGCACTGCTAGATGCAAACGCATTGAGCAGCACTTTACTCATATGTATAGTTATTAACAAAGTAGCCTTTAATAAATACATTATAACGCCAAATAGAGACAGTTTAGCTTGTTATCCTTAACATAGATTCCTGCAATAATCGAACTAGGACAAACAGTTGAGACCTTAAAAATAATCAGTGTTCTAAATAACGCATGTATAACCAGATTACCAATTTAAAATGTTCTTTTATGAGATAAGTTCTCTGGCACTAAAAAAATAATAAAAACAGTCGTGTAATAAGGTCATGGAGATTCAGCGTATACATTTGGATAAAGTCTTGAATTTATCTACAACTCGTAGTGACGGGGACAAAAAATTGTACTCCTTAAGAACATCTGAAGAAAAATTTAGCTCCAGGACATATCAAAGATATCTTTTGCTGCTTCTTTTTTTTATGGCATCCGTTAAAGCTATCCTTGGGAACTCAAGGGATCTTCAATGATTACGATATTTAGCAGTTGTGATAATAGATATCACAGATATCTACTGGATTCAAACTGCTCTTCTGTCTGGCTTCGAATAAGAAGGCGTATGCAAATTTGACTGCCAACCTTCACTAGTTGGAGAGCCACGCAAAGAAGAAGAAGATATCTGCGTCCGTAGTCCCAGGTTAAGTTCTTCAACTAATGTGCCGTGCCAATTGACCACTGGTACAGTCTTCTTATGGGTCCCATAAACAGCGAACGAATTTCCAGTCAATAGATTGTTACTGGCAATAAGGACTATTAAAAAATCCAACATGTAATGTTATAAGTGGATAATATAGGCAAAACACGACCACAGTCGAAACAAGGAGGAAAGACAAATACAAAATTCCAAGAAAAAAAGCACTGGTTATGTTGCAACATATACCTACGAGTTATTTATAATTAAATGAGGATATAAAAAGCCTTGATTGACGGGCAATCAGACAGTGATCTTTGAAACACAACCAAACCCTGAGTTCGATGCACCCAATTTTTGCATCAAGATAAAAACACCAGCAACCGGTACCAAATACGCAAAAACTTAGTTCAATGTACCATAACACTGAGAAATTAAAAAACCTCATCATAATCAGGGAAAAGTTATTAAAAGACAACATTTTATATTGTCCGTATAAGAATTCGGGAAGTGATAATATTGTCAAATGTAGTAGATACCAAATGTAAATGTACTAGCAAAAGTATTGGAGACAATTCTAAACGGTCGCATTATATAAATAGGCGTAAACTTTATGCAATACTAAAAGAAATTGCTTACGTTAGACGGGGAAATGTTGGGAAAATGATTTGCAATTGCGTACCGGTTTGTGATAGGAGAAAAGAGTTGAATAAGGAAAGAAGATGAATAGATCATATATTCTGCAATAGGGAAGTAAGACTTGCGATATTTCAAATGAATATGTGTCGATGAAAACGAACAAATGCAAGCTCGATACAAATGATTTATAAGCGAATCGAACGCATCTTGCTACGGCTGGATCGAAGTTTTATTTTACTCGGCAAAAGTACATGCAAATCAAACTAGCAGTTTCCATGACGACTTATCAAACCACAGATTATTTTACTTTAAAAAAAGAAGCTTTAGCAGTATGTCAATGCCCCACGACTGGGACAAGGTCACCGCTCACATAATTTCATTCGATTTCTTCTTATTATATAAGCCCGTCTCAGAAATGTCGTGACAATGACACGGAAAGGCTGCGAAGGTCAAAACTACCATCGAGATAAACTAACTACCCATTGAAAGCTGTGCAGCTATAACGACAAAATTAAGATAGTGACTACTGATTTTAGAAACGATCACTGTAACTTATTTGTCGTACCAGGAAATAACAATATTTTTTTTTTAGATTTGATGTTTCGAACAAGGTTTATTTACTATACTGAAGTGATAAGTAAGTCAAGGAATTAAATACTTAATATAAAATTCGAAATTCAATACAGAAGAAAATAAAGAAGACGGGATTCAAAAACGCGGATAAAGAAATGGTTTTAAAATATTTTTTCTTATTCGCAAAAAAAATGTAACAAAGTATCATTAACCACATTGTAAACCAATTTGGCTTCTTTTAAACATAGAGAAGCTAAAATGCTATTGCAAGGGTAAAAAAAAATAAGCCTAATTTGAACCTCAATTCGCTCCTAAAGAACTCGTTCCGCACATATTCCATCTAAATGCATTCTACACAATTAGAACATTACACCGCGGAAACGTGAAACTCTCTGAAAATATTAATGAATTACGGTTTTTGTAAAATATTTTAAATACTAAAAGAACAATAAATAACTGTCAACTGAGAGTTATTCAAAAATTTCGATTTTATGAGTATTTCCCAACTGATAGTGGGAGTTATAGCTCTCAAATGGGCTATTGTGTATGGGAAGACATTACATCGTCATCGATCAACTTGTAACGCGTCATTATAATGCTATCAGTTGTGGGCATGACTAAAGTTTAACGTTTGTTTACATAACATTTGGTATTCTTAGAAGTTAAGAATAAAAAATGTTCAGACTCACACTAAAACAACCTATACATATTATAAAACAAAGTCCCCAAAAGTTGTCTGTCTGTAAGTGCTACTAATTAGGCGTTACTTTGCGGAGATCCATAATACAAAAGCAATAATAAAATTATTTTGCTATAACCCGCGATACAGTAAATAGAAAATATATATAGTGCTAAATGTATAGTGGACTATCCGTTGCTATGCTTTGGCAAAGGCTTTGCGATTTTGTCGTGGATTCTATCTCCTGATGATGCTTCGGTTGCGGGGCGAAACGATTGTTGAGTTTCTGATAGTGAACGTGTGTAGTGCTAGTGTATTGTGGTGGCAGGGGTGGAGGATTGTGCATGTGTTTTTACGAATCCTGCATCTAACGGGTATGAAAAAACGGATAGTCCACTATACGTTTATATATATTTTCTATTTACTGTATCGCGGATTATAGCAAAATAATTTTATTATTACTTTTGTATTATAGATCTCCGCAAAGTAACGCCTAATTCTATAAATTATTTGTAAGTGATCAATTTTCTCAAAATCTATTCAACGGACTTTAGTACAGTTTTGAGTAAGCGATAGTGCAATTCTTGAGGAAGTAGCAAGCTTCAGATGATTCAAAAATCTTAATTGGAGTTGACACACAATTATAACTTAAGTTAACCCTAGTACAATATTTTTTTTATTAGTAATGATTTTTTTTAATAATAAGTTATATTATCTTTCACGTCACGAGTTCAAATCCCGAGCAAGCACCAATGAGTTTTTCTATTAAAACTTTTGTATCTAATTGATGATTGCAATATTTCACACGCTTTTCGGTGAAGGAAAACATCATGAGGAAATCTGCATATCTCTAGGGAGTTCCGGAGATATGTGTAAGCTACTAATCCGCATTGAACCAGCGTGGTGGGTCTTAGCTTCAACCTTTCTCTCCAGAAACGGAGAGAGGCCTATGCCCAGCTCTGCGATAGTAACAGGCATTTACTTTGCTATACTTTAACGTTTTCGTAACGTTTTTCATGGTAAATAAATAAAAAAAATACACAAAAAATCACAAGAATAACGTAATCGTCTATTGTTTGATCGTAGTTTACACATCCATGTCCTTTTCAAATAAAAAGGTAAGCTTAAGCTATTGTTCTTTTTTTGAATAATCAATAGCATTCACTTGATACTTTGTGATCCAATCTTCACGCACTGTGACAAGTTAAAACCATCTCACGTTATTGATAACGCGTTATTTATTAATCCATTACGACTTTATTATAGGTCTTTTTAATGTACGTTTGTAACGTATTTTGTTTCAATCTTAGATTAAATCTTACTTGTCACGTTCGTGGTATTACAAATATATAACATCGAACTGTTATATTGAAAGATTTTACAACAAAACAATAAAAAAATAAGTTACTTTAAAAGTTTTTATTATTTAATTTTACTGTTGGATTGTTGCTTCTTTATTTATTTACTTTCTTTATTTATTTTCTCTATTTTTTTTTTACATGTGTTTTCGGCTTTACATTACTAACAAATATATGATTATTATTATTTATAAAAGAAATTGAAGCAAGCTGTTTGTGTAGCGACCTGTAGACCACAAAAACTATTAAATCTTTTATTTTGTAGATATTTTTTCTATATTCTTGTTCTTTTTCTGCAGTTAAAACTTCCTCACCTTTACATACCACTACAATGCTCAGTTGCAACTTCTGTATCATTTAATGAAATCATTGCAGTAGGTACTTATAAATAACAATGAAGTACTGAAATCCATGACTGTATGAATAATTTAAGACCTAAGTTTCATAATGATCACATTAAGGCATAGAAAATATTACATCAGTAAACCACCATACACAAATATGTAGATATCGAAATTCCTTTATCGCTTTGAGATGAGAATTTCTAAACTATAGTTATGTGTTAGTTTTCAATACTCACAAGGATTTTGTATAGGAAACACTTTCTATGAACAAATCCTAAAGCTTTAGCTGTCTTGTAAATTCTCATAAAATGCGCTGATCATTTTTACTAGCATCTTAACTAATTCATATTAATTAGTAAAAAATTTAAAATGTTTCTGCCTGTCTGGCTGGCAGTCTGTCTGTCTGTCACGCTGTATGTTTCTATCTGTTATATTTTTTATGCTAAAGGCATTTTTAAGGTGACTCGTAAGAATCGAATCGAATTCGGTATACTTTTTTATAATAAAATTCCTCAATCTATTTTGGACTCGCCTTTACACGAGTTCAAAAAGCAATTAAAGAGACGCTCATTAATAAAGCTTACTATAATGTTGAAGACTATGTCAATGATGAGAAAGCTTGGAACTAAATTGCGACCAGCTATGCACTAGATGATATTGTAATCTATGTTTGTTAACAATAGTAAATACAAAATTGTAATATTTATTTTTTAAGAGTGACCGCCGAGTTTCTTGCTGGTTCTTCTCGGTTAGAGCACCTTTCCGAACCAGTTCTAGCTTCAATTTAATTTTAATTTGACGATTCAAAAGTGCTTGTAATAGGCCAATTTGAATAAAGACTTATTTGAATTTGAATTTGAATCAATTCATAAAAAATGGCATTTATATAATACTATATAACTATGATTTATTGTTAATTGACGATGTTAATCGTTCAGCATGTCTGTTCTATTCCGTAAACACAGTCAATATATAAAAATTGAAAGTTTATGGAGAAATCGTTTCTTGTTACTTCTTTTATTTTCCGATGGCAGTTTAACGATACTTTAGAATTTTACGGTATTTTTAAGCCATATATTCTGGGTGGTCGGAGTCGAACTTTATTTCTCTATTACAACTTTTGATACAAATTTTGCTTTAATATATATTTTTTAAAATAAATCAGATAAAGATTCAAATTACGCCGTGTATCCGGCTGAATAGAATAGACCACCGTTATTTCTTACCGATAGGTCGTAAAAGGCGACTAAGGCATGTCGACCCGCCGCGTGGTATCCAGCTGAGTAGAATAGACCACCCTCATTTCTTATCAAGGTGTCGTAAAAGGCAACTAAGGCAAGTTGACCCACCCGCTTTCTTACCGAATTTCTTACGACTAAGGTAAGTTGACGTTAGGCAGGCGGCCGGTCGTAACATACATAGCCAAATCGTGTGACAACATGTATATAACATGTTGTACCGACCCCTCTTAGAGTGGGATAAGGATCGGAGGATGATGAAAAATTTAAATTACTGATCCCTTATATTCTTATATTTCGATAAAACGTTCACAACTCAGGGTATTTCTTTATTGCAAAAATAAAAGGTGTATACTTTAATACCTCGCCATTACCAGTCGTAAAATCTGCAAGCATTTGCAATTCTCCAAAGCAACAATACCCTCATAATATGCGGTGGAGCGGTTATTTTGACCTTTTGTTTCGGCGAACCAAAAATATTGTTTATGGTTTTTTCAAGAATTCATCTTTGTTTCTAAAGAAACTCCACACGCTTTTTGCATTGAACTGTATCGTTTTGCTTATTTAAGATGGAGAAATTGTATTTAAACCGCGAAGAGGTGGTAGTTTTACCAAATTTTATCTCGTAAAAGCCGGTCAGGATATTTAAACAAAAAAACTCTTTCGTCACAGACGATTTCATCAATTACCCAAAACGAATGTATAAGTCACGTTCAGCCGTGTGGTATCCGGCAGAATAGAATAGACCACCCTCCTTTCATACCGAGGTGTCGTAAGGGGCGACTAAGGTAAATGCCGTGTGGTATCCGGCTGCATAGAATAGACCACCCTCATTTCTTACCGAGGTGTCGTAAAAGGCGACTAAGGTAAGTTGACGTCAGGCAGGCGGCCGGTCGTAGAATACGTAGCCAAATCATATGAAAACATGTTTGTAACATGTTGTGCCGACCCCACTTAAGAGTGGCATAAGGGCAGGAGAATGATGATGAATGTATAAGTCACATTACTTGCTCAAACACTTGAATAAACGCTATATAAATTGTGATAGAAGAGGTGGAGATTTAGAGTCCCTTCTCTAAATCTATCGATCCCTTATAATCAAATTACCATATACCTTTGAATCAAAATTGAATTATATTATTAACAAGTACTTTCAATAGAAAAAAACCTATTAACCGGTTGTGTATCACCAATAACAGTAGTATTAATTTACCGACTGTTGCTATACCGGAATTTGACTGGCCCGTTGGCGCAGTTTGTAGTGACCATGCCTTTCGCTCCGCGGGTCGCGGCTTCGATTCCCGCCGAGAGCCAACATAAATAATTTGTTGGTTCTTCGAGCCTGGGTGTATATTTTTATAAAGTAAAGTAACAGGCTGTTAATATCCCACTGCTGGAAATAGGCCTCCTCTCTACATTTTGGAGAGAAGGATAGGAGCTAAGACCTACCACGCTGCCCCAATGCGGATTGGTAGGTTACACATATCCCCAGAATTCTCTAGAGATATGCAGGTTTCCTCACGATGTTTTCCTTCACCGAAAAGCGTGTGATAAATTGCAAATATCAATTAGACGCATAAGTTTTAATAGAAAAACTCATTGGTGCCTGCCCGGGTTGGAATCTATGTTCGTCTCTAGAGAGTCGCACGGTCTCACCACTGGGCTATCACAGCTTTAACATTTTTTATATTTGTATATAAGTATGTGTTTAAACACCCATAACACATTTTTAACTTACTTATTTTGGGGACGGACGACCGTGTGTGCAAGAGTTCCATATATTTATCATAAATTTATACCTAATTTTGGGGTCAGACGGCCGTGTAACTATCCCATATTTACGTAAAATCACTGCAGTAGGAAAAGTTTAAAGTATCCTTTTAGAACAAATTGCTCTATGCAGTACTCGGTAAGGCCATTATGTTATGCAAGAACGACAAAGTATGCACGTAATGAGACGGAAATCTCTGTATATTTTTAATGGGTTTTTAGCTGTATATCACAAGGATATCCTTGTTTCTCGACCTGAAAATCCGCTTTCATAGTTGGCAACCCTTCAATTGACGTAGTTGCGCCCTAAATCCGGCAAGACATGTGTCAAATGTTACGTAAGCACCATGTCCCAGATATCACCACAAGAGAATATTATTAAACGCAACCAAACTAACATAACTAACACTGTCCGATACAGAACCTCATAAACTAAATCAACAAAGTCGTCATATATTTATCTACCTACGTATTAAGAGTATTAAATTATTATAGAATTAATTTTACCAAAACAAGATATATGACCTGTTTAGTTTTTAAAAACAAGTTGCTGTTTTCTAAATGTCACAGAATTATTTTATATTTTAGATTATTCGAATTACCGATTACGTTTAATAAAAAGCTTATAGAATTTCTTGCAATTTTATCTTTTCATATTCATATAATTGATCAACTCTAACAAATATTAATAATAAAAGTTTAAACAATTGAATATATATTCAACCTCTTAGTACTAAGAGGCTATTTTTTACCCTACAGCCTTCGATAGTCAGTAATTTTGACTTATTTACAAGGATATTTTTTAAAAACCCCAAGAAGAGGAGTTTGCTTTGATTCCTTCATCTCCTATAAAAGGGCTGATGATTTCAAACAAGGCAAGATTGTCATGAATTCAGCTACGAACAAATCAGGTCACTATTTAAAAAAAAGCTCTTGAAAAAATCTGTTGTTGCGTTATTAAGTTACGTCACAAAACACAAGACAGAAATACATGTATTGTTCGAATGTTGATTTATCTGAGTAGTTATCGTTATATAGTTATATAAACTAGGAACTAAGTGCGCGAAAATAAATTTAGGCATCGATCTCACTCAAGGCATTTTACTTACCTTGCAAAGCCAAACGGGTCAATAATAATGAGAAAGTATGTATGTATGTTCGAAACGGCTAGACCGATTTTAATGAATTTTTCAGACAATGTTTAAAGTGACCCAGCGGATAATCATCATCATCATCCTGCCCTTATCCCACTCTAAGCGGGGTCAACACAACATGCTACAACCATGTTGTCAAATGATTTGGCTACGTATTTTACGACCGGCCGCCTGCCTGGCGTCAACTTACCTTAATCGCCTTTTACGACACCTCGGTAATAAATGAGGATGGTCTATTCCACTCAGCCGAATACCACACGGCAGATAATCATGTGAAGTTTAATGGCAATCGGAGCATCTTTTTAACTGTCGATGACAGTATTGTTGCGAAGGCAAATCGAAACCAGACTTAGCCACAGCAACGCGTGGCGGGACCGCTAGTATTTAATAATTATGAATATTTACCACTTAGACATGACTAGGAGGCGGAATGTGTGCAGTATGATACGCATATAAAAGGAATAGCGCCAGAGTTGACTGATGATAAGAGGAGAATGGGAGATGCAAAACATTGTACCTACCCAGCTAAGTGGGATAAATGTAGCAGAATTATGATGAATGCAATAGTTATTATTTACTAATACATCCTAACCGCATAGTACCGCCTTAACCACAATTTATTGTTTTATCGAAAACAAAAGTGTTCAGCGATTAAGGAAATGCAAATGTGCGATACGCGATCACGATTATCTACGGGCGTCTATAATTTACAAGACAATAACTATCTATTTGGTATGCGCCACGGCAGCTAGTCAAATTGTCAAGCGTACGTGACACTTTTTGAGATGACAAAATCTTATTAAGACATGGGATTCAGGTAAAAACCTCTTTTAAACCTTTTTTTATAAGTATTTTACATTCTTATGCTAAAATTCTTAAAATAAGGTAGTCGTAGGCAGGCCTGCTCTACATAATATACTCTATACTCATCTTTGTCTAATCACACATGCGCAGATTGTTAAGAAATATTCATGGCAAAATAATTAGAACATTTTTAGTACACCTTCAAAATGAGGTTTGCTCGCAACGCACGCGCAAAAAAAGACATATCATAAACCTAATTTGTTTTCTCTTTATTGTAATAGAATATATTTTGGACTGGCTTTCCTACTCTATTATAATAACTCTATGGAAAATTCGCATACGAATGTGAAAAAAATCGCATATATAAAATAACTGTAAAATGTCTTTATTATGTTTTAATTAATTTTACAACGCTTGGATGTATTGATGAAATATACCAATATTAGAAAAGATAATATAGCCTATATATGCATTTTTTTTAATTGTTAAAGAAAATTGTTGTTAACGTGGACATGTCGCGGATTTTGCAATATGAAGGAATGGGAAGAGGAAAAATGAGAAGAAATGTAAAACTTTCGTCAATTTCAAACGAGCAACCGTAATTATTTAAATGATGCAACTCCGTCGAATATACCACAGACAAATAATTTACTTTTTATTAAAACAGCAAAGGTTCGTTTCTCATTTTAAACAACAAAATTAACCAGCACCAACATAAACATAGTTAATTTAAAAATAAAATCCGATACCCTTATGACCAATCATAGGAGCATACAGTACTGAGGACTCGTTAGTTATTAACACAGGCATATAAAACACTTAAAATTGCACTTGTTTGAATAAGCAAATACTTGACATCAGCATAAAGGAAACTTGGTACAAAATAACTTTATTCATGATTTAAAGACGAGTACGATAATTCAAAATCAATTCATAGTATTAATTCAAAAAAATACTGAAAACACTGAAATAATCTTAGTAAAACTATTACTAATGATATCAGATGTTAGTGAAGCATTTGGTAAGGTCAAAATAGGTATAATTTGCTGATTGTGGCTTTTATGTGTGCAAGTAACCATAGACATATTTTTGTTGACACTAAGGGAAAAAAAGTTCAATACCATATTTTACTACGAATTTAATTTAGAATTCTGATACAAAGTACACAATTAATTTGTATTATCATGCGAATTGTAAGACAATTACAATTTTACAAATGGCAACTCTTAAGTCAAGTATTTGTTTTTAACCAAACATATGTGCAATATTTGCAATAAATGCACTAACTTAAGTTTATTCTACTATTGCAATAAATAGTAACAGGAAATTAGCTTACCTTTTTTAAACTTTTCTATTGAACTTTTATCCAACCAGACAATTAATTTGAATTATTAAGTAACGTTAAATTTTTTATTGATCTCAACTTATAAAATGTACATACAAAATTAGGGATCATAATTAAAAGCTGTAATATAATGAACTTTTCCACAACAATGCAATTTTCAACACACTTGACAATTGCATTTAAATCGAAATACAACTGATTGACCAATACAATTTTATATTTATATTAGGTCCTTACATATGAAATTGGCGTTTTGTCGTACTGGCCACTTTGATCTCAAATATTACCTTTATGGTTAGGAATTCCAAATTCAAATTCATACAGCTATTTACTCATGCATTTGTGTTTCAAACCCCCTAATTCATTTGTTTTTTCTTCTTTTGTTTTTTTCTTTGTGTCACTCTGTTTACAAAATGAAAAACATGAAATATCGCGTTATTTACGAGTATGAGTTCCACCGTGGCACCAGTGCTGCAGAAACGGCTCGAAGGATTAATGATGTGTATGGTGACGGTGTCGCAAAAGAAAACACAGTGCGTTTTTGGTTCCAACGCTTTCGTTCTGGAAATTTCGACCTGCAGAACAAGCCTCGTGGACGGCCGGAGACCAAAGTTGATAATGAAGAATTGAAAGCTATTGTGGAAGCGGATCCATCGCAAACCACGTCCGAGTTAGCTGCAGGCTCCGGTGTTAGTGATGAAACTATTCTAATCCATTTGAAGCAAATTGGGAAGGTGAAAAAGCTTGAAAGGTGGGTACCTCATGAATTGAGTGAAGCAAACCGACAAACGCGCGTCGACTGCTGCGTTACGTTACTCAACCGGCACAATAATGAAGGAATTTTAAATCGAATCATTACCTGTGATGAAAAGTGGATCCTCTACGATAATCGGAAGCGCTCATCGCAATGGCTGAACCCTGGCGAACCAGCCAAATCCTGCCCTAAGCGAAAATTGACTAAAAAAAGTTGCTTGTAAGTGTTTGGTGGACTAGTGCCGGTGTCGTTCACTACAGCTTTCTTAAATCTGGCCAGACGATTACGGCAGATATTCATATTATTTCAGCAACTGCAAACCATGATGGAAAAGCTAGCTGCTAAACGCTCTAGGCCACTGCTGCTTCAGGACAACGCTAGACCACACACTGCACAACAGACGGCTACCAAATCAGAGGAGCTTCAATTAGAATGTCTTAGACATCCACCGTACTCTCCGGACCTTGCTCCAACAGATTACCATTTTTTTCGCAGTTTGGATAACTACTTGCAAGGAAAAAAATTCAACTCCGATGGGGCAGTCCAAACCGCCTTTAAAGATTTTATTGATTCCCGCCCGAATGGTTTTTTCAATCATTTCATCAATGAACTACCTATGAGATGGCAAAAGTACATACATAGCAATGGTACATACTTTGATTAATTAAATATATTTCATTAAAAAAAAACGACTTTATGTTCCAAATGCCAATTTCATATGTAAGGACCTAATATGTATCGAGAGCGAGGCGCGTCATTTAATATTAGAGGACCTCTATATCTTTTAATAACATAAAAATGATTATATACCTGGAATGTTTCTAAAATATTCATTATTATATAAATCTTACATATCTAGCACTCACCAGTTCAGCAACAATTTCTTTCGCTAATCTTCGACACTCGTTTACCGATGGCTTCGTAAACGTGTGTGAATTTATTTGTTTTGAATTCTGAAACAAATTTTACAATGTATTATGTACATGATTTATTGAAATTTTGATGCAGTTAAAGGAAGAAGGTACGGTCACCTAATCTATTATATAATCAAACCTACTATTTATTGTAAGACTCAGATCGTATACGTATCTAATAATTTGAATACTATAAATTGTCCTGAGAGTTTTAGTAATAAAATATTTGTCGTGAAAATTACATCATTGTCGGATTGTTTATAGAAGCAGGCGTTACTTTGCGGAATTCCTTATTGCAGGCACTATAACAAAACTACCTCGTTATAATCTGCACAGGTTAAGCAAATGCATGCAAAGCTAATGTGTATCGCATATGATTTTGTCGTAGAGCCTATCTCCTGATGATGCTTCGGTTTCGGAGCGAAACGATCGTCGAAATTGTTGTGGTGGTGTGTGTGTGTGCTGCTTGTGTGCTTTGTTGCTAGTGGAGGAGCCTTGGGGTGCGTGTGGTGGCTTGTCCTGCATGTATAAGGTTCGTAGATTTTGCCTGTTTCATACACATTAGCTTTGCATGCATTTGCTTAACCCGTGTGGATTATAGCAAGGTAGTTTTGTTATAGTGCCTGTAATATGTACAGACATGGGCCCCATCAAGATTAATTTTAGTAAGGCATCTTCACATATTTTTAACCAACATTAAATATAGAACTATATTTAGTTACAAACATACACATCGCACGCTTAGTATTAAAGGGGCCGAATATAAAATTAGGTTTAATTGAGTTGGGACACATTGTAATCATTATTTCAATAGCATTTACGACATCACTCTACGAACTATGAAAAAAACTAGTATTCTGTTACTCTTCCAAGTCATGAGTCTTTTTAAAACTCACGAATTTCGGAACTTTCGTCTATTTTAAATTCCAATAGTACGGATTATAATCTAGTGGCGGCCTAAAATTTTAACATATATTGAATGTTTAATACCTTGTTACTTTTAGCACTCTGCAATGCTCTATTGATGTCCTTGAAGGAATGTATTGATAAATCCAAAGTAGATGAATCCATTTTCTCTTCTGATTTATGTGATGAGGTTTTCTTTGTTTCTGTTGGCTGAAAATGATAACATAACTTTGAATCTATTTAATATTAGATTACCATTACCATAATTTTTAGATTCGTTCATAAGGGCTTATCCATTCTACTAATAAAATAAAGTGAAACTCATCTGCCTGTCTATTTTTCACACTCTTATGTTTAATCCACTGACATAATATTGACATGAAGTATGTAGCAATTGGGCTACTATCTAGATTGAAAATTTTCCAATTACCTTTAATTTTATTGTTATTAAAATATTATCAATTATGGCCTATAATTTTAGAGCTCATGAACAAGAATCTCATATGGACTTAAATCCAATAAAATAAGAGGTGAGTATAGCCGGTTTCTATTCATTAATTATGGACTGTATTGTTTATTTATATTCCTGAAATGTGGATTTTTATTTTACTTTTATTTTTTAGTCCAGTGTATAAACCTCAATCGTAATAAATTTCAACAAAAATTGCTTAGCTTTGGAAGCATGACAGACATTTATAATATTAATACGGATTTCATTTTATGTTTGTACTTACATGAGTATGATGAGTAAGGTCATCCTCCCAGTTATTTATCTCATCAGCTAGTGCAGCAAGTCGTCCAAATTTCTTTTTACCAGTCTTCGGTTTTGGCACATCGGGAACTAAGGGTGGAGTTGCTGATGTAAACTCTTGCTCAGTGCGATGTATAGGTGATGATAGTGTTGGTTTACCTAAAACATCAACCACAGATAATATGACAGTGTTGAACATAAATAAAAGACAGCCTTTTCTATCCTATAGCTTTTATAGCTTAACGATTGAAACCTATCACTCATATGTAAATTGGTGGTTTTTTTTTGTTTAATTGGCGAGCGCTTAACTTCAATCACGCCTGATGGTAAGCGATGATACAGTCTAAGGTAGAATGCGCATATGTATCTATAAGATGTTTATTCACTCTTTCTTTGAAAGTACCCATATTATAAATATTGGTTAAGAGATATGCCGGGAGAGCATTCCATTCCCATGCTGTGCAACGGAAATGACAAAATGAAGCGCTGCGTCCGTCTTCGTAGTATGTCAATAACATACAATGGAACTTTTCCTTGTGCCTAGCGATGCGATGATAAAAAGACAATGGTGGAACTAAGTCATGAAATACCTGAGCTCACTCTCTGAAATATATCCTGTAGAAAACCGATGGACAGGCAACCCTGTGCCGATGTTGCAACAGACCATGACTTTGCAGTTCGGCATTGGTCAGAGTTTCATCGCCAATCGTTGTTTACTCATATCCCAGGAAATATCCAGAGTTATGCAGCATGAGAGTGAAAGTACAATACACAGATAGGAATATGGACGTTCGCATTTAAAATAGTTGTATGGATAATTCTACTACATTTATCTAGCACGTTGGCGCAGTGGGTAGCAACCCTGCCTTCAGCTCCGCGGGTCGCGGGTTCGATTCCCGCCGAGGGCCAACATTTTCTAAAAACAATTTGTTGGTTCTTTGATCCTGGTGTATATTTGTATTTAAGCAAGTATCTTAAATTATATATGTACTATATCTATCAGTTGTCCGTCACTCATAGTACAAGTATTAAGTTACTTACTTTAGAAACAGACGACCATGTGTGTAAGTGTCCGATATATTTATTTACATTTATTTAATTCTACTACATTACTAAAACTATAATATTAGATTTTACTGAAAAATTAATCTGCTGTATAAAATGATTATAAAACCTATTTTGTAACCCCTAATTACTATGATGGGCAGCCTTTAATTCATTTTATTTTTTAATACTACAGTAAAAACATTAATAAAAATATTAAGCCTAGGTGTCATCTAAATTGCATTACAAATATTTATAAATAGATAATAGAACAAAAATTAATGCTTTTCCTACTTACAATATATAAATGATTGAGTTATTAAATTTCTCATAC
Organism: Morpho deidamia; assembly: GCA_947086505.1. NCBI lineage: Eukaryota > Metazoa > Arthropoda > Insecta > Lepidoptera > Nymphalidae > Morpho > Morpho deidamia. The sequence continues at coordinate 3,992,653 of CAMTZC010000004.1, read as the reverse complement.
ATTCTTAATACTATGAAGTATGTATATTTAGTTGTTATTAAAGTTAAAATATACTCTGAAAAGAGGATATACTTCACTTCTTTTTGATAACACAAATTTATAAAATGTATTCATAAGGTTATTATACAATGAGTATTATGGATGCCCTTTATCATTTACATATATTAAAATACATTACAATAACCATATGAATATTTATTACACTGTGAGAACAAAGTGGCCTAAGCAACAAATCAAACTATCACCAATTAATGTAACAATTATATAAGGCAAATTGTCTGAAACAGTCCCCACAACTGCTTACCCTTAGCCCTTAGAGCACCCTTGATAGAACAGCAAGGCTTTAACAAGATAATGCTAACAAATGTAATGGATAATTGGCATATACCTTCATAAATATGAATCTTTTAGCTGTTAGGGCTAGCAGCATATTGGAAGTTATAAAAAACAAAAAATAAGTCAAATAACTTTGAGTGATTAATGAATGGTAAGTAAAAACTTTTTTTTAAAACAAATTAAATGAAAATAATCTTTATTCAAATAAGGTTATTAAGCGCATTTTTTAATCATCAAGGATCAATAAGATTTAATGAAGCTGCAACTAGTTTTGAATGTTGCAGAAGTTGCGAGAAAAACCAGCAAGAAGTGTGGTTGCCAATCTTTTAAACATTTAAATCTTACATTATTTAACTGAAATCTTGTTTGAAGCTGAATGGATATTCGAATTCAAACATTTTTATTGTTCAAATAGTCTTCAATTGTGTAATAGGCTTTACATATAAGCATACTTATATGTCATAATTACCAAATATCTTATACTTAATTGCAACCTTTCTGTAGACTGGTATGGATTGTGGAATTTTATTAAAGAAGCAAATACTGAGATTTTTATACTTAATAAATATTTTTTAAATATTATATACACAATAGATAGTATGTAATTAGAGCTTTAACTTGTTTTTAGTGTTTATATGTTTCGAGCATGTCTTTTAGAGTAGGTGATGCTAAACAGTCAGCAGTACCACATTGTATGATTTTCATATCTAATATAATAAAATGTGAACAAAAATACAGTTTAAAACATAATGGTAAAGCTATACCTGAATAAAGATTTCCTAATCTGTCTAATCTTGACTTCATATTGTGGCGAAGACCAGCAGATTTTTCACTTTTTTGTTCCACCATGTCAATTGATGGCTTCTCCAACTTAATATCATCTGAAAATGTATGATATAAATTATAAAATTACCTCTTATCTTTCTTAAATCAGATTATAGGTATATTTTTAATAAAAATATTTGGAATGTGTTTAATTTGAGCATTGTTTTGTAATATGTGTGTTTTAGTAAATGTAATAATTGTGCTTTATTAACCTTCCATAACAGGTTCCATATTGTTGATTATTGTAAATGTAACAACATTAAAACAATTGTAAAACAAACAAAAGATTCAACTACATACATTTAAACAAAAATATTTAGATTAAACACTAATAAACTCAAAAGCCTTAGTAACACAAAGCAGGAATTGAAATGAGTATTGTGTTGAAGCAAACATAATTATTGTTTTGTTTACTATTCAGAATAAATCTCATTTGGTAATGGTTCTTTGGAACACTATCAAAGGTGACTCATATGCAAAATGTATTAGACAGGAAAATATTCAATAAGCAATTTGGTTTATTGACCTTTTTAATACCTTTGTAAGAATAATATTTATGAAAATTATAAAAGGGTATACCTGACAGAAAAAGCAAGTGGAATTTTATATTGCAGGTGTGTCATCATTACACTGAGTTAATGTTTGGAATAATAAAAGAATATGCATGGTCCTAGGCTAGATCCTACTATGTATAGTATGAGTAGTATGAGTGCAAGCACAGTTAAATGAATATCAGTTGAGATTGAATCATACATATTATAGCAGTTCTTAACAAGATTTTGGGTCTGACATTACTAGTGTACAAGAGCAATTTCATTTATAATATAAAAAGCACTATATTATTTAATTTGAATATAAATAATACGACTAATGTTGAACACAGTTGTTCAAACAAAATTTTTATTTAAAATCAAGGCATTTTAGAAAACAATCTCATCTAATTTCAAAGCTGTAACAAAGCTAGAGACAGAGGACTATTAAAATCATAAGATTACAATCTCTCAACCAACCTTCAAGTTCTTTAATAACCACATTATTGCCACCGTCATTGGGATGATAAATGATGCTTATCGGCGCATCCCTCTCCTCCACCTGGACTTCAATTTGGATATCATTTCTGTGGGAAATATTTATTTCAACAGACACATCGGAGTTACGACGGCTTAAGCTGTTTTTAGGGCTTCTGAACTCTTTTTTCGTCACTATAATATCATTTTTAGGCTTCTGTGGCGTTGACAATATAGTCTCGTCAGACTTTTGAATGACTTTTTTAATTACAGGTGAATCACAATTTATTAGTTCTTTAGTAGATCTCTTAGGCGATGACAACGATTCTCTCGTGTTCTTAATGGGAGATTTTACTGGAGAAGACTGATTTTTAACGTTGCTTATATTTTCTGTAAATGGTTTACGTTTTGGCACAACTTGTCCTGAATTGGCCAATTTTTGATCGATTTTTTCCTGTCTTGCTCGCGCTCTTTCCAGCATACGCTATAAAATATATTAGATACATGCTATTATTAAACATACATAAAAATAATGTAGCCGTTACAAAACCAGACCTACCTGAGTAAACGGATCCATATTCAAAACGTTTAGAGAACGTAACTACACAAAATCATACGAACACCATAACGCCACTATTAGTTTTAATTTTTGCTCTTTCAATTTTTGATTAAATGCAAAACTTTACAAGTTCTTAATACTTTAAAACAGAAAACACTTTCACCCGTTAGAAGTTTGACATTATCAACAAACCGAATTATTTGAATTGACTTAGCGTCTATGGACTTTAACGGGCTTTGAGCATAGACAATTTATTGAGTTTCCAGTCCTGCACATAACTTTAACTTTGAACAAATTAAAGTTTCATAATATATTTATAAGTTTTTATTTTAAGAATATATTATAGTTATTATTTAAAAACTATATAATAGCTATATAATACTGTTTATATTTTGAATTTTAAATTGCTATAATTTTTTATAAGGCGTTTCTTTATGAAACTATTTCTTTTCAAAAATTTTCTATGTCATATCAAACTCTTACCTAAATAATAAGAAAAGTTCTCAACTAAATACCGAATAACATTAATTATTTGAAATTAGTTTCGAAATTAGTTAGCTGTATTTAGTTTAGTTAGTATATTTATAGATTTCGATACTGCTCAATAATTCAATATCCGTATTTTGATAAAAGTTTACAATTGGAGTTGACACTTGCACAAAGTTGCTTTAATATTTATAGATTTGAATCAACACATCTTACTTTCAAACGCATAACGAGTATTTTAAAGTTATCAATTATTTCCCAATTCTCTGTCCAAACCTTTGTGTTTCTCGTTTGGATAATCATACTAAAAACAGATTAAGTAGGGTATCTATACATTTAGTCAACAAATATACCTATATAGCATAATATATCTATATAGCATAATATGTAAATAATACACAAAACAGGTGCAGACGGTACAGACGGTAAAGTCATTGCTTCATAGCGTCATACTGGAACCTGTATAACAGAGTAGGCATTCTATATTCAAACATCAAACATAGAGACATCAGTGTTGAATAAACATATGTGTGAAGCGGTTGTGCCAATTTTCTTTTTACAAAAAAGTAACTATGGGTGAGTAATGATTAAAAATGTTTTCTTACTAAGCATTAAACTTAAATATAATGAGAACAAGAAAATAATGGGAATTGAAATCAATTTTATTAGATTTAATTTAATACTTTAAAGCATAAGATTGCAATAATAAGCACAGAAATAAAGTTGCAAGGATATTACGCCCTAGTTGCCACAGGGTGTTTCAAATAAGAATTGCGTTAATTATGCAAAGTTGGTAATCAAATATGATTCTATTTGATTACGGTATCGCCTTTCTCCTCGTTTTTTATTTCTACTCGTAAATATGATCGTTGCTTATTCATACAAAATAAAATATGAAAATCGTTAAGTTTAAATGAAAAATATGTCGATTATGAAAATATGATAGCGTTGTTCTGATAGCAGTGGATGTAAAATTAAACAATAATATAAATTAATAAAAACCAAATTGTCTTAAAATGTATATAAAATATATATTTTTTCCAATTTGAAAATATATTTTATTTTAATATTAAACCTTACTTAGTAGACAATATATATATTTTTTTATATGACAATTTGAAAATATATTTTATTTGAAAATTAAACCTTACTTAGCGTATTTCCATCGTAAAAAAATGATATTACGCACTAAATGATATAAATAAACAATTGTTTTCACAATTATGTTATATATGTCTATATACATATATTTATAATATGAAATTATATATTAAAAGTCGTAGGTTTGAATAGAACCTTACAGTTATTTTTTTTTACTTAATCAGAATGTTAAAGTTAAAAAGTTAATGTTTACATAATGTAAGCTTAAACAAACTCATCAGAGTTTTTCCGTACCCCATTATATGATAATACATTTGTAAAATGTATAAACTCAAAGAACTATTACTAAATAAAAAGTATAAAACAATAAGTACACATTTCGAGTGATAGTGTAATTAAAACTGTAATCAAATATGAATTGCTATCACTAACTTTTATTGGACATAAATGATCAGTTAGACATATGCTATAAGAGTCGGAATATACGGCTTCGAGGAACCTTTGGATCATCAATTGGGTCTATCACTGAGAAGCAGATGAGGCAGCAGAGACCTTCTACTAAAAAGGATTCAAAACTTTAGAAGGTTGCCATTTAATTAAAGTGACATAAAATCTTTTAATGTTAAAATAGAACAAAAACAAAACTGTATATCAATTAGTTCATCAGATAACTCTACTATAGTTAATTGATTTTTTGTATAGGTATATAAATGCAAAGGGTGCTTGAGTTTTTAGAAATTCTGCATGTATCATGTATGAGAACGGATAATACACTCTACATCTAGCATTATATTTTCTTTTTACGGGATTATAGCAAAATCACATTTTCCGTGCTTTTTTATTATGGATCTCCGCAAAGTAACGCCTTATTCTATATATTGCATCTCATTTCTTTTAATAATTATACAATAATAACTCGTTTGAACAGTATTTCTAAATATCTTCTATTATAGACTTTATCATTCGCCAAATTTTACCTTTAACCTTATAGCACAGATCGCGACATTTCAATTATTCATTTAAATTGTCCAGACCGTTTAGACGTCTTGATTATAAGGTTAATTTTCCGTAAATTGATCGCAGGCGTAGGTTTTTTATTGATGGTCACGTCTGGTCTGGGTATCGCTTTATTAGCGCTTACAAAAACCTATCAGAAGTAAATTTTGTAATATCGGTATGAGCTCAATGAATCATTAATACTTTTTCGTTAACTATTTTTTTGGATTGATAAATTAACGTAATTGATTTATACGATTTCTATGATAGCTACTACTACTTAAAAAATAAATACAATAATAAAGATATGGGACACTTACACACACGGCCGTCCGTCCCCAAAGTTAGTAACTTAATATTTGTGTTATGGGTGACGGACAACTGGTAGATATACTGCATATATAATTTTAAATACATACTTAAATACAAATATACATCCAGACCCGAAGAACCAACAAATTGTTTATAGAAAATATTGGCCCTCGGCGGGAATTCAAATTCAAAATATTCTTTATTAAGTAAACTTGTAAACAAGTGCTTTTGAATCGTCAAAATCTACTGCTGCTTCGGAAAGCTGTTCCTACTGAGAAGAACCAGCAAGAAACTCGGCGGTTGCTCTTTTCAAACAATAATTATTATCACTAGTTACATATAGTTATTAATGTCTTGTACAGGGTTGAAGAGTAGCTATATCCACGTATTCTTATCGTCTAGGTAATCTTCAATAGTATATATAATAGGCTTTCTGAATTAGCCTTTTATTAAGGCGCTGAACAGAGCTGGCGCAAATTCAGATTTCGGCATATAAGCCACGCCCACAATTTCTGCGACGGCGTAGCGACAAAATTAATTTTTTAACACCCATTGTAGGTGTACACTATTTTATCCAAACTTTTTTTGTACAATTTATTTAAAAAACTTATGTCTAATTAATCTTATAAAACTAAGTATGCTGAAACTATAACTAAACACCTAAAAAAGGACATATTATCAACAAGGAATAGTCGCAAAAGGCGGCAGCTAGCGACACACGTCCGTATAGCAGCGCGCCTCAGCGGTCACTGTCTATATTCGTAGATGTAAAAGAGAAGCGAGACGATGACTCGTTTCAGTTTTGCTATTTTCTAAAAAATATTTAATTTGAATGAAATATCTTAATTAATTCAAAATTTAAATCTTACATTCTCTTTATATTATAATGATTTATTACTCTTATTAATTTTACCAATTTTTGTTGATAAATATTAGAGATATTTACGATCAAAGTAAAAATCAGAGGTCTATTTACCAATTTTTTTTATCGAAAAAAAGTATCGTAATCATGTTTTGAAATCTTACATTCTCTCTGAGATATGATGTATATTGACATATATTTTTCTTTTAATCGTCATCCCTATAGCTTTTGTTAAAAACGTGTTTAAAGTCAGCCTATTTGGCTCTGTTCAGCGCCTTAATAGTATTTATGAACTGCTGTAATGGTAAAGTTAAAGTAGACTGTGGAATTTTATTATAGAATCTTATACCCAAACCCACAAACGAATTACGAACTTTTGCAAGGCGCAAAGCAGGAACCGCAAGCTTATGTCGGTTCCTACTTTGTCAATTATATACATCCCCAATCCTTTTATAATTATTTATATTCATATGTACAAAAATTAAATTACTAAAAAACTAACCCGAACCCGCGATGCTGAAAGCAGGGATACTGTAACCTACGATAACGAGGTCAAAGTCAAAGAAAAACTATTTCTCTTTATTTTTCTACATTATTTAACCTGTTTTTTAAATACAAACATTTAACCTTAGCCAGACCGGGCGGATTATTGTGACAACAAATTTTCCTCATCCTACTTAACATACCTATTAATAAGTCATCACTGAATTAAAGATGTCATTACGTTATCATGTTATTCCCTTTAACCACTTTAGAGGATGCGTCATGCAGTAAAATAGTCTATTGCGGTTAAAGATCATCTAAGGAAAACAAGTTGCATTAATAGGGCTTGCGGTGCTAAAGTATTAACACCACTACGGCTACAGATTTGATTCAATAAAATACTGAGAAGTATTTTATCCAATAAAATACTGAAAAGTATTTGATTTACTGTTAAGTAGATTTAATATAAATGTACCTCGAAATCCTCCTCGCATTATCCGTTCTTTAAGACCAAGTTTGCTAAAACGAAACTGGGGCAAAACACCCCAATATCGCGTATCTCGCGGATATATAATAGCTGCACGAAGGACACATTATCACCGGATATTGCTGCGATGGGCTTTCATCGTTTATGAAAAAATGTGCTAAAATTTTAATTTCATAGTTGAAATATTTGAGCCTTTGTGGTTTTTTTTTCATTATTCTCTTGTGTTTATTGTTAGGTTTATAATTGTAAAATTGTAACCAAGGATTATGTCCTATAATCGGTACTACAGAATTAATTTTAAACTATATGGGATATATGTTGGATGATTTATCGTGTAATGCTGTTAAAGATCCGAATAAATAAATAAACAAATTGTAGATGCCACGTATGACCCATCATTTTTTATTTTTTGTAAATTTTTTTTTTTTTCAAAGTCCGCCCAGAACAATTTTTCTTTCTAATTATTCCGGTAGACAATAATAATAACAAAGTGTTCCGTGTGATAGTTCATTTAGTTCTAGGTTGACCTGCAGGCCTACCATGAACTCTTATTGCAACTCATTTGAAGACGTAAACTAAATTGTTTTGCTTTTTCATACCATGACGTCTTAAAGACGCACGCTTTAAGTAGTTGTCGAATGAGCGTTCGGAATGCGTCCTAAAAACATGTGAGTAAAAGAGACAGAGTTATCTACAGTTCATATAACGTTATCCTTTTCAAACATTACGACCCCAATGCAATAGAGACTTCCCGGTACGAAAAGAAAGCGGTTCTGTTTAGGTACTGACTTTGAATTGAATCGTTATCTAAAAGTTCATGGTAGGCCTGCTGGGTCCTACGCTGCTGGTGATATGCTTTTATCAGTAAGACGTTTATAATGTATTGACAAATAGTAACCATAAACACAACCAATTATGACTTTATATATATAAATAGTATATAGAAGTTCTACTATTATTATTATAATGGCGAAAGTTTGTGACTGTGTGTGTCGAGTGTTTGTACTGCCTAAGATAAAGTAAGAACTTAATTTTCTTCTCAAACTAACCAAAAAACAACCATGTCACTTTTCATAGACTTAACCGAGGCTTGTGGCACCTTTGACCGCAACTAGTATCCTTATATTTGTAAGATTAGACATCGCGATGCACATGCGAGTTTTCTCTGACTTCTTAGTCGTTTATTATATAAATAACAATATTTACTAACTAGTTCTACTAACGATTATTTCTGTCAAATGTCCTAGCTACAAATTTTATGTCTTAAATGCTTAATTTTCAGGTTCCATCACGATAGTGTTGTCTCTCTTCGCGGTTCTGTTCATGATCAACTATTCTGAGGCTGGTGAGTGACTTTTAGTTATTAAAAATGCAGAAATGGCAAATTAAAGATGGTAAACGGTATGAGTAATTATTCACAACGAAGTGGAGCGTTTTTGATAAAACCACTGTCATTTTTAGTGTTGCTTGTTAGAGGAATTTAAAGGTTATATTTTCCGCATTTGTCTATTGTTTTGACAGTGAAATTAAATGTACACCGCAACGATACTACCTCACAAACATGGTGTCGCACTATTTGTCTCGTCAGGTGCCATACGTGGCATCTACAATTTAAGTCCGCGTGATTCCCTGCGAGAGAAGTTTAAGGAAATAGGTATTCTAACATTTGCTTCACAGTATATTTTAAATAAAGTAATTTTTGTACATAAAAATATAAAGAATTATTAAACGATAGGTGATGTATATAATAGACAAAGTAGGAACCGACATAAGCTTGCTACTCCTGCTTTGCGCCTAGCAAAAGTACGTAAATCGTTTGTGGGTTTGGGTATAAGATGCTATAATAAAATTCCGAAATCAATTTTGGACATGCCATTACAGCAGTTTAAAAACACTGTTAAAAAAAGGCTGATACAGAAAGCCTACTATACTGTTGAAGATTACTTAGATGATAAGGATGTGTGGATATAGGTGCACTTCTGTCCTGTACAAGACAGTAATAAATAAATGTAACTAGTTCTAAGATTTATATTTTAAAAAGAGCAACCGCCGAGTTTCATGCTGGCTCTTCTCGGTAGGAACAGCTTTCCGAACCAGCAGTAAAGTTGACGATTCAAAAGCACTTGTTTACAAGTTTACTTGAATAAAGAATATTTTGAATTTGAATTTTAATTTGACGCTGTAAAAGTCTTTAGTGCTAACAGCGCAAAAGTCAGTTCGAAAAAAAAGTTTTGCATAACAAAACTATCCTGGAATAGAGTAAAAGTAACGGCGTCACTATTTCACTGCTTTCCATTCCATAGGTCTTCTCTCTCCGTTTTTTAGAGAGACGGATCCAAACTAAGACCTACCATGCTGCTCCAATGCAGATCGATAGGTAACACATATCCCCAGAATCCTTTAGAGATGTTTTCCTTCGCCGGAAACCATGTGATAAATTGCTAATGTCAATAAGGCACATAAGTTTAGGTAAATAGAATAACTCATTGGTGTCTGCCCGAGGTTTTAACCCGTCACTCCCTTGGAAAAAGTCACATTGTCTTGCCACGTGAACATTATTTTTAGAATCGTAAACCATCTTGAACATGCTCAAATTAAGAATGAGAATGAAGGGAATTAGTAAATTTCCTCCCCTAACCAGATGCGTTCATATAAAGATTATCGCTACAACTCCTATTCGGGTTGGTAAGCTAGGAAATCTCCACGATATGCAGATTTCCTTACGTTCTATAAATTATTTTAAAACTTTCTAATTTCAGGTCCCGACGGTTGTCCTCTAGCGTCCAAGATTTACGGCTGCACTCCGAAATGCCAGCAGAACTATGACTGCAGTAACGGCAAGAAGTGCTGCCCCAATGCCTGCAATGCTAAATCGTGCGTCGACGTCGCGGCTTATGGCGGAAACAACAGCGGCAAGGATAAGAATCAATGTTAGTTTATGATTCCTCCTATTTATGCGATCCCTCATGAGCGATGATCTGATAGTTAACCTATCGCTTGAGCTCTGATATTACCTCCATTGGAAAACGTTTAACAGATGGATATGTAACTACAGAGAGGCCTTGGATTGTTTGATTGTGTGGAGTATCACAAGAATATAAAAGGAATAACGTCAGACTTGACGAATGATAGGAGAGAAAAACGTTTAACAGCTTCCAATTCGTGATATATTTATAATCGCTCTTATCGGTTTAAATCACAATATACTCGTATTAAATTAATGTTTAGAGACCGGCTATACTCACGTCTTATTTTCGGATGAGCTCGACTAGTTTCAAGCCCATACGGGAACTCAGTTCCCGCCGCGATGACGCCGCTTAAAGAGCTCATGAATAAGAGCCCCGTATGGGCTTGAAACTAGTCGGGCCCATGCGATAAAATAAGATGAAAGTATAGCCGGTCTCTCAACATTAATTATGAATACCACTTACGATAGTTTAAATTAAAAAAATTCTTATTAAACTTTGTATGTTATTAGTCATAAAATATTTCATCTATCCTTTTCAAAGTTTCGATGTACCGCAAACACGAAGTATGAAGCTAAAGCACTTAATTTCACGACACTTATCTAGCGGTTGGTGAATCATATTTGTGTAACACTAAAACTGTAAATTATTTTTTAAATATAAGTATCGAAATTTTTGTAACTGAAATTAAGAATTTATATATATCATCATCATTCTCTGCCCTTATCCCACTCTAAGTGGGGTCGGCACAACATGTTACAAACATGTTACATGATTTGGCTACGTATTTTACGACCGGCCGCCTGCCTGACGTCAACTTACCTTAGTAAGTTACGTCAACGACACCTCGACACCTCGGTAAGAAAGAATCTGTTCTATTCTGCCGGATATCACACGGCGTTATTTTTTTTTATATATAAGTATCGAAATTTTTGTAAGTGAAATTAAGAATTTATACATATATGGAAGCCTCTTGTTGACATATCATCGCCATGAAAAATTACAATTGATTCGCCGTCCGTATAGACACGGTCTGTGATAGCCCAGCGGTGAGACCGTGCGACTCTTTCGAGGGGAACACGAGTTCAATCCCGGGCAGGCACCAATGAGTTTTTCTATTAAAACTCATGTGTCTAATTGATAATTGCAATTTATCACACGCTTTTCGGTGAAGGAAAACATCGAGAGGAAACCTGCATATCTCTAGAGAATTCTGGAGATATGTGTAACCTACCAATCCGCATTGGAGCAGCGTGGTAGGTCTTAGCTCCAACCCTTCTCTCCAGAAACGAAGGCCTATTCCCAGCAGTGGGATTGAACAGGCCGCTTTACTACTTTTATAGACACGGTAATTAGTCATTGCTACGTATAAATTTAAAAAAAAACATTGACAATTCTAATAAAATACACTTATTCATTACAGCCGGAGGTGCAGGAGTGTATTGCGGCAATCAAAAATGCAGCCCCTTCGAAGTCTGCAAGCAAGATCCAGCCACTAAGAGGATGAAGTGTTCCCGAGCTTAAATAAAACATTCTAGCCTTTCATCTTTTATTGCTTATAAAGATCTTCCTTGACGTATTGGAATGCATCTATAAAAAATTAACAACGAATTAAGTTAAAAATGCATGGCTGAAATATGTGTAGATTCATTCTATAACAAAAGTACATCTTTTATTGTAACCAAAAAATATTATGTAAATCGATTCATATCGCATATTTGTATAACCAAATGAAAAGATAACTCGGCAATATAGCATATTGAACAAATTATTTGATAAAAATAAGTAATCACTACAGTTTAAACTACAATGTCTACTTTTTATTATTTATTGTTATTTTATGGGACATTTACCTTCAGACATAATTTTGCACTATGATTTGTATATACCTTAAAACCTACGTTTAAATAACGTTATACTCTCATTTGTTATATTTTTTACTAGTATTTTGCGACGCCGATGGAAAAGCCATTGCTTTAATAAAGCTTATTCTCAGTTCGTTCGGGAAAAAAATTCGAAGAACCAATAAGTGACGTATAAATAAAAGTTAGATATGCTTTATATAGATGAATAAATTGTATTATATACAAAAATAATTATAAAATTATTTGAGTATAATCCGCGATAAAGTTAATAGAAAATATATAAAACGCTAAATGTAGAGTGGACTATATACACTTTCGTATCAGATACATGTAGGATTCGTACACATGCACAAACCTCCATCACCACCACCACCGCTACCGCAATACTAGTCCTTGTGTATTTTTCTACACTTTCACTACCACAAATACAACAATCGTTTCGCTTCGCAACCAAAGCAACATCAGGAGATAGACTCCACGACAAAATCGCAAAGCGAAGCATTACGTAAACAAGCATGGTTATATAGTAATCGGTTCAACCCCACAATTTATTTTATTTTGCCTCCGAACACATGTAACAAGCTTGAAATTGAAACGTTTATCTGATCATTAAAGAGGGTGCCATGATTATGTTTAAAGATCTTAAGTTGTTCTAAAATATTTAATCGCAAACTTTTGTCACTGCTTGTATTATATATCTGCGTATCAGTTTAGCACCAAATGCTTCGAATAACTCATAGTAAAAGAATAAAAGGTTAAAACAATAACATAACCTACAAAAGTTTGAGTAACACAAATTCGCAATAACACTATGGTTATCATAAACGCCATATTTCTCTCCCTAGTAAAACAGGAAGATTTTTGATCAGCAAAAGGACATTCAGGCTTTCGCTTTACTATCTAAATAAGTAAGCGAAAGAGTTGTTATTTATCAACAAAATTTTGATCAACATTTAAACGTATTTACGATTTTATATTATGATTTTTGTAATAAATATATTTAAAGTATATGTATTACTATTTTTTTTGATTGCCCTAATACGAAATATTAGAAAATAAATATCTATAATCTACATGCTTTATCTACGACTCAGAATTTGTTTTATAATTGGTTTACATCCCGAGTTCATATAACATATTAAGTAACATGGCTATATTAATTCTTGCGTTTACATTCTTTAACTATGAAACTATTTTTGGCGCTGTGGGTAGTGAACCTGCCTTCAGCTCCGCGGGTCGTGGGTTCGATTCCCGCCGAGGGCCAACATTTTCTATAAACAAACTGTTGGTTCTTCGAGCCTGGGTGTGTATTTGTATTTAAGTATGTATTTAAACTTATATATGTAGTATATCTACCAGTTGTCCGTCACCCATAACACAAGTATTAAGTTACTTACTTTGGGGACGGACGACCGTGTGTGTAAATGTCCCATATATTTATTTATTTTTATTTTATTTTATTTAGGTTAGGTTAGTTATTCTGATCAATCTCACTCATATCCTGAATTGAATAAAGCGTAATTTCTTTTAAAATTACAATTATAACACGTTATACAGCCCAAGGTTGCCTATTTTCGTTTTCAAATAAAAATTATAACGCTCGCAAAGGGTAAGCACCTTTAACATTAAGGTAGGTTTACAATAATAGAAAGGTACTTAAAATTTAACGATTGCTTTATAATACGGTTCGTTTAGTTAGAAATCGGTTTAAATCTTAACATATCCATATATAACATATCATATCTTACGTAACGATGTTTGTTTACGTTAATATAACACTCAACTTTTTTATACTTTATTTTGTAAACGTGTCAATGGTTTGATCCAACTATAACTATATAAGATAAAACATACGTATAACGTTATGGAGCTGTTGATTAAAATATATATTAGCAAGAACACTATACACAGACGCACTAGAAGCTTCTTGCATAACCCTGTCGATTAACGAATAATGTGTGTTATGTGTGTAGTACACTCGAACAAAATACATATACACACGCCGCCGACGAATCCGACGTACACATTTTGAAATTATGGTGGAAGACTCTTCTGCAAATAATTTATAGAAGTAGGCTCTACTTTGCGGAGATCATAATGAAATTATTTTGCTATAATCCATAATTAACCCTTCGACTTCGCCTCTTCTGCAAGTCTGATTATGTCCTCTACAACACATTGCTATAATTGCAGCGTCACAGGAAGCATCCAGGATGCTGCGATTCTCGCTCGAGATAATTATTATTAATTAAAAAAACAGGTAAGTACATAAAAAGTATATAAATGAAAACATAAATACTATATAAATAATCAGTGAGTTATAAAACTTAACACTATCGCTTTATGTAAACTAAGCTTAACTTTCACAGTTCCTGCCTTGTATAGTCGATACTTCTTATTAGTAGCTAAATCGTGCTCGTCGAGATCGCAAGCTCTTTTATTGAGCTCTTTACATATTGGAATATTACGCGGAAACCGTTAATAGTAATTCTATATATCAAATAAAAGTACATTAAGCTGTTGCTCTATTTTCCATAAATTTCTTCACTGCTAAGATTATTAAAATAAATTAATTACTAAAAATAATCTAAAATTTGCGACATGAGAGTTACCATACAAAATATATTAAATTATGCACCACATAATAGCTAGTGTTAGCAATTTTAACATTTGTATAATAATGATAATTATAATATTGTATTGATAAAAATTATTGTATTGAGTTTAGTGTATTAGGAAGTTTAAATATTGGCATTAGCCTCAACTTGAGGGGATATTAAAAAAAAGTTAGGGTAATTCATTTTTGGCGGCATTCTGGTGTGACGAAAAATAATTAATATAAAAGTAATTACGCGTAATAAAGTGCTTTAAGAATCGTTTTGATATATTATTGGAAACCTTTATAAGTATTTTAATACTAGTTTTAATTATAATGGCTGTATTACCAGTAAGAATTATCTGAAAAAAAAAACGCTGGAATCCATATTTAAATTTAGTGTTTAAACAAAACATAGTTGTCACATTTCCTAAACTTTATTTTTTAAGTTTGAATTATTTTTTTAATGTAAGTATATTTTTTGTTTATGAAGAATTACCAGAACCGCCGTGTGGTATCCGGCTGAGTACTATTGTACCACCCTCATTTCTTACCGAAGTGTCGTAAAAGGCGACTAAGGTAGGTTGACGTCAAGCAAGCGCCCGGTCGTGAAATACGTAGCCAAATCATTTGACAACATGTTTGTAACATGTATGAAGAATTACCAGAACTTTATTAATTCGTAAACGGCGTAGAATATGAAAAAGATCAAAGTATCGCACATATTTCATTTTTCTCGTCATTTAAATCTTTAGACATATCGTGTTCATCTTTAATCTAATTCTATATCTATATATATTAGTACAACATTATTAGGAAAACTGTTCCCGCTAAATATGCCATGAACGAAGTAAGAACTAAGAAACAATAAAATAACCTAAGAATTAATATTAAATATTCAATGTAGCTTTGTAGGGTCTTTCATAGATAAACAAAATACAAATGCTTAGTGCTTACTATACTAGTATGCATATTATATTCAATATTGTAATATATTTTTCAGAGCTTTTATAATCGTCATATCCTAGCATGTGGACAAACGATATCAAAAATTTCAGGTTTCCTCATGATGTTTGAATCTGAACTATTCTTTAATCTTTATATATTCTGCTAACAGCACAACGATAGCGCGGATTAAAAAACACGTAGCGCCATCTGGTTTTGTGATAAAAAACATTGTTGCAACAGTTATTTTTGTTTGCATTAAATGATTTTTTTTATATATTAGATAATAACGTAAATGAAATACAGAAAAAAAAGAATAAAAGTTTGTTCACTTTTAATCCAATTTGAATTTATGTTTATCCTAATATTTGTACTTTACCAAAGAATCAGACTTGGACTTATTATTAAATCCATCTTTCTCTATAAAACCTATTAAAAAAAACAGAAAAAATAATTTATAACCATTAATGATCGCCAAAGTCTCTACAGTGCATTCATGTAGCTGCATGCAATTAGTAATATTATATTAGTACTAGCCTGAAGGCTCTAATAGAAAATGCCTAAGTGAAAATCGATTACTCCTACTTGTGAATTATCGTTGAATGTATCTATACTAATATTATAAAGAGGAAAGATTTGTATGTTTGTTTGTATGTATGTTTGTTACGTTTTCACGCAAAAACTACTGGACCGATTTCAAAAATTCTTTCACCATTGGAAAGCTGCTTTTTCACTGAGCAACATAGGCTATATGTCATTTTCAAAAAAAATAGGGATCCCTAATAAAATTGTAATAACTTGGTAAAAATTCAGTCGTAAACATCTATTATCGCGTGCGCTGCGGAAAGCGAACAAAACAAAAAAAAACAAAAAATGTTCTACAGTATTATAGAACGTATCAATATCCACAAAAAAGTCCGCGATACCATATGTCTAACTATTATAGTTATGCCAATATAACTACTTTTTTACATTGTAAAAGTTGGTAAAAGTGCCGACAATAATCAAACCATTTTATTCATATCTCTGTATTAATCCTTATCCCATTAAATGATATTTTATGAATAACTGTTTCAATACCTGTAAAATACTTTTTAAATTATTAAAATCCGACATCCCAATCAAAAGATTTTACGAATTTAAGAATGTAAATCGAAATCAAATAATGCCATAACAAACCTAACCTACCGTTATAGCAGGGCCTGCACTTGGTGAGTTAAGTCTTATTCCAAGAATACTAATGATACCCATTTTTTATAATTAAATAATCTACTTCGATTTCGTAGACTTTCCACTACCACGAGATCTGTATGGACGCGGGTGAAACCGCGGGGCTTTGCTAGTATCAATATAAATTAATGAGTGAAGAATAAAGGGTGTAATTGATATTTTCATTTACTTTTATGGATGACTATATAGCTTTTTCTAACTGAAAATAAATTCGCTTTGAGTCGTCATTTAGCTTGGGCAGTATACAAAAAACATGAAATACGGTGAGTATATCAAAGACTGACTAAATGACTGTCAAAGGTTGAGTGAAGTGATGACTGTTTAAACCGTTTAACACAGCCAATATGGAAACATATGTATACATAGAATTCGTATATACGAATAAAACTTCTATGATTTTAGATGAACATTTGGATACTGCAAAAGATGTAAAAGCATAGTAACTTTTCTAATAAATTCATCCTTCACTTTATTAATACAATGATAAATAAATAAATGAATAAGACTATATTAAATGAGTGCAGGTACATCTCAACTAAGCTGAGTTGTGTTCCAATTCGTAATATCACATTTCTGTGCATTCTTCCTCTTAGTTTTTACTGTTATATATTATAACTTTTTAATATGACGTCATTAATTTAAGGTTTTTAATTTGATTTGATAAAATGAACGCAAACCAAAAAATAAACTATATACTATGAACGGTAACATGCAAGATAGTGATACAACCGAAGATCATGACACTGGCAACATTACAATATGGGAGAGGTTGTGGTGCGCTCGCGTGACTCGAGCTTGCAGACGACGTTTCCGAAAGGTGGCCCCCGAAACTGGTTGCAACGGGAAGTCTCGGTACGTGGTCAGTTTAAAACTTACCATAAAGCAGTAGATAGTTCAAAATGTTTTCAAAAGAAATATATTTTTGACTAGCTGACCTGGTCAACCAACGTTATTATTTTATTTCAAGGGAATTTCTAGTGTAAAAAAGTAAAAGTAAAGTAACAGCCTGTTACTATGCCCACTGCTGGGCTAAGGCCTCCTCTCTCCGTGTTTGGAGAGAAGGATTGGAGCTAAGACCTACCACGCTGCTCCAATGCGGATTGGTAGGTTACACATATCCGTAGAATTCTCTAGAGATATGCAGGTTTACTCACGATGTTTTCCTTCACCGAAAAGCGTGTGATAAATTGCAATTATCAATTAGACACATAAGTTTTTAATAGAAAAACTCATTGGTGCCTGCCCGGGGTTTGAACCTATGTCGTCTCTAGAGAGTCGCACGGTCTCACCACTAGGCTATCACAGCTTACTTTCTAGTGTACATTATAAAAAAAACCAAAAATTTGTCAAAAAATAAATAAAAATAAAATGTAATAAAAAATAAAAATGTAAAAAAAACCCTAAAATCACTTAGGGTTATGAAAAACAAGATAGTAATCGATTCTCAGACCTACAGAATGAGCATATAAATTTTCACTGAAATCGGTTAAGCCGTTTTGCAGGAGTATGATAACTAACATTGTAACACGTGAATTTTATATATATAGTGTAGTATTTTTTCCAAGGAACAAAAGATTATTTAATAACCATTATAGCTCATTAGATATTATCGTGTAACATGTCATAAGTATGGTAATGGTAAATGAATGTGAACGAATGAATGAATTGAAATTCTTTTATTGTATACCGTGAAAATCAAGTAATCTTAAGGTAATCTTATTTTTCAACAAAAAAGGAATTCATTTGTTGATATATGACTTATCGAGGAAATTCTTCATAACCTTGTGAATATAACATAACAGTTTGAATCTTGTGACCTACCTAGGACCTACGACGTTTTCCTGTACGTGGATGTATGAATAACTAATGAATTTTTTTAGCGAGATTTAGGCGTAATATTTTAATTTAAGTCGTATTGCGACACCTAGTGGTGAGTAGGTGTACTCATGTTCTGAATATCTTATAATCCATACTAGTATAATGCATATAAGAATTGTATTCAATGGTTTAAATTCGTTTTGCTTTTGTCTTGTTATTCACAAATAAGTGGAACTTCGTCTGCAACAATACATAAATAAATTCTTTTAACTGTTTAAATGCGTAGGATTGATTCTAGATTATGTTGTTGTAACTAAAATTTTTACGTTTTATCTCTCTCGTTCTGTTTCTTTTCTAAACTATTTACTATTGGACTTCCACCGTGGCAAAGGTCTCTTTAAGTAATTGCTCGCCACAATTTTTTTACGATTTTATACCCCAGGTTACCCAAGTTGTTACCTTTTTTCGTGGTCGTTTAGCCACATAGCGAATAATCTATCAATATTGCGTTGTGTACTTATAGAGAGAGTTATTATACTTAAAGCAGGCGAGTGATAGGCAATCCTGTGAGAGACAAATGACAGTGACACAATAAGTAATGAGAAGTAAGATAAAAATCGTATTCTTCATCTTTGTTTAATCAGACATTTAAAAAGAGACAGATAGATACACCTTCATTTGCTTTCTCTTTATTGTAATATGGCACATTTTAGGCTGGCTTCCTTACTCAAGTATAATAACTCTATGTTTCTATTACGGTCACTCCATGTAGCTAGTAAATATTTAAATGGGAATCGTATTTATAGTCGTAAATTTTGTCATTAATCTTTTAATTTCGCCGAGTGGGCAGTAAACATTGCGTGATATTTACTCACGCAGCTACAGGTGTAGCTAAAAATTTGGGTCACGCAGGGGTCGCCTGATTTATTTATTTACTATTATTTATGTACCACGAAAAAACAAATGTAAGAAACACATTATCAAAAGAAGTGTGCAAAGGTCAATCCTTTTCCCTTAGACGAAGATCTCGGCCACCTGATCCTATATAACTGTAGATCACTCTCATAGAGTTAAATATTTAATTGTCTATCAATATAGACATAGAAATGGAAAAGAAAATAAAAATACATTGGTACCCGCGACTGCGCTCGCGCCAACATAATACCTACTAGTCACTATCAGACTATATTAAACTTCTAGAAATTTCCTAATAATTTTACCGTACCATATTTCCTTGTTACAATGGAGAACCTACGTTTTAATATATCGCTGGCTTAGTATTAAAGCGACCTAATTCAAAATTAAGCTTAATTGAGTCAGATACATTGTTATCCATTTTTCAATGCAATCTAGAATATCACGTTACGAACTATAAAAAAATTAGTGTTTTCTTTCTTTTCCACGGTCCATAGTGGGTGTATATATGTATTTAAGTATGTATTTAAAACTATATATGTATATATTTACCAGTTGTCTCTCACCCATAACACAAGTATTAAGTTACTTACTTTGGGGATGGACGACCGTGTGTGTAAATGTCCCATATATTTATTTATTTATTTATTATAGTTCTCTTTTTGAATTTTGGTCACTTAAATACTAAAAGTGCGTTATGTACATGTCATTTTTAGAATATAATACCGTCCAGAATTTCTAACATATAAACAACGCGTTAATAGGCGTGTGGCATTTGCCGACGATGTAGAGGGGTTTGTATAATTAACTTACTCACGCCATTTCTGAAAATTAGAGTTGCTATTAATAGCCGTCAGCCAATTCCGTAATATTCATTAAGTAATAAAATATTTAAAGACTTATGTAGCATCGGAATTTCAAAAGAGTTGTTACATATTTCAAATACAACCTCCTTCAGATAATTAGGTCAATAATAAAACAGAATATTGTCAACGTCAATGTAACATGTATTCGTTATTAGGCCCCATAGATATTAGGGCATATATATGGCTATAATATGAAAGATATAGATGAGAAACTCCTTCATTTTATTTGAGTAATGAGAGATTTTACATCCCGTCTCAGAGATGTCACTGCAATTTTACAGTAATTATCCATTAGATGGCGCTATAATACATTCTTATAAAGACCTATTTAATAAAAAAGTATCTAAGTGATCGAACTTTACTTGGTCAGCTTTGCTGTTTTTAGAAAATATTGAAAATTTGCAATTTGAAAAAAGCATAAGAAATAAAATGCTGGGCTTATGATATTTGGAATCAATCGATCTAAACTTTGAGCCCGCCATTTCCCAGCGGGGCTATTAATTAATAATATTAATTCCAAATTATTACTTTGGAATTAATAGCGTAATGAGACTTTATTATCTAATAATATTATAGACATTGCGATATCTATCGAGCACTTGAATAACACTCATATCGTTTTTTGCCTACCAAGAGTTAGAGCTAGTGCGGCGAACTGAAAAATGCTTTCAAGAAGAACCAGCAAGAAACCTGAAAAATTTGTTTATAAAGCTATAAATAGCTTATATCTTATATTATTATCAAGTAAGAACATTTTCACATGTTATTTTTATGACGTTAAGGGTGTTTAAAACAAACTTTGTTTACAATCCATCGGCATGGTGACATACGTGTAAATAATATGAATAAATGATTTTCTTTTCCAAACACTATTATAGTACGTACAAAATCAACGGTAATGTCGTTGGTAATGGCTTGTCCACACAGCTACGGCTACAACGCGTGGCCATTACAATAAATTACTATTTTTCATAAAAGTAACGCCAGCAAATAATATAACTTTTTATAAATATACAAGGAAATATTACTGTCTTATAAGCTATTAGCAATGCCCAGCGGTTTCACCGATTAGTTTTGTAATTTCTTAAAAATAAATTTGCCTTTAAGTTTCATTTGTTAACTCTACTCAGAATTGATATCTTGGTTCTATGTTTCTTTTGCCATGCTCCACAATGCAATAGAAAGTCATTTGGTACTCACGTGACCTCTCTCTAGTGTGAAAGTTATTAAATTGAACATTAAAAATAATATTTTACGAAATAAGCCTGAGAACGTAATAACTATGTAAAATATAAGACTTATTTGTTACGATTTCATATCAGTAATGCTTAAATTAGTGTTAAACCTTCGAAATTCGTGCTAAATGTGCGTTTCCGTGCCGGCAAATGTGTGATTTACCCACGCAATATTTTAAACATAAGTTTAGATTAATTTTCATCTATTAAAATATATAATTATTATATAATACACTCTTTCTTATTACGAGACAGATTTTTTCGTATGAAATCGTTGATTATTAGATAATTATGTAGTCTATGATAATTTGATTGAATACATCTGACCAGTTTTATCATGATTTGATAGTTAAAATTTTGTGTAATATGATCTTGCTAAATAAATGCTTTTCCCTTCATATATTATAATCGATAAATCATAGATATATATATAGAGCGTGCAGTGGAGCAGGTTTTATAAATATCATTCATATTCTCTCTGATGAGTTTATGCGTGCGTGCATGTATGCGTGCGTGCATGTGTGCGTGCGTGCGTGCGTGCGTACGTACGAGTGTGTGTGTGGTGTATGGTATTAAAACGAGCAGCTCGGCGCCCAGCGGCTCCTGAAATCTTACATCTCCTGAGAGAAATGTATCTCCTGAGATACATTTCCACTCATTACAGTTTACTGCGACTTGCGTACATAATACAAATTATTTCATTTTATTTAATAATTATATACTTCCACAAAACATATAACGAAGCAGATCCGTAAAAATTAAAGCGGCTTTCAATTTGAATGTGTCGTAGAACAAGTTAGCACGTAGATACCTAAAAGAATTAAATATAATTCAGCAAATGCTACAAAAAACTAGCATGTCGGTAAGTGGTAACTTTTGGTCACGACATTACGAAATACCTGTAGAGCTTTTTTGTGGCGTAAAGTCAGGAGATTGTTTATTTGGAAAGTACTTTCACTGAAATTCGAACTAAATCTGATAATTAAATGATTCAAAACTTGGAATCTATCAATATTATTTCTTCAAAATGCTTGCTAACAGAAATTATAGAGTAGTTATATTAGAGCAAGGAGTAAGTGAGTGTCGCAATAATTAATGATAGTGAAGATTAAACTCACGTTCTTATCTTTGTCTAATCACATATTAAAAAGCGAGAAAGATAGATACATCCTCAATTGCTTTCTCTTTTATGTAATAGGGCACCTTTTAGGCTGGCTTCCCTCCTCTAGTATAATCCTCTAGTCACAAGTTCGATTCCCACTGAGCCAACATTTTCCATTTAAAATTTGTTGGTTCTTCGGTTCTGGGTGTATATATCTATTTAAGCATTTAATTAAAATGATACATCTATCTTTTTAACAGTTGTCTGTCACCCATAACACAAGTATTTAATTACTTATCTTGGTGACGTACGAACGTGGGTGTGTGTGTGTGCGATACATTTATATTTATATATATATATGCCCATAAAGTTATTATATTATTAATACTAGTACAGGAGCCAGCCTAAAAAGCAAATGAGGCTAACTATCTGTCACTTTTTTATTTGTAATTAGATAAAGATAAGCACGACTCTCGTCTTCCCTTTTTTATCTGTTTTACACTCACAGGTCCTCCTCTACGGCTTACCTACACTATATTTCTTTTTTTTGTAATTAGATAAAGATAAGCACGACTCTCGTCTTCCCTCTTTTATTTGTTGTACACTCACAGGTCCTCCTCTACGGCTTACCTACACTATATTTCTTTTTTTTGTAATTAGATAAAGATAAGCACGACTCTCGTCTTCCCTCTTTTATTTGTTGTACACTCACAGGTCCTCCTCTACGGCTTACCTACACTATATTTCTTTTTTTTGTAATTAGATAAAGATAAGCACGACTCTCGTCTTCCCTCTTTTATTTGTTGTACACTCACAGGTCCTCCTCTATGGCTTTCCTACTCTATGTTTCTTTTTTTTTCAGGAGTCGTGAGTCCCGTCGTCGCAACAACCGTCCCCCTTCGGCACTCTACAGTACGCTTGGTGAACGCGTTCGTATTAACACGCCAGCTGCTTTACAATGCGTTCTGTTTTGTGGCGGATCAAGATGCCAGTACGAACTGCCGGGACAATGCAACTCAGCTATCCAGGGATTATATTCTGACTGGTTATTCATTTCATACACAAATATTACCAATGCAATATGGTCCAATGCGGAGGCTACACATATCCCTAGTATACTCTAGAGATATGCGTGATATTTCCCTTTACCGAAAAGCGTGTAGTAAATTGCAATTATCAATAAGACACATACGTTTCAATAGAAAAACCCATTGGTGCCTTGGGTTGGAACTCGTGAACCCTCGACAGAGTAACATGGTCTCACCACCTTGCTATTACAGCTTAAATATAATAAAATATTAAACTTAAATATTCCTAAAATCTTGTTACTCTATTAATACTTTCAATATGTACACTGTAGTCTTTGATTAATACCTATCAAATTAGAAAAGGTACCGCTTTACGCGAAATATTTTAATTTTAAAATAAATAATATATTTATTAAGAAATATTTTAAGTTTTTGTTGACAGCAATAAATAGATGAAGGCGATTGATATGCATAGACTTATTAACTAGAGCAGGAAAATGAACCTAAAAGAGAAAATACGATAACTCCAAATAAAAACCTTTTATTATCTGTGCATTTTATTAGAGTTGTAATCTACTAATTCTTTATCTTTATTAACTTAATTTAGTAGAGATAATTAACTGAATCGTCTAAATATATTTAATTAACATCAAAAAACCATATTTAGAAGAAAAATATTTTCAGCATTGAAACAAAAAATAAACAAACTATACAATCGCGTGTCATTCATTAGGCCACGTGATATTCAACATAATAATATTCGTAATAACACACACTCTACACGCTAACTGTGCATATTAAGATAATTAAAACGAATTATAATGTATCAAATAATATATCATAAGTACCAGAGCATTTTACTTTGATTATACTCCTTTAAAAACCTAACCTAAAATAATAATGGAAACAAATAATATAATTATATTGAGAAAAACAAAAAACTCATCGGAAGATGTGCTGACAGTACATTTAATCTAAACTAAGAAGTTTTAAGCCATGATGATGCGATTCGAGCGCGTAACTTTCAAGCCACGGGTTCAAACCTAAGGTAGGCACCTATTGATTTTTTATAAAAGCTTGTGTGTTCAATATGTCTTTGCATTGCAATTTACAATTCGCATCGCAACTGTAATTTATAAATAACATCGCTAGAAAACTTGTATATCTCTAGAGATATCTGGTGATATGTGTAACCTACAAATCCCCATTGGAGCAGCGTGGTGGGTCTTCATTCAACCCTTCTCTCCAAAACGTAGAGAGGAGGCCTATATCAAGCAGTAGGATAGTAACAGGACGTCACTTTTACACTTCAAGGTGAAGCAAAATATTATAAGAATACATGCATCGATAATTCATGCAATCATCCGATGTAGGACTAACCTCCAATTAATTTCTCCCAATACCTTGTCCCAGCCATTGGTATGTAAAATTTTTGTTTGATACTTATTTTATTGAAATTCATTGATGCTCTGAACAGTTAATAATGTGTAGCATAAACTTTAAAAATGATTTAATTTATAGAATTAGTCGTTACTTAGTAAATTATTTTGCTATGATCCGCGATAAAGTAAATAGGAAGTATATATAATGCTAAATGTAGATTATTCGTTTTCATACCTGAAAAGTGCGGCATTCGTTAAAACACACACACAAACCTGATGATGCTTCGGTTGCGGGGCGAAACGATTGTTGAGTTTGTGATAGTGAACGTGTGTAGTGCTTGTTTATGGTGGTGGAGGTGGTGGTGGTTTGTGCATATGTTTTATCGAATGCCGCATGTTTCAGATATAAAAAATAAATAGTCCACTTTACATTTAGCATTATGTATATTTTCTATTTACTTTATCGCTTATTATAACAAAATAATTTTACTATTACTTTTAAAATGATATTCACATTTCAGTCTATACATAATTTCATATATCAGACACGCGATGTATAAACTACTCTTCTTCAGGGTCACAGATGACATCCTGGCGATGGCGCGACCGAGCACCGTCGGTATTGCAGCTAGGAATATTATACAACAATTTCAAAGGTATATGAACTGTTTTATGCATTTGACAATAACGTTTTGGTTTTATGGATTTTCAATCATCATCCTCATCATCATCACCATTATCATTAACGACCCATTTCTGTCCACTGTTGGACGTAGATTTAGGGCAAATAATTCTACGAAGTATCTTACCTGAACACTACTTTAAGGTTCCAAAACGGCTTCCCGCTAAACCAGATCATAGATAACACTTTGTAAAATATCCATTGCGACGCATGCAGAATACATAATATTATTATTAAGACGGATCTCTTCAAAGCAAGAGTAAATAGGCATCTTCTAGGCAAGCGCGCTCCATCTTAGAAATATCCTTGCTTACATCAGGCATGATTCCAGTCAAGCGCTCCCCTATTACGCAACAAAAAAAAAGTATTATTATAATATACTAGCGGCCCGCCCCTGCTTCGCACGGGTATAAAATATATAAGTATAGGCTGTCACTCAGTGAAAAAAATGATTAAAATAGATCCAGTAGTTTTGATTTATTCATTACTGCCCGCGGCCCGCACGCGTTAAATTTGGAGTAAAACAATTCCCCTTTCCCTATACCATGAAGATTTCCTGCTATCTTTGGAATATCTTAATTCATATAATACATTTTACCTAGTTCCTTTTTACATTTTTCTCTATGTATTTTATTTTTACAATTAATCCAATCGCTGCTAAATTATAAGTGCTATAGGGCGAAGCGCGGCGTCCGATGCGCTATTTATAGGCACGCGCCGCATATTAAATCTGTAATATCTTCGAAAATATTCATTTAAATTACATGCTGTAAACGGCCATATTGATGTATATTAAATCAACAATGTATTTAAGGTACTTAATTGGATAAGGATTGATGCTGTATTGCTTAAAATTGCTTTGAAAAGAGGGCGTTATTTTTCGTAAAAAGTAAATGACAAAAAAATGCTATTGTGGGTTATCCATAAGAGATAGACATATACCCTCGCGGAGTTTTCTGTAGACCTTTTTAAGGTGTACAAATTTTTAATACATTATTTTGATAAATCTTGTAGTGTTCAGCCTGCGTTTGCAATGTAAGCGGAAAAAAATGTAATTATTTACGACATCACGTTAGAAACCTCAAAAATTACAGTATTTCTCTACTCCATATTGACTGTTATTGTACATATAAACCTTCCTCTTGAATCACTCTATCTATTTAAAAAAACCGCATCAAAATCTGTTGCGTAGTTTTAAAGATTGAAGTATATATAGGGAAATAGGGACATAGGGACAGACACAGAAAGCGACTTTGTTTTATACTATGTAGTGATTTAACGGGACGGGAATTGCTACTAGATTATTGTTGATATCGTTCAGAAACTGGCTCTACAAAATAAGGGACCATCATTTTTTTTTAGTGGTTTCTGTTGGAGGATATTATTATAGCAGATTTCTGCATACAAATATGAATGCTATTAATCATATAAATAAGATTGTTTTTATCTTACATAACTCTTCTTCACTTTCTAGTTGGGGCATTCGAACCGTGATAAACTTGGAAACGCCTGGGGAGCACGCTAGTTGTGGGGCTCCTCTTACAAAATCCGGTTTCACTTACGATCCCAACGTGTTCATGACAAATGATAGTAAGGATTATTTGCATCAGTTGTTTTTTTTCATACCTGACACTTTTCTATACCTATAATATGATAATGTATATTACCGTAGAGTTATTATACTAGAGTATGGGAGCCATAAGTAGCTCTGGTAGGTTGTCGCAAATAACAGAAGATGAAACTCATATACTTATCTTTGTCTAATCATACGTAAAAAAAAGAACAGATAATAAGTCTCATTTAAAAGTAGTAAAGTAACGGCCTGATACTATGCCCACTGCTGGGGTAAGGCCTCCTCTCTCCGTTTTTTTTGGAGAGAAGGATAGGAGCTAAAACCTACCACGCTGCTCCAATGCTGATTGGTAGGTTACACATATCCCTATTCTCTAGAGATATGCAGGTTTCCTCACGATGTCTTCCTTCACCGAAAAGCGTGTGATAAATTGCAATTATCAATTAGACACATAAGTTTTTAATTGAAAAACTCGTTGGTGCCTGCTGGGGCTTTGAACCCATGATTGTCTCTAGAGAGTCGCACGGTGTTACCGCTAGGCTATCGCAGCTTAAGTCTCATTTCTTTCCTATTTATCGTCAATGGACATATTTTAGGCTATCTTCCCTGCTCTCTCATTTAGTGTTGCATTGGTCACTAAATTTTATTTATTATTGTCTACAAAATAATCTTTGAAACAGTTCATGTATTATTAAAATCTTCAAATAGTATATGAACTGTTTTTATTCATGAGCGTTATACTGCGTTTATATGGTGTTCTCGCAGCAATAGTGTTAGTTAGCATCTTATGCACTATTTAGTATACTGTACGGTTTAGCCGCGACCAAAACGGCCTCCCGCTAAACCAGAGCAATATATATCTTTATCTATACTAATATATAAAGCTGAAGAGTTTGTTTGTTTGATTGATTGTTTGAACGCGAAATCGGTCCAGCAGTTCCTGGACCGATTTAAAAAATTCATTGAGTGTAAGATAACTCCATTTATCGAGGAAGGCTATTGACTATATAACATCACGCTAAGACAAATAGTAGAGGAAAACGGCAAAATTTAAAGCTGTCCTTGCGTGCGCTAAGAAAACGGTAAAAGCTTTTAAAAATACATGTATTAATAAAATTGTTCCCCTCTAAAAGTTCTTAATAAAAGTCCGCGGCAGTATTTATCTAGCTTTTAAGATTAACCTACATTAACCATAATTAATATGTGTTATGATTTACTCAAATAATAAGACTGCCATCCACGCGAACAAAGTTGCGCTTAAGACCTAGTTTATTATATAAGCCCTTTGTTTATAAGGCGGTAATTGTCGCTTTGATAATAGGAATTGCCTTAAGATTATAAAACCTCGACGATGCTTCTGCGCTCGCCCGTCCCGCCCGGTGACGCTGTAAAAGCCATTAACAGCATACAGTCAGTTCGAAATAAAAATATTTAAGATTATCGTTGAAATCGCTTAGAAACTAGAGAGTTTAGGCTTTACTGACGTTAAAATAAAGAGCCCTCGTTTACATACATATTTTTGAGCTCTTTATACGGTGTTATCGGCGAAAACGCCATTAAAAAAGCCATAAAATGCACTTGAATATATGGGCTTTAAACTGTAGTCCAACCGTTTAACTCAGTCCTCGCGTACGGGGTACAAGGCGAGAACGGGCACTGCGAGTGGCAAGCGCTCGTAACATGATATACAAGAGGTGATCGCCCGCACCTGCCTTGTCCGCATTCTTTTGGTTGGCCTATAGTCGAGCTTAGCTAGTAGTGTAAAACGTGAGTATTTCCGGTTCCGGCCGGTTTCTATACATTAAATATGACCACTCACGATAATCAAAGAAATTCAAAATGATCTTGTAACACTAAAATTTCAAATCCAGGATTTCAATTTTTTGGCGTCTATTGATTACAGATTATTAGGTAGCTTGTGTTTACCATAAAATGTGATGACAGTTTCTTCTTAGTCTATTACTACAACTTCGCGTGGCCCGACTACGGAGACGCGAGTCTGTGTAAACTGTTAGACATGACCAAAGTGCTAACTTTCGCACTCCAACACGGAAGAGTTGCCATACATTGTCATGCAGGTACGTTAAGAATACACTAAAATTAATTATATTTAAATGATAGCTTTAGTAATTGCAAAACGAAAAGTCACCTTGAAATCCTCTCTGAAATGCTAGAATTATTAAGTTAAATGTCGCTTGTGTATATATTTTTTAAACAATATCGATACTAATTTTATTAACGAATATCTGCCCGTTTCTCTTTCAATCTGTCTGTCTCTTAGGCTTTCAACAGATAGGGTAACATGGGTGAAATTTGGTAAAATTGAAGCTTTTTACCAGGCCTTCAATAGGATACAAACATTCTAATAGGAACAAGAAAAAACCATTGTAAAATTGAGGATATTTAATATCTTAAATTGATGCTAAAGTAATTACTGCTACAAAAAGATGTAATATAGGAAATTAAATAACTTGAAATTGAAATATACTAAATAATTTCTATCGTTTTCTATCGTTTTAACAACATTTCATGTTACTCTTAACCGTTGAGGAGTTACTCGTCTGGAGCCAATCCTGGGAGCAGCATCAGGTCATGCTTAACATAAACTAGCATTGTCATCTAAGCTGAACCAGTATGTTCAGCTCAATCACACATCTGGAAGTGGTTAAAATTTAATTTGCAAGATTCCCCCTCCACATACAAATAAACACATTGTATGTACCAAGGCTCTTTAAAAGATTTTAAAAATCAATTTTCAATATCTACCAACTACAAAAATATTTTTTTTGGTTAGGCTATGTTACTACAGTGCGATGTCGTTCGATTAAAAGTAATTTATGCACAACGGCATATTGATGAGTCACCTTGAATAGAATATTAATTTAGTCAAACTTTACACCCGAGACAAGGATGTGGTCTATAGTCATTTCAACTATATCGATAATTATTAAATTATTTGGTTTCTTGTTACTGTTGATATTAGCGGTACCTATCGGATATCGGATGTGGATGGAACCTTTTAAAGGAGTGTGTAAATGTAAAACGAAGCTAAATGGAAAAGTTGCCCTGATCACCGGTGGGAATTCTGGAATAGGTTTCGAAACAGCGAAGGATTTAGCAAGAAGAGGCGCAAAAGTTGTCATTGCTAGTAGGAACGACAAGCAATCTGAGAGCGCTGTTGCACGTATTAAAGAAGATACTGGAAATACTATAATAGAATATCGACATCTCGATTTAGCCAAAGCAGACAACATTAGAGAGTTCGTCGATAATTTTAAAAAGGATTTCGATCGTTTGGATATTTTAGTGAACAATGCAGGTACTGGTGCCGTAAAAAATAAACTTACAGAAAACGGAATAGATTTATTAATGCAAATTAATTACGTAGGCCCATTTTTGCTCACGCACTTACTGCTGGATCGACTCGTTGCATCCAAACCTAGTAGAATTATCATTGTATCATCTTATGCTCATATATTATCGACTCGGTTTAAAGTCGAAGATATTACCAAATTTTGGAAAGCGCATCATTTTGTTCGCTATGCGAATACTAAGCTCTGTGGTATTTTATGGACAAAAGAGCTAGCTAAAAGACTGCCTAAGAGTGTTACTGTTAACGTTTTACATCCAGGATTCGTAATGACCAACATATTTAATAACCTACAACCAGGTTTAAAAATGTTTATCTGGACCATAACTTATATTTTGTTTAAAAATGCAGCGGAAGGCGCACAAACTGTAATACACTTATGCGTCTCCCCGGAAACTGAAAATTCGACTGGTGGATATTATGTCGACTGTAAGAAAGTCAAACCAGCAAAAATAGCTGAAAATGATGAGCTGTCGGCGAAAGTGTGGAAAAAAACTTTAGAATTAATACAACAGTAAGACTTAACCTTTGTATCGTTAATCGATGCTACTTCCCTGATTTAAATTGTAATAAATTATCAAAAAAAAATTAAATAAACAATTGCCAATGGATGATTTTTTTTTACGCGATCAGCAAGTGTTAATATTTCGTCCATACTACTGTTTATAATAATTATTATTATAAAATTTATTTGTTGTATATTGTTACTAACGTTTGTATTGTTTGCTTTATTACGACTTTGGGTGGAACCATTTAAAGAAGCATGTAAGTGTAAAACAAAATTACACGGCAAAATTGTTCTTGTTACTGGTGGAAACTCTGGTATTGGTTTTGAAAAGGCAACAGATTGCTAGTAGAAACCATGAAAAATCAGAAGAAGCTGTTGCAGCCATTAAAACCTTTTCTGGAAACAATAATGTAGAATACAGAAACCTAGATTTAGAAAACTTCGCAAATTTTGCAAAGAAATTTAATAAGGATTTTGAACGTTTGGACATATTAGTAAATAATGCTGGTTGCGGTATTGTTAAAAAAGGCAACACTGAATAAGGGATAGATGTGGCTATGCAAATTAATTATATCGGACCATTTCTGCTCTCATCTGTTACTAGATAAGCTCATAAAATCAAAGCCAAGTAGAATTGTTATCGTATCCTCTTATCTTCATGCTTATGCCAAGAAATGTGATCTCGTGGAATTTAGTAACACTAAAGCTAGATCTGATTTTATCCGTTATGCAAATACTAAACTTTGTGATATACTCTGGACTAAAGAATTAGCTAAAACACTACCATAAGACGTTACAGTTAATGCCGTTCATCCAGGTTTAGTGATGACTAACATTTTTGACAACTTGAATACTTATATCAAATACTTGTTATTTGTTGTAATATATATCCTATTTAAAACTGCGAAGATGCTCAGACTTTGATACATCTGTGCGTGTCTCCGAAATTAGAAAATTCAACGGGTAACTACTTTCAAGACTGCAAAGAAGTGAAACTTGCGAAAATTGCTGAAGACTGTGATTCAGCAAAAAGAGTATGGGATAAAGCCGTGGAATTGATAGAACAGTAAATTTATAGAAAATTTTAAATGGAAAAATGATGTGATTATATATTATTTCTTAAAGTATTCGTTCAGGATTCATGTTATATTTTGAGAATATTGAACTGTTAGTCAATATGTTTAAACTACTAAAACGTGTAGTTTTATTTTAGTTTAAATTTGTTGCAATAAATCCGTATATAACAATAAATGTAAATTTGTCTTTTTATTTAATCTTCACAATAAATTGCTATTATGTTTCTTTTACCTCTCTCAAGAGTAAATGCAAAATAAAGGAATTGTAAAAGGCCTGTTACTATACCACTGCTAGGCTCACTCTCTCCGATTTGAGTGAGAAATATTAGAGCTTAAACACCACGCTACTCCAACGCGGATTGATAGGTTACACAAATCCCTAGAATTCTCTAGAAATATGCAGGTTGCCTTATTAAGTTTTTCTTAAGCGATCTTGTGATAAAAAGCAATTATCAAGAAGACACATAAGTCTTAATAGAACAACTCATTTGTGCCTGCCCGGGGATTGCAAACGTGAGAGAGGGGGAGTCGCACGATCTCAGTGCTGGGTTATCACAGCTCTAGGGGCATAATAGGCCGTTATATTTTCTTATTACGTTACAGGTCTTGGCCGCACAGGTGTCCTAATAGCCTGCTACTTAGTATATTCTCTTCGTATACGTGCCAACAACGCCATTCGTTTAGTAAGAAAGAAACGCCCGGGATCCGTTCAGATGAGGGGTCAAATTTTTTGCGTACAGCAATTTGAACATTATCTCCTGCCGCAGACTATTGTATTTAGCTCTAAGTAAGTTTCAATAGTTTCTTTTCACTTATCTAAAATTCCTGTTCCTGTTCTGCCAACTTAATATAATAACTATAATTTATTTATGTCAATCTGTTATCCTTAATTAATATAAAACGATGTCCACAGACAGAATGAGTCAAGAGAAAAGTTTGTAGGTATATAATTTTTACAGGTTTTGTATAAATATATTTTGACATTTGCTTACCAAAACTGCTTTATTATGAATTGACTCACTTCGTTGCCAGAGATCTCTGTCAAAGGGATAAAAGTAAACCTTAGTACACTTTTTTCTATTGGTAATGCTTTTCTTACGTTTTTTATGGAACATAAATAAATAAATTCGTTGATTATTATTATTTGAAATGTGACGATAATTGTTCGAAAAATCAATTCTCGGAGGGCTTTCAACAAACTTGACTGGTCTGTTAGCGTAGCGCGCGAAGCTGCGTTCCGCCCCGAGTATCGCGGGTTCGATTCCCGACGAGAGCCAACATTTTCTAAACACAATTTGTTGGTTCTTTAAATCCGAGTTTATATATTGTAAATATTTATTTAAAACTATATATTATATCTATATATTAACCAGTTGTCTGTTACCCATAAACACCAGTATTTAGTTACTTTGGGAACGGACGAACGAATCTGTCCCATATATTTATTTATTACCAAAACCACTGCTCCTCTATCCCTTGGATATGTAAAAAAAAACAGTACAAAAATGGGGAAATATTCGCAGGGACCCAATTATATCGACTAAAGATCGGAAAACCTGCGAATTCACCCTCCGACAATATTTATACCGACAGAGAGCAATACTACACGGAATGGAAGAGAGGGTATTCAGAGAACTGCCAAAGGTATCAAAGTTGTAAATATTAGAGAAAACTAAAATATCATGCCAGTTGCTAACCTAGCTGCATATAGTAAAAAAAATGCTAGAGGGATAAACATGTGATATTTTTAATACATTTCATATAACTAAAACTGAATTAAAGTAGAATATTTCGGACAGAATAAAGCTTTACAAATATGAAATAATTGCTTATATAGAG
Organism: Morpho deidamia; assembly: GCA_947086505.1. NCBI lineage: Eukaryota > Metazoa > Arthropoda > Insecta > Lepidoptera > Nymphalidae > Morpho > Morpho deidamia. The sequence goes on along the minus strand of CAMTZC010000004.1, from coordinate 3,958,203 downwards.
TATATAACAACAAACTAACACGAATTAGCCAACTTCCAAACTTGTTAATCAATGAAAACACTTGTAAGAATTTGAATAAATTATAATGAAGCAATAACGTAACGCATAACTATGGCGCCGTCATTTCGATTAATACCTAGTTGTATAGTACCCGGCAATAAATAATGCACATCGAGGCTTAGAGAGAGAAATCGGCTAGATTCTATTTCATAGAGCATTGTCTCTGTCGCACAGATTGACGAACCCGTGTGTGACAGTGACAGCGCTCTACGAAACCGAACTGGCCGGCTGTTTCGTTCTAAGCATCGATGTGCATTATTTAATGCCGGGTACTATACCTAGTTGTTTAAACTATATTTGAATTAAATCTTTGTACGGATGCGCGGACGAGTCAAGTCGAGTTGTTTAACGCTTATAAGTTTGTTGTGTAATGGTTTGTCAGAGTACACGAAGTTTTGCCCAAACTATTCTGTTTTATTAAATTTTAAACTTTCGTGATTCATACTTATTATAAATAAATAAACGGATAAAAAAATAAACTGCCAAAACGTCGAACCTTGTAAAAAAGGGGAACTCGATTTTGCCGCGATATGACCCATTTATTTATATAATAATATTCTGTTTTACTTCCGAACCGAACCCCTTGATAGTAACTTACTATAAATAATAATATAATATTGTTCAGTGTTAGTAAACTATAAAATAAAGATTTTTCCGCGAGTAAATGTGTGGCGTATTCACCTGCTTAAATTCGATACGTTTCAATGAGTCTGAGTTAGTTATATTTATTTATTTATATTGAATAATATATCTTTTTTTAATCTATTGGTAACATTCACTCAGATTATATACTGCCTCTGTGAGCGTCTCCTCAAACTATGCGGTTGTCATCAAAGCAATGGGTTAGACCTTCGTATCAAGAACAGACCATTTTACAAGTCGTTCTTGACTTACAAACTGAAGCAAGGCCGTCCACCTGAAGTCCCCGAGGAGATGGTGACAAGTATGAATTTCATTTATAACTAGCGGTTTCGGGACGCGTTGTGTTTGTTGGCTCAGCCTGGATGCGATTCAAAAAATGCTTCTTTCATCACCAACCTTAACAGGATTTTTCGCTGGATCAATCTAAAGAATGTCTGAAAATATAATTAAAATCGGTCCAACCGTTTCGGAGTCTTTAAGGAAGACGCACATGAACTTATGTACTTTTACTTTGATATATATAATATGTATAGATTAATTTATCAACAATGAAATGTGTAATTTATAGAATTAGTCGTTACTTTGCGGAGATCCTTAATACAAAAGTAATAATAAAACACTTCACTATCACAAACTCAACAATCGACGAAATCGGAAAGCGATTTTGTCGTGGAGTCTATCTCCTGATGATGCTTCGGTTGCGGGGCGAAACGATTGTTGAGTTTGTAATACTGAACGTGTGTAGTGCTTGTGTATTGTGGTGGAAGTGTTTTTACGAAACCTGCATGTAACGGGTGTGAAAAAACGGATAGTCCACTATACATTTAGCACTATATATATTTTTTCTATTTACTGTATCGCGGATTATAGCAAAATAATTTTATTATTACTTTTGAATGAAATGTGTTATTAACTAGTTTGTCATCGTGGAGCAAAAAGTACAAGGCGCCTGGTTATAGACGAAAAAGATTTTTTTTGCGACAATAGTTTGAGTTATTTCATCTTATCTATACGCAAAAATTTCACATATATCCGTAGAATCCAGAGTTAACAAATTTTTTTAATTTTACCTATAAAACTTTTTAATTTTGTTCGGTTGTATTAACAGTACAAGTTCCGACGCTGCCAATGGTAGAGTGGAGGGATCCAATAGAAGAAGATATCGAAAGAAACCTGGAGTCAGTCAGCAGATTAACTGGTGGGGAAAACGGTGGAAGTGTACCAGCTGTGGTGATACATGAGGTATTTATAGCATACCATCTTATAACAACGAATTCTGCAGCGTGAACCGTAACAACAGAGAGGAGTCCAAATCACAATAATATGTTGCTCCTTTGGGATGTGAAAGCAGAAGATAAAAATATAATTGCCTGATTAATTGTCGTAATAATAAAAAAAATACCAATTGTCTTTCATCCATAATACAAGTATTAAGTTACGCCGTGTGGTATCCGGCAGAATAAAAAAGACCACCCTCCTTTCTTACCGAGGTGTCGTAAGGGGCGACTTAGGTATCTGCCGTGTGGTATCCGGCTGCATAGAATAGATCACCCTCCTTTCTTACCGAGGTGTCGTAAGAGGCGACTTAGGTATCTGCCGTGTGGTATCCGGCATAGAATAGACCACCCTCCTTTCTTACCGAGGTGTCGTAAGAGGCGACTTAGGTATCTGCCGTGTGATATCCGGCTGCATAGAATAGACCCCCCTCATTTCTTACCGAAGTATCGTAAGAGGCGACTTAGGTATCTGCCGTGTGGTATCCGGCATAGAATAGACCACCCTCCTTCCTTACCGAGGTGTCGTAAGAGGCGACTTAGGTATCTGCCTTGTGGTATCCGGCTGCATAGAATAGATCACCCTCATTTCTTACCGAAGTATCGTAAGAGACGACTTAGGTATCTGCCGTGTTGTATCCGGCTGCATAGAATAGACCACCCTCATTTCTTACCGAAGTATCGTAAGAAGCGACTTAGGTATCTACCGTGTGGTATCCGGCTGCATAGAATAGACCACCCTCATTTCTTACCGAAGTATCGTAAGAAGCGACTTAGGTATCTACCGTGTGGTATCCGGCTGCATAGAATAGACCACCCTCCTTCCTTACTGAGGTGTCGTAAGAGGCGACTTAGGTATCTGCCGTGTGGTATCCGGCTGCATAGAATAGACCACCCTCCTTTCTTACCGAGGTGTCGTAAGAGGCGACTTAGGTATCTGCCGTGTGGTATCCGGCTGCATAGAATAGACCACCCTCCTTTCTTACCGAGGTGTCTTAAGAGGCGACTTAGGTATCTGCCGTGTGGTATCCGGCTGCATAGAATAGACCACCCTCCTTTCTTACCGAGGTGTCTTAAGAGGCGACTTAGGTATCTGCCGTGTGGTATCCGGCTGCATAGAATAGACCACCCTCCTTTCTTACCGAGGTGTCTTAAGAGGCGACTTAGGTATCTGCCGTGTGGTATCCGGCTGCATAGAATAGACCACCCTTCTTTCTTACCGAGGTGTCGTAAGAGGCGACTTAGGTATATGCCGTGTGATTTCCGGCTGCATAGAATAGACTACCCTCATTTCTTACCGAGTTGTCGTAAAAGGCGACTAAGGTAAGTTGACATCAGGCAGGCGGCCGGTTGTAAAATACGTAGCCAAATAATGTGTCAACATGTTTGTAACATGTGCCGACCTAACTTAGAGTGGGATACGGGTAGGAGAATGATGAATACAAGTATTAAGTTATTTACTTTCCAGGACGGATGGATGTGTGTGTAAATGTCCTATATATTTATTTATTTGTAAAGTAGCGGTCTTATCCCACATAGCGTGAAGACCTTCTTCCTGGATAGTAAAATCGAAGCCTATACCTATGTTGCTTTAAAGTGGATCCGTACACAATTTTACACAAAGCAAATTTTTTTATATTAATTTTAATTAAATCGTTCAGTTATCATCACACTAGTAGCAAAGCATAGACATACCTTGCTCTACAAACCAAGGTGAGTCTTTGTTATGCTAGATTAAATCAGATTATTCGAATTTAGTTTGCGAAAAGTTAATAATTTCTTTTGTACTGACTGATATCTCTAGCACTCTTATTGTCTGTAAGTTATTTAAATTCAAAATATTCCTCGCAGGCTTTTTTCATTGACCACCAGAGTCTTTCAGAAGAGAAACGGAAACACCTCAAACAAATCCGGACAGACATAAATCAGATGAAGGACGCTATGACTCAAATTGATGAAGAGGTAAGCGTCTCGCTGTAAGGCATGGGCATTCTCTCACCTTTTTTGTTAAGAGAAAAGTTACAGCTTAGTCCCACCACGCTGCTCCAATGTGGATTGGTAGGTTACTCATATCCCCAGAATTATTTAGAGATATGCATGTTTCCTCACGATGTTTTCCTGAAACGAAAACGGTCACTCGGTACGCCGTGTCGCTATAACTGTTTTTTCATTTATTTACAAAAAAATATGGGTAGGTAGTTAATAAATATTATATTTCAGAACGATCCAGAAATATTAACTGGCTTATTGTTCGATTGGTTAGAAGGCTTACGGCAGGCGGTGCTCGACAAGGAAGACCTTTCCACTATCGTCGCGCGCTGTAAACACCTGGAATTGTCTATTGCAGCGTTGCAGATGGTAAAATATTAATTGATTTCAAAATAAGAATACCCATAGAGTAGAGGGCGAGTATCAAAGTAATTGTTCCGCAAAAACGTGCGGGCGGATGAAACAACCTCCGAGACCTGGGCCCGCCGTCTCGGCGTCTCAACCTACCTTATGCGGCCGTCAGCTGTATGCGGTCCGGCCTCATGAATAACTGTGTGTATATGTGTACGTGCGTGTGTGCGCTTGTATGTACTTGGCCGATTCCCGAACCCGTTGGCTCGCCTCAGCAGTCTTCCACTGACACGTACTGTCTATTTCTCCCGGAGTATACACTTCACTATATCGGTTAAATAATAATAACACAAATAACACGCGGTGTGCACACAACCTTCGTAAGGTCACACGTTATTGAATCGTCCCATAACGGGGAACATTAACCCGAACGCGCACTAAAACCGCGGACGGTCGCGTCTTCTCAAAACGCTTCACTGATTGAACGCGTCATTAAATCTAAAAACCACACCCAAAACGCATAATTACGCGTGTGCGTTATACAATAAGATCGTATACAGGCGTACGCGTCCTGTCTTTATAGTATCCGAAACATCACTAACTGGCGGACGTGACCGGCGGCGAACGAATGCCCAAAGGTCGTTGATCCGGCCGGTCGCGCGGCGTCGCGCGTCAATTTATACAAAACAGTAATAATAGAGTTAAGATGAGTGACCTATACTTAAAAAGTAAAGTAGCGGCCTGTTACAGTCCCACTGCTGAGAATAGGTCTCCTCTCTCCGTTTATCGAGAGAAGGATTGGAGCTAAGACCTTCCACGCTGCTCCAATGCGGATTGGTAGGTTACACATATCTCCAGAATTCTCTAGAGATATGTAGGTTTCCTCACGATTTTTTCTTCTACCGAAAAAGTGTGATAAATTGAAATTACCAATTAGACACATGAGTTTTAATAGAAAAACTCATTGGTTCCTGCCCGGGCTTTGAACTCGTGTTCCCCTCGAAAGAGTCGCACGGTCTCACCGATAGGCTATCACAGCATGACCTATACTTATCTTTGTCTAATCACACATGCACAGAAGAATATTCATGCGGGTTTTTCATTCAAATACTTTGAACATTTTTTTGTTCCCCTTTAAAAGTTTATATTGTTGTTTTTTTTAATTCAGTTTGAACTTTTCTAAAATAGTTTGATGTAACTAAATCCAATCTCCAGATAATGCGCGGAAAATAAAAACCAGATAGGAAGCTTAATTTACTTTCTTTTTTTTATTTCTTATTTTCTTTTATTTTCTTTGAATACTCTATTTATAAATTTAAAAAAATGGTTCACCCAGCCCTTTCTTCACCCAGACTTCAGCAAATCTTAATAAATTATGTTGAATTAGCAGATTTACATATCAGAGCTAAGATAAGGCATCTCTCTTTTGGGTATAAGGATATAGGCCACCCTCCAACTCCAATGCAGAAAGACAAGTACCTAACACAATGGTTTAGTAAAAATTAAAATTTAAAAAATTAAATGTAATAAGTATCTATTAGTAGCCTGTTGAAAAATTAATATTTTCCTTTTTTTTCAGGAAAACGTAATACTCATAGAATATCTGTTACGTTTCGTTATCCGTTTAAAACCTCTTACAGCTCAAAAGAAAATGGACATTATAAAACGTCTAGTCGCGTCGTTAACTCAACAATGCATTCCAATCAACGGAAAGACCCTTCCAAACTCAGGCTTCCCAAAATTAAGAGAAGGAACATGCGCTCAAGTGATCAATTTCTTGTTAAGGATGGTGGTAGAAATACAAAAAGATATTTCAAATCCTGGTAGAGATGATTCCGACGTGATTATACCGCAACGGAGATTAAGAATAAAATCTTGGAAATAAGTTCTGAGTATAATTATTCGATCCTTTGTCTTATATTATTTAAAAGAAAAGAAGAATAAGTTATAGTATCTATACTAATATTATAAAGAGGAAAGATTTGTATGTTTGTTTGTATGTATGTTTGTTACGTTTTCACGCAAAAACTACTGGACCGATTTCAAAAATTCTTTCACCATTTGAAAGCTGCTTTTTCACTGAGCAACATAGGCTATATGTCATTTTCAAAAAAAATAGGGATCCCTAATAAAATTGTAATAACTTGGTAAAAATTTAGTCGTAAACATCTATCATCGCGTACGCTGCGGAAACTATTGATGATAGAACAAAAAAATGTTTTACAGTATTATAGAACGTATCAATATCCACAAAAAAGTCCGCGATACCATATGTCTAACTATTATAGTTATGCCAATATAACTACTTTTTTACATTGTAAAAGTTGGTAAAAGTGCCGACAATAATCAAACCATTTTATTCATATCTCTGTATTAATCCTTATCCCATTAAATGATATTTTATGAAGAACTGTTTCAATACCTGTAAAATACTTTTTAAATTATTAAAATCCAACATCCCAATCAAAAGATTTTACGAATTTAAGAATGTAAATCGAAATCAAATAATGCCATAACAAACCTAACCTACCGTTATAGCAGGGCCTGCACTTGGTGAGTTAAGTCTTATTCCAAGAATACTAATGATACCCATTTTTTATAATTAAATAATCTACAAAATAAATCTACAGTCCGATTTCGTACTTTCCACTACCACGAGATCTGTATGGACGCGGGTGAAACCGCGGGGCTTTGCTAGTAGAATATAAAATGATATCACAATTAATAATTACTAATTACAACAATTTCTACTGAACGGAAGATGGCGTTAAATCTATTCACTATTATTAAATTTTCTATTATATAGAAATTATACAGTAAAATTACAATATTATTATCACCTTAAATTATCTCAATTAAATACAATACAAAGTAAATAAATAATTCCCACTTGCTATTTAAGTCCGTCGCGTTTCCGTTTAAATATCTGTTTTTGTAATAGGTATTTACGTTTTCATTATAATGTTTCTCCTTTGTCTTTGGTAATTGGTTCCCTTTGTCCGTGTTCGGTGTCATTTTCGCGTCCTTACACGTTGTCAGTTTATGATTATTTACACCAATCTTATCAGATTTACCATACCTTGTGCAACTTTATTTTTATTTCATCAAATCAATCAAGTATGTCGTCCCCTGACGAGAGCTCACAACTCAAAGCGGGCCATCCACCCGCTGGTAAGTTTTTCATCTTTGTTTACAAGAGGAAAAGAAAATAAGAAAGATGTTGTTTCAAGTTCGAGCAACTTATTTTATTTGTAGAAAAAAACTCGTATTTTCTCTAATAAATAAATTTTCTCGATATCACGGCTTATTACGTGTATGTAACCTCAAAAAAGATATGATTTTTTCATAGTTTCCATATTAATTAATGTTATTAAACAAAGAACTTCAAGGTCGGCTGTTGATTGGCTAGGTGATTGGATTACACCTTAAATTACGCATATGCTAATGAAATTAAATACGCGTTTATTGACCTAAATATGATTATCCTTTCTATTTTAAATACTACTTTTTTATGTTATGCAATCTTATACTTGTTACTCAAATATAGAATTCGTGGTTTTATTTAAATATTTCTCATAACCTTATACTACAGAAAAAGACAAGTCTCAATCACTGACTACTTCATATTTTTATGAGTATTTGGTTATCACCGTGAATAGTTATCAGATTAAATTTTATAATATTGGCCTTTATTTTTTAACTTCCCTCATATATAAGTTTCATTAAAAAGAAAAGAAACTTATATAAAAAATAATTTTGACAGTTAAAGCTGGTGGTATGAGAATTACTCAACATAAGACACCTCACACAAAAGATAGTAAAGAGCCAGCAAATGAAGATTTGACTGGACTTTCTGGACCTTCAGCAGTGCCTTCCAACCCTGTATCTATCTCTGGTGCTCCAAATAGAGGTAATGCAGATTTTACACCGCAGGCTGCGCAAGTTGCCCATAGTCCTAAGCCTCCAGCACATATTAATGTCAAGCCTAATCCTAACATTCAACAACCTAGAAAGTAGAGTTTCGGAGCTGTTAAATGCATATCAACATCATTTGATTTATGTTAGGTGTTTTTATACATTATATTTATGTATATATTAAAGTAAACAAGAAAATCTATATATATATAAGGAAACTGACACTGCCTACTAATTAGCAAATCAACATGTAAATTAAAAAAGGTTATTTTCGTATTTAATTATGGTTTTACACATTAGATACTACAAAATGTTCTAGAAAGTGTTGAAATCTTATTTATATAAAATTATTAATTTTTAAAAATGTGTAAAATATTTAAGTTTTGACTCAGAGAGTACCTTAAACGAATTGTACATTTTATCAATTTAAATTAATTGACATTTTGATCATGATATATTTAACTTATGGCCAGCATTCTATGAACCCACTTGGACAAATACAAAATATCTGTTAAGTATTGTGTTATCAGCTGTCTAAATAATTTTCATTCTATGATGATGTATTTTTCAGTTTGGTCATTATGACATACAAATTTATATGTTTTCTATACATAGACAAATAGTGGTGCAGTTTCAAAATTTTTAATACCTAACATAAATCTTACGTTTTTCTACTGATTAGCTTGACATATTAAGAAAAAATGGACTATAAGTAATTAATTATTTATTGTCATATTTTGGATTAATATTGGGATATGATCCACTTGTTATAACAACGTAATTCAACCTTCTTACCAATAATAGACTTTCCTAAAATTTATTTATACATGCATATTGTTACACTTGAAAAAGTGAGATATTTATTCTGTAAATTTTATACATTTTTTAATGCAGATACATTGTTTCATTTTTTTATTAAATTAGATGATTGCAGTTGATAATCTTATATTCTGTGAAAGTTGTTATGATTGTACAATTTCTATATCTTATAATAGACATCATACTAAATACATATTTATTTCTTTGTCATATAATATACATCATAAACATTAACATATAGTACCCTGCATTAAATAATGCACATAGATGTGGTTTTGTTTTAAAACAAAACAGCCGGCCTTTCGGTTTCGTAGAGCGCTGTCACTGTCACTCAGTTAGTATGTGACGTTTCACACGTTAGGCAGTCTGTGCGACAGAGACAATGCTCTATAAAGCAGAATTTAGCTGATTTTCTCTCTAAGCATCAATGTGCATTATTTATTGCCGGTTCCTATACTATATTTTTACTTTTTCTTACATAGGTCTTGTCACAGTTAAATATTCTTTTTTTTGTAAAACGAAATTTTTTATACTGGTAATATCAAGTTAAAATATTTTATTTACAGATTTTGTTAATTTTTTTAAAATTATTTTATTAGTATTGTGCGAGACTATAAAGTAAGTGTATAATGATATTAGATAAGTAAAAATTAAAAAAATATTTTTTACATTAGTGCCTACAGATATTATAAACAGTGTTGCAACTTCTGTGCAGATTATCAATGGGTATTTTTAAAAACTGACATTATTAAATTATCTTATGTTTATTTCTTTTAATGTACATTCCTTATGCATTTTTTTAAATTCTATAGCAGATATCAGATATTATTATTAAAAAGGAAAACATTTAAAAAGATGCTATTATATTAGGGTAATTTGGTGCTAAAGTTTATATTGGTTGCATTATATTGACATACCCATATGTTTTTCAATATATTGAAAGTAAATAATGTTAATTTGTAAAAAGGTCAAAATGTGTTGTCAATCGGGACCACATTTTATATGTTATTTTTTCTTTTAGTTTTAAATAAAATTATTAAAATGTCTATCCCTTTTTTTTTATTGACTGTTTATAATAAAATAAAAATTATTATCATCCCTTAAACTCGCTAAAATTAAAGCTGCTGGCAAGATTCCTTTTATTCATATTATGATACAAATTAATAAAATTTCAAAATAATAACCTAACTAATAAGCAGATTACCAGGTTACATATTGATGAAAGTTTGATCATAAATATTTGAGGGGACTTTTTAAACAAAACTCAGGTACCTGCCTAGGTTGTGAATCCGCGTGAAAACGGACAAATAATTGTAAAGCAGAGTGATTGATTAAATTAATATAAATGCTTATGTTCCTATATGAGTCTAACTCAATTTCCTTTAGAATCCAAAACAAAAACCTCATCAAACAAAATTAACAGCGTAATAACAATTTGGAACAACAAGATTATTAAAATATTTCTTTCCTAATTTATTTTTTCTCCGATGATCTTTGTTTATTCTTCGAAAGTTCCGTGTTGTATATCTGAGAATAAAAATATATCATTCTTTAAATATTTACACCTATTTTACGATCAACAAAGTTGAATTAATCTCGCTTAACTTCAACATCGTTGATCAAATTAAGAATAAAATATAGTATAGTAACAGCCTGTTATTATGCCCACTGCTGGGTTAAGGCCTCCTCTCTCCGTTTTTGGCTCTCCAAGGATTGGAGCTAAGACCTACCACGCTGCTCCAATGCGTATTAGTAGGTTACACATATCCCTAGAGAATTCTCTAGAGATATGCAGGTTTCCTCACGATGTTTTCCTTCACCGAAAAGCGTGTGATAAATTGCAATTATCAATTAGACACATAGGTTTTAATAGAAAAACTCATTGGTGCCTGCCCGGGGTTTGAACCTATGTCGTCTCTAGCGACTCGCACGGTTCACCACTAGGCTATCACAGCTTTTTAAGAATAAAATAGTTGCGTTTAAAATTTTAGCGCGATTAAATAATTCGTTAAGTAACAACTTGTTCCTAAACCACTGCTGGGCATAGGTTTCTCCGATAGGGGTTGGAGCTGAGATCCACCTAAAACTCTCCCCGTGATCCTCTTGAGTGAATCGCGTGGTCTCACCGCTATGCTATCAGAGCTTTTAAAGCATAAGTTCGAAAAAAATATATTCGTTCGGAAATAAGAATGGCTACGAAAATGCGTCTAAATGCAGATATTCGTATCAGTTCGAATAATTGTACATAGTAATGGTACTGATGCATGTATTGCATCAATGTTACAAAAAACAGTTTCATTTTAACCTCTTCTTCGGATATTTGCGTAGGAAGCGATGAGGCTCGCGTTGAAGGTTTCGGCAATGGATATGATTGCAACTTCCCTTCTGATTCTGTAATATATTAAAATGTGTTTTTAATTGTATGAAAATGTTAAAAATACTCGATCATTATGTATAGGTGATAAGTGCTTTTACGTTTGTCACTATAATTTATAGAATTAGGCGTTACTTTGCGGAGATCCATAATACAAAAGTAATAATATAATTATTTTGCTATAAATACAGTAAATACAAAATATATATAGTGTTTAATGTATAGCGGACTATCCGTATTTTCATATCTGATACGTGCAGGATTCGTAAAAACACATGCACAAACCTCCACCACTTCCACCACATTACACAAACACTACACAGGTTCACTATTACAAACTCAAAATCGTTTCGCCCCGCAACCGAAGCATCATCAGGAAATAGACTCCACGACAAAATCGCAAAGCTTTGTTTGTCATTTGTCACTATACAAGAACAATGATATTATTGTAAGTTAAATTACCAAGTGAGTATTATATTTTTGTAGTCGTTAGTTATCGCAAGGTAAGTTATATTTTTAGGTAAAAATTAAGCATTTTACGGATAAATTAAACTAAGCTAGTCGCTATAAAAAGCGAATAAGTAGGTATTCAAATGTACTCTTCGACATTATTTCACAAATTAATGCAATTAAACTAGAGATAATAATATGTCTCGTAAAACTAACTACTTTTGAAAATAACTTTTAAGCAATTCTTACCATGCATTAGTTATGAAAGTAATTTAAAAAATCTACACACAATTGTTCGACAAAACTTGATCTTTCTTTTGTTGATCTGAGGTTATATCTGAAGTAATATGATGTTTTAACTTTCTACATCAGAGAGTTTTTGACAAAATTACATTTATATTAAAAAAAAATTAAGTTGATATTTATAGTTTTACAGGCCATATATGTTCCAACCAATAATTTAATTTCTAATTTAAAAAAATGTGTAATGATTTGCAATTTACTTACGTCTTTGCCTGGGTTGCTCAAGTTTCTCTGGCTGCTAAATAGCAAATAATACAATTAATATAAATCATAAAACCTTGTGAAAGGAATTCTAGCCCCAAAACAAACAGATTTTTGAGTTCTTTTACGGTATTATTCATTCAAAATTATAAGCTTTTTAGCAGAAATAAGATGATGACGTCATTCATCAAGTTTTCATATATTTACTGTTATGTCTTTAAAAAAATGGTTCTTAACGGCGTAAAGCCACTAACTAAAGCTTGGATTTGGAAATACAACACAATAAGTTGTCAATAGCAAGAAAACAATAAATAATGCACTTTTATAATTTACTAATAGGTTTCAGTGCTATCTGCTGGTAATAAATCGGGATTTTCGTTACACATCAACTATGTTTCATTATTTGATTATCGTTATCTATGAAATTTGGAATATATTTTAAAGATAAGTGGAAAGATATATTATTATTTTTTTTACATTCTACGTTTACATTAAATACGTAACATATTTGCCCGGTTAGGGGGTTGCAAAATATTGTACACACGTCTTATATTAAAGGACTCACCATGTCAACGTAACTTGGCTTATAATATTTAGAATTGAGCTCCTTTTCGCTGTGAGCACTGGCCATGGAAGGAACCGAAACAGGTCCTGTTGCTACAAAACACAGCACTTAAAGAAGGCATTATTCTTTATGCTTGTTTTTAATTATACTAAACATTATAGCATAAGGTTTTCTTCACTCTAGACAGAGCAGTGGTAAGGACAAATTATATATGTATTTATAGAAGCAAGCGGTACTTTGCGGAATTCCATATTACAGAAACTATAACAGAACTACTTTGCTATCCGTGTGGGTTAAGCGAATCATGCAATGCTAAGTGTATGAAGCAGGCAAAATTCACGTACCACCAAAACAATCGTAGAGATTTTGGTGGTGGTTGTGTGTATTGCTTGTCTGCATTGTTGCTTGTGGAGGCGTCTTGGGATACGTGTTGTGACTTTTCTTGCATGTTTAAGGTGCGTGAATTTAGCCTGCTTCATACACTTAGCATTCCATGCATTCGCTTAACCCTCGCGGATTATAGCAAAGTAGTTGTGTTATAGTTTTTGCAGGCCTACATGAACTCATATTGCGACTCAATTGAAGACGCAAACTAAATTGTTTTGCTTTTTAATACAATGACGTCTTAAAGACGCAAGTCGTTGCCGAATGAGCGTTCGGAATGCGTCCTTAAAACATGTGAGTAAAAGAGGCAGAGTTATGTATATTTCATATAACGTTGTCCTTTCCAAACATTACAACCCCAATGCAATCCATACTTCATGTTACAAAAAGAAAGCGGTTCGGTTTAGGTACTAACTTTGAATTGAATTGTTATCAAAAAGTTCATGGTAGGCCTACTGATATATGTATTTTACGATACAGTGTGAGTTGCAAAAAAGGGGAAATTTATCATGTGACAAAAGAATTTAAAATATGAATGTGGATGTATATACCGCACGCTTAGTATTTAACCGCCCGAATTCTAAATTACTCTTAACTGAGTTAGATACATTGCAATTATTATTATTTCAATGACATCACGTTACGAACTATTAAAAAACCTAGTGTTTCTTTGCTCTTCCAAGTTCCAATGGGTCTTTTGACCACTACTTTTTTAATTCGGTCCTTTTAATACTAAGCGTGCGATATGGATAGAGAAATAAGATGGGTGGATGGATGGAAAAAATATGCAATTAAAGCAGTAGCACCAGATTTGATGAATGATAGATAAGAATGGAAGATGAAGACACATTGTGCCGACCCTACTTAGAGTGGGATAAGGGTAAGAAAATGATGACATCACTACCAACTTATGAAATGTGAAAAAATATTTACATATCTTGTTCCCCCAAACAGATTCCCTATAATTAACTCTTTTGGGGCCCCGTCGTCGTTTGCCTCTTATTCGTATTGAACTCTTGCCGCGAGATTCGCTCGATAACTTTCTTGCTATTTTATGATATAAACATCGAGAAGACACGTTTGATACCTGTCGGAAACATGCGTTGTTGATAAATCTCAAACTTATTAAGGTCTTTATTTAAAAAAAATGATAATACATACGTTTGTACGTTATTGTTTTATGTATTTGTGTAAGCAACTATTATTAAAAACGATTTTTTGCACACAATTTTGCAGTTTGCGATATTTCCTCGTATAACACGGTAGATTGTTTCTGCTTTATAGAAAATGGGTCGGAGGAGCATAATAATTTAGAGAATACTATATTATGAACGAAATATATGCGTTTTTATAATGTACATTGGAAATGCCCTCATATGTGCCAAACAACGTTTGCAGAGTCAGCTAGTATTAGATAAAATTATCGTATTGACTGGTCGGTTAGCGCTGTTGGCAATAACCCTGCATTCAGCACCGTGGATCTCTGGTTCGATTCCCGCCGAATAACCAACTATAAACGATTTGTTGGATCTTCGAGTCTGGGGTGTACATATGTAATTTAAGTATGTATTGATAACAATAAATGTAGGTACATATTTGCTAGTCACCCAAACAAAAGTATTAAGTTACTTACTTTGGTGAATATTTGGAAAAAGCTGTGATAGCCCAGCGATGAGACCGTGCGACTCTATCGAGGGGAACACGACTTCAAATCCGGGCAGGCACCAATAAATTTTTCTATTAAAACTCATGTGTCAAATTGATAATTGCAATTAATCATACGCTTTTCGGTGAAGGAAAACATCGTGAAGAAACCTGCATATCTCTAGAGAATTCTGGAGATATGTGTAACCTACCAATCCGCATTGGAGCAGCGTGGTAGGTCTTAGCTCCAACCCTTTTCTCCAGAAACGGAGAGAGGAGGCCTATTCCCAGCAGTGGGATATTAACAGGCCGCTACTTACTTTGGTGACGGACAGCCGAGTATTTAATTGTCCTAAAACAACATGTAACATTTACCGATTGATATAAACTAACCAGTTCGCATTGAAAGTCGTCTATTTCGTCTTCCATGATATCCAGTTCATCCGTATCCTTAGCGGGTATAATCAAAAGTTTGGTTTCCGGACACGAGCTGCTGACTACCAGTTGGGATGACTTAGGGAATATAAGACGGTGTGCAGTCCTGGACAAAGAATATTGGGTCACGTAATCCGGGAATTCAGGGTTACGTAAAAAAACTATAGATCAGCGGATTAAATGATACCTTTGCCTTGTAGTCGCATTGCACTGGTAATGGTAATTATACAATTGTACTGATAAATTATTATGTTTATTTAATTTAGTGTAACTTTATTTTTCTATACGTTGCATTGTGAGAAAACGGTTTAAATTTTTTTAGAAACTACTACTGTGATAGCCGATTAGCGAAACCGTGCGACTCTTTCTAGAAGATCACGGTCACAAGTTAGTTCTTCTGTCTACGTAGCGTTCTACGTGAGCTATTGAACGCGAACACAATGGTGGAACGATCCGATGCGAATTCAATACGGTGTGGCATGACGCGGCGACTATGTCGAATTTTCCTATCCCTTTTTAATCAAGGGGCCAATTTAAATTTTTAATTTTTGTGCCTCACTCTTAATTATAATCTACAAAACTATATTTGTAATAAACATTAGAATAAAAAAATTAAAAATCCTAAGATTTCAGTACAGTATGTACTTCTAATTTATTATAATTTTTTCTCTAACAATATATTGATGGGAGAAAAGTTGTATAAATCAAATTCAATCTTAGAAATGCATATAAATGGTTGAAGAGCCGCATGTGGCCCGCGGGTTGCGTTTTCACATCTCTGTCTTATACCATCGCCGCCCTGTACCCTCCGCCATTTATTTATCATTAAACATTTTCAATACAATTTCGGCGACGTCGCGTCTAGTTCTCGCGAAAACTCCGAATCGAGTAGGCCACTTCAATAGGTATCGATGGTTTATTTTTCCATGCCGACCCGTGCAGTTTCGCGTTCGCATCGAGATCGGTCGCATAGAACGCTACCTAATTGATATTGCAATTTATCACATCCTCTTCGGTGTGCAAAATATCGTAAGGAAACCTGCAAATGTCTACAGGATTCTGGGAGAATGCGTAACCTGCCAATCTGCAATGGAGTAACGTGATAGGTTAGGTTTTATCCCTTCTCACGAACCGAGACAAGGCCTATGCTCAGCAGTGGGATAGCATCAGGATTTTACTATATTTTACTACAAACCGTGGTATATAGCACGGCGGTTGAAACACTTCCTTCGTAGCCATATCCTGACAGACCCCGTCGAGCAGCACTATATCCTCCATAAGCTCATTCACGACGAATATCTAGTTGAAAATTATGGTTAAATATACGTACTACTCTAATAATAATATTCTACTATTATTATATAAGACTCTGTCTGTCTACTCTCAGGGCTAAACCACTGGATTAATAGCGATGAAATTTGGTACAATTAACTATGCATGCTAATATATAGGGTAAAATTCGTGTCCTTCGTTTGGGAACAGCATAAACGCATAGTTGTGGGCATTTTAATATTTAAGTTGACCCGAAACGTCATTAGTAAGATAGGAGGTACATAGAGAATGACGTCACTGCGGTAATGTCATGAACCCGGCAATAAGAGTTTGTTCTGAGTTATCGTTTCGATGATTTTCTTTAAACGACATTGTCATCTATAAAGATAGATGACAATGTCGTTTAAAGAAAATCATTTTCCTTAGCGACAATAGTAGGCTTTCTGTATCAGCCTCTTTTTAACAGTGCTTTTAAGTTGCTGTAATGGCAAGTCTAAAATTGATTGCGGAGTTTTATTATAGAATCTTATACTCAAACCCACAAATGATTTAATGTACTTTTGCTAGGCGCAAAGCTTATGTCGGTTCCTACTTTGTCTATTATATCACCTATCGTATTATAATTCTTTATATTTAGGAGGTGTTCGACGTATCCCAGAGCGGAAGCCACCACCTGTTCCTGTTACGAGTTGAACCGAGCTAAGAGCTCAAACGGTTCTCAGGGATAAATTTACACATCACTGAACCAATGTAAACAGGAAAAAATCAATCAGTCCATAGAATTTTTAAAAAATATCATTATCCATTTTCTATTTATTATAAACTACTATACTGTTGAAGATTACTTAGATGATAAGGATGTGTGGATATAGGTGCACTTCTACCCTGTACAAGACAGTAATAACTAAATGTAACTAGTTTTAAGATTTATATTTTAAAAAGAGCAACCGCCGAGTTTCTTGCTGGTTCTTCTCGGTAGGAACAGCTTTCCGAACCAGCAGTAAAGTTGACGATACAAAAGCACTTGTTTACAAGTTTACTTCAATAAAGAATATTATGAATATGAACAGTCGGTAAGAAGTCGTAAAAATATTGAAATGGAAAAAGTCAAAACCTTGAATGCCTTCAAACATGGAACGAATCCATGTTCCAATCGCATGCTGATTTTCTCAGTAGACCAGCCGTGGTACGCTGGTACGATAGGCAGTACCATCATAGACAACTTTATACCGATTTCCCGCCACATTGCCGCTTCTAACCTATGATCAATTTAATCTTCATCCTCCTGCTCTTATCCCACTCTAAGTGGGGTCGGCACAACATGTTAAACATGATGTCACATGATTTGGCTAGGTATTTTACGACCGGCCGTCTGCCTAACGTCAACTTACCTTAATCACCTGTTAAGAAATGAGGGTGGTTTATTCTTCTCAGCTGGATACCACACGGCGGGTCAATTAACCTTAGTCGACTTTTACGACACCTCGGTAAGACATGAGGGTGGTCTATATTACTCAGTAGGATACTACTCGGTGGGTCAAATTACCTTTGTCGCCTTTTACGACACCTCGGTAAGAAATGAGGGTAGTCTATTCTGCTCAGCCGGATACCACACGGCAGTTCTGGTAATTCTTCTTAAACAAAAAATATACTTACATTAAAAAAATACATCAAACTTAAAAATTAAAGTTTAGGAAATGTGACAACTATGTTTTGTCTCCTTACCTTAGTCGCATTTTACGATACCTCTGTAAGTAATGGGAGTGGTCGCTTCTAACCTACGATATAAAACCTTAACTATTTCATATAACAACGTTATTTGGATGAACGTTATTATTGCATTAAGTTTGATTTAAAAAAATATATATTTTGACGATTATTAATAAATTAGTCTAGAGAGAGAGATATTTCTAGATGTGAAACTAACCCCATTATTGGATGCGGTGCAAGATTAAAAGCTTCCTTGACAATGGGCATCGTTATGTAATAAGCCTGTACTGCTGAATCACAACGAACTGTGTAACTGTAGGGACGGTTTGTAAGGACCTGGTAAATTGAAGAAAATAATAGAAAAGTAGCCTTTATTTTGCAGTCACATTTACATATATTACATTAGTCGCCAAATTTATTATTTAACAATATCAGTTGATGTCTTATAAATTTACGAGTTAATTTAAAATACGTCCTAATTGTTTCCGTCAAATATATATTTCTTTTTTGTGTGACTGCTGTCTTTCGAACAATGCCTCCTCCAACCCTTTCCAGACATCTCTATCCTTTGTTATTCTTCTACGTAGTGGACCCTCCGTCATTCTTAAATCGTTTTACCGACGCTTTGTAGCTCTTCCTTTCTTCACTTTGCTGTTCCTGGTATCCCATTCCGTGATTTGTTTTGAATTAAGTGAGGTGAACTACATTTACAGTAAATAGTAGCGTATGTCACTGCCTAAAACTTTTTCTATTCTCACGTCCTCACTCACTGTCACTCAGTTAGTATGTGACGTTCTACACGGGTTCGTCAGTCTGTGCGACAGAGACAATGCTCTATGAAGCAGAATCCAGCCGATTTTCTCTCTAAGCCTCGATGTGCATTATTTATTGCCGCGTACTATATACGAGTTTCCTCTTTCTTGTAGTGTAATGTAAATCTTTGTGACACTCTAACCTTCTAACCTTTTGTTGTACTTACATGAAATAAGTGATTACGTGCAAACAAGTACTTTCGCTTTAATCACATTAATATTGGTTAAATTCAATTCAATTCAAACTAATATCAAATTCAAACTAATATCACTGCTAGACTTTAATTGATTTAATTATGTCAGAAAACATAGAAAAACAGCATTCAGTGAAACAAAAGCGTTTGCTAAATAAATTAAATATCATACATATTATTATTTTTGTTTGGAAACTCCGAAAGTAACAAGAAACGTAGACTGAGTTATGACTCAACCCTCGTCAAATAGAACATAATAATTATCGTGGTTTTCGTCTTACTCAGTTACATATCCAATTCCACTGCTATAGAAATAGCAAGTTTTCCTTTTTCCTGATAGATATATCATATAACTTTCACAGATGATACAACTTATGTAAAAAATCATGTTTAAAATATACAAAAACATCAGCAATTTACCCCTAAAACTCCGATTGCGTTTCCCGAAACGATATAATCTCTGCTAGGTTCCGCAAACTTCAGGTCTGTCCGAAACTCATAGTTAGGAATAGCTTCATCAAGATCTTCATCTGGAGGAATATAACTGGCTTCGCAGAGTCCTGACACCAAGATGTATAGACCTTTTGGTTGGTCTCCTATAATAGTTACCGTCGTTAATTAGTTAATCACGTGTCTATAATATTTTTTCTGATGAATTAATATTGTATTAAGAATTATTCATAATACATTATGAATCATCATAATAAAAATTAAATACTTATTAAATACTCCGTACAAGAGTTCGAAATAGATTAACAAGTCAAGAAGCCAAAGCTATTCTTAATGTGTATTTGCCTCAAAATGAGGAAATCTGTAAAAAGTCAAAGTGGCTGTCACTTGGGGTGAAGTAGGGATGTTACGGAGGTGGGTTTACCGGAATCGGAGATTTCTTATTTGAATTATCGGAGCCGAAGTCGGAATCGGAGTCGGAGGTGTGAATTCAATCGGAGGTTCCGAACTTTCGGAACCGAAGTCGGAGCTCCGTAACATCCCTAGTCTGAAGTTAAAATGGGGACGTGCGGGGCATATAGTTAAAAAAACCACTGGATATTTGGATCCGAAGGAGTTGAATTGCAGCTCCACACGAGAAACTAGGATAATTGATGATGTAGACAGACAAGCTCCTTAAGGTCCTAGTAAGCAGCATGTAAAGAAGGTATAATTAAAATGAACTATTATTCTTATCGGATTCAAATCCCTTATTAATATAAATTATAATGGATTATATATAAATTACCTCGAGATATGAGAATATCATTTATGTTATAGTTATGAATTTCAGAATTCTCTATAAAGAAATCTGCAACTCTCTCATTTCCTTGTAACCAAGACACCGCTCGTAATTGCGTCTGTAAACATTTTATAGGTTTTTAATTATTATTAAATTAGAAAAAAATATAGTCTATATAAATCTAATCTTAACACTTATTAAAAACTAGCTGTACTTACGGCTTCGCCCGTGTGGAATGGTGTATTTAATTGAAATTTTGAACATAAAAATAGTTATTGTGAGTTAACCGTGAGAGATAGAGACATGTTATCGTAAACTTTTTTGTAGTATTTTTATAGATCTACAATTCTCTAATACATTACTTTAGCGTATCTCTGCTAGTTTTCGCAGCGCACGCGGCTAAAGCTCTCAGCAAGCCAGTTTTTTAACAACGGCGCGATCTCTTTAACACAATTTACATAATACCAGAAGTATTGCATCATCTTTTGGTGAAACTCGTACTAAAATCCGTTCAGTAGATTTTGAGAAAATCGATTACATACAGACAGAGAGCTTTTTGAGACTTTGATTTATAATAAGTATAGATTACTCACTTCAGGCGAAGCTGGAGCTACCAGACTTCCTTTATGACGACTCATCTGTACTTTTTCTTGTATAGCAGTCACTAACAATCGATATTCCACTTCGTCTAAGAAACCTTAAATTAAGAACTACTTATCTACAATAGTTAAAAAACTGAGAGTATCATTTTCTGTCAGGTTTGTTCTTATAACATTATTTTAAGTATTAATTGTGTCTAAAAGCTGAGCGAATTATAGCTTTTAAGAAATTTTAAATGGTGTCTTATTAAACTAATTATTAAACGTTAAGACTTTGCCTACATTATAATAACTTTTGATTGCTAAAGCCTTCAGCTTTAAAACACGTAAATGTGTTATAGAAACATTAATCGGATTAAGTATCTATATTATGTGTCACTGGTGCTTAAACTTAGCCAGACGGTATCTTTAATGGTAGTCTCTGCCGATGACATGATTGAATAATCATTGAAGAAAAATATAATTATTAACTGTATTACCAACTAAATACAATGCGACAATGCACTATAACAGAACTACCTTGCTATAATCCGCATGGGATAAGCGAATGCATGCAAAGCCCATGTGTATGAAGCAGGCAAAATTTACGCACCTTACACATCCAGGACAAGTCATCACATGCACCCCAAGGCGCCTCCACCAGCAGCAACGCACACAAGCAGAACACACAACCACCACCACAATCTCGACGATCGTTTCGCTCCGAAACCGAAGCATCATCAGGAGGATAGGCTCCACGACAAAATCGCATGCATTGCGATTTTGTCGAGATTGTGGTGGTGGTTGTGTGTCCTGCTTGTGTGCGTTGCTTCATACACATTGGCTTTGCATACATTCACTTAACCCCGTGCGGATTATAGCAAGGTAGTTCTGTTACAGTGCATGTAATATGGAATTCCGAAAAGTAACGCCTGCTTCTATAAAAAATCCCACAATGATGTAATTTTCACGACAAATATTTTATTACTAAAACTCTCAGGACAATCTATAGTATTCAAATTATTAGATACGTATACGATCTGAGTCTTACATTAAGCAGTATGTTTGATTATATAATAGATTAGGTAATCGTACCTTCTTCCTTTAACTGCATAGCATCAAGTAACATGATATTTAACGTGGACGTTGTGGCTTGCCTTGTTTTAACCGTTATAGCAGTCCAAGGGCGATCTCTCTGTAATAATCCTAGCTGACGTGTTACTGTTAACCTATAATACAAAATATTTTTTTTATGAATAAATAAAATATATTAGATTAAAAATATATTAAATAAATAAATGAGAACAATTTTGTCATTAATAAAATTATTAAAGGGCAGTGGAACTAGTAGGATGCCTTGTCGTACTCTTAGTAAATATTATAAACGCCATGCAAAATTATTTATATTACTCACCTATCCACTTCAAGTTTATTATATAGTGTTTCCTGTATTTGTCGATTATCTATTAATTGAGGTAGAAGGTTACATACTTCCTGTTCACCGGTAACGAATCCCTAAAATTAAATTTCGGTTGTATTAAGTAATATATAGAACACTTTAACTAATTCGACTTTTTTAATTTCGGAACGAAGAAACATTCCTTGTTGTACAATACATCAAAACTTAATCGTATTTCTGTGATATATTCAATTCGTGCTCAAGGGACCTAAATCTCCCGTGAGAATATCTGAGATATATAGATAGATTGGCAGATCTCAATAATTGTTAAATAGCCTTTTACCCTATCGCATCGCAACAATTACTCTTTATTGGTCAAACATCTATACCAATATGATTTAGTAGGCAGAGCCTCGATTGCTGTCAATCGGAAATGCAAGAGATGCAGAATTTGGAATTGAGGGGAATGAACTTACCTTCAGAATAATTAGAACACTTACTTTTCCTACATCATAACCAAATGCCAATTGTATGTCGATCATTCTGTCGATGTAAGCCATTATTTTAGGTACAGACACCCTGGAAAAAACAAATTAAGTATAACGATTTGACATCTGACCGTATGGAACTTTACTTCTTTACCTTGCCAATTTGCATAGTCTAAGAAATCGCAGCATCCTTAGTAGTTTCGTTGCCGTGAGCACGCTTGAATTCAAATTGTTCCATTTATCCCAGGGTGTGACACTATCTAATATGTCTAGGATTAAATCTAAAAAATGTGATAAAATTATAAGGTTTAGTAGAAGTTAAGTATTTAAGGTAAAAATTAGTCTCATTTTGCCTCCGAAATGGCAATCTAATTTATATTCGTCGTAAGTTTAATGAAATCTTTTTGATTTTATAATATGGTTTTTTTTATAATAGGTGATCATTATAATTGCCCACTATGTTTAAGTACTCAAGTGTTAAAGACACAATGTGTAATAATGATAAAAATTTTGTTTCTGAATAGATGTGTAAAAGGAATACCAAATTCCCCAGAATCCGCAAACGAAAAATTAAAAAATACGATAAATTTTCTGAATCGTCCAGCTTGTAATATTGGCGGAGATATCGTACGCAGATTTATATCGCCCTAAATTAGGTTGGGTGAAAGGGAAGGGAAGGAAGGATTGTCTTACCACAGGTAGCCATTACAACGATAAAGAAATCTAATTTATTCCAGTGCGATTGAAAATATCCACGTATGGTCAATGCCAAAAACTTTAGAACCATTTCCATGAAGTAAGCAATAAAGAACACTCTGGGAAAGAATATTTATAATTACGAAGATGTATTAAGACTTTTAACAATAAATCTATAACTGCTAGCCCTAGTATAAACTCGTGTCCCACTTCTATGTATTATTAAACCATTTAGCATGTATTTGTTTGCGACTGTAGTAAGAAAAATATTTTTTTTTCATTCTATACGATACTTGAGAAATCAGCTTTAATGGAACTCGCAGTTTTTACGTGATACACATCGAGGAGATAATATCAATAATTTTATTTTAGCTTCTATTCCGATCAAGCAGTCAATTTGAGAAATACTTACAAATTAAGTGTCTTTATGGTAAAAGTAACAGTCTGTTTAACGGGCGATTTCATCAGCACCTCACACAGTATCACCGGTGTGTTCAACAATATCATCACGTATATGAATCCATCGAACCACATATTTGTCACCAGCCTGAAACACCACTGGCGGCAAGGATTGCGAGGAATTTGGGCGTTCGCTGGTTCCGGCATCAACATGTCAACAAGTTTCCGTCGGACCCAGACCGCATGAGCCTTGAAAGCACAGATAAATCCTTTTTCGTCATTTTTATTATTAAATTTATAAAATACGTAACTAATTTAAATCGAATGTAATTGGTTCAACCTTTACCATTTATACGCAAAGCGACGCATCACCCAAAGAAGAAAAATTATATACTCCCCAGGTCCCCAGGATTATATTTGTTTATTTATTTATATGCATGTTAATGATATTTTAAGATTAACTAAGATATTTTGCAAGGATGGCATTGCTATAGTTTGCAACTGTGGTGCATATGCCATGCACACGATCAAAAATAATTAAATTAATATAATAAAAATAAAATATTACAATAAAGAAAGAGTGTGGTGTGAGTGAGTGTGGTCGTGTGCTATTATGTTGAATGTGTGATTATAGATAAATAACCTTATTTATATTATTACTTTTGTATTATAGATCACCGCCAATGAACGCCTATTTTTATAAATTATCTGAAGTTTTAGGTATTACGAAATCACACCTTAGGTCGCCATAAGCTTCCCAGCTGGTCCAAGTTGACCCGTCCATCGTCAGCATCAGCGGCCACCTCAACCGCTTGTACTAAAGTCCTGACACCATCCTTACTGATTTTACCATGTTCGTATTGACGCCAATATGAAATTTTCATAGCTTTTAATACACGCTGGTTTGCTTCTCTGGTGATAACAATTCGACTTTAATTATAAATGTTGAATTATTCTCGTTAAGAATAAATAAATATTAAGCAAAGCAAATTCAAAATGATGATATTATAAACAATACAATTAAAGAAAACTCTTGAAGAATCATTTAACGTTTACCGCAAGCGAAACTAGCAATATTTTGTAAATAAATGTATTAAAAATTGCGCAATTTGAATGTTATGGAGTTGAAAATTCAAATCATTGTTTTGTTGATGATCGTTTCGTTTGTAAAAAATATCCCAATAAAGTTGTCAGAATTGAGAAAATATGTAAACCTTATAATAAATTTAATTAATGATCATTATAACCCAATGAGTCGCAAAGAACAGTGTATATGTCGAATGTAAATAAGCGAGTTCCCCAGAGCAAAAATACAAAATGCGCACGTCGAACAGTCCATTATTGCTAAGAAAATAGTATAATAAAATAAATAAATTATACACCTCATCATTTCTGCAAACTCTTTCTTCGTAGGCTCATTAGGTATCTCCCTTTCACAGTCTGGACAAGTAGTATAATGGTAACCCATGTATGTGTCGTCATCACTGTCTTCATCACGGGACATTTGTATCTTGTATGGGTGTTTTATTGTTGTCCCTAAAATTGTAATAATACTCTTAGCATCCTGGGTATACTAAGTACATGGTTGTGCTAAAGCTAGGCAAAGTTCTCCTCTTTCCTTTTTGGAGAAAAGGATTCGGATCCACTCGGTTGCTCTAATGTAGGTTGGGATACATGCCAGGAATTTGCCTGAGTTGTACGGGTTTCTTTATGTCCATTCACACCTGTTTGTTAACTATACATTAAATTATAGCTATTCTTAGATATAACTTACCTTTTTGAACGAGATCCCAATTTGCATCCGCAAGAAATTTATCCATTTTCAACATAGAAATACAGCGATCTCTCGTTAGCATTATCCGTTTCACACAGTTCGTCATATTTGCCTTCTTGGCTAAAGATATTTCAGCTAGGCCGAGCACTTTTAACACTTTCTGCATAGACGTAGCGTTGAGCAACAATGAAAGAAGCACTAAGCCAGCAGTTTGGATTATGAATATCTAAAGAAACGATTATAATATTAACAGAACCATTTATCATATTTGCCTGGTTTGAATATAGAGGAAAACCATGATAAAAATAGAACTAGTTATATTTTAATGCGAGACCTAGGCAGCGACGATAAAAGCATTCGCTACAGTCTTTGCTTTCCTTACCAACAAAGAGTCTCAGTTAGGTAAGGCACATTCTAAGGCATCCACAAAATTATTTGAATTGAATTTGAAATAGACTGATAGTTATAAGTTAACAAAACTGCTTACCTCTCCAGCATCCGCTACGGCAGGAGTTTGCAGCACAATTAAAGCCAAACACAAGGACAGTGGTCCTCTTAATCCGCCCCATACACAAGCCATCGAATGCTGCCAAGACATACCATATCCAATGTGCCTCAAAATAGGTGTCATTACTGTGTATACCAACAGTCTTGAAAAGTACACCGTCGTATAAGTCACGAAAATCAATGCAACTTGTCGGACGCTAATAACATAGCTTACTTTCTCAAATATCACAACGCCCACAATTGTGAATACTAAAGTGTTAGCAATGTGCGCCATAATACTCCAAAAATAAGATACAACTTGCTCAACATCTGCAGCAAGAGTTGACTTGCACTGACTGACCATGACTCCAGCTATAACAGTCCCCAATAACCCTGATACGTAAAAATATTTTTCTCCGATGTAAAACGTAAGGTATGCCCCGGCTAACGTCACAGTTACAACACAAAGTAAATCATAATATGTTACAGACAGCAGTGTAGAAGTTATTTTACCCATTACAATTCCTAATAATGCACCGCCCCCCGCAAATCGGAGAAGTAACAAAGATAATTGAGACGCCTTGGTCACTGCCAGCGCCAAATAACCAAAAACTGCTGTAAATTCAATCATAGCGGTCGCGTCGCCGATCAACCCTTCGCCCAAAAGCAGAACACTTATGTATTTCCCTTTGGACATTTCTCTTAACTGTTTCACCACTTCCATTGGATATATGGGTGAACATATCACACCAAATAGAAATGCTGTGGGAAAATTCCAGGAAGACTCTACCAAATAATACGACATAAATGCCACCATTAAAGCAGTCAGTAAAGCACCAGGTACACCAACTAGCAAAATTTGAGGAAAACTTTTCCAAAACGAATGAGAATCAACTGTGTATGATGTGTAGAAAAGCATTATAGGTAAATATATGAGTAAGAGCAGCTCTACGTCGACGTAACATATCTGGACAATGGGTTTGAAGGTTGGGTAGCAATGGGCACAAAATCCTGCAATTCCACCCAAAGAGAACATCACGACTCTATATGGAATACACATGCTTGTCCACAGCATAAAGGTTCTTATCATGATACCCACGAGCAGAGTTGAGAATATAAATAGAAATCCAAGATACGTAGGGTACGCCAGAGAAGGGCGGTATGGATCTTCAAAGTTAATTTCTTCATAATTTGTTTCATTTCTTCCTTGTGTACAGACTTCATAAACAAAAAGTGTGATAAAAAAATATAATATACAAATAATATTCATTATGTAAAATAACTGGTCACGACCACCACGAATTCAAATACTTTGTCATTTCAAAATATAAAAAACTCATTTAAGGATTTTCATACTTTATATTTGGACATTTTTACAATCAAACATAAAACTTAAAGCAACAAACCAAAATCCAATACATTAATGCTTTCATTAGAGACATAAACCGTTTTTCATTTCCAGACTTTATCGTTATAGTAAGCATCATGAGTCATGGTTATTTTAATTTGTAGAATGCTTTTGGTTTATTTTTAAAGTATATCATAACAAACCAAAACTATATCGAGATGAAGAACTAGCGGTTACAATCGTCAGTTTATCATATTCTCGAAAAATTAACAATTGGCACATACTGGGTCAAACACCGAATTAAATGATGGAAAAATGTTTAATTCATCATAAATTCTTTGGAAAAAGTAGTCTTACACCCACACCTTTTTTTGTAGGGGATTTGTAAGGTGAAAATTTTTGTGGGGTCTTCCGCGGTGACCGACGCGGCAGCTGTGCCTCTTTATTTATTGATTCATTCTCTTCTGCTTTACTATACATAAGTTCTTTTCTCTTTAGGACCTCTTTCTCTTTATAAGCAGTTTCAAGCATACGTTTTTTCCAATCTTCATATGGCTCTGTTTCTGGTTCTGCTATTTCTTTGCTCGGACTTTGCGCGTCGACTTCCATTTTTTCAGTTTCATTATTTATTTCCACTATATCCTTAGCCAATTTATTTTTTTTCTTAACATTAGCAAATTGTTTATCAACAATTTTGGTCCAATCAGCATCTAGTTTAGCCCACTGGCCTGGTTTTAGTCTAGACTTTTCTATTAACTTAGTTTTCGAAACCTTCACCTTTTTTAACCTACAAACAAAGATTATCTAATATCAACTAAAGAAAACAAATATATTGCGGGCATCAAACCATAAGTACGTAGCAACAAAAATGATTACGGTATAAGGACCGCTGACCGTTCGACGAATACTAGAGTTGAAAACGGCAAAAAACAAACAACACATATTATTTGTTGTTACCAGTGGAAAAGCTAGGCCACGAAAGGCCCTAGGGCAAAAACTAAAGTAAAGTCCTAACCAAACCATTTAAAATAGCTTGCTCCATATTCGCTATGTTTTGAATTCGACGTTCTTTAGGTTGCTCGTAACCCAGATTATTCATACTCCTGATTCGTCATAATACAGAAAGTTGTTACTAATCTCCCTGTGTTGATAAATAAGTTGTCATGTTAAAAAATCTATTTTATTTTTATTTCGAATGTAACATAAATTTTCTCTACATCAATTTATAGGTTGTACTTTAAAGTCCGAGAGACGAACTCTGCTAGGAGGTCCCGGTGCATTGTCCCTCCGGTAACTACGCCACTAGTTTTATCTCTACTGTTTCAAATCCGAGATCCAAAGTAAAAATGCATTAAATTCATAATTAATTATTATTTAAATGGATAAGATGACATAAGACAAGTTTAAGAAGTTTACCTGCAAGCTTGATGTACAGCCATACAAACATATTGTGGTAAACTGAAATCTATTTCCTGCAACAAAAAATATGTATAATAAAAATATAAAGGATATAAATATATGGGACACTTACACACACGGACACGGTCGTCCGTCCTCAAGTAAGTACCTTAATACTTGTGTTATGGGTGACCGAAACCTGGTAAATATATATATACTACATGTACAAGTATAATTTTAAATACATACTTAAATATAGGCTCGAAGAACAAATTGTTATAGAGAATGTTGGCCATCAGCGGGAATCGAACCCGCTATCTGCGGAGCTGAAGGCAGGGTCACTACCCACTGCGCCAACCGGCCAGTCGAATATAAGTAAGAAGTATAATAATATATAACTGAACAAGTTAGCAATAGAAGAAGAGATGGCATTCATCCCTATATATGTCTCTGTTATTGTGATCTCAGTCTTCTTCTAGAATACTACAAGAATATCCCATTTAACATCTATATTATAAAACATATCAAAATAAAAAAAAATCAAAGTCCCCAAAAGCAGTCTATCTGTATGTGATTGATTTTCTCAAAATTTACAGAACGGTTTTTACTTAAAGTAGTCCAATTCTTCCAGAAGATTCATCCCAATCGCTTTACAATTGTGCTGTAGAGTCCTAATACTTCAGTGTATTTCCTAATACTTCGCTTGCTGAGCGAAACGATTGTGGAGCTTTCAATAGTGGACATGTATTGTGTGTGTGTTGGAGGTTTGTGCATGCGTTTTTATGAATCCTGCATGTATATGTATCAGGTATGAAAAATAATAGTCCATTCTAAATTTAGCATTATAAATATATTTTCTATTTATTTAGTCGTAAAAAAGATAATTTATTTAAATAATAACATAATTACTTTTAAAGATTTGAATTTTAAAATAAAAAAAAACAGGTCTTACATTTTTAGTGTGCCTCTGATAGTCCTCCAAAATAGTTTCAGCTAAAGATTGAACTCCCATACATTGTAATGAAAGACACAGAAATGATATTGTCAATTTGTTATTGTTCAGTTCTAGAAGATTCTCCACTATTTTCCGACAGTTCATGTAGTTAGGGCCTTTCAAACCAGAGTATTTAACTGCAGTTTTCTGAAAATTTATACAAATAAGATTTTTTATTCCACAGAATATCTAAATTCTACAAAGTTCTATCTTCTATTTTACTTAAAAAGTTATTTCCATACATCTTGTTTTATTATAATCACAAAAGAAATTGTATTTCAGAACTCTGAGAGCCTATTATATATAGTTATATAGTTACTATTATATTAGTATATACAGAAATGTATATATAGTACTATTATAATAGTATTAGTATATTATTATATAGTTACCCTCTAGGTTACTGTCTAAACCTTTTCTAAAAAGATATAGGAATGTGAATTTAAATTAAAATATTAAATATAGTTTAACGGCCAAATGGTAACAGAATGTGATCTTTACTATGGATTTGCCTATAAAAACTTTAGATGTAGTTTGATATCTATAATTTATCACACACAATCTGCACAACACAATCTGCCATGAAAGAAGAAATTTTGATAAAACATTCACATTTTCAGATAATTTTTCACATATATTATGTCCCATACAATTTTTCCTATTTACTTAAACTTTACTTTTTTTTAACATTGGGACAAGCACTAACCACTTTTGTACTAGGTTATTACTTTAAGATAAAATATATTTCAAAATATTGTATAAACATAAATCTTACATTATCTAATTCAACTCCTAAATCAGAAGCAGCAAGATCCAAACATATGACAGTCTTACTGGTATCAGTCATGTTACTTCCAGCAATTGACTTTATTTGTAACAAACGTTCGAATTCTGCAGCTTTACTGGAATAAGTTAAGAAAATGTTTAAACAACTTAATATTTTTATTTTAAAGTATTAAAAAATAGTGTTATATTAAGACAAAGCTCAAATTATCATCTAAGGTTTTGGTTATTTAAGTTACACAATATATTGATAAAATACTCATCTATAATTTCTCTTCACAAGTAATGTATAACATTTAAAAATACAGAAAATGTTTTATGTGAGCCATGTCGTTTTAAGACAAGATCATTGTTATTTACAGCTAGGATCCCACCCTTATTAGTGACAATTTTTTTTGTCTATCACATTTTATTAATTAATATTATATGTAAGATTTTTCTAACATAATAAGACAATGAAATACAATGGGTATAATATTGTATTTTACCTGACATTATGACTTAAAAAAGCTAACTATTGCAGAATTTAATTAGTTGAACGAATTTTATATCAATTTTACTTTTACTTTTATAGCTAAAAATGCCAAACAGTCAGGATGTAACTAAAATATGGTTAATGGGAACGTAGTAGTGAGTAAGTATAAATTTCAGGAAAAGCTTAAAGGCTTTAAATAAATGTTAATATTATTATATTACTTAAGGACTTTTTGCTCTTCACCGAGACCCAGCTTAATGGCAATTAGTTTTAAGGTTCTGTGATATCCAGCCATGGCTATTTGGTACTAGAACACTTTAAATCTAAGTTTTACGATGATACGAGATAATAATTCTTCGTATAACGGTAATTCGCGATTTACATTATATACGCGGTTTATTTATAATTACTGACAGTTGACATTTACATACTCATCAAAATCAGCTGGTAAGTAGCACAGATAATTGTTACGTATAATATTACGTGAACACAGATAAAACTTAATATTAAAAACTGCTTTTATTTACCTATGTTGAGTAGAGTTAAAATTGCAGATGAAACAGTGTTTTATAAGTTTTTTATAAATATTGTAATAAGTGGTATTTTTGGATTTACTAATATCTAATATCTTAAATTTAGGACAAAACTGCGAAAAAACATTTTTTTTCTCTCTACCCCTAGAAGATTCTTTAACAAATACAATTATAAACCAAACACAAAATATATCTCATTAATCGAGTGGGTGTTTGCACACTTTCAAGGTTTACGCTGTTAAGTTTTTGCCGCTCGTACCTAAAAGTTAAAACTTTACAAAGCCACTTTATTGTCTTTTAGCTAAATTACAAACTATAAGAAAAGTTTGATTATTTACGATTTGTAGTACATATTTATCATTAAATATAAAAATTAACTTTCAAATCAAATTAATCTTATGCAAAATTCGCCGAACCAACAATCTACTGTTAGAGATTAACCACAGTAGTTATCAAAAAGTGCTCAGTAGAACAGCTCGTAAAGACTGAAATAAGAAACTCGGTATTACACTCAAGATAAATCGTAAATAAATATCAATAGTGTTATCTTAGATTATTTCACTATATCTATTGTTAAAAATAAATAAAAATATAACTATTTCTTAGGAAAAATTAATTAATTACATATCGAGATAACATTACGTATCTTACGAGAAAAAAAGTCTTATTGGACTTACAAAAATGAGTACCTAGTTCCAATTATAATTTTAAGATGTTTGGATAATTTGTTTAGATAATTGATAAAATTATCAAATAATTAATCTAAAAAGATTAATATTAATATTCTTTTCATTATTCGACAGTAGACCACGCCCCTATATGCATATAGTACAAAACTGACAAAGTTGCAATGACGAAATAACTTTTTCTAATTCACATTTCACAGCAGACGACATGTTGATTTTTCTGTAGGTTCTGTGAAGCCGATACGGATCGCTGTCATTGCTACAAAAATGTCTTTGTAGTTATCAGGGTGTAGGTCATTTAATTGTAGTCTTATTAACTAAACTGTGTTAAATTTTATATATAAAAAACATTATTAGGAGTAAGAAGAGGATTCACACCACCCGAATCAGGGGTGTGTATGCAGTGATGTTAGACAGATTTAGATTTGTATCAAAATAATCCGAATCTATTTATAAATATTATTTTCTCATCTTTTACTTATGTTCTAACGTTAATAGTAACGTCTGGTCTAAAATTAACTTGTGAAAGTTTATAAATATTACAGTATACCATGGTGTACTCGAGATGAGTCGGGTCGTTATATCCGAAGGTTGCCATATTTTCGTGGGATATAATTTGTTTGGTGAATATTGGGCGTGAACGCGGCGACCGCCTCGTCTTGCGAGCCCGCCGCGAGTTATCCGCGAGTGTTCTTATTAATCACGATCGCGTAGTGCCCAGTGGTAGACTTCCAAGTGTGATGGTGTTTTCAGGTAGAGATGCGAGTGGTGTCAATTTGGTGGAGATAATATAGTGCAGTGAATGATGTGGGCGCAGTAAGGGGGCACAGCGGCACCACGGCTTCGTCAGTGGCGGGTGGCGCGCGGGGAGCAGAGTCTCCTTCGCAGGCCAACCAAGACACCGTGGATAACGCCACTCCCACTTGCTGGTGAGTCCATACATAACTGTCAGTAGTAGAGTCTAAATTTTATATAACATAAGATATACATCCAGCAAATAGAAAAGGAAATGCATATATTACCATATTAATTAAAAGAATTCCTTTTTTGAAATTCTGTTTACTGTATATAAACCAAACCTATATACAAGTTAATATAGATATTACATTAAAACAAATCAATTCATAAAAATTTAATTAAATTTGGCTAAGGTCTAACCTCAAGTATATATTCAAATATATAAGGGTTGTGTAGTAATTTGTAATGAATGTATGTGTAATAGATATATCATGAAACTTTGAAGCATTTGTGTAATATACATATTATATACAAACTAAGTAATAAAAAAATAAGGTTTATAAGTCTTAATTTCTAAAAAAAAGATCTGATCTTTCAATATATAAAAAGAAAGCTATTTAACATATCTCACACTATCTTTCTCATCTTAATTAAACTGTCTTCTTGATTCATTCACATAACAATGTTCAGGAAATAGAAACTTAAACTGAAATTAAGGCTATGTGTCTTATACTTGGTTATTCACATAATATCGTGTATCATGTCAGAATTTTGGTTTTTTCTATCTATTATCTATATTTATTTATAGAATATATGCCATTGCTTGGTTCTTCTTAAAAAAAGTTATCTACTAGAATACAAGGCAGTGTGATTGTATATTTCTTGCAATTGTTTTTGATGGTTAGTCTAGAAAAAGATCACTCATCTTATTATATTTCATAGATAACAGCATTATCCCTATAAGGGATTATTAGTTACACCTTAGGAGTTACAACCTGGTATAAAAAAATAAACATATGTGTTTAAAACAAGTGTCTCAAAGCTCACGCTACGACAACCAGACTATTCCTGTCAAAGATTTATACTACTTTTCACTGGTATTTACTTAGTAGTTGTTTGGAGGAATAAAGAAATTATTTTCAAAATGTATACTTACTAATTTTTGAATTCTATATAGGCATCTATATTCTAGTAATTGGTAAGATATTACCATTGCTTGGTAAACTTAAATAAGTTAAAAGTTATTAAAAAGAAAAAATACACACTAAAGTACAATATAATGGTTATTTAATACTAAATATATTACACTTATAATAAAGGCAGTAAAATGTTGTAATGTTTATGCTTCAGTGCATCTAAAATCTTCCAACTGATTCATATCTGATAATTGTTTATGGCCCTTAATAGGAAGGACATATTACTTTCTGATCAGTGATAATCGTTATAACCACAATAAATAAATATGATAGAACTCTTGCGTTTTATTCGCTTGAACTCTAATAATTTGCCAATAAACATGTTGTTTATAATAATTGTTTCAATGTTTTTATCTAATATTCGGAATTGTTGTGATAAAACATCATTTATTTGTTTTTTGCTGGCTAATTTCTACTCAGAACTGGGTGCAGAATCTGTACATATGTTAAACCGTTATGTGGTTTTAGGCCTACCTTAATTTTTGGGCCCATATTTGATAACTTAATTTTGCTTGCACCATGCAAGTTATCACTGCGTTGGATCCAGGCACACTGTCAATTTTTTTGACGTCGTCTGATGCTGTGAAGGGTGGCAACCGACATGTCTCCTTCTTCACTTTGCTACCGCACTACAATGCGCCACGAGGCTGCATAAACACGATTACGTTACTTCGCTATCGTGGCAGAAGTTGCCTATGCTTCGTCAACATGGCTAAAGAAAACTTCTTTCACATAGGCCCCATAGTGAATACATACAGCTGACAAGGTTTTGTTTTTGTTTATCCTCATTATTCCATAGGGTGTCATGTTCATTTACTCTAATCTATGCTTTGCGTCTTGTATTTATCTCCACATAGAAACTAAAAATGATGCAAAGCTTTCCAACTACGAAATATTACTCTTTCTATATACTTGTAACGTTGTGCTATGTACAAATTTATACTATATCATATAGTATAAATTTGTACTCTGTTAGGAAATGGATACTCTTTGCAGAACGTAAAATTTGAACTAATTTAGTGTCCATATTGTCATTATGAATCAAACTATGGATTTGATAGAAAGTTATTGAATAGCTTCGTCTTTGATTGATTGTCACTCTTAGTCCTGCATCGTGGCAACGATACCTGGGAGAGACAAGAGTCTACCAGGTACAGGTTACCGGAATACCGAAGGTAAAAGACGAAGAGGCCACTCAGCGACCTCTGGTCTGATCAACTACGCCGCTTCTGCACGTCCTGCAGACTTAATGAGATAATAACATTGGCTTCTAAAAGGCGGCGGTGAAAACAAATGATCCAAGTGACTCAAATCAAAACAAAATACTCTTTATTAAGTAATCTTTTGCAAGCACTTTTGAATCGTCAAGGATTAATAGGATTTAATGAAGCTACTTCTGTTTTGGAATGTTAAACGAACAAGCAAGAAACTCGGCGGCCAATCAAGTAATTAATAAAAAATTTTCAATTTGTATCAAAGTTCTCATCGTACACATATATCTATCTAATCACTTTATTTAATAGATAAAGGAAAATCCTTTTGGTTTTTATTTTTATTTGTTCCCCTGAGAATACGTAAGGTACTATAAATGTGGAAACTTCACGTTAACTCTAATAAACCTGCCTTTCTGTATTTCAATGATTTGCGGAAACGTACAAAGGCAATGTTTTTCTTATGGCTTTTTAAAAATTTTATATCGAAGAACGCGTATTGTCTATTATACGTCGACACTTCACATTTCGTCCACCAAATAAATTCGTATTTTTACGATTCGTTATTTTTGAAAATCATTATAGCCTGTAAATTATTAATTTCACCTAAAACAAAAGTATGTTGCAATTGATTATTTTAACAAGCATAAGTGTAACGTTATTTCAAGATAAGAAACTTAGTAACAGAAATATTTTTAATCCGATGTCTTTAAATATATCTTTATGACAACTGCAATGTTGGAGATGTATGAATCATGATGTATTTTGATAGCATCTCTTTCATATAATTTAATTTAATTACTGACATTCGGCTAATTTTAGTATATTTAAATCTTTTAAGGTCATGGTTTTACCGGAATGTTTCGAGTTTTTCGTTAAATTTTAGCAAAATTGTTCTAAATGGAAAATTCAGATAGTTCTTCTATGTTAAACTACATATGAAGCTTCTGTGGTCTTCTTTATTAAAAAACGGATATACGTAAATACGTAAATAAAACGGATATACGTAACGGATATACGTAATAAATAAATACATGGGACAATCACACACACGGCTGTCCTAAAAGTAACTTAATACTTGGGTGACAGACAACTGACAAATATATACATATGCAATGTAGTTTTAAATACATATATACACCTAGACTAAAAGAACCAATAAATTGTCTATAGAAAAAGATGGTCCTCGGCAGGAGTAGAACCCGCGCCCGACGCAGCTGGTCAATACATATATACACCTAGAGTAAAAGAACCAATAAATTATCTATAGAAAAAGATGGTCCTCGGCAGGAGTCGAAGTACTTAAATTACTACCAGTGTATTTTTAATAGAATGGCAATATTTTCATACACAGTAATAGTAATGCTCGTAACTTTTAAAGATAATGGCAATTTATTTTTAGTGTTTAAAACTAATTTAGTAACAATCATCATCCTATCATCCTGCCCTTATTCTACTCTAAATGGGGTCGGCATGATATGTTTGAACATGTTACTGGCTAGGTAATTTATGACCGGCCGCCTGCCTGCCGTCTGCTTACCTTAGTCGCCTTTTACCACACTTTGGTAAGAAATGAGGGTGGTCTATTCTACTTAGCCGGATACCACAAACTAACCTTAGTTGCATTTTACGACAGCTCGGTAAGAAATGAGGGTAGTCTAATCTACTCAGCCGGATATCACACGGCGGAAAAACTATCATTTAACAATGTTTTTGAAATGATTTATCCAAACAAACGTATGTCCCACTGATTTTCCATTCACAGGTTGCTTCCAAATTTTATACTCTCGCCGTTGATCTAAAAAAGTTTCCCCAATTTTTTTTATCAAATCACGTTCAAAAACAACATCGATTATACCATTACGATAAATCTCATGTAAGTGGAACAGGACCTTTATAATATTTTGTATTTTTTACATAAAAATTGAAATTTTATTATGACTCGTGACATTCTCTTCGGTATTTTATGTATAGGAAAGTTACTGGTATATTTACACGTTGTAACTGCTTGTAATAACATTGTGTCGAAGTTTTTATAGCCATATCGGTAAAAGGCCTAGAGAAAACCTTAGACATGATGTGTATTACAGATGTTTCGTTCGTTTGTTGGATAATTCCAACGTGATTTGCCGCCAGACACTAATAAAAGACAAAAAGTACAAATTTCTGTTCATTTTCTATTTTAGGATCAGAATTATTTTACAATATTCCTTAGTTACATATATGAATTAAATAAAATGAACTATTTATAACCTCCCAAATCTTAAATATGGCAACACCGAGTCCGAAAAAAGTTTTGAAAAATTTTGTTGCCCAAAAGAGAGCTATACGTGCTATCTATAATAAGAAGCAATGTGACTCTCTTCACGAAAAGTTCAAGGAAATAGGCATACTTACACTAGAGTTATATTAATTGCGTACGAAAAAATATTCATATGTATCAAACCAAATAAGATGTGTATCATAGATATACCTGAGGTCACAAAAAGCATGTAATCCCTGCGTAGCGACTCAACAGACTTAGCAACTCATTCGTTGGTTTCGGTACTCGTTTTTACAATAAAATTCCGCAATCTGTATTAGAATTATCTACAGAAAAGTTTAAATTAAGTGTAAGAACTATGCTTATACGTAAGGCTAATAACACAATTGAAGATCATTTGAATGATAAAAATGCTTGGATTTGAAAATCCTTTCAGCTCCAAACAAGACTGTAAATAAAAATGTAAATTTAAATGTTTAAAAGATTTACCGCCGAGTTTCTTGCTGGTTCTTCTCGGTAGGAACAGCTTTCCGAACCAGCAGTATAGTTGACGATTCAAAAGCACTTGCTTACAAGTTTACTCGAATAAAGAATAATTTGAATTTGAAGATTTTGCACAAAACAATGAAGCATATATAGCCGGCTGTCGGCTTCGTAAATAAGTTGTATCTGTCTTAAAACAACTTCTTAATAAATCATTTTATATAAAAATCATTTAACATTGTAATTGGGGGATTTCCCGATGAGTAATTGACCATAGTCTTGATAATGTAAGTAACAAGGTATTAGAATGCATCTTTATGACTTGACGAAACTTAACAAAAAATGTATGATGTAGAGGAAAATATACGGGGAAATCAGCTAATCTGCTTAAGTCCGGCGTTTTGATTTAAAGCTTCAATCCTACTTCTGGAATGAGATAATGCTCAGCTGTGGGAGAAGTGGCTACATTGCTTTATGATCGAGAGAATTGTTAACCTTTTTTACATGTTTGAAATATGCATATTAATTTGTCTATCACCTTGCTATCTATGCTTTCTAAATCGCTACAAGAATAGTGGTTTCGTTCTTTAAGTATATATCCTCCTTTTTGAACTATCGTGAGTGGTGTTCATAATGTTGAGAGACCGGCTATACTCACGTCTTATTTTATCGGATGAGCCCAAATAGTTTCAAACCCATACGTGGCTCTTACTCATTAGCTCTTTACGTGGCGTCATCGCGGCGGGAACTGACTAGTCTAACTACTAACTACTAAACTAGTCGGGCTCATCCGATAAAAGAAGACGTGAGTATAGCCGATCTCTCAACATTAATTATATAACCTCCTCTTTTCAAATATTTAAAAAATATAATAAATATATTTTTGTATATGTATGCCTGTTTGTACTCCCTTGATGCTCGAATGGATTAATATTAAATGAGTACGGGAAGTTCTAAACCTGAAATAGCACAAAGCTTTTTTCCCGGGGAAGTAAACAGTTCCATAGAAACCAAAAAAATATTTGGTTTAAACTTCATGTAGGTAACCACCAAATAAGCCGTGTCGCGCGCGAATACACGGGTGAACGATGATTTTTTAATAACCTTTGACTTCCAAGCAGTGTTTGATTAAAGTAAAAAGTAAAGTAGCGGCCAGTTACAATCCCACTGCTGGGAATAGGCCTCCTCTCCGTTTCTGGAGAGAAGGGTCGGAGCTAAGACCTACCACGCTGCTCCAATGCGGATTGGTAGATTACACATTAACAGAATTCTCTAGAAATATGCAGGTTTCCTCACGATGTTTTCCTTCACCGAAAAGCGTGTAATAAATTGCAATTATCAATTAGACACATGAGTTTTAATAGAAAAAACTCATTGGTGCCTGCTCGAATTTGAACTCGTGTTCCCCTCGAAAGAGTCGCACGGTCTCACCGCTGGGCTATCACAGCGCTAGTGTTTGATTGCTATGGGAAAAACATGTGCTACTAATTTTACCTGGCTAGGATGTTGTTTCTCACGACCCATTGTTGTGGTTGTTTTTAAATAGCAATCGATCTTGTGATGCAGCATAAGGCCTCTTGTATACATACTTTATTTCGGCATGAAAACTTGCCGTGTATTGACACGGCAACTATGATATGCTATGGACTGATACCCATTGCATCGTGTAGTAGTGCCGCCTTGCCTATGAACAGAGTTTATGCACCATACAACACTGATGATCCTGTCCACACACTGCGACTCAACTTTCTCACGGCAAAAAAAAGGGAGTGAATAACTGGCCTAATGCATTCTCAACCAAATCGTTTCCTCGTTCAATCGATTTTATAGAGTACTAGACTATTGTGGTTTATACTTTGACTGACCCGTTGGCGCAATGGGTAGTGACCCTGCCGTCAGCTCCGCGGATCGCGGGTATTCGTTTCCCGCCGAGGGCCAACATTTTCTATAAACAATTTGTTGGTTCTTCGAGCCTGGGTGTATATTTGTATTTCAGTATGTATTTAAAATTATATATGTAGTATATCTACCAGTTGTCCGGCACCCATAACAGAAGTATTAAGTTACTTACTTTGGGGATGGACGACCGTGTGTGTAAGTGTCCCAATTATATATTTATTTATTTATAATGTTCTTTTGACAGGCT
Organism: Morpho deidamia; assembly: GCA_947086505.1. Taxonomy (NCBI): domain Eukaryota; kingdom Metazoa; phylum Arthropoda; class Insecta; order Lepidoptera; family Nymphalidae; genus Morpho; species Morpho deidamia. Next base: position 3,917,504 of record CAMTZC010000004.1, on the reverse strand, counting down.
ATGCGTTGGTAGTTGTGCCACTCTTTAGCGGGAGGTCCCGGATTCCTCTTAAAAAAAGCAGTACCGGCTGCTATTCTGCTGGATAAGCTTCGCGATTGTATAGTTTGTTGCCACCACACTTATATTGCTAATTTATAGTTAAAAATATGCAGTATATTTTCCATTGTCGTCTCTAGTCTGGCCTGGTGCGAAAATCTGGCGGTGGTTATCCGTACTATTAAAAAATAGTTTTCCGGTATGATGCTGTGTAATAATAATAAAGGTGTACGAACAAGGTATAGTACGCGGCAATAAATAATGCACATCGAGGCTCAGAGAAATCGGCTAGATTCTGCTTCATAGAGCATTGTGTCTGTCGCACAGACTGACGAATCCGTGTGTGACAGTGACAGCGCTCTACGAAACCGAATTGGCCGGCTGTTTCGTTCTAAGTTCTCGATGTGCATTATTTATGTCCGGGTACTATACTGTTGAACATATTGCCCCCATCCACGCCAACAATAACTAGCCCCGCACAAGTTTGACCGCCATAATACTTTTTTTTAACACAGATTTTATAGTTTAGGTGTCTAAATATCTCGATATCGTCTAATATGTATGTGGGAACAATATAATTTGAACTGAATATATAAAAAGTAGCCACAAATTGCTCTATTACTCGTCACAAAAAGTTGAAGAGTTTTTGTCGAGACTATCAACAAATCTGACATGCTTCCGGTTCCGAACTTTTTTAATATATAATTGGATTTCTGGTCTATTTAAAGACGGCCTTTCATGGATTGTTGTGTATAATAAAAGGTTACTATAAAATGTGACTATAAAAGGACTCAGTTCGAGTCTTTCGCTTTATATGGTACTGTTACGTCCAAAATATTAAAATGTTTTGACTAAACACTAGTAGTCCCAACCTTTTTCGTGCCACGACCCAGCTTAGCCTTTCCAATTCCAATTTTTATCCCCCTCCCCCTATATAACATTTATAACTTTAAATATAAAAAGATTGAATTGTTCACTTAAGAAATTTAGATGATAGATTTTAGAAAAATATTTTTTCTCGTTAAATTTACCACCGAAATCGAAAGGATTAAACTCGTTTCTAGTCCATTTTTGGGATTGCCCCCCTTGACAATCATTGCCTCCCTCTAGGGCGTGGGTCTCACGTTGGGAAACACTGGTCTAAACAATGTAAAAATGTGGGACGTTTGTCTTCACTAACTTCGATTGTATTTTTTTTTTCTACTTTGAGGGCGTTATTTCTGAAAATCGTTTCGAAAGTATCGTGATTTTAATTTTGTAACTTTTGTTTTGTGTCTAGCAATCGTTGCGAAATGAAAATATGGTTTTTACTACGATAGATGCCAATGAGTTTTCTTTTAGTTATATGATTTTTTACTATTGATTGATTATTTTGACTATGGATGGATTGACAGATTATTTGAAAGGAATTATTATTTAGCAACAATTCGTAAGAAAACTCGTTTTGTGAAGTACAGCGATCGTACTTATGATCAACTCATCGATTTTACTGTATTTACTATGAATTAAGAAATTGTTAGATATTTTTATAATACACTGTGTAGAATATGTTATGAAATGAAACAATAAAGCAACTATACAATGTATTCAGTTTTAGTCTTCTGCTACAGACGGTTCGGTCACTTAATTATCATAAGTTAAAAATGGTTTTGTGACGACATTTAACAAAAGAATATACTTCTGGTTTCAAAATTTGTTTATTAACATTAATTGTAAACTTATTGTGCTAGTTAAATATTTTAGTAGTAGATTTTTGGTTTGCAAACTTGAATATTGAATATTCAAATAGCAAAATTGACTGTCCGTATGCTGTGTGACCCCTCGGTAAGAAAGAGGGTGGTTTATTCTATTCAACCAGATACCACACGGTGACTCAACGTACCTTAGTCGCCTTTTACGACACCTCGGCAAGAAATGAGGGTGGTCTATTCTACGCAGCCGGATACCACACGACCCTTACCTTACCTTTTACTTTTACCCTTACCTTAGTCGCCTCTTACGACACCTCGGTAAGGAAGGAGGGTTGTCTATTCTATTCTTCCGGATACCACACGGCGGAAATACGCAGCCAAATCATGTGACAACATATTTGTAACATGGTATGCCGATCTCACTAGAATTGGATAAGAGCCGGAGGATTATGAAAATTGCTTGTCCGTTGATGCAGGTGACATTAACCGCGCCTAAAGCTCCTTGGGTCGCGGGTTCAATTCTGGTTGAGAAAACGTTTCCTAAAAACTATTAGCTAGTTCTGGGTGTTTTAATTTTTTAATTTCATCAGTTTTTTTCATATCATTACACAATTATCAACTTACTTTGGGATTGCTCGACTGTGTCCCATCAATTCATAGGAGAAGAAAAAAGTGTTCAGGTACTTTATAATGCCATTTTCAAAATCATTCATAATGTGAACAGCGCATAAAAACCTCAATTCAGATTGTCTAAAAATGGTTCGCTCAGTCCATTATCATGCAAAGTAAAATAATTTTCGTCAATGACACCGATAAAAAATTTAACACGAGTCTCCGTGAACTTGACCCTCGATTTTTTAGCCAGCATTTGTTATCTCGGTCTATTTAAAGAAGTTTCGACAGCTATTTATGGAATGCATATATTACGGATCAAAACTGAAAGAGGTCTTTTGCGTACAGACGTGATGTTTATCTATTTGTATTAATAAGTAGCTTATTTTACGTATGAATAGACAATTCTGTAAATTTTAAATGAACTGAATTCTAGTAATTTTGGCCCGCTTTTTCGGTACAAGACTTTTTTATATTTAATCTAGGTTAAAAAGTAAATAAGTAAAGTAGTGGCCTGTTACAATCCCACTGCTGGGAAAAGGCCACCTCTTTCCGCTAGGAGAGAAGGGTTGGAGCTAAGACCTACCACGCTGCTCTAATGTGTATTGGTAGGTTACACATATCTCCAGAATTCTCTATAGATATGCAGGTTTCCTCACGATATTTTCCTTCACCGAAAAGCGTGTGGTAAATTGTAATTATCGTATCGTATAATGCTTATTTGTACGAAGCAGGCAAAATTCATGCACTTTACACATGCGGGACAAGTAACCACATGCATCCCAAGAGGCCTCCACCAGCAACAATGCACACAAGCAATACACACAACCACCACCAAAATCACAACAAAATTGTAATATATTACGATTTTTTCGTGGAGCCTATCCTCCTGATGATGCTTGGGGCGTCTTGGGATACATGTGGTGACTTGTCCTGCATGTTTAAGGTGCGTGAATTTTGCCCGCTTCATACAAATTAGCATTGCATGCATTCGCTTAACTCGCGCGGATTATATCAAAGTAGTTCTGTTCTAGTTTCGTGTCTTATATTTACATTGCTAAATTTTATTTTTATTACCTAGATTAAACGCTTATAATTATGAGCTGTGATAGCCCAGCAATGAGACCATGCGACTCTTTCGAGGGTAACACGAGTTCAAACCCGGGCAGGCACCAATGAGTTTTTCTATTAAAACTAATGTGTGTAATTGATAAATAAATAAAAATAAATGTAAACCGTTGTGAAGCGTAGGGCTTTGAGAAGACTTAGTAATAACTGGCTTACGAATATACTAATTTATAATGATCACTGAGTGGTTTTAAAAAGATCAAATGCCTGATTTTAGACTACAAAAAAAAGTATAGAGAATTTTATCATTTTATTTTCTTACTGACATTTCCGGGAGGTATGAATGTTGCGCCCGTTATACAAAAGACAGTGAGAGATTAAGATAATATGGATATATAGTCAGGAGGGATGAAAATCTTGTGACTAAACGAGTGTCCAATATAAAAGTGCATGCATATAAAAATAGTAGCGCTAGAGTTAACGAATGATAGGAATGAATGGAAGAAAAAATATGTTGTGCCGACCCCACTTAGAGTGGGATAAGGGCAGGAGAATGATGATGATGGTTTTTAATCTATTGCAAAAATCTCATACATATCTTTTGATTTTAAACTATCGTAAGTGGTATTCATAATGAATGTTTAGAGACCGGCTATACTCACGTCTTATTTTATCGGAGGATCCCGACTAGTTTTACACTCATACGGGGCTCTTATTCATGAGCTCTTTAGCGGTGTCATCGCGGCGGGAACTTGAGTTCCCGTATTGGCTTGAAACTAGTCAGGCTCATCCGTTAAAATAAGACGTGAGTATAGCCGGTCTCTAAATATTAATTATAAATACCAGTTTCTTTGACGTGTTAATATTTTATATAGAAGCACAAGCGCTAGTTGATGCGAAAGAAATCGCGACAGGGCAAACGTAATGAATATTTTATTTCATTTAAGATATTTAAAGAACATATTATGTATAAAATGTATTTTTCTATACTCATTATTTAGATGAACTTTATTACGCTCATACGTGCGCAATTTGCATAAAAAGGGGTACAAAGTGTTCTTTACGTGTTCGTAGATGTATTACGCTTTACATAAAAAATGGTGAAAAACAGTACATTAAAATTCTACATACAGTTACTTATTTGAATCTTACATTATTAACGTGTTTTTGATTATGAGGTAAGGCTACTCTAGAAAATAGGTTTCTTGTGTTTTTATTTCAAATAAAATAAAAAATAAATCGAGATGGCAAAGGTAAACTTCTATTGTACATATGATTAATTATGATTTTTTGTAAAGAAATAATTATCAATTTTTTATAAGTATGTAGCGTTTCTCAGAGGACCTCTATTTTGAAACGGAACTTTTGTAAATTTTGAATTATGATCAGTCAATTTTTTTCATTGAACATAACAACAGCTAGAGACGTACGTAGGATTTCATTTATATTTCGATTTTTGACCGAATGACGCATTTCTAAAATTAAATTTGCGAAATTTACGGAAAAACCGTCATAATAAAAAAAAATTACCGCCGTATAAAAATAGCCCTATGTACTTCTTTAGACAACAGATTTATAAATATCTACTTCAATTTTGAATTGGATCGATTAGAAATTGTTTGAGTTATGGGTGCGGCCAACTTGAATAATGTAGTTTTTAGATAAAGGTGTTTGTAGTTTCAACTTATAGGAAATATTTAAAATACTCAAATAGCATTTTTCTCGGATTTTCAGTGTACGCGACTGACTAAAACAGATGTAAACACGCCTGGACCCATAAAGCAAACGATAGCTGATAACTTTACACTTTTTTTATAATAAAATACTCCCGTCGTTCCGGTCAAAAGAAACTCCTTGCCTACATGACAGTATATTAAAAAAAAGGAAAGATATTTTTTGGAATGTCATTTTCGAGGTCCTAACGAACCAATTAAAACATTAAAAAAACAATTTTCCGAAAATCCTAGAGTGGCTTAACCCCTTAATATTAACAGACTTATATAAACTTCATTATTAATTTCTTGCCGAATCTTCTGGGTAAAAACAATTTTTCAGAACCAGTAGTAAAGTTGACGGCTCAAAAGCGCTTGTAACGAGTTTACTTGAATAAAGAGTATAGCAAGTCACATCATTTTAAGATGCATAAGCGCATCAGATGGCCCTCAATTTCGTCTCCAAAATCAAATCGAGCGCATATAGCGTTAAAGAAAACGCGAACAGGTTCAACGTATATGGTGATTGAAATTCCAACGCACACCGATTGTACAATGGGTCGACGAAAGCGATGAGACGATGAGAATTCTTTATCGCTATGTATGGGAAAGTCATGGATGCCACCGATGGCATTTAAGTATGTAAGGAGGGACGGATTTTTTAAGTTTTTACCACTGTAAGCAGACAGAATTGCTTAAATTCTTATGTGAATTCTGATAGGGCAACGGCAAGTAAGGGCAAAGGTTATTTTAACCGATTACCGTTTTTTAATACCTAATACTGTACTAATACTGAAACCGGTCGACTCTCAAGGGGGTCAAAGATTTAAATCCCGGGCCCAATGAGTTTTTCTGTATAAACTTTAATATTTGCAATTATCACATGCTTTTTGGTGAATGTGTGAAGACTCCGAGGAAACCTGAATATTTCTAGAGAATTCTAGGGATATGTGTTATCTACCAATTTGAAAAGAAAGAGAGAAGGCCTATTCCCAGCTGTGGTAAAGTTGAATGCCCGTACTCTACCGAAGACCAATAAGATTTAAATTTATATTGGAGGCTGTTTTTTTGAAATTTTAACCACTGTAATCATGCAGAATTGCTTACTTTTTAATTACATTCTGACACGCAGCATATGCAACTTATATGCTAGATGTAATATGTTCAAATACACATTATTTTTAACAGTAATACCTAAACAACTCATAATTCAATAATATGCCGTTCGTTTAAGCAAACTAGAGCATTTTTAATGCATTGTCCTTTGCAATGGTGATCTCTGAAAACCAGCATCAGAAGCTTCACTTCTGAATATGCTGAGTAGATCATGCATTTTGGGACAACACACTATACTGTTTATATCTTTTTATTTTTTATTTTTTCATATATTATAGTTATAACTGTGTCTGTTTGTTAAAGTTAATTATTGTTTATTTTAATTTATTTGTTAGTTTATAATAGTATAGTGATTTGTTTCAGATAAATAATTTAAAAAAATTAAAAAATTATTCATTCATTCATTCATTCAATGAAAACTTAAACCCATTTATCTGAAAACATATTTTTTTGTGTTGTGCCATCATTCAGCCCACGCACAATACCAGCGATTTCTTTTCTATACTTATCAAATATCTTTTTACAGTTAATTTGCATCAAACAATACACTTTGCCCATACTTTTGAACATAAAGCAGAAACACGACCGAATTAAATTAATACCAATTATAAAAGTAAATAAACAAATGTATCGTGACAAAGTTGTAACGCCCCCACCTTATCGTGGAGGGTTAAATATAAAATCTTTTATGTTTAGCTACAAAGGGCCTTTCTAAAAATAGAGCCTCCACAATTTGCCCCAGTTGCGAGATCGTGTATTTTATATTATTAAAAACATCGATATTAACTTAATCCCTATATGATAAGATGCCCGATAGTTTAAAGTCTAAATTGTTCTCATTTTGACGGAATTAGTTATGGTTTATTTGATCTAAAAACCTTGTAAAACCAAAATTTTGTTAAAGGTTCAGTGACCACACCTGGTAGAATACACAAATCCCGGGAATTTTCCAGTGATAGTATTTCCTCAAAATTATTTCAATTATCAACTAGCCACTTAATATTTATGTAGAAAACTCGCTACTAGATGGTCTCTCACCTTTCCGTCTATCGATTTAATGAGAGGATTTACTTAAATTGCGTGTATGAAAAAGCAATTCCAACGACCATTGACTTTTCTAAATAGCCAGCCCATTGTTAAATCATAGCAACCAATGTCGCCATTTCTGGTTCTGCCTTATTTTTTTAATTTGATTTACACGAAGATGCTTTAAGATTTTTTAAGAGCAAAGATTCTATGACCCACTGTAATACTTAACTTATGAGGTCCAGAGAATTACCAATTGTTCAAATTACATTGCAACAAGTAAAGTCAAGTCTGCAACTATTGGAGTTTTACCCCTAAGTACTTAGTTATCTACGTAAGTTTACGTTTAATTCATTATCTTCGAAAGCGACATACCATGAGGTCACTTACGGCCCCTTTTACCGAGTCCGAAGACATGTTAACGAACAGATAACCTTATCATTATACAATTGTTATTTGTCCGCGTGAGTGAATGTTATTGGGGTGTCTGTATTCTTGAGTTTCAGGGTTAATCCGACATTCGTGTCAGTAGGACGTTTCGTCGCGCCTGTTGAAGCTGCGCCAATTATTGATAGGTTCAATGTGGTCATTATTAACAAACATTAATAACAAACCATGCGTGGTAATCAATATCCATACTATATACTTTCATGGCCTATTCGCTGCAGCAATATTAAAGAAATTTGACAGAAACTATAACAGAACTACTTTGCTATAATCCGCGTGGGTTAAGCGAATGTATGTTATGCTAACTATATGAAGCAGGCAAAATTCACGTATCTTACGCATGCAGGACAAGTCACCATCCCAAGACGCCTCCACCAGCAACAATGCACACAAGCAATACACACAACCACCACCAAGATCTCCACGACCGTTTCGTCCCGAAACCGAAGCATCATCAGGAGGATAGGCTTCACGACAATATCGTAATATAATAATTTAGTCGTGGAGCAACACACACAACCACCACCAAAATCTCCACGATCGTTTCGCTCCGAAACCGAAGCATCATCAGGAGAATCATATTTGTATTTTCACGAGAGAGTTACCGTTTAAACATCTTCAATTATTCCGACTTCCGTGATTCACCATTGAAACTCTTAAAGTTACAAAATTAGAGTAAAAAAAACTCCATATTCACGAAAGTGAAAATTTAACGAGTTTCTTGTAACAAGCGTCATTCCAGAAGTGAAGTGCCATTTCCGGCAGACGGAAATATTTAAGAGAAACATTTATTCCGAATCACATAGACCATTTATTTTGATATACAACAAAGTGTCTAAGCCTTATTGTTATAAGAGTCGTTATGCCTTGACACGTTTCAGCACATGTTTTATTGAGATGTCGCTACGAATTTTTACCTTTATCAATGTCGTGATAGGTATCGATAGCTGTAATATGAGTTTAAGCCCATGTTTTGATATTGATCAAATTGATGTATATTTTCGTTTAACATTATCTAAAGAGATTGTGTAATTCGTTAACTATTGTGCTGAGTTTTAGTGTCAAAACACTAAAATATTGATTGCCTGGATGATCGTGTCGCTTTACGATTTTTATTGGTCTGTTACCCAATGATGTTTCGGTTATGGGCCGTCACGATTGTTGAGATTGTCTTAGTGAATGTGTGCAATGTTGCCGAGATTGATAGTAATGTTTCTTTGGTACTTGCGTATATGAGGTATGAGAGCGGATCGTGTATTTTACATTTGTTTACTTTGAGTTCGCATGTATTTTTTTTTGTGTTTTATGCTTTTGTGCAATAAAGTTTTATCTTATTTTCTCTTAGAATTTCATAGACTTTTGAATCGTTGATAATAGTAAATATACCTTTTTTCTTCTGTTCTATAGAATTCCGCAAAATAACTTACATGATGACATTGTTCATACTAATGTTCTACATACGAAAGTTAGTCTGTCTGTCAATTACGCCTTAAACATTAAAATTCCGTACAATAAAAGTTTATATATCGTACTAACATACTATAAAACAAAGTCCCTAAAAGCTGAATCGGAATGCAATCGATTTTCTCACTATCTACTGATATATGTATATAAACTGATTTTAGTAATGTTATAACTAAAAGTTATAACAATTCTTCCGGAAGGATTAGGTTAATGAATGAATGAATGAATAAATCTTTATTCTTCAACACACCTCAGTACAACAACAGTATTAATAAAAAAAAAAAAAAAAAGATAGAAAATAAAATAACGTCCTATACGACTATAGCAAATTAAAAATGTGCAGCGGTGTGACGAAGAAAGGAATAGCCACTCAGACTAACAGGGTTGGCAACGCAAACCCATTGCTGATTTTCAGTGGCCTCCGTTCGCTAAATGACGGCATAGACGACACTGTTCAATAACGAAAATTAAAAATTATAAACTATAAGGCAATAGTGGTATTTGAAAAATATAAAATAATAATAACTAAAACAAATATTTTATCTCCAAACACATACATTCAAACCAATCCTTAATAAATATTATTACGATTTACGGGTAAAATTCACTGGGTCAATATTGATGAGATTTGTCAGAGCCAAATGCTGTTATAATTAGAATAAAAAATAAAAAATAAAATTAAAATAAAAAAATTTGCAAAAGCTAAGGATTTTACAGAACTATTTTTATTATAATGTAATCAAATAAATTCCAAATTTTTAATATTTAACACGGCTGTTCTTTGAATGTCCAAATAATGTGACTTTAGTTTTGTTTTAAAGTTAGAAGAAGTTAAAGTTAAACAGCGAAAGGGTGGAGGCAAATTATTCCAGCATTTAGTTGCACTATATCAGAAACTCCCTCGGAAACAAGCATGTCTGTGGCAAAATGTAACTGTCGGCGATATTCCATCTTCAGCCAGCCAGCGTTATTTATATAGGAAGTAACATGAGCGCGCGCAGGTATATTATAACAGTATCGGGCACAAGCATTTTGTATACGTTGTATAACATTTTTGGTTCTAGCAAGTAGCCTTGGCCCTATAATAGTAAAGGAACCTTTTATGTAAATTGTGTTGAAGAGGTCGCGCGTTAAAAATTTCGCCTGCTGGAAGCTACAGTCGCATGCGCCGCGTAAACCAACAGAGATAAACTAAAACAATGTCCTGGAGAATTGTAGATTTAAAAAATACTATAAAAAAGTTCGCCACGGCATGTCTCTTTTTTAGAGTGAGCCTTCTCTAGGTCGGGGCCTCCGTAAAGTAGCCCCTCCCTCCGCTATCGATGCATCAGGAGCACCAGATGCATCGACTGCCTTGGGGAGCCTTATAAGTGGGCATCCGATAAACCCCGTTCGAAACGCCCGGAGGTCCCCATTAGGGCGGTATACGACGGGCTTCGGCCCTACGCCCCGCTCGCCTGCGGCGGCTCGGATCTGAGGACCCGACTTCCCGAATCCACCTCTCTGCGTCCTTCCGCGAGGTAATCTCTATGGTTAACTAACAATAACTACTTTTATGATCAAAAATTTAATGGAATACTGTGAATTCCAGGCGGGCAAACACAGCTAGTATAAAATATATTCAAAAAATCCGCTCTTGCATTATTCCATTCATCATCATCCTCCTACCCTTATCCCACTCCAAGTGGAGTCAACACAACATGTTACAAACATGTCACATGATTAGGCTCTTGCATTATTTAATATTTTATCTTAGTTAATATTTTCATTTCAGGGATGTTGTAACATTAAAGACTTCAGTCGAATTATCGGATGACTATTATTCTATAGAAATATTCCAGAAACATTTCAACTGTAAGAGTTTGTATTTACAATAACAGAACTAAGCGACGTTCAGCTTCAAAATTTTCAATGCTAATTGATTCATGTATAAATTCGTAGTACAGTTAGAAACGGTTCACAGATCTATTTAAAATTTTAACTTACTGTGTAAATTTAAACATTTGTATTCTGCGAACTTTTGTTGGTCGTTCCCCTATATTCATATAAACGAACTGTGCCTGCGGATTTTCCCTTATCAAAATCAGTGTTACAAAGTTATTTTTTCCTCCTGTAGTAATCCTAATACAAAAGCAGCTTATATGTTGGTCCATAACCTTCTCTTTCTGCCAGTGAATCTCTGGTTTGTCGGACGCCACTTTTAGAGAGGCCCGACTCAGAGGTGGCACACTCTGAGGTTCACAGTTGCTGCTAGCGAGGATGGGGGAATGTATGCAACGGTACCTTGTCCCCGCCACAAGCAGTTTGGTGGAACATTCAGGTTGTTTTAACCGTGCGAGTTCAACATACCATTACATCGACCCATTAGAGGGTTTTATCGGGATAGAAAAGGAAAGTTTTTTTCGCTGCGCTAACCCGAACAAAAAAGGATTGTGGGTAGTAATTTACTACAAAAGTAATAATAAAATTATTTTGCTATAATCCGCGATACAGTAAATAGAAAAAATATATAGTGTTAAATGTATAGTGGACTATCCGTATTTTCACACCCGATACTTGCAGGATTCGTAAAAACACATGCACAAACCTCCACCACTGCCACCACAATACACAAGCACTATACACATTTACTATCACAAACTCAACAATCGTTTCGCCCCGCAACCGAAGCATCATCAGGAGATTGACTCCACGACAAAATCGCAAAGTAATTTACTATTAGTTGTAATTTATCGCCGTGTGGTATCCGGCTGCCTAGAATAGACCACCCTAACTTCTTAACGAGGTGTCGTAAAAGGCGACTAATGAAAGTTGACGTCAGGCAGGCGGCCGGTCGTAAAATGCGCAGCCAAATCATGTGACAACATGTTTGTAACATGTTGTGCCGACCCCACTTAGAGTTGGATAAGGGCAAGAGAATGATGAATGATGATGATATTAGTAGTAATTTACTACCTATTATTAACCTAAAGAGGCCGCAAACCAACAAGGTGCCCCGACCAACTGCGCCTTTTATGCACGTCCTGCAAATTCCACGAGGTAGCAACAATGGCCACTGATAGGAGCCGGTGGAGACAAGAAATCCACTCGAGGATATAATCAAGCTAGGACCACGACCTTCCGCAATGAAGTAACGACTGGAGAGAGAGAGATTAACCTATTTCCTCAAGAATTATACTATCTGTTGGTAAAAACCGTACAAAAATCCGTTTAGTACATTATTTCCACATCTCATATAGACGAGCTTTTGGAGACTTGTCTTATAATAAGTATAAAAGTCAAGTTGGTGTTTTGATAAAGCCAATTAACAACTCCTTTATGGTTTTGAACATGTGTGGTATGCGGCTGAGTAGAATAGACTACCCTCATTTCTTACCGAGGTGTCGTAAAGGTAAGTTGACTCACCGCGTGGTTTCCGGTTGAGTACAATAGACCACCCTCAGTCCTTATCGAGAGGTCGTGAAATACGACTAAGGTTAGTTGACGTCAGGCAGGCAGCCGGACGTAAAATTCCTAGCGGAATCATGTAATATGTTGTGCCGACCCCACTTAGAGTGGGATAAGGGCAGGAGGATGATGATGATGATATAAGGTTTTGTACATTAAAAAACATCAAATAGTTTGCGGCACCAAAATATTTCGCGCCTTGCAGTAACAACGAAATTATTTGACATTCATAACGCTGATAACAAATCAAGTTTATCGTATATTTTTTATTATTCAAGTGCCTTGTATTATATCTGCCTCAATTATCTGTCAAAAATTTTAATTGGCTATTATTTAGTTTTGAAAGATAATATTGTTATTGCACTTATCAGTTTTCTATCTGAGGAAAATAAATAAAATCAACGGTTGTATTAGTATTATGGGCGTCTAGTTGAGAAGGTCGAAGGGCGGTCTTTAATAGAAAGGACGTTGCAGATTTTTTTATTACTATTAGGAAGAATATGCGAATATAGAATATACAAATAACATAAAAAAATAAAAAAATATAATTTAATTTCATACGAATGTTATAAATGCTAAAGTTTGTTAGTCTGTCTGTTATGCTTTCACGGCTAATTGCTGGACCAATATTGATGAACTTTGATACAATTGAATCTCAAAATCTCGATTAACACAGGTATATAAAGTTTCGGGAACGTGAAAAAACAATTAAATTAATTAATGCCTAAGTTACGCTAAATGAACATTGCATGAAGTCGGGGTAGTAATGTAAATTATTAATTCTAATCTATACATATAATAAAACGGCCATCAAAAGCGGTCTGGCTGTGTGTGATCTAAGGTCTGTATGTGATCGATTTTCATCAAAGTCTACTGAACGGATTTTTGTACGGTTCTTATTAAAAAATAGTGAAATTCTCAGGAAACCGCCGTGTTTTATCCGCTTGAGTAGAATAGACCACCCTCATTTCTTACCGAGGTGTCGTAAAAGGCGACTAAGGAAAGTTGACCCACCGTGTGGTATCCGGTTGAGTAGAATAGATCACCCTCTTTCTTACCGAGGGGTCGTAAAATACAACTAAGGTAAGTTGACGTCAGTCAGGCGGCCGGTCGTAAAATATGTAGCCAAATCATGTGACAATATGTTTGTAACATGTTGTTTCGACCCCACTTAGAGTGGGATAAGGGCAGGAGGATGATAAGTGAAATTCTCGGGAAAGGTTTAGGCTAACAGTACATACTCCGGAACGGCTTAACGAATTTTGATGGGACTTTTACTGGAAGATAGAAGAGGTTGTGGAGTAGGCTACTTTCATCCTAGAATTCCCGTCGGGATTTATGCGGGAAAAACTTTGTGACATACCGATTTCTACACAAGTGAAACAGGCACAGCTAATACATGTTTAAATATAGCACTTTAAACTATTAACAATTATGAGAAATAAAATTAATTGTACAAGAAGTAATTGTAAATCACTCAATTGTAAATTTTATCCATTTGTAACATAGTTTTGCTATCGTGTTTTTTTACGGAAGGCAGTTCAAGGTTTATAACACTATTTACAAAGCATTCACATAATATCGCAGCTGAATAGACACGAAACCGTTCAAAACGCTAGATCTAATTAGCTACCAAAATCGCTTTGCATACGCGCGACAAAAGCCGTTCATAATGAGCCCATTAGCATATTTGCAGCATTACGCGTGAACAATCGTCCGCTGAATTGCCCTACTTAGGCCAAGAGATCAACTTGGTTTTAGTGTTCACTACATTGCTAAGGACAAAATTTAAGCGAGAGCTCGTAACTCTTATCAAGGGTTAAGGGTAAAGGTATATAAGGGTACATAATCAAATCTCGGATATTGTATTACAATTATTACAGAAAGAACTGCTTATGAACTCAATTATTTATATCTATTTTATATCCTTTTTGATCCACATTTGACATGCGAAATTACAATAATCAGACAAAACGCATGATGCAGAAGTTTTCAAGATATTCAGGTTATGAATGGTCGAAAAAACGAGCTCCGGAAAGGCATTCCATAACTTGGACGTGTGCGTCGGCGATTAACATTCTTAAAACTAAAATAACATTTACAACTGACGAATTTAAAGGCAAAACTGTGTAAATATAAACGTGAATTAAAATAGCCACCCAAAATCTTTGAACACTTGCGAGAAAAGTCATCTATAACGAGCTCATTAGCGATATTATGTCTAGATAATCGTCGAATAAATTTCCCTATTAGTCTTAGAGTATAGTGATTTTTAAGTAACAATTATGTGTTTTATAAATTTTATGCGTTTATGATCTAAAAAGTTTTTAGCCATAAATAGAATTTTAACAAAGATAGAAGAAAGTAGGAACCGACATAAGCTTGCGACTCCTGCTTTGCGCCTAGCAAAAGGACGTAAATCGTTTGTGGGTTTGGGTATAAGATTCTATAATAAAATTCCGAAATCAATTTTGGCCATGCCATTACAGCAGTTTAAAACCACTGTTAAAAGGAGGCTGATACAGAAAGCCTACTATACTGTTGAAGATTACTAAGGATGTGTGGATATAGGTGCACTTCTACCATTTACAAGACAGTAATAAATAAATGTAACTAGTTCTAAGATTTATATTTTAAAAAGAGCAACCGCCGAGTTTCTTACAGGTTCTTCTCGGTAGGAACAGCTTTCCGAACCAGCAGTAAAGTTGACGATTAAAAGCACTTGTTTACAAGTTTACTTGAATAAAGAATATTTT
Organism: Morpho deidamia; assembly: GCA_947086505.1. NCBI lineage: Eukaryota > Metazoa > Arthropoda > Insecta > Lepidoptera > Nymphalidae > Morpho > Morpho deidamia. The sequence continues at coordinate 3,902,129 of CAMTZC010000004.1, read as the reverse complement.
GAATTTGAATTTGAACAACTTACAAACATTAAGGTTATAAAATTATTAAGGTTTTTAGTTGCGTATAACACGATTGTTGACTATTGGAATTTTTCTTCTGTTTAATTTTATTTTTGTCTAATTTTAGTTACATTTGATTGAGTTTTAATTGAATAAATTATTAGTCATTGTCTAGTCACGTCTTGTGGATTGGTAGGACCGAAATCCGAAACATAACGATCTGTCCAAAAATCTAGTATTTAATAAATACTACGCAGTTTTAGCAGCTACTTACTCATTCAAACAAACTGTAACTAGCTCTTAGTCTACAAATATTCTGACGAGCTCAATGGCACGAGCGGACGGATGAGGTCGTACTCGGAACTTCATAACCTTTTTGGTATTCTTGACGACATATTTATGGTTGTATGTATGAAAGTGAAAGTTATTATTCACGTTTTTTTGCCAATAATCTCACTAGGCTTAGTGATGGTCGTATAATTCAATAAAAGCTGTGTTCTGAATTTGTTCTCCTAAAGCTACTAAATTTTGATAGACACGTGCATTTATTTTGAATTCCACTAACACACAATAGTGTGTTAGTGGAATTCCCCACAAATATTATTCTATAATTTTCTATAATTTCCCACAAATATTATTCTAGCTCAATAGAGCTAGAATAATATTTGTGGGAAATTATTATTAAATATAGAGAAATCTTTCCTTTTCTTAGTTTGAAGTATGCTCAATACCACCTCCTGCTCATCAGTAGTTCACTCATGACTCATAGTTTTGATTAAGGACGATAAGATTCCTTCATTTGGTACGGTCTTTAGCATCCCTTAAATTTAGACTATAAAGATTTCTATTGCTGCTTTAAATAACTATCTATCCAACTGGTGGGTGATCCACAGATAATCGCATGCATTCAACTTACTATGCGTTCATTTCTATGTGTCTGAAATGTGTGAGGATTCATATTTCTCGTTGATTATTAGTTTCAGCAATATCGACGTTATACTCTGAACCACTGCAAAGTGCCTGAATATCATACGCCTCGTACGCGAGATTTCAGACCCGTCTCCGCATCGGTTTCGGTTGGGCTAATATCATTATAAACTACTGCCGTGTGGTATCCGGCTGAGTAGAATCGACCACCCTCATTTCTTAGCGAGGTGTCGTAAAAAGCGACTAAGGTAAGTTGACCCGCCGTGTGGTATCCGGCTGAGTAGAATAGACCACCCTCATTTCTTAGCGAGGTGTCGTAAAAGGCGACTAAGGTAAGTTAACCCACCGTTTGGTATCCGGTTAAATAGAATAGACCTAACAGAATAAAATACGACTATGATGAGTTGACGAAAGGCAGGCGGCCGGTCCTAAAATACGTAACCAAATTGTTTGACATGTCTATGACACGTTGTGCCACTTAAAGTGGGACAAGCGCAGGAGCTAATGCACTGATGCAATCATCCTTTGGTCCAGGTGGGCGGCGTGGTCGGCCATGGGCTGCTTCGGATCGCCGGGCGCCAAGAGCGGCGAGGACGACGCCAAGTCTCAGAAACGCCGCAGCGATGCCATTACCCGCCAGCTGCAGAAAGACAAGCAGGTTTGTTCCATTATATAGATCATGTAAAGTACTGTCTATACATAATTTGACAGGTCCGTTTGCGCAGTTGGCAGTAACCATGCCTCCAGCTCAGTGGGTCGCGGGTTCGAGGACAAATATTTTCAATAAAAATTCGCAGGTTCTTTGAAACTGGGTGTATGTAAGTTTTAAAACCTTTAGTGAGCACCATTTGTACAAATTCGATTTTGAAAAATCAAAATGTTTTCTTCACTAACAATAAATGTAACTTTTAATATAAAATGATTCATAGTATTCAATGAATGGGACTTTTATAACAAAATTCAAATTCAAATTCAAATTCAAATTCAAATTATATATGTATATATTTACCAGTTGTCTGTCACCCATAACCGAAGTAATATATTTATGAACTAAAGCACTAACTAATGTATACTCTTTTGTTTATGGTTAAAGTCTCTTGTTTAGTAGAGATTAATATAATTTATATATAGTCTTACTGAATATTTAATATAATTATAATTATGACTGAATGAATTGTTTATTTCGGCAAAACTACATTAACAAGTCTATAATCATACAAAAGAAGGCAAGTAAGTATATTTTAGATTACAACAAAATGAAGTACATGGTATTTTTATTTCAGCTCTACCGCGCAACGCATCGCTTGCTGTTGTTAGGTGCCGGCGAGTCCGGCAAATCGACTATTGTCAAGCAGATGCGCATCCTTCACGTGAACGGCTTCTCCGATAAGGAGCGTCGCGAAAAAATCGAGGACATTAAGAAGAATATTCGAGATGCTATCCTTGTAAGTATATAACAGACATCTGCAATAGATCGATCAGTATCTCGTCAGAGACCAAGTACATCAATACTGCCAAAGAAATTAAAATAGCAGACTTACAATCCCACTGCTAGGAATAGGCCTCCTCTTTCAGTTTCTGGAGAGAAGGGTTGGAGCTAAGACCTACCACGATGCTCCAATGCGGATTGGTAGGTTACACATATCTCCAGAAATCTCTAGAGATATGCAGGTTTCCTCAAGATGTTTTCCTTCACCGAAAAGCGTGTGATGAATTGCAATCATCAATTAGACACATGAGTTTTAATAGAAAAACTCATTGGTGCCTGCCCGGGTTTGAACTCGTGTTCCCCTCGTAAGAGTCGTACGGTCTAACCATCACCGCTTGCTATTGCATGTAATATTAATAATAAAAAACTAGCAAAACATGATAATGATGAAATGTAACTAATTATAAGTAAAATATTTTGATAAGAGCAACTGCGGAGTATCTTGCTGGCACGACTCAGAAATAGAGAGAGATAATTTCGATTCACAAGTAACTTAAAAAATATTTAGTATTTGGTTGGTTTTGTAGATTCGATGTTATTATAAAATAACCTGATTTATAGAAGCAGGCGTTACTTTGCGGAATTCCATATTATAAGCAATATAACAGAACTAACTACTTTGCTATAATCCGCAGGGGTTAAGTGAATGCATGCAAAGCCAATGTGTATAAAGCAGGCAAAATCTACGCACCTTATACATGCAGGACAAGCCACCACATGCACACCAAGGCGCACTTCACCAGCAACAACACACACAAAAGCAGCACACACACCCAACACCACAATCTCGAGATCGTTTCGCCCCGAAACCGAAGCATCATCAGGAGGATAGGCTCCACGACAAAAATCGTAATGCAATAATCGTAGGCATTACGATTTTTGTCTTTGATTTTTTTTTTGCCTGCTTCATACACATTGGCTTTGCATGCATTCACTTAACCCGTGCGGATTATAGCAAAGTAGTTAGTTCTGTTATATTGCTTATAAAATAACCTGTTTTTTCCAGACCATTACAGGTGCCATGAGCACTCTGACACCGCCTATACCGCTGGAGAAACCAGAAAATAAAGCACGCGTCGATTATATTCAGGTAAGTGACCTCATTAGTTACCAAGGCAGGTTTACAAAGAAAGCTTACCTCAAAGGGACTTAATATCGGGGCACAAAACAGGAAAAATGCGGCGCTAATAACAAGCATTAGAACTGAGCACTGTTTGTTAAATAAACACAATAATGTGAATAAAAGAAGACCCTTTATTCTTCGAGTCCAGAGAGTAAAAGATGCGAAATACGAAAAAAACTCCCCTCTTTATTCTGCCACAATCGTACTTTATTAAAATAAATATATATATATTTTTATATAATCAAAGCCGTGTGATATCCGGCAGAATAGAATAGACCACCCTCCTTTCTTACCGAAGTGTCGTAAGAGGCGACTAAGCTAAGTTGATATCTGGCAGGCGGCCGGTCGTGAAATCGTAGCCAAATCATATGACAACATGTTTGTAACATGTTGTGCCGACCCCACTTAGAGTGGGATAAGGGCAAGAGAATGATGATAAGATGAATGATTTAATATAATCAATACAATAAACTAAATACAACTTCTGCGCTCTATTCTCCGCATTTTGCGATCTTGGCGATTTTTTGTACTCGCCCGTCCAGACCAATGATGTTGTTAGAGCTATTAGGGCTAAAAGCATAATTGTACAATCAAATTTAGATCGTTATAGAAGTTTTTACTTCTTAGTCTTCAACTAGACTATCTTAACAAGTCAAGTTAAGAAAGCTTTAATGTTCCTACTGTTAACCTTTAAGGAGTTCCTTCGTCTGGAGCCAATCTGGCAGCAGCATCAAGTCATGGTTATCATAAACTTGTATTGTCGTCGGGACTGGACCAGTATGTAAAATTTCAGCTCCAAGTGGGTCAAATTTAACTTGCAAGATTCCACCTTCACATACATACACGGCTAGTTAAATGAAAGCATTTAAAAAGGAAACTGTTGGATACAAGTACCATAAAACTATGGAAAGAAAGTTATATTAGAAAACCCTTTCCAGCAGTGTTTGGTTCAAAAGAAGAAAGAATAAGATAAATAAAAGATTAATATTACTAAATATAATATATTTTGTGAAGTTACAGTATTCCTGTTTTCTTATGCTTGCAATTCATTAATGGCGTGATCCTCTATAATCCGCATGATCATCGAGCAAGTGTCCACACGATCATCAGTATTATCATACGATACATAAGAGTACGATGATACGTATCAGCCAACGATTCTCTTCGATGCGTGTCCCAAAAAACCAACAATACCCGGGTTTTTGGCAATCATAGATGATGATTGGCGAGTACAGCTGACTATGCTCTTTAAACAATCGTGCTCGCGTACAATCGTTTGTAATACCCGATTACGAAGAGGAGCCATTAAAATTTTCGCGAAAGAGTCGCCGTTTGGCTAACACAGTTTCATTTTGTTTGAAGACATCGGAGTTACATGCCGTGTGGTATCCGGCTGAGTAGAATAGACCCCCCTCATTTCTTACCGAAGGTTTGTAAAATACGACTAAGGTAAGCCGACCCGCCGGGTGGTATGCGGTTGAGTAAAAAAGACTTCCCTCATTTCTTACCTAGGTGTCATAAAAGGCGACTAAGGTAAGTTGGCCCACCGTGTGGTATTTGGTTGAGTAGAATAGACCATCCTCATTTCTTACCGAGTGTTTGTAAAATACGACTAAGGTAAGCCGACCCGCCGTGTGGTATCCGGTTGAGTAGAAAAGACAACCCTCATTTCTTACCGAGGTGTCATAAAAGGCGACTTAGGTAAGTTGACCCACCGTGTGGTATCCGGTTGAGTAGAAAAGACAACCCTCATTTCTTACCGAGGTGTCATAAAAGGCGACTTAGGTAAGTTGACCCACCGTGTGGTATCCGGTTGAGTAGAAAAGACAACCCTCATTTCTTACCGAGGTGTCATAAAAGGCGACTTAGGTAAGTTGACCCACCGTGTGGTACTCGGTTGAATAGAATAGACCACCTTCATTCCTTACCGAGGGGTTGTAAAATACGACTAAGGTAAGTTGACGTCAGGCAGGCGGCCGGTCGTAAAATACGTAGCCAAATCATGTGACAACATGTTGTGCCGATTCCAATCAGAGTGGGATAAGGGCAGGAGGATGATGATGACATCGGAGTTACGTTTAGTGTTTCGTTTGCAGGACGTAGCGTCCCAGCCTGACTTCGACTACCCTTCAGAGTTCTACGAGCACACGGAGGAGCTGTGGAAGGACCAGGGTGTGCAGCGCACATACGAGCGCAGCAACGAGTACCAGCTCATCGACTGTGCCAAGTAGTAAGTAAATAGATAGTAACATATACTACCCGGCAATAAATAATGCACATCGAGGACTCAGGACGAAACAGCCGGTTTATTCGGTTTCGTAGAGCTCTATCACTGTCACACACAGGTTCGTCAGTCTGTGCGACAGAGACAATGCTCTATGAAGCAGAACTAGCCGATTTTCTCGCTCTGAGCCTCGATGTGCATTATTTATTGCTGCGTACTATACTACTATCTAGGCTTTGCAGAGAGCTTTCCCCTGTCCAGCAAGCGTCACCTGTCTGCAGTGCATCTTGCACGAGAGCATTTATGACAGCAGCGACCAATTTATTACAACAATTCAATTCAAGTTGTTGTTTCAGAATAAAGCAAATATGATAAAATATGGTATAAATATATCCAGGCTTAGCATGAAAGGTTAAAAAGCCATGGTTTCCTTTGAATACAGCAAAGCAAATAAATTGGAAAATTTAACGCCGCATACTGTATATATATTTGTTCTAATTTATTGATGCCTGTAATTTTTGTTCTATGTGTACAGTAAAGAGTATTCTGTTCTGTTCTAAAAGAGAAGTACCATTACTTCTGTTTTTTGAAAATGGGTTGGAATGATTCTTTGCAACTACATTCTCACTTTATTTTTCATTGCTCTTCGTTCCAGTTTCCTGGACCAGGTGCACATCATAAAGCGCCCGGACTACACCCCCACGGAGCAGGACATCCTGCGCTGCCGTGTGCTCACCTCCGGCATCTTCGAGACACAGTTCGTCGTCGACAAAGTCAATTTCCAGTGAGTTGATACTTCTGGTTTTTAGTTTGGGTTCATAGACAAAATTAATATCAGAAGATTTAAGTAAAAAAAGTAAAGTAGCGGCCTGTTACAATCCCACTGCTGGGAATAGGCCTCCTCTCTCCGTTTCTGGAGAGAAGCGTTGGAGCTAAGACCTACCACGCTGCTCCAATACGGATTGGTAGGTTACACATATCTCCAGAATTCTCTAGAGATATGCAGGTTTCCTCACGATGTTTTCTTTCACCGAAAAGCGTGTGATAAATTGCAATTATCAATTAGACACATGAGTTTTAATAGAAAAACTCATTGGTGCCTGCCCAGGTTTTTGTTTTTAGAGCCAGTCAAAAATCGTAATCTATACTTATTATAAAACAAAGTCCCCAAAGCAGTACTTTCTCAAAATCTCACGGATTTTTGTACGGTTTTTAATAAAAGATGCAATTCTTCTGGATGGTTTTGGTTACTAATACAATACGGAGCTTTAGTCGCATGCTCCAGGTAAACCAACAGAGATACACGAAAGTGATGTACTAGAGAACTGTAGATCTAAAAAAATACTACAGAAAAGTCCGCGAGAGCATGTCTCTATCTCTAATGGTTACCTCACAATAACTATTGTTAATTTTAATTCGGAAAAAATTTTGCGACAGATTTTCATATCGGTTCTTTCGTATTCTGATATTCTACAGTTATACTTACAGACATACCTCCTATTTCTGATTACGTTTGATCTAAAGTATATTGAAAGTCAAATGATATTAGCTTTAAATAAGTAACTTTTAACTGTCATAATTATTTGAATAAGCATAGATGGATAGAATGTAAATTATATTATTAATTAATTATAAATTACGTTAGAATTGTTAGGGAACAAATACTGATTGATAAATATTATGCTATTTATGCCGTGTGGTATCCGGCTGATTAGAATAGAACACCCTAATTTCTTACCGAGGTGTCCTAAAAGGCGACTAAGGTAAGTCGACCCGCTGTGTGGTGTCCGGCTAAGTAAAATAGACCACCCTCATTTCTTACCGAGGTGTAAAAGGCGACGAAGGTAAGTTGACCCAGCGTGTGGTATTCGGTTGAGTAAAATAGACCACCCTCCTTACCGAGGGGTCGTAAAATACGACTAAGGTAAGTTGACATCAGGCAGGCGGCTGGTCGTAAAATATGTAGCCAAATCATGGGACATGTTGTGCCGACCCCACTTAGAGTGAGATAAGGGTAGGAGGATGATGATGAAATATTATGCTATTTGCGGTTATTCCTTGAACAATTCAATTAAATTCCTATGTTTACAAATGTACAAACTCTCCTTCTTCTCTCGTATGTTCTTTCGTCGCGAAAAGCTAGTAGTTGTTTCACCAATTGTATACACGATCGTTAGTATTGTATTTCATACATCATTGTTGTTTTTCCAAACATCAGTGTCGTACTCCATACATTAGTGTTGTTTCTCCATACAACATACATCACTAACGACATGTTATATGTTGATACAACACCAACGACCGTGACTACGGAAAATTAACCGTAGGATCTCACGATGAAAAAACGTATTAAAATAAGAAGCTCAAGATCTGGTACATTGGTCTCAAATTCAATGATTATTAAAAAGTGATTTTACTTTTTTTGTTATGATGTATTCATTATTGGATTAGCCCGTTGGCGCAGTGGGTAACCCTGCCTTCAGCTCCGCGGGTCGCGGGTTCGATTCCCGCCGAGGGCCAACATTTTCTATAAAAAAATTGTAGGTTCTTCGAGCCTGGGTGTGTATTTGTATAAAGTATGTATTTAAAAATATATATGTAGTATATCTACCAGTTGTTCGTCACCCATAACACAAGTTAAGTTAAGTTACTTTGGGGACGGACGACCGTGTGTGTAAGTGTCCCATATATTTATTTATTATTATTATTTTATTTTTCTCATCAGTATGTTCGACGTGGGCGGGCAGCGTGACGAGCGGCGCAAATGGATCCAGTGCTTCAACGACGTGACCGCCATCATATTCGTGACCGCCTGCTCCTCCTACAACATGGTCCTCCGGGAGGACCCCACGCAGAACCGCCTGCGAGAGTCCCTGGACTTGTTCAAGAGTATATGGAACAATAGGTGTGTTGGAGTTGTTGTAAACTTTCCTAGATGGCAGCACTTGATTATATCACGCTAATTTTATTTATTTATTTATTTATTTATTTATTACTAAATACATATATCGACTGTGAACTGGCAAATTGTCCTATCTTATGTACGACAACTTTTCAGGAAGAAGAAAAAAGTTATTTTTAATACATTCGCAATAATTTTTATGTAATAAAGAAACAGTTGAGTTTAAATATGTTTATTTATTGATAAATTTTCAAGTAGATAATACATGTTGATATGGTAAATGATGGGCAGTAGTACCCAATGCCGTTAGTAAGTGATTTGGCTTAAAATTGAGATAGGACATATTGCCGGTTCACAGTCGATATATGTTAAACATATTTTAAAATTAAGTAAGGCATTGACGGACATGCAATGATGGCATTGCGATAGTATTAAACTGTGTTGCATATGCCATCCTCAGTCAAAAAAAAATCAAATTAATATTATAAAAAACAAAAATAAAATATTACAATAAATAAAGTGTGTGCGAAAGAAAGTGCTGTGAAAGCATGTCTGTGAGTGAGTGTGGTGTGTGATGAAACGGAAAGTCATGAAGTCATTGGTATCAAGTCTTCAGTCTGTTGATAATTCATTTGCTGTAACCAAGATAAAATTTTAGCTTTGGCTGCACGTTTGATTAATGGATAGATGTTCAAATGTTTGTTTATCTTATTATATACAAAGGATGCTAAAAATGGATGTTGATGTTCAAAGAAGGATGTTTGATGTCTTATGGATGGAAAAACAATTATTCTACGATTTGAAATTTTGAAGTGAGGGATTAAATCCAACTGATGTGTGTGCCCTAAGAGAAATGGATAAAAAGAATAATTGATGCACAGTTGGTACTTTTGTAGTAGAAAAGAATAGCAGTTGGGAAACGATAGTGTTTATGGTACATAACTTTTAGTACAGATCTTTGTGCCCTTTCCAGGTGAATTAGGTTTGTTTTACAAGTGACCCCCAAACTGAAATACAGTAGGATAAAATTGATTGGCATAGAGCGAAATAAATTGTTCTAATTAGGTCCGAATTAACTACATCTCTTAGCTTCTTAAACACCCGCGTGAGTTTTCTAACACGCCCCGTTAATTGTTTAATTTGTGGAATCCAGGACAGATGTTCATCCAATACTATGCCTAAATATCGAATATGTTGAACTCGTTCAATCAGTGGACAATTACACGAGGAACGATTGGAATTGCAGTTGTGTACTTGAATTAAATGATTAGAATCATAGGAGAGATTGGATCTAGATGAAACGGAAAATACTACGTGTTTCGTCTTATTGGCATTAAGTGTAAGCAAGTTAATGTTTGTCGATTGCAATTATTATAAGGATGGGCTAATCACAACAGTTGTGGGTTTGAAGTAGAAGGTTGTGTGGTTCTCAATTGTCAATTCAGTACATCGTAGGGTTCAGTTCTTTGTTAATTGTATTTCGGATTAGATTTCAGTTTACTCGAGAAATGTTGAGAATTTAGTTCAAGTACATTTTTTACAAGGTGTGTGGGCTTTATCGTTTTCTCTTCCATTTCTTACATGAAGTTTACAGGGGCACCAATAGAATTCGTTTTTTTTTGTCTATGGCGTTTGCACCACTGTCACTTTTCGTTTTTTTGATAATTAAACAAGAATACCATAATATAAGATAGAGCTGTGATAGCCCAGCGGTGAGACCGTGCCCGGGCAGGCACCAATGAGTTTTTCTATTAAAACTCATGTGTCTAATTGATAATTGCAATTAATCACACGCTTTTCGGGGAAGGAAAACATCGTGAGGAAACCTGCATATCTCTAGAGAATTCTGGAGATATGTGTAACAACCTACCAATTCGCATTGGAGCATGCGCGGTAGGTCTTAGCTCCAACCCTTCTCTCCAGAAACGGAGAGAGAAGGCCTATTCCCATCAATGGGATTGTAACTTTACCATAATATAAATGGGAAATTTCCCATACGATCCTCTATCCTCAAAGCAAGTTAAAAATAATGTTATTGGTGACAGACAACCGGTAAATATATACGTACAAGATGTAGACATATCGTGTGGACTACACTTAAAGTTTGATGAGGGTAGGAATATAAATAAATAATTATATGGGATAATAACACACATGGTTAGTATCTAAGTAAGTAGGTAGTAGTAAGTAACAAAGTAATTCATTTATTAGCAGGTTACACCTATCCCAAGGATTCCCTGGAGATATACAGGTTTCCTCACGATGTTTTCCTTCGCGGAGAGCGTGTGATAGATTGCTATTTTTCTTCGCCGAAAAGCGTGTGATAAATAGAAGTTTTCCTTCGCCGAAAAACGTGTGATAAATAGCAATTTTCAATCGCCGTGAAGCGTGTGATAAATTTCAATTACCAATAAGATTACTACATAAAGCTTACTATAGAATTGAAGATTATTTGAGTGATAGTAGCATATCTTAACTGCAGTCAGCTACGCACCAAGCTGCAACGATTAATTTGTAACCATCAATGAAATTGTAAAAAAAAATATAAAAATTAAAAAAACAATGGCTGCCGAGTTTCTTGCTGGTTCTTCTCGGTAGGAGCAAACTTCCGAATCAGTGGTAACTTCTTGAAAACATTGACGATTCAAAAGTACTGTAAACAGTTCTACTTGAATAAAGAGTATTTTGAGTTTGAGTTTGAGGTTTGATATATTATTGTGGTATTCCAGATGGCTGCGCACGATATCGGTGATCCTGTTCCTCAACAAGCAGGACCTGCTGGCGGAGAAGGTGCTGGCGGGCAAGTCGCGGCTGGAGGAGTACTTCGCGGAGTTCGCGCGCTACCAGACTCCGCCCGACGCCAGCCCCGACGCGCGCGACCACCCCGAGGTGGCGCGCGCCAAGTACTTTATCCGGGACGAGTTCCTCGTTAGTCGCTTACTACTGCTTTCTAATTTAATCTAAAAAAATATATAAATAAATAAAAATAATAATAATAATAATAAAAAAAACTAGGGTCGGGGACGCCTGTCGGTACAGGGCGGGTAAAGTAAAAAAAAGTAAAAGCTGTGATAGCCTAGCGGTGAGACCGTGCGACTCTCTAGAGACGACATAGGTTCAAACCCCGGGCAGGCACCAATAAGTTTTTCCATTAAAACTTATGTGTCTAATTGATAATTGCAATTTATCACACGCTTTTCGGTGAAGTTTCCTTCATCCGGGACGAGTTCCTCGTTAGTCGCTTACTAATCTAATCTAATCTAGGGTCGGGGACGCCTGTCGGTACAGGGCGGGTAAAGTAAAAAGAAAGTAAAAGCTGTGATAGCCTAGCGGTGAGACCGTGCGACTCTCTAGAGACGATATAGGTTCAAATCCCGGGCAGGCACCAATAAGTTTTTCCATTAAAACTTATGTGTCTAATTGATAATTGCAATTTATCACACGCTTTTCGGTGAAGGAAAACATCGTGAGGACACCTGCATATCTCTAGAGTATTCTGTTGATATGTGTAACCTACCAATCCGCATTGGAGCAGCGTGGTAGGTCTTAGCTCCAATCCTTCTCTCCAATAAAGGAGAGAGGAGGCCTTAGCCCAGCAGTGGGCATAGTAACAGGCTGTTACTTTACAGGGCGGGTGGTCAGCTCCAATTCTGGACTATTCCACCCATTTCCCCTCATGTTGGGACAAGGGTCTCACTGTTATCCCGACGGCGTCACCTGCTCTAACCTACCAGTTGCTCTTACAAACCTTATAATATCCCTGAAGGGGATATTTGTTAGGTCTTCTTCAATTTCATCCTTACCTAGTATCTCCCATCTTACCAGCGAGTACATAGGGCACTCAGCCATAAGGTGGAGACTCGTTTCTTCAACTACTGCTTTAACACAACATCATCATCATCTGGTGCCATCATCATTAATAGAATTATTAAATCTATACTTATTATAAAACTGAGTCCCAAAAAGCTGTCTGTCTGTATGTAATCGATTTTCTCAAAATCTACTGAACGGATTTTTGTACGGTTTTCACCAAAGGATAGTGCAATACTTCCGGATGGTTTAGGTAAGTAGTACATATCGGTATTATGTAAATTGTGTTAAAGAGTTGCGCAGATGAGAAGAGAAGAGCGCAAAGAGCGCAGTTGTTAAAAAACTTGCTTGCTAGGAGCTTAGTCGCGTGCGCTGCGTAAACCAGCAGAGATACGCTAAAGTAATGTTGTAGAGAATTGTAGATCGATAAAAATACTATAAAAAAGTCCGCGATAGCATGTCTCTATCTCTTATGGTTAATTCACAATAACCATTTTTATGTTTAAACTTGGAATTCTAGAAAAAAATTGTGACACGCTGATTTCCATGCGGGCGAAGCCGCTGGCACAGCTAGTATTAAATAGAATTATAAATAGCCTCAGAGATGTTTTAGACGAAGAATAGTATCATACGTTTGCGTGATGGGACCCCTGTGGAAACATGACCGTCACCCCTATCTAAGCTATATGGCGTCCAATGTGTAACTACTACTCAGCTTTATGGTAGCGTAGTGGAACTAACCACTAGTCTCTGAGAAGATAGGCCGCTTCCTTAACCATAGAAAATAAATAGGAGTTAAAGGATTGAGATTTATTAAATGTATTTATCTAAATAAGAGCCGTGATAGCCCAACGGTGAGAGCGTGCGACTCTCTAGAGACGATCATGGGTTTAAACCACGGGCAGGCACCAATGTGTTTTTGTATGAAGTTAATTATTATTAACTAATTGATAATTGCATTTTATCACACGCTTTTCGGTGAAGGAAACATCGTGAGGAAACCTGCATATCTCTAGAGAATTCTAAGGATATAAACCTGCATATCTCTAGAGAATTCTAAAGATATAAACCTGCATATCTCTACAGAATTCTAAGGGTGCCGTGTGGTATCCGGCTGCATAGAATAGACCACCCTCATTTCTTACCGAGGTGTCGTAAAACGCGACTAAGGTAAGTTGACGTCAGGCAGGCGGCCGGTCGTAAAATACGTAGCCAAATCATGTGACAACATGTATGTAACATGTTGTGCCGACACCACTTAGAGTGGGATAAGGGCAGGAGAATGATGATGATGATGATCTCTAGAGAATTCTAAGGATATAAACCTGCATATCTCTAGAGAATTCTGAAGATACAAACCTGCATATCTCTAGAGAATTTTATGGATTATGTGGTAACCTCCCAATCCACAAAACTGGAGCAGCGTGGTAGGTGTTAGCTCCAATCCTCTCCAAAAACGGAGAGAGGAGTTCTATGCCCAACAGTGGGATAGTAATAGGCCATCACTTGTGTTTTTATTTATTCCAGCGCATAAGCACGGCGAGCGGCGACGGCAAGCACTACTGCTACCCGCACTTCACGTGCGCCGTCGACACCGAGAATATCAAGCGGGTGTTCAACGACTGCCGCGACATCATCCAGCGCATGCACCTGCGCCAGTACGAGCTGCTCTAACGTGGCCCCGACACACGCGCCGACACCGGTGAGACTTAAAGGTCATCATCCTCCCGCCCTTATTCCACTCTTAAGTGGGGTGGGCATAACATGTTAATGACATATAGTTACATAATTTGGCTACGTATTTTGCGACTGGCCGCCTGCCCGACGTCGACTTACTGTAGTCGTATTTTACGACCCCTCGGTAAGAAAGAGGGTGGTCTATTCTACTCGACCAGATACCACACGGTGGGCCAACTTACATTAGTCGCCTTTTGCGACACCTCGGTAAGAAATAAGGGTGGTCTATTCTACTCAACCGGATACCACACGGCGGAGCACGTTCAAAGGTATTAGATTTAATTATTTCAATTTTTTCCAGAAAACACAAAAGAGATGTGCGAACAGGTCGCCGACACTGGCCGGAGCCAGCGACACAGCAATACACTATACTATATCTCCCCACTCGCCACGCGGCTGTCGCCGTACAAGACGCACTCTCGACTCCAGGATTCGGGCACCTTTCAGAAACTTCGATTTGTCGGTTACATTAGTAACAAATATCACTCTACCTGCTATTGTAGACGTATCTTATAGATAGTGAACTGAGTTTAGTGTAAGAGAAACGTTTCTTTTTTCCCTACCATACTACAAATCTCATAAATATAACTTATTTAGGCAAAATTGACAATCTCTTAGTTTGTCCGTTTAAGGGACGAGGAAGTTCACGTGATAAAAAATTCTAAGTATCAATATAGTTCTAAAATTGCGCTAACAACTTTCGATTTGTTTTTCTCTATCCCAATTCAATATGGCGACACTTAAGGCCATTACAACTTGAAAATTACTGTATCACTGACTATTATATTGAACTAACGGAGGTAAATAGTTTTAGTGAAATTAAAACCTTCATTGTTCATAGTTATAATCACAATTTTATAGATATATACGAAAATGTTTCCCTTACAACAAAATTCGACAGATCTTCATCTACAAGTTGTAGGCTATTTCAAATGTGTAACTTTGCAATAGTCTTGTTTATAATTAAATATTCTTTTTTATACAGGCAGTTCTTAATTTTTTTAGCATTTGCAAACAGAGCGTTGTGATCCGTCAAGATGGTAATGAGAGATAATTCTTTTATTTCTTATGCTTCATAAAGATTTATAAAATATAGTGACATTATAACCTGTGTGTGTGTAACCGCGCGTTCTTTTAAACGCTTTTATGTGTTACATCACGAATACATACATAAATTTAATATATGAATAAGCCAGAGTGTATTGACGTTAGTTCTATTCTAATAAACTAAACTCTGCTAGAATAGAATACTCCAGAAATATTAATATTTAATAGCCAAGAATTTCCTGTTTTATTTTCAAATGTACACAGATCATTTACGTTTATGATTCCGATAAATCGAAGTTTCGTTCCGTACGTAGTGGTAAGTTATATTTATTAATAGACATATAAATAAGATGAATCTTAACCAAATTATACGAAACATCACATGTGTGGGTAATATTGCGATGGATTTTCTAAAACTTGTGTATTTTTAGGATCGACTAATAATATATTTAGCGCTATATTTTCATAACTAATTTTCTGATGCCTGTCGAGGTTAGTTTTCAGATAATAGCAAGCGTGTCTATTGGTTTTTTGTACAAATAGATTTGTTTTTACTATATTAAACGATATACAAATAAGGAACTTTTTTTAAAGTTCTAATGGGATTTCATAATAATTCGTATGAAAACCTCCCAATAATTAAAGCCTTTGAACAAAGTGTAAGTTTAATTGCATATGAATTACTATACGATGATATAAAGAGTTTAATGTGTAAATTAAAGTGCTACTGTCTGTATTGTGCAGATTTATTAACTTGTTTTATTTATGTTTTGTTACGCGTCGTCCATTTTACATATCTATGTGTTCGCATATCTAATAAAATGACCATCCCATAGCTGTGAAAATTCATTTGAAATAGAACCTAACTAATTAATATTCTTAGTTTATACAGACAGTTGTAACTTATTATTTTTTAGCATATGCACAACAAAGCATTGTGATCCGTCAAAGTGCTAATGGGAGATTAATTCTATTATTTGTTATGGTGATAAAACATGCTTCTTAAAGATTTATAAAATATATACGACCCTGAAATTCTGAACCATATTCACGAAGCAATCAGATAAAGTACGAAAAGAGGGAATACTTTTATACATCACAGAGGTATACGCAATTGCGATATCTCATAAATATTCATAAAATAATGTGTGGATACTACAATGTGAAGGATAGATTATATTTATATACACACAAAACGTTACAGCTAGATCGCCTCATGAATTGGGGTTGATATACGAGTGCGGTACCTTATAGATTCGTAAAGAATAGTGATACGCTGCTGTGTGTGTTGACTCTAACCGAGCGTTTTTTAAACGCTCCTAAATGTCATTTATGGCGGCCGGTGTCATTGTGATTTCGTATAGTGTTTCGTGGTGTGTCCGAAACTGTCGGCCATACCTAAACCGTAGACATAAATTAATTATTTGAATACCACAAATGTCTCTATTAATGTTACTATATAACCATTGACGAAAGCAAAAATTTACGATCTATATTAGATCATAAATATTTCAATTAAAATATTATTTATTATATTATTTATGTTTGTTTGTCGTAGCACTATTAATTAGTATTATTTTTTATTTTTAAATTATTCCAAAACATCACGTTTGAAAAAAAAGCAGTTATGACTTTCAATACATCTCAGCAACTGCTTGAAAATATTTAGAAAGTAATTTTCACTATTACATAAATTTTTGTTCATATCTCATTTATATTATGCATAGATTCCGAAATTTTTGAATACTTTTACCTTATTTTCTGATTAGAGCGTTAAGCTAATGTGATCACTTAAAAATAAATCTAAAAAGAAGGAGGAATAAGAAAGTGATATATGCGATATATAAAAAAAACAGATTGTGTTTAGAAACAAGAAAAATATATATACGGCATATGGTATTTAGCAACTATTGTCGTATAATAATAAAAAAAATCTGTCCAATTTGATGGTGTAGATGGTTTTAGATGTGATATAGAACTCATTTTGTTATTTTCTTTTTTTTCTAGTTTTTCTAATGAAATTGATTTATGTCTATGGTTGGGGAACGTTAAGAGGCTGAATTAAAATTAGTGCAAATACCATTTTATATTAAGGATCATTGGTGTGCGATAACAGGAGGCTAGATTTTAGTAATTGCATAGGTGCACTATTTTGCTGACGCTAAATAAAAGGTTACAGTTATTTTTTATTATCATTAGCTCTTGTTGCCGGAATGAAGTAACTATTTGTGTTATTCTTTTGGTGGGACGTAAAAAATATTCGTATAGGAATATTTTTTTTAGATATCTACTCAGGTACCCAAGTGTAGGCCAAATTTTATTTTACATATATTTTTTATTCATGCAATTTATCACATGTTGATATAATAGTCGTTTATAGTCAAATATACAATCTTGTATAGCTTTTTTTTTTGTTTTATAAGATGTTGTTTCGATATTTAACTTTTTTTTCTATCTGTATATTTTTGATCACAAAGATTTTTACGCTATTAATGAACATTTCTGTTGTCGTTTTAGGGCAGATGCACAGTTAGATTTACTTTCGTGTTTAGTTCTTATGACCGTCTTCCATTACTTAGTTTTTTTTTATTAGCTTTTGTTCGTTTCATGAAATTACTTTTAGTTAAGCGCACATTTTGCATAATGTTTAATTTAAAGCGACAGCTTGGCTATTTTTTAACTTACTTTTTTATTGTTATTAAGTACAGGATGTTCATTGTTTTCTTAAAATATAAATTCAGATGAAAGATCGAATAGAAAACTCAACTTGCAATATAGCAAAATTCATCATATCTTCTCTGTATGACGATTCAGATGTGAACTCTTCTTAATTATTGATTATGTAAAGAGTGCTATATTTAATGCGATCTCTGTCTGCCTTTTTAATTTTTATATATAAAATTTTGAACATTCTGTATATGGAATTATTAATTTAAGGTCCAAAGAATTCGCTATCCGTATTCCATACGGTGTTTACAAGAATATCACATATTAGCAGTATTTGAATGATTTCGTTCAATGATTTTCTGATTTAATTAATATATTCACTGTTTATTATAAGAAAGTTTTAGCCCTAAGTACAAATGTTACTAACTAAATCATCACTAACAAATTATAATAACGATTAAAGAAAATAAATTTTATTTTATAATTATAATTGGTTTATGTACTTACATACGTGTTGTTAGTGAAAAATATATTAAAAGATCTATTTTTTCGTTAATTTTTGTAATTGTAAGTATCGTTAGATTATTTTTTTTGTTTTCGCATCTCGTCGCTTTTATTGCAAAATGTTGTATACCATTTTCATATCAATAAAAAAATATATATTCATTGTCTATGGACAACGACAATTAATTAACTTTATATTATAACTGACATATATAAATACTCTAATTACTAAAATTATTACACAATTGCCTTCAATCATTTTGCATTAAAAGAGACGATTGCGTAACGTGCTTATTGGACATGAAATATATAGTTATGTTTAATTATTAACACTATGTATAATCTGTATTCATGGTCCTTAATATAACAATGTAGAAATTTGTAAGTGCTCTGTGCCATAAAGTGTTGCTACCGGAAGCACAATACCCATAATGTTACCATTTAAAAATCAACAAATATGTCTAAGCCGATCCTTCCTAGTAACTTGTAAAGTAACGTAATGCTATATTGCTTTCTATTGTGACGTAAAGTCGTTATTTTTTTAAGTATAACTCTAATATATATATTTTTTTCCTCTCTTCTGTTAAACTTTGATCGTAAGTAGGGAATTGTATTGTCTGTTTGATTTTGAGGAAAATATATTTATTCATACATTTCTTGGTTAATGGGAGTCGTTCAATTTTATATTATTATTGACTTTTGTTGATTTGTTACTTTAGGGATAGCATTTCTGTAGCTTTAGCCTGAAGGTAAATTTTCAAAAATCTGTTTTTTTATAATAAGGCAGTAGTTTATATAAATTAATTATGGTGGAGAGAAATGCAATTGAAAACTAAAAGCGAAAAAATACAGTATATCGCTCTTTCGTTAAAGGCGAAAGGAATGTAAGTAAAAATAAGACTGACAGTAACATTTCGTTCGGAAACAAGTGCCAGTTGTTAGTAACAAATGTTTATAGCTGATGTACGTTTCTATGGAAACTATTTGCATTTTAAAATACCTATGATGTTTATATGTTAATTTCTAATTAATTTTATATCAAAATTTATACAATAAAATATTACCACTTATTAGTCTGAACTTCTGAAAAGTTTAAATAATTAAATGCCTATAACTTTATATCTTATCGGTTTTTTGACGTCCTCTTGATAAGAAAATCTTTATGGCGACTTTAAACTCTCTGCGAGAAACCCCGTGATATGAGCGGGAGAGTGTACAGTGTAGCTCTGGCCTCGGTATCTGTCAGGGTGTCTCGCTCCCATGTTAGTATTTGTGCCAGAGTCAAACGGTACCCAGGACACACAAACGGCGAGTGATGTTCACTTTCGAAAGTTGTACATGGTCAATCCGAGGACCAGGAAAATAGCAAATGCTCTCGGGAGAGAGTGTACAACCGCCATTAAGTTTAAGTTGTTAAACATTAACCGATTTTTTTCCCTGCCGAAAACGACACCATTTTTATCCATAAAGGCTTGCTCTACCAAATCATTGATTAAGCCCGAATACTTTTAACTACAGTCTGAATATATATAAAAGTAGAGATACATTACCTTAAACCGTAAGAACTTTCATGAATGAATAAACGCTATTATTAATAAACTTATGAAACTTCAATAAAGTTTCTAAGGTAAATTTTTAGACATAATTAGAAAAAAAGGCAAATAAAAAAACAGATTTGCTTATTTCATTGCCGATGCATTGAGAGAATTGCTATCGAAATTGAGAGAATTGCTATCGTAGATTTTTAGAATTGAATGATTATTTTATACAAAAGGCCGTATGTTTTAAGTATGTGCAATAAGGAACGACTCCCATAACCTACGTCTTAGGTATTGTAAAATAAATTTACATGGCGTCTTAATTGTAACTTAAAGAACATATTTGGTAGCTATTTAATTAAGTTCTAGATTATCGCGATATAAATGAAGTAACAGATATGTATATTCTATATTTACTATAGCGTAGACTGCTGGCGTGAGTTTCTTTTCCAGCACAGATCTACTTAAACTTATTAGTCGGATGCAAGTAATCTTTTCTTTATTAATTCGCCAAATCTTTGGGAGAGTTTCGCATATGCGAGTGACGACTGCTAAGCAATAAATTATCATAATCATCCTTCCTGCCCTTGTCCCACTCTAAGTGGAATCGTACATGTTACAAACATGTTGTCACATGATTGTACTGCGTATTTTACGATCGGCCGCCTGCCTGACCTCAACTTACCTTAGTCGTATTTAACGACCCCTCGGTAAGAAAGCAAATAAATAAAAGCAATAAAATATAATAAACAAATGAATGTTTTTTATGATTGTTAAAATTTGACAAATAATATACATACAATGATAAATAGGAAAAATACATGTATTCGTATTAAAGTGACCTAATTCAAAAAGTTGTTTTGCAAATTGCAATAAAACGTAGCGTGGGGCCTTTATAAATTATAAGAGCAAGAAAGCACCTGGCTTTTTAATAGTTGGTAGCGTGATGTCATATATGCCATTGAAATAAGGATAGCAATGTTTTTTTTTTCGAATTTGTCTTGTGCTGTTAGCCCTAATGGCTTTTACAGTGTCACTGGTTGGATGGGCGAGCGCATAAACTTCGCCGGGCAAAATTGGTAGGTAATTGAGTGTTTTTTAGGCACTCGTAACTTACTGGGAGCGTCGCCTTAAGGGTGTCTCCTGCGAGACCGAACCTCGGCTTAAAGCGGCGCGTTTTGGAGGACTGTATCTAACACATTGACTTTGAAGAAATCTTCATCACGGCGGCCGCGGCAGAGGGCTGCGGCCGCTTGACACAAGCAAACGGGGACCTCGTCTTCGCCGGCGAAGACATTGTTTGTGTGTAGATCTTGTAGGATGCTGTAATAGCATTGTCAGGGTCGTTAAGGACGCTCTTAGGGCGCCTGTGGAATCTGTTGGGAAAGTTAAACACCTTATAATTGGACGCGGCCACTATAAGGGGATTCGGGTGTGACTTACAATGTATCTAACTGAATTAAGTCTTATTTTGAATTCGGTCTCTTTAATATGATATGAATATTAGAAATCGTCGTTTCAAAATTTTGAAATTTCTTTTTAATAAATCTTATATCGGCAGATTAAAACAATTAAATTATTAAATCAACTTTTTGGAGATTTAATACAACACGTTTAATAACTTTGGAACTTTTGCCTTTACTTCGCCTTACACGGTTATCAAATTCAGCTTAAATTCACTGAGATTTGGCGAGTTAATCATTTAAGGTTAGTTTCAGAAGGAACATACTGTTAGCGAGACGTGCAATTTTAACAATCTGAGAAGGCACATTTTCAATGTGATTTCTTTCAACAATTATACGAACACCAGTAAAGTAGATGTAAAAGGAAATCTAAAAACTTTGAATCTCACGCAACGTTGGCGCTGTCCCGCGGCTGTCTAGTTTTCTTTAAGACTATGTGCTTTTTAGGAAGCGCTTTTTCGAATTACCCACATATTTTAAAGACGTATCGTAAGTTATATTTCGAATTTCACATATTTAAAAATATTTGAAATTTCACTTTGTATGGGAAACGGCAATATTGGTATCGTCCGCGAATTATATTACTTTGTGTGTCGTGACATCCTGTAGTGATCATTGCTTCGATTCGTAATAGCTCACACAGAGTTTCAACTGTAGTGGTATATAGTAGTTCATCACTTGAGCCTCTACTAATAATATAAACATTAACAGATAAAGCAATAATTAATATCGAATTTTGGAACAAAATTGGACAGTTATCCTTTGATCCCGCACGTGTATATTATACGTATTGGACACGTGGTTTTTGTATTTATATATATTTAATATCAGATTTACACGCGCCCCTTCGCCCCGCTACCCCCGTAAAACTATTAAGGAAGCGCAATAACAAGTGAGTCATTTAATATGTATAAAGTAGATTAGAATATTTTCTATTGTTTTCGATACGTAGATAATATACTGCCAGTGTCGATGTCGAGTTTATTGAACGTATAATATGTAATATTAGATTCGGTTTCGGTGTGCGATAACGATTCGTTGACTTCATTTTCGATACATTGACTGGTGTGTGGCGATGGTCTACATTGGCTTTATAGGTGTAACGTAATCAACGTCACAAAATTTGACTAAACTGACACGAAATTTTTTTTAAAAACCCGTTCCCATAATCAATTCTCGGTTGATCAAATTAACTTGTTTTTTTATAACTTTGTTTATTATTCGCAAAATTTCACTGGCTGGTAAGTGTCCGCTTGTGCAGTTGGTTCAGTTTTATTGGTTTAATTCCTAAAGGTTCTTCCCAAATTATTATTATTATTCCCAAAAAGTAGGTATCCAACAAATTCACTTATTTTAATCATGAAGGAGTCTACTGCTATACTTAAGTGATATACTTTATTGAAAATATCATGGTCTGTTTATTGTAACGTATTAGGCTTCACTTATCTTCTGAAACAAGCCCTTTTTTATTACTGAAATGTAAATAGCTCATCACAATATTAACTTAAAGAGTCCTATTAGTTTTAATCCCGTCAGTTTAGGCCATAACTTGTGTTAGCATGCCTTAGAAGTTTCGATTGTCACGTTTCAGTCAATAGGTCGGGGTCGATGTGCGACGATGTCGCAGGTCGTCCGCACCACACCCCAATGGCTCGAGGAGCGTTTAGCGTAGCATAATGTTACTTTAGTTCGCGTGATCAGCTATTTAACTAAGTAGGTGATGTAACGTCCGTTGCCAATAACCAAATAGTATTGAACAATTCCTCCTTTTTTATCTTTCATAGTAGTTAAGTGGATGTACTTGCGCACAATGTATGTGAGGACGGTGTTGAGTAAGTTTTCGTTGGAACTCTCAAAGTGCAGCCTTCGCCGCAAATATTTTTGGTAATCTTTTACTTGTCGTGGGCCGGGAGTCGCTGCCCGCGTGCCCTCCGCGTCTGTCTCGCTGTAGATATTATAATGATGGCATTTAAATTAGTGCTCATAGATTTTTTTCCATTGTAGCACAAACGTGGTCTTTCTCAATTTTTCGGTAGTTTTATTTTATATATAAATAAAAAAAAACAATCGTAGCATAGCTCAAACACTTCGTTCATAACGGTATTCGAGATCAGCACTTTACATTTGTATTCCTTACCGACGGACTGCGGATTATTGTGTATTTACTCCTTAATACCTACGTTTAATATATACTGAAAAAAAATCTATATTTTTAACAAATTTAATTTTAAAAATATACATAATTAATGAAATTCCTAAAGATTAAAAATGAAATTTTTAATATTTACGTGTATAGTAGTGTACTGCGAGGTGATTATAAAATAACAAACGCTTATAATTTTTATTGTTTCCAGAGAATCGCAAAGAGAATATATTATTTACTGTCCATGAAATTAATAATCTATAACTGATGTGTACACAAAAATCAGTATGTTTCAGGCATTTTGAATCCGACTTAATGTATGTAAAAATAAATGTTGTTTTAAAATTGTGATTTTTTATTTATGCACCTTCCACACTTTTGATATTACTTAAATCGTCACGGTTGAGATTCCCATCACGGTCTCATATTCTGCATATAATTTTTATAAAGTATTTGTGATGGAAATATAGAATAGACAGAATAGACCGGCAGAATAGAATAGACCACCCTCCTTTCTTACCGAGGTGTCGTAAGAGGCGATTAAGGTAAATGCCGTGTGGTATCCGACTGCATAGAATAGACCACCTTCATTTCTTACCGAGATTTCTTAAAAGGCGACAGGTAAGTTGACGTCAGGCAGGCGGCCGGTCGTAAAATACGTAGCCAAATCATGTTACAACATGTTTGTAGCTTGTTGTGCCTACCCTACTTAGAGTGGGGTAAGGGCAGGAGAATGATGATGAAGGACGTATGGAATATAAAAACTTTCAGAAATCAAACAACGGTTATTTGCAAGCGTTATGACGCAAATTTTTATCAAACTGAACTAACACATACAGAAACAGAATAATTAAGAATTTCAAAAAATCTTGAAATCAAAAACAACAAAATTACAAATAAATATTAGATATTTACAATTCTATGGCAATACAAAGGTACGAACGTCTCTCTTTGGACTCGCCTCTAACATATTAACAAAACATTCAAAAAAATATAATTTGGCAAGTCTTTGTTTTCTACCGGTATAAATAGACAAAGCTATTATTCGTGGTCTGTACAATTTAAAGCAATCGAAAATGTGAAATATAGTCAATGTTATATTTAAGCCACGTCAAGCTTTGAAATATAATGGAAAACAGGTAAAGTTAAAAAAGTTTTGAACAGCATTTCATATCGCTACTGTTAACTGTTGAGGAGATCCCTCGTCTGGAGCCAATATCTTCGCAGCAGCATCAGGTAATTCTTATCATAAACATGCATTGTCATCGGGATTGGACAAGTATGTAAAATTTCAACTAAACCGGACCCCGGGCAGTTAAATTTATCTCTCAAGCAAAAAAGTAATAATAAAATTATTTTGCTATAATCCGCGATAAAGTAAATACAAAATATATATAATAAATGTATGTAGTTGACTATCCGTTTTTCATACCCGATACATGCAAGATTCGTAAAAAGACACGCACAAACCTCCACCACCGCCACCACAATACACAAGCACTACACACGTTCACTATCACAAACTCAACAATCGTTTCGCCTATATCCTGATGATACTTAGGTTACGGGGCGAAACGATTGTTGAGTTGAAATTTCTATTTATTTCTACCGCGGATTATAGCAAAATATATTTATTATTACTTTTGTATTATGGATTTCCGCAAAGTAACGCCTAATTTTTAAAATTATTTTATTTCTTAAGATTTTACCTTGTTTTTACATTCACGAAAAGTTGAATAAAAACTTTTAAATATATATTAATAATATTCGACATTCAATAACTTTTAATTCCTCTGTGAAACTAAGTCGCTTTCGATGTTTAAACAACTTACATCATGAATATTCACGATTCGGATTACGTTCATATTTAAAATAATGATATCATAGTTAAACCAGATGTGCTTAGATTACAATAATTAGTTAATTATACAGAGCCATCGTTATGTTTAATCTAAATCTATTTTTCAAGTACCTAAAATCTCATAATAAGCGCATTATTACTAGAAAAAGGATAAAATTCAACGTTTTCAACGCATTTGCACTGAGAGTATTTTGCCGTTTTGTTCAATTTTGAACGTATTCGAAATTATTATTTCATAAGTAAATGTTGAATAAAAAAAAATACCTATAAATCTGTAATGTTTATTTTTTACATTATTTACAAGTACAGTTTCGTACAGTAAACTAAATTCTGTGACCAACTATTCAACTCAGCATATTTTAATTCTAACTTTAATATAATTTACAGAATTAGGCGTTACTTTCCGGATCCATAATACAAAAGTAATATTAAAATTATTAATAATTTTATTTTCCTTTTTACTTATCACTTTTGTTTAACTTTTATTTTAATCATGGTGAAACTTTATGGTTTGGACTAAGTCAATAGAATAAAACCACCTTAGGTCAGAGCTATCACGCAATAATTAAATATACATTTTAAATACAATTTGAGACAGTGTTTTTACAATATGCAAGTCAAAATTCTTAAAAAAAATCATGCATAACATTTTAAGACAATATACAAATTTTTGTGTATTAGAAATTTTCAATCACACAAACAATAAATAAGTAAAAGAAATTCGGGAAATATAAAATTACAAAACAATAAATGGACAACACAATATTTTATAATCAAAATTATCAATCAACATTTAAAAGGGAAAAAAGAGAGCTTTACAACAGTTTTTTCTGTGTATGACGTAAGTTATTTTTCAAAACAATTAAGTAATACAAAATATTGGAAAAAGTATTATTCCAAAATAATATCCATATAACCCACTTATAACGCGGTACTCTTATATCGCATTACGCGGTTTCAGTCCTTCGTATAACGCGCGTTTTCTCCTTTATAACGCGGGAATTTCGCATGTTCCACATATTATAAAATTAAACTATTTTATTATTTTATTTGTTTCTATAAATTTTATTTTAACCCTTTATAAGGTAAAGGCAGAATAGATGCCACCAAATAAAAATGTTTTTATTACCATGTAGTATGACAAAACAAAATAAACTTTTTTTCGGTGGCATACTGACAAAATACCAAACTTTCCACTAATTTGCCAATAATTTACATTTTTGGAAAAAAAAACAAAATTTACAAAAAATATTTCGACTAACGTACTCTATACGTAATTTTCAATTTTATTTAATGTTTTTTTTTTATTTATAACAAATATATTCGTAACGTACTCTTAAATTTTATTTTGGTAACATTTCTAATTTCCTCAGTCTTATAAAGGGTTAAATAAAATATTTATTTCTCAGCCATGTTTTAATAAAACGCACATATTACGTTCATAACATGGTTTTATATATACCTATATATATATATAAAACGAGCGTCATACGCGCGTTACACGAGAATACTCCTACAACGCGTTTTGCTATAACGCGGGACCAATCTACCGTGTTATAGGCGGGATTACTGATTGTGTTGCTCTTATACACATATTAATATACTTACATCTATTCTTAAAACAAAATTTGAGGTGCATCCTTAAAGATAATTATATGACACTGGCACAATATTTTTAAAGCTAATATCAACAAAATGCGAATACAAAAATAATCCCAAGGATTTGAAATCACATGTAAATACAAATTAATTCAATATCAGATTGGTCCCAATTATTAAAATTTTGAGCATTATTAATAAAACTTCTCACAAAAACATACTTACAACTAAAGTTTTGTATTTGACGTAAATATAGTAATGAGAACTGTATGTGATTTGTAACACTTATCTTACATATAAAAATGAACGTTCGTATGTCTTTTATAGACTCTGAAAAGCGATTCTAATGAAATAATAATCTGGACCGATTTTAATGAAATTTTCGGACAATATTTAGGATAATGGCGAAATGACATAGGACAAAACATTAAAATAAAAATATTTAGTCTACTGTAACTAATATTTTATACTATAAACTTAGCAACTTGAAGCAATTATGTATTTCATAAATTTATTATCAGGGTGCTTTGGGCAATATCGAAGTATAGTATCCAGCATTAAATAATGCACAGAGACAATGCTCTATGAAGTAGAATCTATCCGATTTTCTCTCTCTAAGCCTCGATGTGCATTATTTATTGCCGGGTACTATACCTACTGTTTAAAGCCCAGTCTTAGACATGTAAATATATATCGCACGCTTAATAATAAACTGGCCGAATTTAAAATTAGGCTTAAGTTAGATACATTGTAATACTTGTTTCAATGCCATTTGAAACAAGTATTACAATGTATCACGCTGCGAACTATTAAAAAAAGTTAATGTTTTCGTGCTCTTGCCAGTTATGGGTCGACTTGAATGGTCGTTATTGAATAAGTCGTTTTGAAGACACTACGCTTTATTGCCGATTTGCCACAGAACAACTTTTTTGAATTCGGTCACTTTAATACTAAGCGTGCGATATGTAAATACTGCATACAAGATGAAAGTTTACTACGTAACAATGAACCAATACATTTATAGATGTCAACATCAAATGGAGCCTAAATATGTTCTAAAAGCCTACTTACTATATGTCTTGTAACATTTAATTAAGTAAAAAAAAAACAACTCGCTTTAACTCCTAGCTTACAGAACAATTTAATTCTTTGTACGATGATTGTATACATAATGTTAATGAAACAATTCGTACAAAGAGAGAATCAAGTACATGAACTTATTCGGCAGATAATATGTTAAATATCTAAAAAAAAAAAATAACTCATCACTCCACAATATTTCATTTTTCAGTGTAATTAAAATAAAATTGAACGCCTGCTATCAAAAATTAAAAAGTTGTAGTATTTCATACTAAATGCATCACATATAACACACACATACATATAACACTATATTGGTTTTTAAACTTTCGCAATTAATACTTATTATTATATACACATTCGGGTCCGCCTCATAGAGTTATTATGCATAGGATAGGGAAGTCATAGGCAAGCCTGCGAGTGTGATGAGTGTGTGTGCGTGTATGATGAGTGTGTGTGTGCCCGTGTGTAATGAGTGTGTCTGCGTGTCTGTGTGTAATGACTGTGTGTCTGCGTGTGCGTGTGTAATGACTGTGTCTGCTTGTGCGTGTGTAATGAGTGTGTCTGTGTGTGCGTGTGTAATGTGTGTGTGTGTGCGTGTGTAACGAGTGTTTGTGTGCGCGTGTGTAATGAGTGTGGCTGCGTGTCTATGTTTAATGACTGTGTGTCTGCGTGTGCGTGTGTAATGACTGTGTCTGCTTGTGCGTGTGTAATGAGCGTCTGCGTGTGCGTGTGTAATGTGTGTGTGTGTGCGTGTGTAAAGAGTGTGTGTTTGTGTGTGCGTGTGATCAGTGTGTGTGAGCGAGTACTAATATATAATAACGGAGGTAAGATAAGAGACCTTTATCTTTGTGTAATCACGCATAACAAGTTAATTTAAAAAAGACAATTTTTAAATTTAAACTATCGTGAGTAGTATTTATAATCAATGTGTACCCACTGGCTATAAAAAAAGTAAAGTAATGGCCCGTTACAATCCAATGTTGGGCATAGGGTCTCCTCTCTCCGTTTCTGGAGAGAAGGGTTGGGAGCTAAGACCTACCACGCTACTCCGAAGCGGATTGGTATCTTACTTATATCCCTAGAATTCTCTAGAGATATGCAGGTTTCCTCACGGTGTTTTCCTTCACAGAAAACCGTGTGATAAATTACAATTATCAATTAGACACATAAGGTTTAATAGAAAAGCTCAACCGGCTATAAGTAAGTAGTAAGTAAAGTAATACTTACTACTACTACAACCGGCTATACTCACGTCTAATTTTATCGGGTTAGCCCGACTAGTTACGAGCCCATCCGGCGCACTTATTCATGAGCTCTCTACACGACGTTACCGCGGCGGGAACTGGCTTTGAACAAAAATTTATGTCCCTACTGTTCCCTCATCTTGAGAAAATCATGGCAGCAGCATCAGGTCATGCTTATCATACACATGCATTGTCTTCGGGACTGGAGCAGTATAAAAGGGAAATGGGTCAATTTAACTTGCAAGATTCCAACTTCACATACATACCTAGCAAGTTAAATTAAAAGCTTTAGGTAAAAGGTAACCGAATTTTTTCTTTTTTCCAGATAGACACATTTTCGGCTTGCTCCTCTACTCTAGTATAATAACTCTATGGACTTTTTCGAAACATCGCTTATACAAAGTGATACCGAGGATAAATCAAATGAATTCACTGATTATATTGAAATGGCGTGTTAACATGCTGTCATTGATCTCTATAAATGGTGCTTCTTTTTTAAAATATGTAAAATAATACCTGTGGCTTTACTCAATTAATTGTATTGTTAGTAAATTCTTTAATGAATTTATTGATTTTTTATGTAGGGTGCTGCTGGTATGTAGGTACGTATAATTAAAATGTGGTATGGTTGGTACCACCTGTATAAAGGCAACTCGATGATTATATAATAATAAACAATGTATTGCTTCATATCACAAACTTAGTCCAAGTAAACGTAAAAGTTCGGCGTACCACAGTACCTGGTGGCGAGTGCCTTGCCCGATGGTGTGGGTGCACTGAACGCTGCTTCGGAGCGAAGCACCGCCATCCCGTGCAAAAGGGAAGCACGGGCACACTCCAAAAGACGCACCGCTATACCGCGCCGACGATACGACTTATGCGTCCATATACGAGACACACCGCACCTATAAATAAAAGATAAATTAATTAGTTCCAATACCTAATAATAATGATTTATTTTTTATCCAATATGTTATACTGCTGTGCGGTATCCGGCAGAGTAGAATAGCCCTCCACCCTTCACCAAAACGAAAAAGATAAGTTGACTTTAGGCAGGTGGTAAAACACGTAGCCGAATCATGTGTCAACATGTTTATAATATGTTGTGCCGACCCCACTTAGAAGAGGATAAGGGCATGAGAATGATGATGATAATTGATATCATAGATAACAGATATACACTCACTTGACAGGGTAATCTTCAACACTACAGCAGTCAGGCTCGCCGGGTAACAGTTTGTACGCCCGCGACTTCGGCTCCATTATCAAACAACCGACTATTTGTTTCTTTTCTACGTATAAGTACGCCTGAAAAATAACATATTCTGTATTCAAATTCAAACTTTTCAACAATTGCTCTTGTCAACTCTACTGCTGGTTCGAAAAGATGTTCCTACCAAGAAGAGCAAGCAAGAAATTCGGTGGCAGCTCTTTTCAAATATAATTCTTAAAATTAGCTACATTTGGTAATTACTACCTTGTACAGCGTAGCGGTAGGAAGGTTGAGCTGTGATAGCCCAGCGTTGAGACCTTGTGACTGTTTCGAGATGGTCACTCGATGGATGGGTTCGAACCCCCGCAGGCACCAAATAGTTTTTCTATTAAAACTATGTGTCCAAATGTACGATACCTCGGTAAGAAAGAGGGTGATCTATTCTACTCAATCGGATACCACCAGACTCCTCAGCCTCACCGGATTCATCAGATAAGTATGGATATCAGCTGAGATAATTATATATAGATATTTTAATTATATTTATCTGTTCCTTACAATTTTTCTTCTGTTCTGGAGCTGTGATAGCCCAGCGGTGAGACGGTGCGACTCTTTCGAGGGGAACACGAGATCAAACCCGGGCAGGCACCAATGAGTTTTTCTATTAAAACTCATGTGTCTAATTGATAATTGCAATTTATCACACGCTTTTCGGTACAGGTAAACATCGTGAGGAAACCTGCATATCTCTAGAGAATTCTAGAGATATGTGTAACCTACCAATCCGCATTGGAGCAGCGTGGTAGGTCTTAGCTCCAACCCTTCTCTCCAGAAACGGAGAGAGGAGATCCTATGCCCAGCAGTAGGATTGTAACGGGCCGTTAATTTACTTTAATACTTTTACTACAGCGTAGAGGAGTAGCTACATCAACGCATTCTTATCACCTATATAATCCTCAATAGTATAGTAGGCTTTTCAGCCTCTCTTAAACAGTGTTTTTAAACTGTTGTTAGTGGCAAAGATAAAATTGAGTGTTGAATTTTATTATAGAATCTTATGCCCAAATCAAAACAAAATATTAAACAAAAGTAATAATAGCTATAATCCGCGATACATGTATCGCGGATTATAGCAAAATAATTTTATTATTACTTTTGTATTATGGATCTCCGCAAAGTAACGCCTAATTCTATAAATTATTTAAACGTGGTAACGGTTGGTTTTCTGTCCTAGGTCCTGTATGAGGTTCCAGATTCGATACTCAATATAAAATGTAACTAACATTTTAGTACAAAAGTAATAATAAAAATTACTTTGCTATAATCTGCGATACAGTAAATAGAAAAAATATATAGTGCTAAATCGCAAAGGCTGTGCGATTTTTTTGTAGAGTCTATCTCCTGATGATGCTTCGGTTGCGGGGCAAAACGATTGTTGAGTTTGTAATAGTGAACGTGTGTAGTGCTTGTGTATTCTGGTGGCACTGGTGGAGGTTTGTGCATGTGTTTTTACGAATCCTGCATGTATAGGGTATGAAAAAACGGATAGTCCACTACCCATTTAGCACTATATATATTTTATATTTACTGTTCATCTATCTATTTATTACTTTTGTATTATGGATCTCCGCAAAGTAACTCCTAATTCTATAAATAATTTACATTTTAGTGTTCCGGTTAAGCACTCAACCTCATACGGGCTTGCGCGCTTCCATCTGCTAGTGTATTTTTACTTATCTGATGAATTGGTGGTATCCGGCCGAGAAGAATAGACCAACCTCTTTCTTACCGAGGCGTGGTAAAATATGACTAAGGTAAGTTCACGTCAGGCAGGCGACCGATCATAAAATACGTAGTCAAATCATGTGACAACAAGTTTGTAACATGTTGTGATGATCCCACTTAGAGCGGGATAAGGGCAGGGTAATGATGATAGTCAATACTTACAGTATATGTGTGCAAGGTCCTCGGCAGGTCTGCAGCGTACCCCAGCTGCGGATGCACGACCCGCGTCAAGACACTCTCTACCCGCTTCCAGCCCGCCTCGCCTCCGCGTACTCTGATACAACGTCCTGTCTCAGTTCTATCGACTATACACTCTTCTTTCAAGCCCTGGAATATATAAATAACACTTTATAAAAGTAAGTAAAGTAGCGGCCTGTTACAATCCCACTGCTGGGAATAGGCCTCCTCTCTCCGTTTCTGGAGAGAAGGGTTGGAGCTAAGACCTACCACGCTGCTCCAATGCGGATTGGTAGGTTACACCTATCTCCAGAATTCTCTAGAGATATGCAGGTCTCCTCACAATTAGACACATGAGTTTTAATAGAAAAACTCATTGGTGCCTGCCCTGGTTTGAACTCGTGTTCCACTCGGAAGAGTTGCACGGTCTCACCGCTGGGCTATCACGGCTTATACACACTTTATATATTCCACTTATTTATTATTTCTGAGCGTCAACAGCTAGGTAAGGCTACCGTAGAAACATCGTTGAGAGTTCTAAATGTGAATGTGGAATATAGAACTGACTGGCCCATTGGCGCAGTGGGTAGTGACCCTGCCTTCAGCTCCGCGGGTCGCGGGTTCGATTCACGCCGAGGGACAACATTTTCTATTAAAAGTTTGTTGGTTCTTCGAGCCTGGGTGTATA
Organism: Morpho deidamia; assembly: GCA_947086505.1. Taxonomy (NCBI): domain Eukaryota; kingdom Metazoa; phylum Arthropoda; class Insecta; order Lepidoptera; family Nymphalidae; genus Morpho; species Morpho deidamia. Next base: position 3,868,905 of record CAMTZC010000004.1, on the reverse strand, counting down.
TTTGTATTTAAGTATGTATTTAAAATTATATATGTAGTATATGTACCAGTTGTCCGTCACCCATAACACAAATATTAAGTTACTTACTTTGGAGACGGACGGACGTGTGTGTAAGTGTCCCATATATTTATTTATTTATTTATTTATTTATAGAAAAGAGCCCTACTTTGACTGGCCTGTATAAAGTCATATAAATTATAAAGTAATATGATGTAAATTTTTTTTTCAGAGGTATCTGTACTATTTTTATATTAGCTGAAGCTAGTTAATGTTGTATATGTCAGAATATTAAGCAAATGCTAGAATAACTATTGTTAAATTTAGTTATGTATGTTTGACAGAATAATTTGGAAATATTTTAGAATAACTATGGTTGAATATATTTATGTACGGTCGACAGAATAATATGGAAATATGTTAGAATACCTATGAAAAAATATAGTTAGGTATGGTTAGTAGAATAATTTGGAAATACTTTAGAATAAATTTGATAGAATATATTTATGAACGGTTGACAGAATAATATGGAAATATGTTATAATACCTATGAATAAATATAGTTATGTATGGTTAGTAGAATAATTTGGAAATATTTTAGAATAACTATGGTCGAATATATTTATGTATGGTTGACAGAATAATATGGAAATATGTTACAATACCTATGAATAAATATAGTTATGTATGGTCAGTAGAATAATATGGAAATAGGTTAGAATACCTATGAATAAATATAGTTATGTATGACTAGTAGAATAATATGGAAATATTTTAGAATACCTATGAATAAATATAGTTATGTATGGTTAGTAGAATAATATGGAAATATGTTGGAATACCTATTAATAAATATAGATATGTATGGTTAGTAGAATAATATGGAAATATGTTAGAATACCTATGTTTGAATATGGTTATATATAGTTTATAGAATAACTTGGAAACATGCAGGAATACCAGAAACACAAGATAGATAGAATACAAGAAAAACATATAAATAATATCTTTTATTTTCTTTATTGACAATCAAACAGCGTTTCACAAGTTTTAGTAATGAATAATAAACATTGCTATTTAAAAATAAGGCCAATATGTACTTACATTGAATTTCAGAACGTCGGTAGCGTTGTGATGAACCAAGTGATCGTGCTCATCTTGAGGGTCACCGATCTGCAGATAATAAACTTATTAATAACTGAACAGGTTTTAACTATCAGGCGTTGGCCAAGGTCAGGAGTGACAAAAATTTTATTATAGTAATACTAGCTGACCGTGTAAACGTTGTTTAGCAATACAAATTATTTCTACGGAATTTCTAGTGTCATCATGATTCATCATCTTCCTACCCTTATCCCATTTTATGTGGAGTCGGCACAACATGTTTTAAACATGTTGTAACATGTATTGGCTAGATAATTTACGAGCGGTCGCCTACCTGACGTCAAAATCGTATGCATTACGATGTATAAGGTACGTGAACGTTGTCTGCTTCCTTCACTTAGCATTACATAAATTATCTTAACAAACACGCATTATTGCAAGATAATTCTATCATAACTTCTGTGCTATCATAAATTCTGTTCTATCATATTAATGTTCTTTGCACCTGCAAATTTACTCACTTGGTATATAACACCGCATTCAGCACACTGTGATGCGCCAAATCTCTTCTGTCCGGCATCGATCACGTATTGATTGTTGCCGCTTTTAAGCAAAATTTTCTTACTTTTATCATCAGCACCTGGAATTAAATATTTATAGTGATCAGTTATATATGCCGTGTGGTATCCGGCTGAGTAGAATATACCACCCTCATTCCTTACCGAGGTTTCGTAAAAGACGACTAAGGTAAGTTGACCCACCGAGTTGTATCCGGTTAAGTAGAATAGATCATCCGCATTCCTTACCGAGGTGTCGTAAAAGGCGATTAAGATAAGTCAATCCGCCGTGTGGTACCCGGTTGATTAAAATAGACCACCCTCATTCCTTACCGAGGGGTCGTAAAAGGCGACTAAGGTAAGTCGACTCTTCGTCTGGTACCCGGTTGAGTAGAATAGACCACCCTCATTCCTTACCGAGGGGTTGTAAAATACGACTAAGGTAAGTCGACGTCAGGCAGGCGGCCGGTCGTAAAACACGTAGCCAAATCCTGTGTCAACATGTTAGTATTTTATTGTGCCGACCCCACTTAGAGTGGGATAAGGGCAGGATGATGATGATGATGAGTGATCAGTTATGCAAAAATAATTTATATACGAACGGACGTCCGGACGGGGGAAAGAATACGTACAAATAACAGGATAGTTACTTTGCTGTTACTTATATAGAGAGTTCTAGAATGGAGACCACGTGCTAACAGCAGACCACGTGGCCGTCCTCCCAAGAGATGGGTAGACGACATAAGACGAAAGTGATAGGGCGTGGAAAGCTGTGGTCTCCTTTTGTGAAGCCATCATGGTCAGGAAGGAGACTGCTGAGCACGATCGCGAAAAGGCTGATCTTTCTCGCAGGCGGAGACGAAGGGGCTATGTAAGTCGTCCTAATAATATTTAACAAGTCCCGGCTGATGGGACCTCTGGGGTCGGAACGGTCACAGTGGGGGCTGTGGCTGTACCTTTTGACCCCGAGAGATAATGAAGCTTGTTACAGACACAAGCTCTGTACTATATTTTGAGGAGCACGATGTGCACGGCACTTGAGAGGCATCGGTGCAGTTCGTCAGAGATCCCGGGGCCTCTCTGTTATTGCGGAGGCTGTCCATCGAAGGGGTTTTATTGGATAGCAATCCCACATAACCGGATCTTACCCCCCAAGAGTTCCAGTATCTTTTAGAAGACTTCCCCCCCGTAAAAAAAAAGGATGCTTAGAGCACAAGACCGCCTAGCATGGAGGGACATGAAAGAGGCCTACGTCCAAAATTGGACTCAAAATGGCTGAAGATGATGATATAGAGAGTATCGCGGACGGATCCTTCACAGCATTCCGATTTTGGATGTACTGCAAGATGCCCCGTTACCGTTTCGCTTAGGTTTATTCCTGCAGGATGCACTGTAAACTAAAGGAATTAATAGGCGATGTCGATCAATGATCATTTTGTATGAGGACTTCTTATATAACTACAAAAGTTTGAACCTGCGAGTCCCTCGAAAAAGTCGCACGGTCTCACCACTGGACTATACATAAAGTCAAGATAAAATACGTTTTATAAATATTGTTTATTCTCGGATGCTTTTTGGCAACGTCTATAGGCTAAAATACTTGTTGAATTTTAACAGTTATAATAATTACCTTTAGAGCTTGGACTACTTATCCCTGGATTGGGTCTACTGAAAATGGAGAAAAGCTTTTGCGAATTCTCGTTGCTTTTTTCTGAAGTGTTGCCAGTCTTAACATCTGAAAAAACAAACACAATTAGGAATTGTCGATATCAGGTTTTTATTCATACTAATGATCACGAAACAACCAGATGTTCTTCATCGTAATTACGATTACGTTTGACAAATAATATTAATCTCGACTAACTAGCCATAAACAAAAGAATATGTATTTGTGACCCAAACCCATAAATATAAATGTGTGTATAGTACAAAAGTAATGAAATTTATTACTTTGATATAATCCGCGTAATAAGGATATATTTAGTATATATTGCTAAATGTAGAGTATTATATAAGTTCTCATACCTGTTACTTGCAGAATTCGCACTACCCACCACCAAACAAAGAACAGTATACAAGCACTACGCAAGTTGAGAAGCTGTGATAGCCCAACGGTGAGACTCTCTCGAACACGATGAACACGAGTTCAAACCCGGGCAATCACCAATGAGTTTTTCTATTAAAACTCATGTGTCCAATTGATAATTGCAATTTATCACCCGCTTATCCGTGAAGGAAAACATCATAAGGAAACCTGCATCTCTAGAGGATTCTAGAGATATGTGTAACCTACCAATCCGCATTGGAGCAGCGTGGTAGGTCTTAGCTCCAACCCTTCTCTCCAGAAACGGAGAGAGGAGGCCTATTCCCAGCAGTGTGATTGTAATAGGCCGCTACTTTACTTTTTTTACTTTTACACAAGCACTGCGCACATTCACTACCACAATGTCGTTTCGCTCATAACTATTCACAAATAACTCGTTAACGAGAAATCAAAAATCATCAAAAGATAGACTCTACTTGTGCATTGTTGTGGTATTGATGGTGATGGATGTGATAAATCTCTGTAATGTTAAACAAACAACATACATTCACTCACCAGGAACAACAGATTTAGTCTCAGTAGAAGCAAGCACCGCTTTGGGGTCAATGTTATTGGACTCGGCCATCATCAATATTTGTTCGTCCAACATTTTGAGCTCGCGCTCGATTTCGTCTAAATCCGGTATTTCTTTTTGACCTGAAAAACAAATTAATTATTATAGATCTCCTTCAAAAAGGTACCAGAAGATATTCTTCAAACAGAGCATGTTGCCGGAGTGCTACAACGGAGTGCAATGGACTATAATACGAGTCGCCGCAGCGGCTACAACGGAGTGCAATGGACTATAATACGAGTCGCCGCAGCGGCTACAACGGAGTGCAATGGACTATATATAATACGAGTCGCCGCAGCGGCTACAACGGAGTGCAATAGGCTACAATACGCGTCGCCGCAGCGGCTACAACGGAGTGCAATGGGCTACAATACGCGTCGCCGCAGCGGCTACAACGGAGTGCAATGGACTATAATACGAGTCGCCGCAGCGGCTACAACGGAGTGCAATGGACTATAATACGAGTCGCCGCAGCGGCTACAACGGAGTGCAATGGGCTACAATACGCGTCGCCGCAGCGGCTACAACGGAGTGCAATGGGCTATAATACGCGTCGCCGCAGCGGCTACAACGGAGTGCAATGGACTATAATACGAGTCGCCGCAGCGGCTACAACGGAGTGCAATGGGCTACAATACGCGTCGCCGCAGCGGCTACAACGGAGTGCAATGGGCTATAATACGCGTCGCCGCAGCGGCTACAACGGAGTGCAATGGGCTACAATACGCGTCGCCGCAGCGGCTACAACGGAGTGCAATGGGCTACAATACGCGTCGCCGCAGCGGCTACAACGGAGTGCAATGGGCTATAATACGAGTCGCCGCAGCGGCTACAACGGAGTGCAATGGGCTACAATACGCGTCGCCGCAGCGGCTACAACGGAGTGCAATGGGCTACAATACGCGTCGCCGCAGCGGCTACAACGGAGTGCAATGGGCTACAATACGAGTCGCCGCAGCGGCTACAATGGAGTGTAAACTATTTTTAAAGATTTCACTAAAAAATGAAGGATAATAAAGTTTAAAAAACTAAAAAATTACCCTTCAAACAAGAAAGTGAAAAATAACGAAAATATTAGTATTGTATTTTCACTTTTAAGTTCGAAAGCATGTTTATTTTATTTTTTAATTGCATTTATGAAATTGCCAAACATATAATAAGACAATTCTTTTAATATAAAGAGGTTAACAGTAAATGTACACTTTAAAATATCTAGACTTCAAAGATTTAATTAGCACTATAAATTTATACCATCTATGGACGTAACATAATATGTGCTAATGAAATTCTATTATAATCAAAAGTCACCTTAGTTTTATATTAAAGATTCATTTACCTTTATTATTACAACAAATTTACATAATATACTAGGTAATAGGCAAACTTATGTGTCTAATTGATGATTGCAATTTATCAAACGCTTCTTGGTGAAGGAAAACATCCTGAGGAAACCTGCATATCACTAGAGAATTCTAGGGACATATGTAACCTACCGATCCGCATAGGAGCAGCGTGGTACGTCTTAGCTCCAACCCTTCTCTTCAGAAATGGAGAGAGGAGGCCTATGCCCAGCAGTGCGATACTATCTGATATCTACTGCTGGGCATAGGCCTCCTCTCTCCACGTAACGTAACACGTACAAAAACGTACGTAACGTAACGGTCTGTTACTACGTTATTTTTCCGAACCAACAGTAGAGTTGACGATTTAGCTAGTTTACAAGTTTACTTAAAGAAAATTCTGTCTTTGAATTTAATGTCAATATTAGAGCCTTATAATATAATTATTATGGATTTTTTTTTATTGATCTCAATTACGGATTATTACATAATATTATTTTCTAATGCAGGGATAGCTAAAAGTTTGTAAAGTGTTGAAGTAAAGAAAATATTAGTGAGGAAAAGGATTCTTCTTTTTCAAGTCATGGACATCCAATGCTAGACATAGGTCTCTAAGAATTTCCACGTAAAACAATCCTGTGCAACTTGGTAACCTTCCACCTTGTAGGGTTTCTTAGTTTCCTTGGGGTATATATTTTGCTCACCCCTGTAATAGACGTTAATTATAAATGAAAATAAATAATTAAATTAAATGCTTACCATACACATCTCCATCCACATATATATAACCTCCTTCAACAGGCAAAAACTGTCCATCCTTAGGGTTCTCTCCGTGACTGGCTGCATGACCTTCCTCGTCCATCATCACAACATCCTGCATCCCAGACTGCACTTCACTATTAACATCTACCACATTTGGTGTTGCAAGAACTTCTGCCACATTTTGTGGAAAATTTGTGGTCATACTGGCAACATTTGGTGTGCCCAACTCCTCAATGACTGTGTCGGAATCCAATGGTTTAAAGCTGTCTGTTACTGGAATTGCAGTTACTGGTTGGAATATCGGGTTGGTTTCTTCAATGACTGTGCGATTGAAACAGAGCAACTCTTGTTGGGGTTTTGAGTAAATGAGTTCTGATTCAGGAACCTCCTCTTCTGTCCATTGACTGAGAAGGGCTTGGATAGTTTGTTTTTCCTTGTCAAATAGGTCTGCATTTTCTGAAAATATCTGATGATTAGGAGGCCATATAATATTAAAATCTATAGCATACTTTGACATTTATAATGGAGTAGATATTCCCAGATTGTATCCTGAAGTTTCTAACTCACTTTGCATTTTGCCGACGAGGCTATGACAGAAGGCATATGAGTATTAAAATCTATAGAATACTTTGGCATTTATTATGAAGTAGATATTCCCAGATTATATCCTCAAATTTCTAACTCACTTTCATATTACCAACGAGACTATGAAAAAGGAAGTATCAATGATAAATTATAAATGATAAGAAACCAAGGTCAACAGTTTAAATAAAATGTCATGCATTGCACAAATTCCATACAGCTCCTTTTTAAGAGCGAATTATTTTCGAAGTTTCTTAATATGTCTTAAGGAAATATATTTCAAAATTTTACGAAAAAATGTTCTCCTGAAAACTTTCCATGCCCTTACTTGACGTAAGCATGCATGGTGTTTCATGATATTTTTTATAAATTTACGGTAGATCACTTTTGGTATATCTGTTATATCCATGCTAATATAATAAATGCAAAAGACACAGCTAATCTATTCGACCAATATAACTGGTAGATCTTTCCACTTTCCATGGATCAAAACTTACACATATTTTATATTACTTTAAAATATATGGAGTTTTGATCCACCTTGTTTCTTTAGCCCAAGAATTCCTACATATAAAGAATTATATAAATTAAAGAATATAGAATTTTATAAATAACAAATAACACAAATAACTGGTCATTAATAATCCACGATGTTAAGAAAATTCTGATAATATTAAATTAATATATTGCCGCCGTGTGGTATACGGCTCAGTAGAATAGACCACCCTAATTTCTTGCCGAGGGGACGTAAAAGGTGACTAAGGTAAGTTGACCCCACCATGTGGTATCCGGTTGAGTAGAATAGACCACCCTTTTTCTTACCGAGGGGCCGTAAAATACGACTAAGGTAAGTTGACGTCAGGCAGGCGGTCGGTCGTAAAATACGTAGTCAAATCATGTGACAACATGTTTTTAACATGTTCTGCCGACCCCACTTAGAGTGGAATAAGGGCAGGAGAATGATGAAGATTAAATTAATATAATGGGCTTACATAAATCTTTCAAACATTGTACAAAAATAACATAAAACTTACCATCAACGGACGACTGGCTTATAATTGACATATCTTTGTTTTGTGACTTATTAGCAGGGTTCTCATAACTAGCATTAATTTCAGTAGAAACTTCATTCTTAAAAACACTTGAAGTAATAATTTTGGATTTATGTATTTTTGGCTTTCGAATCCTATGCTTAACACCCATATTTATCTGGCCAGGTTTCCGTTTACGTCTATGCGAATGTGTATGAGAGAACGGACGTCGTCGCTGGGTGTTTGTTGCTTCTATAGCATATGATATTTTAGAACATATGGTTGTATTCAGGTCTGGATTTGATTTTCCATAGAATGACTTAGTTGAGAGAATTTCTTTAAGTTTATCACTATTGAAAAGTGATAATCGTGCTTTGGGAGCTACAGATGGATCTAGACGTGGTTGTTTAGATATTGGACCAGTGTCAGTCATACCTTCATAGTGAAGGCGTTTATGACTTTTTTCACTGTCACAGGTAGATTCTGGACTTTCTGCAACTTCAAGTACAGATCTACGATTCAATTTCGGCGGAGACCCGTTAGTCTCTGAAGTATTGTTTGGAGTTTTGAGCATCTGTGTTGGTGAAATGTAACTGCTCATATCCATTTTCGTGAGACAAACAACCGCATTTTTCATCGGAGTAACGTTCTTCTTTTGCTCTACTAATATTCCTTTGAAACTTTGAAATTTCGGAGTCATTTTATGCCTTCTATTTGACCGACGTAGAACTTTTGTTGGTGTGTTTTCTTTTGAGTCTGTGCCGGAGTCCGTGTCAAAGTTCAGATCTTTTAACGAGCTGCTACAGCTTTCTGTATCGGCTATGAGACTAGCCAGGCTCTTTCGAGCTTTGCTTGATGTTGAGGATATAGTATGGGCACTGGCACACGAGTGAGTTGAGGATGGTGTACCAGGATGATGTTGAATGTGAGGTGTTACTGGTGTAGATAGAGAGCCACATCGGGTCTCGGGACATGAGTATCTTGTTTGATACTTTTTCAATGTGAAGGGAGATTTCATGAAGTTCTTCAAATCATGGTTCTCTTTAAGCACCTTACTGTGGCTTCTTGACTCATCTGTGTAGTGAATATTGTTTAATTATAATCCAATTAAAAAACAATCAAAGCAATTTAACATTTTTAAACTGTTGATAATAAAATTATTTTAGATTACATGTTAATATCAAATTTTTTTTAAAAGAAAATAGAGTAATAATGATAATAAAAGATATTAATAAACTCTTTATATGATTATGTCTATAGTTTTTGAGAGAACTTAGCAAAGTATTGTGTTTTCATCATTTGCAATGAATATTAAGATGATGATAATGATTTTTCTTTTCAAGAATTATACATTCACCAAGTTTACAGCAAAAACAATATACTCTTTTAAACTAAAAGATGTAGAGGTGAAGTCTCTGCAGTTGATCAGTGCATTGCTTTTGTATTAGGCTTAGTGGTTAGATTTTTTAATATTTTAAGTAATCTTGGATGTGCAAGCATTAGAGTAAGTTCATGTACAGTCAACCATCGTCTGCACACTATGGAGATATGTTCCCGAGGTCGACCTGCTGTGGTATCTGGCTGAGTAAAATAGATCACTCTTTCTTACCAAGATGTCGTATAATACGAATAAGGTTAGTTGACGTAAAATAGGCGGCCGGTAGTAAAATACGTAGCCAAATCATCTAAGAACATGTTTGTGACATGTTGTGCCCACCCCCAATTAGAGTAGGATAATGGCAGGAGGATGATGATGATTCAGATATAAAACTTTATTAACTAGTCAGGTATTAACAGACAAAAATTATCTTGTTCTAAAATACCTTACTATATTTTAAATATCATAAGTTAAACAAAAGTTTAGAAGTCCTGAATTTGTTTCATAAGCATCTCTAACATTGAGGGTAATAAAACAATTCTCAATAGAATGTAACAAGGATTCTCAAAAATGTTATTTAAATATACTAAAATCATAAACATTGTCTTGTCCTTATGCCACACTAATTGGGCCCAGCATACCATGTTTTTCCTTCCATACTCTGGAATCATTTATCAACTCAAGTATACTAAAGATATATCATTAGTATATTTAAGTTATTTTTTTATTATTTTACAAGCTTATTGGGGAAGACCTTGAAATATACTATTATCTATCTCAGTTCATTTAAACAAGAATAACTTTTTTTTGGGTAAACCATTCTTAAAAGATATGACATTTAATATATGATAGATATTGTGAGCAAAGCAATTAATATTTTGTGCTCCCTGCTTGTGTTCTTTGCTTGTCATTTTGCCTTTTGAGACATTGTTATTCAAAAGATTAACAGAGGTCTTGGCATATAATTTCTGCCAGACAACAGTATAATAACAGACAACTATATTTCGAGATATAAAAACACAATATATACTTATCTTCTACAATAATAATTTTCAATAAAAATTCAATAATTGAAATAGCAGATTTCATTTTTTTCATTTTGTTTACTCATAATGTTGTATGAAGTATGTATTGTCTAATACAAAACATATATATTTTGATTTGTTCGTATTGTATAATATGCAATAACATAGCAGTAACAGTAAGAATCCAAATATACATACGCCAATGCGATCGCTCTGGTGTCTTAGGAACATTGGGATCCGTTTCATCCCCAGAGCTAGAAGCCAGGGTACTAATGATTCCAAGATCACACTCATCACTGTCACTTTCACTATCCACTACGGGTAAATGCCGGTGCATCGTCAAAGACTCTCTCGAAGCATCATTTTCATTATGAAATAAATTTTTCTTTCTCTCCGTCATCTTTGGAGTGTGCGTATGAGGAATTCGTAACGAACGACGCGGTGTCGTCGCAGCCATTGTTTAATAATATCCTATTTTAAAAACTAAAATGCAAAAACATGAAAACACGACGAGTTCCCGACCACCTGCCTTCCGCGCCTACTTATTAAACGAATAAATGAACTTTTCACATTATTAACGTGAAGTTTTGTATTTTAACTGGTTAAATCATCTTCTGACGAATTATGCCTCTAATAAACTTTAAATTTCTTGGTTAAAAGCTTCGAAATCTTGTAAAGAAACTTTTTAATCAACGTTTGCCAGCGACCATTGTCTATATTGTTTGGCGCGTAAACATCTGTCACGTGCAGTGTTGCTCCCATTAAATATTACATATGAAACAAAATGAATGAAAGCTACAAAAATGCTAATACAAATTAATGCAAAAATGTAATGCAGAAAATTGAACAATATTTAGTTTTAGATTGTTCACTAATTATTGTACTTATTAACATGTATTTATTTTTAAATGGTAACTTAAATAAATGAATTGGCGCCATTATTTAAAATTCGGACAAGTCGTTAGGATTGTGCTTTTAAAAACATAAATAACCGTCCAAAACAACCCTATGTTTGAATTTAATTTCATATTAAGATTTTTTTTGTCAGCATTCTAAGGATTTAAAATGACGTAGTAGCGGCGTATCGGCTATTCTAACAGTAGCAGTACAAAATGTAACTATTTATTACCTATCATATGACGCTTAAAATTTCGTAAGCACTTAAGAATATTGTGATATTAACCAGGATTAAAATAATATTCATTATGTTTTTTATACACTAAACGGCACAGAGTTGTGGACCCAAACTTCATGACTCTTCTCAAAAAAGACATCTTATAATGGTGTTAGTATAATTTACACACAATGCTTAAAATATGTGTATAAGACTACGCTTAATTAAATGAAGACATAACTTAGTTACGTGTACGTTGACGTCATCTGTCGACAATCAGAAATTTCACAAGTCACTGCAAAGTGATTTGCTATAACATTCACAGATTACCAGTTTCTTTTAGCGGTAATAACACAAATAATATTGATGTTAATTGTCAGTCTATTTTACATTACCGAGGTCATTATTCAAGACTAGTATTAAATCACAGATGTGTGCAGTAAAAACTGAGATATCTTATGTCTTATTATTCATGAAATTCTTTTATTTTTAATCTGACAATATTCAATATATCTGTTGCCACCATCGACATTCCTGCTGGTTCCTTGGGAACGGGGACGGCCCCTAATGTGGGACGCAACATGCGTTGATACGTTAGCCTTGTCCCATATCAGGGAAACGGTATCAGAACCTGGAGCTGCGGCGGAAATGGCCGAATTCGGCAAGCGACGAAAGTATGCATCTCTCGTTGAGAGTTATATATTTGTGCCGTTTGCAGTTGGGACCATAGGGCCATGGAGTCAACGTGCAAAAAAATAATTTATCCGTTTTAACACCTCTTCGGGTGACAAGAGGGCTGGCTCCTTTTTCGCACAAAGAATCAGCTTAGCGATTGAACGCGGAAACGCTGCCAGCATTCTTGGGACTATTCCACGTGGGCATGATTTGTATAGTACTAGCGTGTAAGTAACTTAAGGTAGATAAAACTTGTACATTTATGTTATATAAAAAAAATATATAAACAATATTTTATTTTGTTTGACTATTGAATGGTCATAAGCGCAGAAATAGATATATATTAATGAGTAAAGTATTTTTTGTTAAGACGTACTTAATAGAATTTTGCTTATAAAATATAGACCATGTCTTAGCTCTACGTATTTACTTATCTATGAGTAAATAACTGAATATTACTTAAAATGGTTTAGGCTCAAACGGTTCAAAATAATCAGACATGAATAATTAAAATTAAAATTCAAAATATTCTTTATTTAAGTAAACTGGTGAACGAGTGTTTTTTAATTTTCAACTCTACTGCTGGTTCGGAAAACTGTTCCTACCGAGAAGAGCCAGTAAGAAACTCGGACGTTGCTCTTTTTAAAATATAAATCTTATAACTAGTTACATTTAGTCATTACTGTCTTGTACAGGGTAGAAGTGCAGCTATATCCACACATTCTTATCATCTAAGTAATCCTCAACAGTATAGTAGGCTTTCTGTATCAGCCTCTTTTTAACAGTGTTTTTCAACTGTTGTAATGGCAAGGCCATAATTGATATTGGAATTTTAGTACAGAATCTTATACCTATAAACGATTTACGTACTTTTGCTACTACTTTCCTACTTTGTTTATTATATACATCACCTATCGTTTTATTATTCTTTGTATTTTTATGTACCAATATTAAATAATATACTGAAAAATTCTGGCAGTTAAAAAAATAATTTAACTGCGCTGAGAATGAATACATTATCCATACATACAATAAAACAAAATCCTCGCTTCAGTCTGACCGTTTACTTCTGGCAGCCTCTTTGTTATATATAGACTAAATATTACAGAATACATCACCGAAGCAAGCATAGTTAGTTAAACATGTAGTAATTAGTTCCTACATCTATTAGGTTGAAGAGAACGAGCAGTTGTTAAAAAACTTGCTTGCTGGGAGCTTTAGTCGCGTGCGTTGCGTAAACCAGCAGAGATACGCTAAAGTAATGTTCTAGAAAATTGTAGATCTATAAAAAGACTACAAAAAGTCCGCGACAACATCCTTTATCTGTCACTGTTAACTCACAATAACTACTTTTATGTTCAAAATTTCAATTCTAGATAAATCTTATGACACACTTAATAAAAGGTAATGTAATTCTACCAGATCTTCTTCTTCTTCTTCTTCAGCCGATGGACGTCCACTGCTGGACATAGGCCTCTTCATGGGATCGCCACACCACACGATCTTGCGCTGCCTGGATCCAGTGGCTCCCTGCGACCTTTTTGAGGCCGTCTGTCCACCTCGTAGGGGGTCTACCGACGCTGCGCTTTACGGTGCGTGGTCGCCATTCCAGCACCTTAAGACCCCAGCGCCCATCGGTTCTCCGCACTATGTGCCCCGCCCAGCGCCACTTCAGCTTCGCGACACGCTGAGCTATGTTGGTGCCTCTAGTTCTTCTACGGATCTCCTCATTCCTGATTTGATCTCGTAGAGACACTCCGAGCATAGCTCGCTTCATCGCCCGCTGAGCGACTCTGAGCTTTCTTATAAGGCCCATAGTGAGCGACCGCGTTTCAGATCCGTAGGTCATCACTGGCAACACGCACTGTCCGAAGACCCTGGTCTTCAGACACTGAGGTATTTCGGACGTAAAGATCTCGCGTATTCTACCAGATAGTTTATGTTTATAGTATATAACCGTTTTCTAAAAATTGTGTTGCATGGGTAGTAAAAAAAACCCCTGTTGAGAATTTTAGCCGCGTGCGCTGCGTAAACCAAGTGAGAAACATATAATAAATATACTGGAGAATTGTAGCTATACAAAATACTACAAAAAAGGCGACAGCATCTCTCCATCCCTTATGGTTTATTCATAACTACTTTTATGTTCAATATTTCAATTAAATACACCTTTTAAAAAAAACAATTTCGAGATGCATAGAAATAAAAAACGCGTACTTTTAATTATAAATAATATACTTCAATAATTATATATATTATTAAAATATCTGCTTGTTTATTGTTCATTACCACGAATGACTAGTAAACAATGATGTTGAGATGTTAGATTAAAATCGACGAAAAGAATCTATTTAAAAAATGCATAGTGTTAACTGCACAGACGTTATTATTAGTTATTCATTGTAGTCGATACGACAGATAGACGTTATCTTAATCTTTCTTTACGATTTAAGGTGCAATAATACTATAACGTTTATATTTTTATACTTTTTTAAATAGTAGGAGACAAAACATTAATTTTTGTAGAAATTTAATATAGTACTCAGTAATTAATGCTGTGCACTGTAGTCTATTCGTTTTAGCTGTATATGCAATCTTGACCTGACTTAAAAATTGAAAAAATTGGCTCTAGAAGTATTATTTTGATAAGTTGTTATTGTATTAATACATGTGTGTAGTGCTTGTGTATTGTGGTGGCAATGGTGGAGGTTTGTGCATGTGTTTTTACGAATTCTGCATGTATCGGGTATGAAACAACGAGTAGTTCACTATACATTTAGCACTATATACATTTTCTATTTACTGTATCGCGGATTATAGCAAAATAATTTTTATTATTACTTTTGTATTATGGATATCCGCAAAGTAACGTCTAATTCTATAAATTATTAAAGATTAAATGCACTTTTTATGCATAGTCACTTATTATGATTCTATATTTAATCGCCTAATATATTATCAAGAAACTCTGATGTTTTCAAAAATTTATTTCTTATATTTATAAAATTATAAACATTAATTATGTATTTCTAATCACCGTTAAGCCAGTAGTCATCGGATTTCTATACAAAGATCAACTTGGATGCTTAGGAGGTAAATCCCAAATGTATAGAAATTAATAGACATACCTAACCAAAAGGTCAACTTCGTTTAGAGCATTAAGATTTTGTCGTGGAGTCTATTCCCCTGAAGATGCTTCGGTTTCGAGGCGAAAGGACCGTAGAGTTTTTGGCGGTTGTGTGTATTGTTTGTGTGCATTGTTGGTGGTGGAGGCGTCTTGGGATACGTGTGGTGACTAGTCCTTCATGTTGGTAGGTGAATGAGTACTACGTGAATTTGCCTGCTTCATACACTTAAAGATTATTAATCATATAATTACATAAATTCGCTTAATACACGCGGATTATAGCAAAGTTGTTCTGTTATAGTTTCTGTAATATGGAATTCCGCAAAGTATCGCAAATATAGTATATAAAATATATTCGCAAAGTATAAATGATTTAGATATGAGAAATTCCTACAACGTTAAGTTCGTTAATGTAGTTCTTGATTGTAGCGTATTTTAATATATCAAATTTAATTTAATTTTAGCAACGAGTGCGTTCCATTATTCGTGCATATGAATAATGAATTTGAATTTAATACTTCTAATAAAAATTAAAATCAATGCATTATTAATTTACTTAATATGAACTGAGGTCACTGGAATGACACAAATATATTTGAGATACCAACTAAGTGCATAAAAAATATTTAACCTGACAGTTGAATGCCTTGATGTAATTTTGAGTCACTACATGCTACATGAATCGAGTTCTTATTTATTAAATAATATCATTCAAATTCAAATTGAAAATATTCTTAATTCGAGTAAACTTGTAAATAAGTGCTTTTGAATCGTCAACATCTACTGCTGGTTCGGAAAACTGTTCCTACCGAGAAGAACCAGCAAGAAACTCGGCGGTTGCTCTTTTCAAACAATTATTCTTATCACTAATTACATATAGTAATTAATGTCTTGTACAGGGTTGAAGAAAAGGTATATCCACGCATTCTTATCGTCTAGGTAATCTTCAATAGTATAATATGCTTTCGTCATCGTAAAACCTGAGATGTATCAACCATTAGTTACATCGTAAAGTTTATTTTTAACTTGCAATCGACAGTAGAATAGTATTTTGATTTCAACATAAAATTTTAAAAAAATACGTTTCAAAATCAATTTAAACGTGTTATTTTGAGTTGGGCCATTGCAGCCCATGAGCGATGTTTTGAGCCGCTGGAACCTTAGAGCGGGGAAAAATATTCACACATACTTTTGCATTTATAATATTAGTAGGATAAATTAACTTGTTTGGGAAGAATTGAATTTTTGTAATGTTTTATTTGATGTCATAGAACCGTGCTTAATAGAGATTAGTGGATGCGTTATAAGAATCCTAGCGGATAGTATAATCTACATTTACTCGAAGCATGACATAGATTTTCCTTTTCGCAAATTATAGCAAAGTAATATTATAAGTACTTTGGCATTATTGAACACGGCAATCTTCATCATCATTCTCCTGCCCTTATCCCACTCTAAGAGGGGTCAGCACAACATGTTACAAACATGTTGTCACATTATTTGGCTACGTATTTTACGACCGACCGCCTGCCTGACGTCAACTTACCTTTTGCGACACCTCGGTAAGAAATGAGGGTGGTCTATTCTATGCAGCCGGATAACACACGGCAAATACCTTAGTCGCCTCTTACGACACCTCGGTAGGAAAGGAGGGTGGCCTTTTCTATGCCGGATACCACACGGCGTGAACACGACAATATAACGGCTTATTCTTTAAATTATGTAGATATGATGTGGTAAAATCTTTATACTATATATTTGTTATTATAAAGTTGTTATTGTGGTTTTAATACTTTAAATGTCGTATTGTATTGGTTCTGAAAACAAATATTTTCCCGGTATTTGATTTACAAAGGATTCCCTTTCGAATGCTAAACCGAAATGAACAAGATTTCTTTGAATTCGTCTTTGTATCGGAACGCGTCGCATTCAATCATTTCCATTACAAATATTTGTCTGTGATTTTTTTTTATTTGTAATTTAGGAGATCCGTTTCAACCATAGTCCAGAATGTGAATGTTGATATGCCCAAATCGCACATGTTAAAACCTGAATGTACTAAGCTCACAGCGGTAGGGATAGCTCATGGCAACTATGGACATAATCCACAGCCCTACTAGCACCAGTTATGTAACCCAAAGAACTTCTACTCTGCGAAAGAGATAGATAAAAGAGATAAAAAGTTTATTATACACAAACTTAAACAAAAATACAGATATTGATAATGTAGTTGGTATAATAGACATAAAGAAAGTTGAAGATTCAAAAGCACTTGTTTACAAGTTTACTTGAATAAAGAATATTTTGAATGAATGAATTTGAATTTGAATAAGTAATGCGTACGAAATACTTAACTTATTACTAGTTAGTTATCTCCTTCCAAGCAACCACTACGTAGAGATGCTTTGAAAAAGACACGCAAGCAGAAGCACCTATAATATATGTTTAATTATATGACAATATTATAATAAATCATTTAAAATCTATCTAAAGAGTAGCCATTTGCTCCGCTAGTGGATGCATCGGGATTTATTTGTAACCGTAACCTCGGTTTCTTAACTATAATTATTAGCTAAGTAAAAGAACTTTTAAATGATTTATAGATGCTTCGGTTTCGGGGCGAAACGATCGTCGAGATTGTGGTGGTGGGTGTGTGTGCTGCTTTTGTGTTCGTTGTTGCTGGTGAATTGCGCCTTGGGGTGCATGTGGTGGCTGGTCCTGCATGTATAAGGTGCGTAAATTTTGCCTGCTTCATACACATTGGCTTTGCATGCATTCACTTAACCCGTGCGGATTATAGCAAAGTAGTTAGTTCTGTTATATTGCTAAAAGAACTTTGTTATATCTTTATAATGAAGTTCGACATGGATTTAACGAAATTGCTGATTAGAGACTAAAATTACTTCTAAAACTCCTAGCACATGCGCCCGCGCCGCCCCGAACCCACTCGCTTCTGATTGGAGCGTTTCTGCAAATCCAAGATGGACGCCCACACCTCACGTTACCGAACAATAAACAATCCAGAGTCTGACCCATTTCTTTGAGCGCTGTTAATTGATTCTAAACATTATTGTTAATCCAGTATGGCTCACAATTGATTGCCGCTATAGTTACTAATCAGTCACCTGTAGGTAGGAGACGGTAGATAATAATGCTGAAGATGATATACCTACCTACAGTGTCTCAATTCAGATTTTAAGTTTCTCCACTTATTATCGTGTTTTATGCGGTTTAAACCCAAAAGTGTTATT
This sequence comes from Morpho deidamia, assembly GCA_947086505.1. Lineage (NCBI taxonomy): Eukaryota > Metazoa > Arthropoda > Insecta > Lepidoptera > Nymphalidae > Morpho > Morpho deidamia. Next base: position 3,850,305 of record CAMTZC010000004.1, on the reverse strand, counting down.
ATTATTGTCAAAAAAAAAGTTTATTTAAATCAATATTACTCCAGCGGGTTATGTGTTAAAATATAACAGACAGGCTTGGAGGTTTGTGCATGTGTTTTTACGAATCCTGCATGTATCGGGTATGAAAAAATATATATAATGCTAAATTTATAGTCCACTATACATTTAGCATTATATATATTTTGTACTTACTTTATCGCGGATTATAGCAAAATAATTTTATTATTACTTTTGTAATATGGATCTCCGCAAAGTAACGCCTAATTCATAAAATTCTATAAACATTGACGTTTTTATTTTGGAATAAGGAAGGTAAATTGCATTATTGAGGGTACGTGAACGCTTACAGTTAGTCGGAACCTTCGGACTAACTGTAAGATACTACTGGTGGTTAATAGTTCCCTTAGTTGTTCCTGTGAACAAGTCTTAGTTGCATAAATCGATGCTAGTAATGATAAAATTAATTATTGATGACATTTGGTAGTATTGAAGTTATTTAATCGGCTATCGCATTAGAAATTTTTAAAAATGCGTTTTTAACAATACAATAGTACCTTATTGACGTTCCTTGAACAAGCAGGATGACTAAAAGTTACAGATTAGGCTTGTATACTATATTATATTTGGATATAAAGTTTTCATTTACTTTCAAGTGCGTCATTGTGAATAAAAACATAACATGATTATATAATAGAATAATTATATAGTACTTAAAGTGCGCTCGTTGGCTTTAAAACTATATAGTAGTTCTGTATATATATTCTGTATAAGTAGTTCTGTTAAAGTTTCTAATAGAATAATTATATTATAATATTATTATTATTCGTATAATTCGTGGAAAAACTGTTAAAACTAAATAGGGATATCTTAAATAATACGTTATGTAATATTTGTATATATATATCTATTTTTTTATTGTCATTCTTCTTTGAATTTTGCAATATGCTTGTAAAGCTAACTTGTCTACTCTTACTTGTGTTAAGTAATTTGTGGAAACTTTGCTGGTTTTTTAATTATGTGTTAACTTCATTTTTTATATTTGTTACACTGTTTGTTTTCCTTAAATAAAAAAAAAAATATTCTAAGAAGGAAACTATGTGTAAACCTCTAAGATGTTGATGATGTTAAGTTATAACAATTCATAAAGTAAAAACATAAGAGTTATTATACTAGAGTAGAGGAGCTAGAATAAAATGTGTCCATTGACAATAAAGAGAAAGCAAATGAAACTTATGATTTGTTTATTTTTATTATGTGTGATTAGACGCGGATAAGTATATAAGTTTCATTTTCCCTCTCTTATTCTTTGTTGCGATACTCTCACTTACATTCCTACTTATAACTCCTCTGTAAGTAACGGTCTATTACTATCCCACTGCTGCGCATAGGCCTTCTCTCTCCGTTTTTGGAAAGAAGGGTACTACTCTTGTATAATAACTCTATGAGTAAAATATAATAGATTAGTTAGCTTTATTTAAACAAGACTGAAAAGCAAACGAAATAAATAAATAGGAGTTAAGTATTACACGAAAAATGTAAACATAACGGTGAACAAAAAGTGATATCATTCATTAGTAAGTCGGCTTTATATAACTGACATTACAGGTCTTAGCTAAGTAATAAGTAATATTTAATTAATAATGAACGATAAGACTTTAAAATTATTTAATTATTACTCGTTAAAATATTTTGATTTGTTGAATAGCTCTTGAACGTTTCATTAACTTTTTATTTAATTCAATATTTAGCAAATGGCAGTTCCTTTTTTTTAATGACATTGTTACAACAATGGACTCATTGGCAAAAAATGTGATATTTCCAATTACTATTTTATAATGGATTAATTGTATCATTGTATAATACAAAAAATTTAAGTAGGACATTTATTTTATAATTTTGCATACTATTTGTAGTTGAATGTTACGGCTACCATTCGACTAACAAAGTTATGTACCAACATTCTAGCAAATAAAATTATAAAAAAATGACAAAAAATAGTTTATCATTAACAGTACAGTATGCAATACACAGCATAAACTAATGCACAGCATTGCATGACGAATTGTTTTAATACTTAAAGTGACTATTTAATATTTTACCTATATATACGACTATATTTTATGTACCATCACAAATAAAACCTTTTTTGGATATATTTTTGATAAAAAGTGTTTTATGGAAAGTAACTAGTACGATTTTTGTCGTGGAGCCTATCCTCCTGATGATGCTTCGGTTTCGGGGCGAAACGATCGTCGAGATTGTGGTGGTGGGTGTGTGTGCTGCTTTTGTGTGCGTTGTTGCTGGTGAATTGCGCCTTGGGGTACATGTGGTGGCTGGTCCTGCATGTATAAGGTGCGTAGATTTTGCCTGCTTCATACACATTGGCTTTGCATGCATTCACTTAACCCGTGCGGATTATAGCAAAGTAGTTAGTTCTGTTGTATTGCTTGTAAAATGGAATTCCGCAAAGTAACGCCTGCTTCTATAAATCATTTACACCATAGAGTTAATTAAATAATTCAGTAATTACCGTAAAAGAAAATTTTACCTTTATAATTTTAAAAAATATGTGTAAACGTCGGATTCAGGGTAGATAAACATAGGAGGTACATCTCGCTGAGACTCAACATTTCGCTCAGCTATCAATATATCCGATGGACTTCACAGTTATAACCATTATAGCGTAACTGTTAGAGTACTTGAATTCTTCAAGGGTTCGCCATTTGATACCCGTGCACACATCAGTGAGTTATTGTTGTCTGAAATATCTGTAGTGTTGTGTAGAAAAATAAAACTTAAGTAACTTGCTCCCATTATTCATTTATCCTTAGCTTGTTGTAGTAGCCAAATATATTATAAAAACTGGTAGTTTGTCAGGTTGAATTTGTAACCAGTCGGTATAATACCGGGAAAGTATTAAATAAAAATAAAAATATATTATTTCTACTAATTCGTGTCAAAAAAACGAGTAGGAAACCAAAAGTAATAATGAAATTATTTTGCTATAATCCGCGATACAGTAAATAGAAAATATATATAGTGCTAAATGTATAGTGGACTATACGTTTTTTCATACCCGTTACATGCAGGATTCGTAAAAAACATGCACAAACCTCCACCACTTCCACCACAATACACAAGCACTACACAGGTTCACTATCACAAACTCAACAATCGTTTCGCCCCGCAACCGAAGCAACATCAGGAGATAGACTCCACGACAAAATCGCAAAGCATTCATTCATTCATTCATTTTATTATTACTTTTGTATTATGGATCTCCGCAAAGTAACGCCTAATTCTATTAATGAGTAGGAAACCATTACAAAATCAGGCTACTTTCCCTATATATTTTTAACAAGGCCAAGTAACCAAACACGCAATGTATAGTCAAGTGTAATAAAAATCATTTATTTAGATAAAAACCTTAACATATAAAATTATCTATGACAGCGTAGCAGTAAAACAAGTAATGCAAAAAGTTGCGATACATCGACGTACTTAAACCAACTTATTTCGTGGAAAATAACGTTAAGCAAGCGTTTTATAGTTCGCAACGCGTAAAGTTAGTGACGCGGCAGGCAGCTATCTCATCAATGATAATGCTCGGTTTGGCAACGTCGCCTTGGCTCACCTGGCGTTTACCTGCGCAGTGTCAACGGGGGGCAAGCGAGCGGCAGTCGATTTACCGATCCAAAACATACGAACGTGTCGATTTTCACAGAACTGTATTTTTTTTTATTTATAAATATTTACCAAAAGTATCCCATGAAGTAAATATTCAAACGCTGTGCGACAGTGAAATCAGTGACTGAACAAAATCGTTCGAGCGTATCCGGGACTTAAATTTTGAATATATATTCGTTCGTCGACATCGATCAAGTTCTGACTTTCGGGCACGAATTCGTATAACGCCGAATGTGATGTTAATTCCAGATTTTCACTTACGGAAAGTCGCTTACGTATAATATAGCGGTAAAGCGCCGCCCGCGCCACGAGTTAACTAACCGTCGGGTTTCTAGCTTTCGTTTGATTCTCGTGGTTTTGGACGAGGTCTGTAGGTATCCCGTTAGACATTAGTATGCAAGTGGGCTGTTAATTTATTTGTTGAACTGGACGGAGAGTGGTTTAAGTGTTGTGGTGATAGTCTATGGCGCGATGATTAGCGGAGGCTGGGTGTGCGCGTTGCATGTCCGTACCGCGGGACTCGGGGGCGCCGCTCTCGGATCCGATGAGGAAGAGATCGTGTATCTCGCCTATGTCGTCATAGACGTCCTCACCAACCAGGTAAGAATAGGTATAGTTCACGGAATGTGTTAAAGTAAATCGATACATTTTGACAATCAAAGCTGTTTCTCAAATCTTTCGACACAAAGAAAACAAAACAGCTAATGTCTCATAGCAGAAGAAATGTGGCAATTATAACAGGCATAACTACTGGGCATTGCCTGTTAAACAGACACTTGTCAATAAAATACGACTTTTGGTTTGAGTCAATTACTGTAGTCAAATAATGTTCGGATTAATTTTACCTAAAATAAATAGAGTGCTAAATTTTAAATTATTGAAATGGGATTTCAGGAGTTTTAATTACTGAAATAAAAAAGACTGTCTTTGGTACAAGAGGTGCGTAACTCAAGTTATACAGTTGTGCAGTCAGTGGCTATTTTCTAAAAAAAATCACAAGAAACTTGAGTCTTCATGATAAAGTGTCATAAATAATAAATAGGTTGTCATTAATTGAGGACACAAGAATTATTGACTATTGTATCTTTTTCTACCTGTTATTAGATGCATCTTAACGTCTTTTTAATACCTTGATTAAATATATCAGAAGTATTTGTCATTTATTTTTGAGCTATTTACAATTAAAAGTTATACCTTCGATTACTCGGCTTCTAGTGTTAGGTTCTAAGTACGATTCCCGGATTGAATAGCATTAATTTTTACACCAGTTACGGTCTGATTCAGATAGGACAATTCTGCTGTCTTGTTACGACATTATCGACGAAAGTTGAATCGGTAAGCAATTTAGCTGCGCTGGTATTGTAAAATCCTTTAATAGGTTCGAATAATTTATGGTACGTGTTTTTCGGATTAGGTATTTTGCAACTATTTAAACCTATAATAACTCTTCTGCTGTCAGGTAAGACAGGTGTCAAACCACAAACCTGTTATAACCGTATACTGCATTTTTTCAGTAATGAATTTGTACATATAAAGTCTGTTTGTCACGATTTTACGTACGGGTTATCGCTTGGACCAATATTAATAAAATTTGACACTGAATTTGATTATTGAGACTAGTTAACGCTTAATTTGGGGCGAACGAAGTCACGTTTACTACTTATATAGTGTCTATATAAATGAAAAGTTAAAATAAGGGTTTTATTTGTATAAATACCAGGCCAGGATTTGAATATTATTATAGAATATTATAAAAATATCCTTTTTCAATAAAACCATTCGCAAATAACTATTAATTATTAACGAGAATACATAAAAAACTCTTTATTTAAATGTATTTTGTCCAATGTAATTAATATCCAAATAAAAAGGTTTCCAACTACTGATATTTAGAATATAAATTACAAATTTTGATCGAATGCGAATACGTCTTCGCGGTTAGGACTAGGTATTTAAAAAGTTCATTTTTAAAATACAATACCATTCGATTTAATACCTATTATTTTTAACATGCATTGTAGTTAAATGTTCTATTCTACATAAATTGCTCATGTTAAGCTAAGGTTTTTGTTGATATTATAACTTTAATTTAAATATTTTTGAAGACTGAAAGCCTCACGCCTTGTGACGTCCCAAATTTTAAAATAAATAGTTTGATTCAATTTAAATTACGGACTTTATAAATTTGTCATAAGTGATTCTTCAAATTAGGTAATAAAAGGCCTTGGGGCAAAAAAAGAAATTAGGGCCCGCAATTAAAAATATTAAAAACTATTTTTTTCGTATTCTTCGAGTTCAGGATGCGGGTAGATTGTGTAAAAGCTATATATATCACTCTATCCTACAATAAATAAAATCTTCGCCATATAAGGGCTTTCCTTCAGTAACTTATATCTCCGCCATATAAAATACGTAAGTCCCGGAAAAGTACGTAAGTCGTTTTTGGGTTTGGGTATAAGAATCTTTAATAAAATTCCGCAATCAATGTTATCTTTGCCATTACAACAGTTAAATAATACTTTTAAATGAAGGCTTGTACAGAAAGCCTACTAGACTATTGAGGATTATATAGATGATAAAAATGCGTCGATATGGCTAAACGTCTACTCCTTACAAGATAGTAAGGACTAAATATAACTAGATATAAGTATCATATTTGAAAATAGCAACCGCCGAGTTTCTTGCTGGCTCTTCTCGGTAGACACCTTTCCGAACCAGCAAATATAGTTGACGATTCAAAAGCACTTGTTTACAAGTTGGCTTGAATAAAGATTATTTTGAATTTGAATATATAATATCTGATAAATTCTCATTTTTGACCGCTCATTTTTTGAAATTTCAATCATAAAATAAAATATACAAAAACAGATAACCGAAAGGTGGAATTGCCAACCATAAAAATGTTAATTCTTTATGCGATTATAATCTGTTTAAAATATTAAAGTAACCGATATAAATCTATTTAAAATATTTTTATGAAATTTTAAAATCTTGCAACACACAAACAACTAATTGCACCAGTGTTGTGCAAAACTCTCTCAGGTAACCATCACGCTGCTTCCACACGAGTTGGTAGGTTACATATGAGACTTTCTCATAAGATTGCACATCTCTCACACACTTTACGGTTGCTTCGCGTTTTTTTCCGCCGTCGAAGATAGCGTGATTATAAAGATTTAAGAATTTTTCGCAAGAGCGTTGTCTTTTTAATCACTGCAACACATTCTAGTATGAAATTTTACATTTATGGTATGGGTAGTTAACGAAGTAGTTAGAGTTAGATGCAATATATATTCTACTAACCCCCCGCGGTACTACTAGGAGCGAGTAGGTAGACTTAAGCGAGATAGATATAAAGATTATAAATGAAAATCCATTTTTTTACCGTTCTCATGTTCCACTAAACTCCGATCCGAATCGGTAATTCATATATCTTTGATTTAAGCCCTGCGAAGCGGGCTGGTCATACTCGTATAACACAGAAAAACAATATTTAAACGATTAAATTACATGAAGACGAAATTCATCTTTTTTGATGACAAGAAAGTTTTAGTGAGATTGAATAGATTAAACAGATCTAAGCACATTAGAGCTGTAATGGTATATGTGGTAACATTCACGTCACGTCCGGTCTATGAGCCGTTTGTTATTTAACCACCTTAACAGGTTTCATAGAATCCGTTAGAAGTTGTAAGTGAAAACAAAACGGATTAAATATGGAAATACATAAAAGTTTTACGGATTTCGTGTGTGTTGCTATTATCCGCCATAAATGAAAATATTTCTTTAAATATCAAACAAATGAAATGAAATTGAATGAAGCAAATTAGAATGTATCTATAGGTCTTTCTTTTTAAAGTGTGATTAGAGAAGGATGAGGTATACAAGTTTCATCTTTCATTATGTATTGTGAGTATCTCAGAGGCCATAATAACTGTATGTAAATAAATCCAATCCGAGTTTGTCATTGACAACTTGACGAGACATAGTAAACAGATAATAATAAACTTGTCTTCTTGATATATATTTATCAGGTTATGGGAATGGGAAACATGGTAAAGAAACCTGAATGCATACTGTTTTCCAATTCCAGAGATGTGTGGAACCTCTCATCACGGAGCTGTGATAGCCCAGCGGTGAGACCGTGCGACTCTTTCGAGGGGAACACGAGTTCAAACCCGGGCAGGCACCAATGAGTTTTTCTATTAAAAACTCATGTGTCTAATTGATAATTGCAATTTATCATACGCTTTTCGGTGAAGGAAAACATCGTGAGGAAACCTGCATATCTCTAGAGAATTCTAGGGATATGTGTAACCTACCAATCCGCATTGGAGCAGCGTGGTAGGTCTTAGCTCCAATCCTTCTCTCCAATAACGGAGAGAGGAGGCCTTAGCCCAGCAGTGGGCATAACAACGGGCTGTTACTTTTGTTACTTTTTTCTCATCACGGCAAAGGCCTCTCTTCCCTTTCGGAAACTTTGCCTAAGGCCGCTAGTAAATTTGTTGCGGATTTTTTTTACACTTATGAAATAGTATAATGGCGGCTGTACACTCAGCCTGTGAGCACTCGCTATGTCTCGCCCGAGACGCATCAATCGAGACGTTTAAGTTTGGATTGAGCATGTACACTCTCGAGAGTAAACAGTGACGCGCTCGCCGATTGTGCAAGGAGAAGCGAGATCCTTTGTCTCGGGCAAAAAACCGACACGGGAGCGAGAGCGGGTGCACTGTTCGTACTTTCACCCGACAGCGTTATATCGGCTCTCTGCACCAAACACCGCACGCGCGTCTGTCCTTACCCGTGGTCGTATGAAAGAGAGTAATTCTCTCCTCTCGCCGTACTACTATAACGCGCGATGTGCAGGCATGAGACAACAGAACCTCTACTATTATAAATCTACCATTCATCAAAACTTCTATTTCCATTCACATACACTACAGCGGGCAAGATACCCCGCGACATACCGAAGTGAGGCAAGAGCTACCCTGTGCACTGTCGCACTCGGCATGTCTCGGGGTGTCTCGAAGAGAGTGTACAGCCACCATAAAAATTACAACAGGTTTCATCGCTTTATAAATCAAATTCTCAACGTTATAAGTTATAATACGTTCCAAGTTTTGTAATATTCAAATGAGTTTCGAGTTTGGCATAGTAAAAACAAAAACATAACCGAAATGCTCATAATTTTTCGTTATTATCTGCATTATCTTTACAGTCCGTAATTTTAACACTAAGATTTTTTGAGATATCACGTAGTTTGCTCAAATCATAAACAGCTCGCCAAACATGGACTTCGAGAAAATATATTTTGTAAAGTTTAAAGATGAGAATATAAATTGAGTTATTCAAAAAGTAAAAAGCACGTTTTCGAACTAAAAAGTAAAAAATAACGAAAGTTGTTACTAATGTGAAAAACACTTTAGCTGTTTATATACGAAAAATATTGCACGAGCATCATCATCCCACTCTAAGTGGGGCCGGCACAACAAGTTACAAACATTTTGTCACATGATTTGGCTACGTATTTTACGACCGGCCGCCTGCCTGACGTCAACTTACCTTAGTCGTATTTACGACCCCTCGGTAAGAAAGATGGTGGTCTATTCTACTCAGCCGGATAGCAGAGGGGTCCTACGCTTTTTTTTAAATTGTCAAATAATACTAATAATTCTTTTTTGTCAGCCTTTCCCTATAATTATAATATGGGTATTTTTAAAGCTAGAGTGAATAGGCATCTTCTGGGCATGCGCGTACCACCTTAGACTGTATCATTGCTTACCATCGGGCATGCTAACAGTCGAGCGCTCGGCTATTAACAATAAAAAAAAGCTCGAAAGCTTGTTTTTTTAAATTTATTCCACTTTTTAATGCGTTTGAATGTAAAAAAAGTTTCATCTTCTTTTTCAAGTTATTTATTCCTTTTAATGCACTGTCATCTGTTTTTAAAACGTGTACGAAATTTAAATTAAGTCCGCTCAAAGTGGGTCAAATTTGATTTCGAAGGTTGCATACATAAAAAAAGTAAAGAAACGGCCCGTTACAATCCCACTGCTGGACATAGGGCCTCCTCTCTCCGTTTCTGGAGTGAAGGGTTGGAGCTAAGACCTACCACGCTGCTCCAATGCGGATTGGTAGGTTACACATATCTCCAGAATTCTCCAGAGATACGCAGGTTTCCTAACGATGTTTTCCTTCACCGAAAAGCGTGTGATAAATTGCATTTATCAATTAGACACATAAGTTTTAATTGAAAAACTCATTGGTGCCTGCCCGGGGTTCGAACCCGCGACCGCTTCGAAACAGTCACTTGGCTATCACAGCTCTACAGTTGCATACATGCATAGGTGAAACTATAATATTTTATAGTGTAAAAAATTATATTTGATCCGAAAATTAATATTTAACTCTTGACAAAACGAAAGTGACGACTGAGTGAGCTATCGTGGTACCTAGACGTGGCCAGATTAGTATTTCTCTTGATGGTAACTGTTTGCAGTGGTGGAAAAGATTTCGAACAATTCGATCGGATAATATGCTCTCATCTCTAACTGTTTTCACAGCATCTATGAAGAGGTGAGCGCAATTATTATCAAGTTCAAACTGGAAGTATGCCATAATGGTCTACAAACGTCTAAATATCATATAATAAAGAATAATATAGTGAAAATTTCACCGATTTCGAGTACTTTTCACACACATTATTTTTTAATTTTTCATTATTTTTTACATTCTTGGGATATTAGACTGCTTAATTAATGATTTTATTTGGAAAGTTTCTAGATTAGTGGTAAACTATTGAAATAACTACGAGTACATCCACAGTTTTATTCCTTATTACATTGTTAACTATACTTAATTAAACAAATTAAGAATTAAAATTATAGGTTATCCGAGACGCTTTATAAATGTCCGTGTAATAGCTTTTTTGTCGTGGCCGTAAGAAAACAAATATTCATCCTAATATTATAAATGTGAAAGTGTGTTTAACTAACTTTATATCCGAACTGGTTTGATTTGATTTTTGTATGGAGATCGTTAAAGCCCTGTAGGGTATGTAGTACCATGAACTTTAAGAAAACCATTCAATTCAATGTCAGTACCTAAACCCAACGGCTTTCTTTTCGTACCATGAAGTGTGTTTGAAAAGGACAACGTTATTTGAACTATACTAAATATAACTATAACTATAACTCTGTTTCTTTTACTCAAATGTTTGTAGGCCGCATTCCGAACGCTCATTCGGCAACGACTTAAAGTGTGCGTCTTTAAGAAGTCATGGTATGAAAAAGCAAAACAATTTAGTTTACGTCTTCAATTGAGTCCTAATATAGAGTTCATGGTGGGCCTGCTGGTCTAAACAAGTGCTGGAGTCCAAACAAAACCGCGGTGAGAAGCTAATATGCTCGTAATATATTGAACGGTATTGATCTAGCTTGCCTACTTGTAAAATGCTTTATTCCCCATGTACAATCTTTCCACAATAACACAGATAAGTCTTTGTCATCGTGGGAAGCCTCAAAAGAACACTACAAAAATATACGCTTATTTTTTTGCATATTTCTTTACCAAAAACCTAGTTCCTCTATATGTCGATCTGTTTTGTAACAAAACAAATATTTGCGATGTTGCAGTGGTAGAATTAGATAGATCACGTTTGACGACGATAGCACTGTTTGCTTTAACAGTTAAATACTAAGTTTTAACTAGGATCACTATTTTTTAAGATTTCATGGACACGTCCTCGATCTGACAAATAATATATTTTTCAGTGACGAAAGTAAAGATCTTAATGGAAGCCATTGCTTTAAAAAAAAATACAGTTATGGTAAAAAATATATGAAGTAAATTTTAAATATTTAAAAAGTAATTAAAGATATCATTTTAATATTAAAAGTTGCGTCCATTTCAAACAATTATGCGTTCTGTATTCGATTTTTAATTACAAATTTACGCCCAGGCTTGAAGAACCAACAATTTTTTTAAGTATAGAAAATTTTGGCCCTCTTCGGGAATCGAACATGCGACCCGCAGAGTCACTGCCAACTGCGCCAACGGGCCAGTCAATTCTGACTTCTGATCAAATCCGATCATACCAAAATTAACAGAAGAGCAAACTGTTAATAAATTACTCTGATTATGCTAGTACATAAATTCATAATTTGGGGTTATTCCTACAATTATAAAAAATGGAGTAAATATTGCGATCACATTTACTACTAACAAACAATTAATAGATGGCACTGTTATAACAAACAATGAGACAAGATCTCAAATTGAATAAAAATTCGTCATGTTATAATTACGGTTTGCATTAAATAATGTTTGTAAAATTATCTGTTATAAACGTAAAATTAAAATTATAAGACTATATAAAAATGTTGAAAAAAACGTGGTCACACTACTTATATTGCTACTTATCTCATGTATTTGATCTGTTAATTACTGTTACACTCTTAATTGTGACATTTTCCAAAATTAATTCAACACGAAAAATTACTACGGTAGGCATATATTGTTAACTGGTTTTAGCCTATGATTTTGCCTACATCGACTAATTCTAAACTTATGAAAAAACTAGCTTATGCTTGCGTCTGCGACTATGCGAGGGCCGAGATGAAAATCAGACTTTGGCACTGAACACTGTCCGTTGCAGACACTCCAAAATCGATTCATGCGTACAGACAGCCACTGGCTGTCCGTGGTTCGTGCGCAACGGGAATCTCCATAGAGATCTCGATCTTCCCACGATAGCCGATCTTTTGAAACGATTCTCGAAGACCTACTTCGAGAAAGCGTCCCCACACCCGAATCCCCTTATAGTGGCCGCGTCCAACTATAAGGTGTTTAACTTTCCCAACAGATTCCACAGGCGCCCTAAGAGCGTCCTTAACGACCCTGACAATGCCATTACAGCATCCAACAAGATCTACACACAACCAGCGTCTTCGCCGGCAAAGACGAGGTCCCCGCTTGCTTGTGTCAAGCGGCCGCAGCCCTCTGCCGCGGCCGCCATGATGCAGACTTCTTCAAAGTCAATGTGTTAGATACAGTCCTCCAAAACGCGGCGCTTTAAGCCGAGGTTCGGTCTCGCAGGAGACACCCTTAAGGCGACGCTTCCAGTAAGTTGCGAGTGCCTAAAAACACTCGATACTCACCAATTTTACCCGGCGAAGCTTCTGCGCTCGCCCATCCCACCGGTGACGCTGTAAAAGCCAGTTAGGGCTAAACAGCATAAGACAAATTCGAAAAAAATGGCACTGAACAATTTTAATTTATCTCGATACCATAGATTTCATTTAAAGTATGAAAAATATGAAGCTTTATTAAGTTACAACATCATTTACTTGTCCTTGTCCAACTAAATGGGGTCAACGCAATATGTTTTTATCCTATTTTCTCCGATAATTGGTCAACTCTGGCGCTACTCTTTCAACTTTCTATCAACTCTTTTTTTGGCCCTCCCTCTATATCGCTATTGTATTCTAGCTACCCTCATATATCTCATTACATGGTCATACTTTCTTAATTTTGCACTTCTCGTCTTCTTTAAAATGGGCGTCACTTTCAGACTAACCCTTATATACTCAGAACGTATTTTAACTAGTGTTGTCACACCACACATCAACACCCATGTTAAAGTAAATTCTCATCTGATTTGCATGTTCTCTTCTTGCATCATTTTTCATCGCCCACCATTCTGATCCATACAGAACGACACGTCTCGTGACCGATTTGTATTAATAAATACTAGATCTCCTAAACATATGACAATTCAATATAATATTTCCCAGCTTCTATAAGTCATGAAAATATAAATAAAATTTTGTTTCAAATTTATTTATGTAAGAAAAATACAATTAATTTTTCTTTTAAATTGAATAAGAAATAAAGAAAACGTTCAAATAAAACTTATCTCTAAAAGACATCTGTGCCGGCAGCCTTTGATGGTAGGTTTAGGTAGTATAGGTGCTTAAAGTTAAAAAATAACTAAAAAAATACCAAAATAATTAAAAAAAACAATGCTTGATAAATATAAAAATTTAAAACATTACAAAAAATACATTAAATATGAAATAAAATACTTCCTAATAATAATATTGTGTAACAATTATTAGTCCTGTTTTATCGTTTTTATTGATAATTATAGTATATAGGAAATAATAATATTAACGACTATAGTAGTATACAGGTTTTATTAAAGTCAATATTATTAATTATACCATTACTCTATTACAAGTCTTTGAATACCGCAGAATAAGGCCTCATGGAAGAATTTTTTTTAAAACAACCTGTACCCCGCGACTTTGTGCGTGTCAACTTAAAAGTGAAAATATTATACAGTTTTTATATTAGAGTAGAGGAGCCTTTTTTTATAATTGATTGTATTCTGTTAGCCCTAACGGCTTTTACAGCGTCCCCGGGCGGGACGGGCGAGCGCAGAAGCATCGTCGGGGTTGCGGAATGCAGAGAGTAAAGCGCAGAAGCTCTACTAGCGTCGGGGAACGTCGTCCTAAGGGTGGTGCCTCCTGTGAGGCCGGGCCACGTTTTAGGGCGACGCGTAGTGGAGGGCTGATGTATGACTTTGATTAGTCATTACGACGTTAGAAGGGTGGGTAGAAGCCACGACTGACCAACGTCAGAAAACTGGGACCTCGTCTTCACCTACGAAGACGCTGTGTGTGAAAGTAGAGGAGCCGGCCTTAAATGTGACCATTGACTGAGCTTCCTTATCTCCTAGCCCTTTTTGTACATAGTTCCTGCCTCGTTAACACCGTATAAAGAACTCATGAATACGTACCCCGGACGAGCTTGAAATTAAATTGGAATAAAAAATTGGAAATTGAAATTTAATTGAAATTGGCGATGTATATAATAGACAAAGTAGGAACCGACATAAGCTTACGGTTCCTGATTTGCGCCTTGCAAAAGTAAATAAGTCATTAATAGGTTTGGGTATAAGATTCTATAATAAAATCCCGCAATCGATTTTATCTTTGTCACTATAGCAGTTTAAAAGCGCTGTTAAAGGGAGGCTGATACAAAAAGCCTACTATACGATTGAGGATTATATAGATGATAAAAATGCGTGGATATAGCTACTCCTCAACCCTGTACAAGATAGTAATAATTCAATGTTATAAGAGTTGTTATAAGAATCTCTCTCAGTAGGAACAGCTTTCCGAACCAGTGTTAGATTTTGACAATTCAAAAGCACTTGTTTTCAAGTTTACTTGAATAAATAATATTTTGAATTTGAATTAGTCGGGCTCACCCGATAGAATAAAATGTGAGTTTAACTTGATTCGATACATAAACTTTAAATACTACTCAGTCATCATCATTCTCCTGCCCTTATCTCTTTCTAAGTGGGGTCGGCACAGCACGTTAAAAACATGTTGTCACATGATTTGGCTACGTCTTTTACGACCGGCCGCCTGCCTGAAGTCAACTTAGCTTAGTCGTCTTTTACGACAACTCGGTAAGAAATGAGGGTGGTCTATTCTATGCAGCCGGATACCACAAGGCACATACCTTAGTCGCCTCTTACGACACCTCGGTAAGAAAGGAGGGTGGTCTATTCTATGCCGGATACCACACGGCACATACCTTAGTCGCCTCTTACGACACCTCGGTAAGAAAGGAGGGTGGTCTATTCTATGCCGGATACCACACGGCACATACCTTAGTCGCCTCTTACGACACCTCGGTAAGAAAGGAGGGTGGTCTATTCTATGCCGGATACCACACGGCATTTTAAATACTACTCAGTATAATTTAAATTCAAAAACATTTGTAGCTCAAAAGTGCAGCTTAACCTGAAAATAATACAAACCAGGAGGTTATACACGAGCTTATCTCTAATATATGCAAACAGGTCTTCATTATGGTACGTGATTCTGATTTCGAAATCATTAAGTGTGAAATCAAGTTTTTTCGTCCTTAATGAATAATAACATTGAATGATTCTTCAGTTTCGTCAGTGTATATTAAATGAACATAATATTTATATTTGGATATAATATTTTGGAACAATTAGAAATCATTAAGCATAACAATGTCACCCTCATTAACGAGCACATAAATGTCTCTAGTTCAAACTTTTTGCACGTGTTTAGAGGTAAAATAAATGGTGGGGATGAACCAATTACTATATAACAATGCTTGTTTGGATAATGCTTCGCTTTGCGATTTTGTCGTGGAGTCTATCTCTTGATGATGCTTCGGTAACGGGGCGAAACGATTGTTGAGTTTGTGATAGTGAACGTGTGTAGTGCTTGTGTATTGTGGTGGCAGTGGTGGAGGTTTGTGCGTGTGTTTTTACGAATCCTGCATGTATCGGGTATGAAAAAAAGGATAGTCCACTATACATTTAGCACTATATATATTGTCTATTTACTATATCGTGGATTATGCAAAATAATTTTATTATTACTTTTGTATTATGGATCTCGGCAAAGTAACGCCTGCTTCTATAAATCATTTGACACACCGTTTATACACGTCGGCAAAAAATATGTCTAACGTGCATAAACGGCTGAAGCTTGTACCAATTCCTTCAAGCAACGTCATATCGCCTTATTACTTTAAATTTTTGGACTGATAGCTCCTCGCTCCACGTTAGTGTTTTTTACACGTGTATCAAAAGCAGAACGTCATTAATTGTAATTCATTTTGTATGAGAAAATGTAGTGCCGCACAATAAACATGTGAAAACCCTTATACGCCGTTCAAAGTGTTAATAAAATATAAAGATTTTTAAAGGCATATGGATCAAAATGAAAAAAATAATTGTAATAAATAAATATATGGGACACTTACACACGGTCGTCCGTCGCCAAAGTAAGTAACTTAATAATTGTGTTATGGGTGACGGACAACTAGTAGGTATACTACATATATAATTTTAAATACATACTTAAATACAAATATACACCCAGGCTCGAAGAACCAACTAATTGTTTATAGAATATGTTTGATCTTGGCGGGAAACGAACCCGCGACCCGCGGAGCTGAAGGCCAGGGCCAGTAATGGTTTCTCAAGAATGTTTAAAATATTGTAGGTTGTATATATTTATAACGGTTTTTTCAAGTTGCGTAATCAAATCAGCTCTTATTACAGAAAAAATGTATATTAAAATATGAATATAAAAAGGCTTTTATTTAATTATATTCACGTTGAGAACAATAGGTTTTCTTAGCCAGTAATTACTGTTGATGAATATTTATATATTATTATATTACAACAGTTGTTTTTTTTCCTTTATTTAGAAATAAATTATTTATATTACTACGTACATGGTTTGTGGTTCTAAGGAAAACACCTGGTGATTCTTTAAGAAACTTTATTTCTGCTTTATACTGAGATTCGAATTTTTGAAGATTTAGAGTGCTTTTTTTTATTTACAACAAAAATGTACAAGTATGCCTATTTTAAATTACTAACATGCTAGTACTATACAAATCATGCCCACGTGGAATGGTCCCAAGAATGCTGGCAGCGTTTCCGCGTTGAATCGCTAAGCTGATTCTTTGTGCGAAAAAGGAGCCAGCCCTCTTGTCACCCGAAGAAGCGATCAACCGAGGTGTTAAAACGGAAATAAATTTTTTGCTTCTTCGGATAAATTGATTAATAACCACGTTGTTAACTTATTCCAATTTCGGGGAACTAACTACGGCTGTTCCTTGTGAATTTGTAAGTAGGTGATAAAATTAAAGCTTTAATGATCTGTAACACCTGTATATATTTGGCTTTTTCTTCCTCCGTGCCTAATTTCCATATATTTTAAGGACGGCTCTCCTTAATACGTCAATCAAAGTAGTTACATCGTCATTATAGTCTTTTTAACCGTACTCATCCAGATTCCAGATTTGTGTGAATGTGAGTGCGTGTGTGTGTTTGTGGTTTCAATCTTATATACTGTTATTTTTTATTGTTATTTGATAAAGTACATATATTAGTTATTGCGCTTTCTTTTGTATGAGAGTGTAACAATAAATAATGAGAGGGAGAATGATAATAGTATACTTATCTTTGTCTAATCACACATAAAAAAGAGAGACAAATAGATACAGTCTCTTGATCTCTTTTTATTGTAATAGGGAACATTTTAGACTGGCTTCCCTAAACTAGTGTAATAACTCTTACTCTAGTATAATAACTCTATGATCATACTTCTTATAGTTGAGGATTTATTGACATATCGACTATGGAAAAACAGCGATGGATAGTTTAAAAATGACTTATAATAATAGAACACGTGAACTGTCATAATAACTTAATTTGAAATTTTAAATGCATTTGGAATAACAATTTAATTGTAACAATTAAGACTGCGCGTATATTTTACGTCAATGGGTCTTACCAGTAATTATTAACCTATTACAAATGTTATAACAATTTATGCATATAGCCATTGCAACAATATCAAAAACATAAACGGTCTATTTCTGTCCCATAGCTGGACATAGGCCTTCTCTTCTCATTTTTTTGGAGAGAAAGTTTGAAGCTATGACACACCAATACACCCCAGAAATCTCTAAAAACATGCAGATTTCCTCACGATGTTTTCCTTCACCGAAAAGCGTGTGATAAATTGCAATTATCAATTAGACACAAGTTTTAACAGAAAAACTCATCAGTTTGAATGCATGACCCTCTCGAAAGCCCAGCCTCTCGACAGACCAGTGATGGGACCATGCGATCCCATCACTGTGCTGTAACAGCTTATAAGAAACAATGAATCTTGTATTATTAGATATCAACTTAGATGAGCATGCATACCTTATACATGCAGGACCAGTCACCACACGTTTCACAAACCGCAACACTCTACACAAGCACTACACATACTCACTACGACAATTTCTGCAATCGTTTCGCAACGTCACTGAAGCAAATCACGAGGTTAGCCTTCACGACAAAATCGTATGCATTACGATGTATAAGGTACGTGAATGTTGTCTGATTCCTACAATTCATGACATATATTCTCTTAATAAACGCGGATTATAGCAAAATAATTCTATCATAACTTCTGTATGGAATTCCGCAAAGTAACGCCTGCTTCTATAAATTATATAAAATGTATGTCGCCCTATCCGAAGAAGAAAGTCACATCTCCCATATTTAAGCATAGGAAATGTGACTTTATTCATCGGATAGGACGATATGTAAAATATGCCGAATAAGACATACAAAAGTCCATATACGCTATCATTATGTGATCCAATTGTTATTAAATTGAGCCACATAAACAATTGAACAAACCAGATTTAATGAGGTTTAAAAGAGGTAGGCAGTTTTGGCATACACAGGCTTTCATGCCATAAGAGCTTTCATGGCTTTTCCGCCATGGTTCTCTTAATGACACCATCAAAAGAGCTCTTGCCACCATCGACATTCCTGCTCTTCTCGAGCCTTCCGGGATATGTCGGGATGATGGCAAGAGACTAGACGATCTGACGCTGGTTCCTGGGGAACGGGTACGGGCCCTAATGTGGGACGCAACATGCGTTGATATGTTAGCCTCGTCCCATATCAGGGAAACGGTGTCAAGACCTGGAGCTACGGCGGAAATGGCCGATTCCGGCAAGCGGCGAAAGTATGCATCTCTCGTTGAGAGTTATATATTTTTGCCGTTTGCAGTTGAGACCCTGCATACAGCCAAAGTGCAAAAAATTCTTTATCCGTTTTAACACCTCGGTTGATCGCCTCTTCGGGTGACAAGAGGGCTGGCTCCTTTTTCGCACAAAGAATCAGCTTAGCGATTCAACGCGGAAACGCTGCCAGCATTCTTGGGACCATTCCACGTGGGCATGATTTGTATAGTAGTAGCGTGTAAGTAATTTAAGATAGATATACATATTTGTTATAAATAAATAATATATAAAAAAAATAAGGTTTATGTTTATAGAATAACCAGCCAGCGTGTCAAAATTAGACCTCACAGAAAAAACTACTTGACATTCTTACAACGTAACATTATATCAGATGTTCAAGTAATTAGCACTTGTATCTGCGACTAGATATACTAATTGAGGAACAAGACATCTTTTGAGCGTTAATTTTGCATACCTGTTTCGATAGATACTTTGTAATTACACTAATTTAGCTTTTAACATAATTAAGTGTGCAAAAAATATTGTTTTAATAGCCATTTATACATATTATAGTGGCCCTGAGTAGCTAATCGAACGCAAGAAAATGCAAAATGCGGCCTGCTTATTATGAATAAAAAGTTATTATTAAACTAGGTGTTATCGCATTTGAATCAGTGTGATACAAAGTTTTACCCGCGTAAATTACGATCCAGGGGGATTTCTTGTGACCCTATTGATTGTATTTATCAATTCTTGTTCTGTTCACCTAAATTAGCGGCCTGTTAGAATCCCACTGCTGGGAATAGGCCTCCTCTCTCCGTTTCTGGAGAGAAGGGTTGTAGCTAAGACCTACCACCACCTTGCTCCAATGCGGATTGGTAGGTTAAACATATCTCCAGAATTCTCTAGAGATATGCAGGTTTCCTCACGATGTTTTCCTTCACCGAAAAGTTTGTGATAAATTGCAAATATCAATTAGACGCATGAGCTTTAATGAAAAAACTCATTGGTGTCTGGTTTGAACTCGTGTTTCCCTCGAAAGAGTCGCACGATCTCACCGCTGGGCTATCACAGCTATATGTTCACCTAAACTTTCCTCAATAATTGTACTATCGTTTAGCAAAAACTGTACAGAAATCCGTTAAGTAGATTTTGAGAAAATCGATCACATACAAACAGACAGCTTTTGAGGCTTTGTTTTATAATATTCCAGCGGCGAGACAGTGCGGCTTTGTCAACAGGGTCTCATGTGTTGGAACGCCGGGCAGGCACCAACGAGTTTTTCTGTTAAAACTTTCATGTGTAATTGATTATTGAAATTCACATGCTTCTCGGTAAAGAAAAACATCTTGAGATAATATGTGTATCTCTAAAAAACTTTTGTTTGTAAATCCATAGAAGATACCTACGTCCAACAGTCGATACCCATTGGTTAAGGGAAACGAAATAGACCGGTATCATAGACAGTAAAAAGTTCTCGTTCTTTAAGTAGGTGTAAAATTTAAAATTGTCTCTGCACAATTTTTATGTTTAATCCGCCTTTCCAGTGTGCATTAGACCTAAGATACGAAGGTTATGTTTCTTTTCTATTCAAATTGAATATCTCATTTCGTACTACCGTCTTAAACTATAAACAGTAATTAAACTGTCGACATTATTAAAATTAAGTAGGTACATCTTCCTTGAGTATACGGAAAAAAAATTATGCATTGCTAGAACACACTTAAGTATAAAAGGTAAAATAATTGTAGATATTTTGCTGTAATAATGAAAAAATATCTAAGTAATATCTTATTTTCAGAAATAATAATAAAATTATTTTGCTATTATCCGCGTAGATTAATTATATAGTACCCGGCAAAAATTAATAATGCACATCGAGAACTTAGAACGAAACAGCTGGCCAATTCAGTTTCGTAGAGCGCTGTCACTGTCACACACGGGTTTGTCAGTCTGTGCGACAGAGACAGTAAATCTCAGAGGGATAAGAAATCTCATTTGCTTACTCTTTAATATAAATGGATACATTTTAAGATAGCTCCCCTACTCAAGCATAGTACGCGGCAATAAGTAATGCACATCGAGGCTCAGAGAGAGAAATCGGCTAGATTCTGTTTCGTAGAGCGCTGTCACTATCACTCAGTTAGTATGTGACGTTTCGCACGAATTCGTCAGTCTGTGCGACAGAGATAATGTTCTATGAAGCTGAATTAGCCGATTTTCTCTCTCTAAGCCTCGATGTGCATTATTTGTTGCCGGGCACTATACCTTTCGGTATTTTTGTAAATTGAGTTGAAGAGGTCGCGCGGTTCCTGTTGTAAAAAAAAACTCGCCTGCTGGGAGGTTTAGTCGCGTGCACGCCGCGTAAACCAAAGAGCTAGACGAAAGTAATGTACTAAAGTATCTCTTATGGTTAACCCTCAATAATTTTGAATAACCTTTATAATTTTCAAAATTCAATTAAACACATTGATTAATAGCACAGCTAGTTTATGTATATAATAACACGGAACGAAGATAAAATCGTTGCGAAACAATCGCTCGTGAGCATGATGCCTTAGTTCTTAGTCCTCATTTGTCTAACATTATGTACTCGACCTATGTCGTAAGACTTGTTTCTAGTAAACAATGTGATCCATATTCAAATATCCGGTTCGACCGGATATAGCCACTTTTGTCTTAGTAATTATAAAAATGTAACCTGACTAAAACAACACATAACCTGTTTAACATCTCATGATTCAAATTTACCTGCAGTGGTATTAACAGGTATGCAAGTAATTAATCATTTGTTGTAAGTAACCGGAAAGAATAGCATATTTTGAAAGGCCTCCACTACTAAATCGTGACACCGCGTGATTCTTACCGAAAGGGCTGTGAGTTTTTTTATTTATGAAATAGGATGGCAGACGAGCATGCAGTTCTTCGTTATCACCGCCGCTCACGACCTCTCGCAGAGCAAGTGTGTTGCCGACCTTTAAAAAGATTTAAAATACGCTTTTTGAAACGCAGCTAGAGGGAGATTATTCCACAAAATGGTGGTGCGCGGAATAAAATTATTTGAACACCGCACTGTAATGGATCGCTACGCATCCAGATGGCAAGGATGATAATTTATAGAATTAGGCGTTACTTTGCGGAGATCCATAATACAAAAGTAATAATAAAATTATTTTGCTATAATCCGCGATACAGTAAATAGAAAATATATATAGTGTTTAATGTATAGTGGATTATCAGTATTTTCATACCCGATACGTGCAGGATTCGTAAAAGCACATGCACAAACCTCCACCACTTCCACCAAAATACACAAGCACTACACAGTTTCACTATCACAAACTCAACAATCGTTTCGCCCCGCAACCGAGGCATCATCAGGAGATAGACTCCACGACAAAATCGCAAAGCGAAGCGTTATGCAAACAAGCATTGTTATATAGTAATCGGTTCATCCCCACCTTTACCTCTGAACACGTGCAACAAGCTTGAACTTGAAACATTTATCTGCTCGTTAATGAGGGTGCCATTGTTATGTTTAATGATTTCTAATTGTTCCAAAATATTCAATTTTAAGCTTTTTTCGCAGGTGTGCAGTATTTCGAAACAATGGTCATTAGGAACTTTATGACCGCTTTCTAACAAATGTTTCGCGAAATGTGAATTTTGTGGCTTATTATTCCTGAAAGCGACCATATGTTCTTTAAAACGGGTTTCAAAATTACGACCAGTCTGACCCACATATGTATCATTGCTACATATACTATGATATAAATACTGTTTGATGAACTGTTTATGAACTGTTAATGAACTGTTTCGTTAAATTTAGCGGATGTTAACATACGGAATCAGTTTTATCAAGAAGTTCGACTCCAAAGGTTACATTGCCTTAGAAGGCAATTGGTGATATAAACTATGTGTGAAGCGAATCGTAATGGTTTTGTATTACGATTTTGTCGTAGAGCCTATCCTCCTGATGATGCTTCGGGTTCGGGGTGACACGATTGGAGAGATTTCGGTTGTGGTTGTGTGTATTGCTTGTATGCATTGTTGCTGGTGGAGGCGTCTTGGGATACGTGTGGTGACTTGTCCTGCATGTGTAAGGTACGTGAATTTTGTCTGCTTCATATACTTAGCGTTACATACGTTCGCTTAACGCACGCGGATTACGCGTAGTTCTTTTATAGTTTCTGTAATACGGAATTCCGCACAGTAACGCCTGCTTCTATAAATCATGTGGTTTTGTTTTGTCCGTTTCAGGACGTATCTGATATGTAGTTAGCATTTGGTTTACACAGGATGTTAAGTCGCTCACTCATATTAAAATACAATCGGCAAAAAAAGTTTCGCTACAATGCCGGCGTTTCTCAGCAGTGCTCGGGCAAAACAAATTGCATAGAATTTTTTTTTGTATAAAGGTTTGAACTCCACGCAAACACAGTCGTGGGAAAAGGGCTAGTAATTATAATATAAATAATTAATAATTCAACACAAAAAATGGAAATATATGGGATCGTTTAAGAACTGCGATTGCACGACACCAAAATTAATTGCTTGTAATCGACACGGTTCATATTTTGTTAATTGGGTTAAATACATTATATATGCGTAGTACGGAATGGTTTGGTGTTGATTACTTTTTATTTTTTTTCCTACTAAATTACGACCATTACGTAATATTTAAACCACATTATATTAAAAAGAATGTGGTATCCGGTTGAGTAGAATATACCACATTAATTTCTTATCGAAGGTTCGTAAAATACGACTAAGGTAAGTTGACGTCAGGCAGGCGGCCGATCGTAAAATGCGTAGCCAAATCATGTGACAACATGTTTGTAACATGTTGTGCCGACTCTACTTAGAGTGGGCTAAGGGCAGCAATGATGGATGATGATTATATTAAAAAGAATTAATGTGTGGTCGGCACATGTTTTTCTTTTCCATTACCTCCTATCGCTCTTCAACTCTGGCGCAACTCCGTAAAATATTTGCATATATTACAATCCAACTATCTCTTTTTAGGCCTCAATCTGGTCACATTACAAAAATTAAAATTTGAAATCTCGTAATATAATCGCAATTTATCATATCGTAAGAAAATCTTTGACTGGCCCGTTGGCGCAGTTGGCAGTGACCCTGTCTTCGGCTCCGTGGGTCGCGGGTTCGATTCCCGCCGATAACCAACATTTTCTATTTACAATTTGTTACTTCTTCTAGTCTGGGTGTATATATGTATTTAAGTATGTATTTAAAACTATATATGTATATATTTACCAGTTGTCTCTCACCCATAACACAAGTATTAAGTTACTTACTTTGGGGACGGACGACCGTGTGTGTAAATGTCCCATATATTTATTTATTTATTTATTATTTATTTATCTATATAATTCAGTGTACAGGATGTTCATCAGTGTAGCTAATAAGACTAATCTTTTTTCAAATATACTAAAACCAGCTATCATATACTTATTATTTATACTTATTATTCATACACATTCTGTGGGTAGATGTGGAAAAAGTTACATGTTTCTAAAAGAGCTCTCTGTTTATTTTTACTTATTTAATTCTTAAACTGTATATTTCTTATGTAGTTATGTTTTAAAAGTTATATTTTACCTGCCAGTAGTATCTCCTAAAAGTTTTTTCTGTATTACTCAGTTTATGTGTACTTAATCAAATCTTATTTAACTACTCACTGTGACACAATATATATATATATTTTCAAATGGAAGCAATCAAGAATTCTATGGATCAGCTGGCCCAGCATTTTAATACGAAAATGGCTGAATTTCAGTTGAATCTACAGTCTGCCATCCCAGCTACAAGTCCAACATCAAATATAGCCTCTCAATTTGGTACGTTTCGAAGTTTTGTACTGTCTGCTATGGAGGGTCTTCAGCTTCAGATTGAACTTTTATCCAAGCAATTAGATAATATTGAAACTAGAAGTAGAAGAAAAATTCTCCTAATCCATGGAATTCCAGAAACAAGAAATGAAAGTGTGCCTGCTGTCCTAATGAGCATTTTTACAGAACGTCTTCAGCTAACTGAACTTTCGCCTTCTATCATAAGTAGATGTCATCGTATGGGACGGGCAACAGGAGAAAAGCCTCGGGCCATTCTTGTAAAATTCCAAGAACTGTCTGTTCGCAACCAAATTTGGTTCTCAAAGACTCAACTCAAAAACTCGGGATTCACTATATCAGAATTTCTCACGAAGGGTCGCCATGAGACTTTTATGCTAGCTAGGCAGAAATTTGGTGTCTCCAAATGTTGGACGCGAGATGGAGTTATAATCATAATTGGCTCAGATGGTAAGCGTCACCATGTAAGTACAAAATCCGAAATATATTCCATTGTTGGGGCTGGTGAAGACCAGACACAATCTTCAACATCTGGAATTGCTGTGCCCACCGGTACCACCAACACTACCTCTAATACCACGAATGTAAAAGTTGGTAAAATCGCTCAGGTGAGCCAGACAGCAAGAGTTAAGCGACATATTAAAAAATAAGTATTTTATTGTATGTTTTTCAAACCATTTTAGCTTTATACGTGTCCTTATGTATTACTTTTCTAACACTCCTATAAGAGAAGGTCTTTTACTTCGCTTAGTCATTTGTTGTTGAGGGTTGGTATATATACCCACATGCTAAGTAATAATGTTTAATTGTAATCGGTGATATATATTTTCGTTCTTTTTTTAAAAAAAAGGAGTATTAATGTGTCGTTTGACAGCGACATAGACAAATAATAAGATAGAAAAAATCTATTCATTCACTGACTAATAAGTACTAGAGGTTATAATACTGGTAAAGAGCTAGTGTGTATTTGCAACCAACATAAACGGAGTGTAATAATACACCATGGTTTAACTGATGTGTCGACTGGTTTCAGCATATGTATATTATTCTTCTTATGCTATTGGCGGGAAAAAGTATGTTGTATTGTTAATTTTGTTTTGAGCTAATATTGCTATTAGTAGTAGTAGTAGTATTAGTTTTAGTTTTATTTTTATTAATATATTATTTTTAGTTATTCTACGTAGAATTTAACTTTATTTATAGTTTTATTTTTATATATTTTTTTTTCGCATTAATAATGCATGCAAACAATAATTTTAGCATTCTGCCATTTATTTCTGAATACAGGAATAGTAACACATGAGCACATCGAGTGATGACATTTGTTCGGATGGTGGATCTTTGTCTACAGGGGGAAGCTTCCACGGTTCCTTACCTTTAAACACACTTCTGGACACTAAATTTTCCAGCGTTCCCAAAAATTTCAATGTTGTGCATATAAATGCCCAAAGCATACCTGCACACTATACAGACCTTATAGAATCGTTTGATGTCACGAATATTCATGCAATTTTGGTATCCGAGACGTTCTTAAAACCGTCTTTACCATCTACTTCTTATTCAATTCCGGGGTTTCATTTAATTCGTAATGACCGGACTGGGAAAGGTGGCGGTGGAGTTTGTGTATATTTGCGTTCTCATATTCCCTTTTCTATCCTAGATAAATCACCTTCACAGTATTCGGAGTCATCTGAGCACCTTTTTCTTGAACTCTTGTTTGGGAGTGTAAAAGTCCTACTTGGCGTTTTCTACTGCCCATCATTACACATTAATTATTTTGATCAATTTGAGGCTTTACTTGATAACTATATACTTAGTGTTGATCACACCATAATCATGGGTGATTTCAACACATGCCTTCTTAAAGATGATATCCGTGCAAGGCAACTAAAGAATATTGTTAATAGCTCAAACTTAAAACTACTCCAAACCAATCCCACACATTTTTTCCCTGGTTGTAATCCCTCACTCTTAGACATAATGATTGTGTCCTCCAGTGAACGTGTCAGCGCACATGGTCAGTTTTCAGCGGAGTCGTTTTCTTATCACGACCTGGTGTATATGTCATATAAGGTACGTCCACCCAAAGCCAAGCCTACAATTGTCATGCGGCGCAGCTTCAAAAAGTTCAATAATGTAAGATTCATGGAAGATTTGAATGCTATCGATTGGAATATTATATTTAAAGCACCTTGTATTGACCAGAAACTTAATATATTTAACTCTCTGTTGATTGAGTTTTTTGACGTGCATGCACCGCTGAGACCAATCAAACTAAAACATATTCCTGCACCTTGGTTGAACGATGACATCAAGACCCTTATGAGGAGGCGAAATAACGCTAAGTCTAGATATAAATTGAAGCCCAGTGAAGACAATCTCCTAAGTTACAGGCGTTTGCGTAATCTTTGTAATAAAGCATGTAGGGACGCGCAAAGGAACTTTATTCATGCGTCTATTAATAATAGCAGCTCGTCTAATGTGTGGAAGTTCCTACAAACCTTAGGTATAGGGAGACAGCATGAAAACGTTTCGGCTAACTTAAATGTTGATGCATTAAACTCACATTTTGCTAATATATTCATTAATAATACTCAAAAATTTAATACTATATCTTCTTTGAAATCGCGTCCTAGACAAACTTATCCGTTATTTAAATTCATTTCTGTCTCTTTTAATGAAATAAAAAGACATATTTCTGCTGTTACATCTGACGCTATAGGTAGAGATGGTATCAGCCGAAAGATGATTAATCTGGTTTTAAATAACATTTTACCTGTTTTACATCATATTTTTAACTTTTCTCTCTCCTCTTGTACCTTTCCAAATGTGTGGCGCCTAGCTTATGTAATTCCTGTACCAAAAATCTCAAATCCCACATCTGCGTCACACTATCGTCCTATTTCAATTCTTCCTTACCTATCTAAAATTTTAGAACGAATCGTTCATTCACAACTTTCCTCTTTTCTATTTAAAAATAATATCCTAAGTCCTTTTCAGTCTGGTTTTCGCTCTGGGCACAGCACTGTGACCGCAGTCACTAAAGTTTGTGATGATATTCGATTTGCCATTGACAGTCAGCGAGTCACTCTAATCGCGTTACTCGATTTTAGTAACGCTTTTAACACCGTAGACTTCAGTGTTCTACTAGCAGTGTTAGAATCACTTAACATTTCTACGAGTGCTTTAGATTGGTTCTGCTCCTACCTACATGGACGTCAGCAATGTGTCCGGATTGGGGAAAGGTACTCTGCGTATTGTGGTCTCAGTGCTGGTGTTCCGCAAGGCGGCGTTCTCTCTCCACTCCTCTTCTCTATATTTATTAATACAATTACCGAACTTCTCTCCCTTCCTTATCACATTTATGCCGATGACTTGCAGATACGAATAAGTACTCCCGTGGATGATTTCGCTAGTGCAGTTGCAAAATTGAACAGTGAGCTTGACATAATTACCAATTGGAGTAAATCTTTCGGGCTTTTAGTTAATGCTAAAAAATCACAACTCTGCGTTATAGGTAGTTCTCAGCAGCTGTCAAAATTAAACTTACATTCCTTACCTCCTGTGATTTTTGATGGCTCCACTCTACCATATAGTAATGTTATCAAAAATTTAGGAGTACTTATGGATAGTACCTTCTCTTGGCGTCCGCAAGTTGTTGAAGTGAGTAGGAAAGTTTATGCGTCTTTGCAGCATTTAAAACGACTGAAGAACTTCTTACCGCAAAGAACAAAAATCTTGCTTGCGAATAGTCTTCTTCTTCCATTCCTAGATTACGCAGACACCTGTTATACTGATTTATCTCAAGACATGCTAAATAAACTAGAGCGCCTACAAAATCAATGCATTAGATTTATATTTGGACTACGAAAATTTGACCATGTTTCGCAATATCGCATTAAACTCAGATGGCTCCCGATACGACAGCGCCGTAATCTTCATGTCCTTTCATTATTATATACGACTCTCTTTCATCCCTTTGCTCCTAGTTATTTAAAAGAACGATTTTCCTTTCTTTCAAATTCCTCTCTTCATCTCCATTTTCGGTCCCAAGATGGTTACAAATTGAAAGTGCCGAAACGTAATTCACGATGTTATGAAAACTCATTCACTGCTACAGCAGTAACATTGTGGAATGCTCTCCCACCAGATCTGCGCAAGCCTTCATCCATTGCCATTTTTAAACGCCGTGTCAAAGAATTTTACCTGATGCAATGAGATATTAGGGTAGTATGGTCGCACTCATTTTCACTGTGCATTATGCTTTAATTTCTTTGTATTCATTATTTTTATTTTTATTTTATTATTTGTGTGTAATTTACTTATTTTTTCTCTTCTTGTTTTTTATTTCTCTTTCTTGGTACCCACTATACTATTTTATATGTATGACTCCTTCGCTTAAAAGGGTTGTCTGGAAGAGATCACTGCTGTGATAAGACCGCCCTTTGCATGATTTACATTATAATTAGATTTAAGTTTTCTGTAAATTGTTGTTTTTTTTTTTCTTATATATAGTGTAATTTTGTGTAATAAAGATGTTTATCTATCTATCTATATTATATCATTTTATTTATCATATTATTAATATTAATTAATTTTACTTAATATTTACTTTTTTTAAAAGACAGGTTGGCTGGAAGAGATTCGGATTCCGGAATAAGCCCGCCATTGCACATTATTTTGTTTTTTTTAATCATTTTTATAAATTTATGTCAATTTGTGTAATAAAGAGCTTACAAACAAACAAACCAGCTATTTGAATTATAAAATTATCATTCATAAATTAATGAAGCCATAAAACTGGAAATATATCTATAATAGATAACAAAGTAAGCTCCAATGCCAGATTCGACTGTAAAACTTTTAACGGCGTCGATTATGCGAAAGAGGATGTAATTATGTGTATTATATTTAATTCCTACTGTAAAAACTGATAAACTTTTTATATACAATAACCTTCATCCGTCCTTTACAGTATCTTTAATAAAAACTTATTAAATATTATGTTAATATTTCGAAAAATAATTGCGCCAAGATGCAA
The DNA here is from genome assembly GCA_947086505.1 of Morpho deidamia. Taxonomy (NCBI): domain Eukaryota; kingdom Metazoa; phylum Arthropoda; class Insecta; order Lepidoptera; family Nymphalidae; genus Morpho; species Morpho deidamia. Next base: position 3,820,104 of record CAMTZC010000004.1, on the reverse strand, counting down.
GATAAATGTCACAAAAAATATGTGAAGCGCATTTATAAAAACACCCCCTGTCTTAATCAAGCTAAATTTAATAAAAAAACTTCCGTGTTTGCGTCTAAAAAAGTTTGGTAGGGTTACTTTTAACCATGTGGTAATATTGGGCAACGGCAAAACGAAGAATTATTTTACTATTCGTGATACACCTTACCTAAAAAAATTCTGGAATGGCTAACTAATAGTTATTGCGTTGTTACAATTTTTTGGATTTAGATAATTACTCTTAACTTACATAAGTTTTAATTAATACGTAATCATCATCCTGCCCTTATCCCACTCTAAGTGGGGCGGCACAACATGTTACAAACATGTTGTTACATGATTTGGTTACGTATTTTACGACCGGCCGCCTGCCTAACGTTAACTTACCTTAGTCGCATTTTATAACCCTTTGTTAAGAAAGAGGGTGGTTTATTCTACTCAACTGGATACCACACCGTGGGTCAACTCACCTAAGTCGCTTTTTACGACACCTCGGTAAGAAATGAGGTTGGTCTATTCTACTAGGCCGGATGACATACGGCGGGTCGACTTACTTTAGTCGCTTTTCACGACACATCTGTAAGAAAACGAGGGTGGTCTATTCTATGGGCGGAAATAAAGAAGAAAAAGATTTTTTTGTGTTTTTAAATTCATTATTGTTAGAGGTAAATATGGGCATTTATACAATTCTTTTTTAAATTTAAATTAATTTAAAGATAAGATTAAAAAGATTATTAATCTTATTAAACGTATTTTTTTTTATAATAAGCAAAGTGATCTGATTTACTTTGTTTGATTAGGTAACTTTTCGCATCGCGAATATGCCGTCTCAGTTGTAGGTCATATTGCCCTCAACCTTGTATAACTCTGAAAAGTGAAATATTTAACTCTTTTAATATACTCAGTTTTTCCTTGAAATATAACTGAGGCCTTACATACTTGTTGGTTTACTTTTTCGAGCTGCGTTCCCTTTCGCCGATCTTCTTGTATTAATAACAAGTAACCGTAATTTACGTACGTTTTTTGACAGCTTCTTCAAACAATGATATGCTGTTTTTCAATTGCTTATTAATAAGAGGCTATACTGTACAGATTAAAAAGAATGTTCATTGGTCTTTAATTTTTTTTTTAAAGCATTGGTCATAGATTAATAATTTAATCTCTCCAAATAATAAGCTGTGGCAGTCGAACGCTGAGAACATGTGCGTCTCTCGAGTGGGTCGTGGGTTCAAACCCCAGCCAGCATCAATGAGTTTCTATTGAAACCAATTTTCCAAAATTAATATTTTCAATTTATCACATCCTGAAGGATCCCTGAAAATCTCTGAAGAATTCCTGGAAAATGTGCAATCTATAAATTTAATATTTTCAATTTATCACATCTTGAAGGATCTCTGAAGGATCCCTGCAAATCTCTGAAGAAGTCCTGGAAAATGTGCTACCTATATATTTGCATTAGACCAGCGTGGTAGGTCTAAGTTCCAACCCTTCTCTCCAAATAGGAGTAAAGAGTTATTTTACATCAAATAGCTTTTAAAAGAAATTTATTGAATTTTATGATGATGACGTAGCGACCTGTTACTATCCCACTGCTGGGCATAGACCTTCTCTCTCCGTATGGGAGAGAAGGATTGGAGCTAGGACCTACCACGCTGCCCCAATGGGGATTGGTAGGTGACACATACCCCCAGAATTCTCTAGAGATATGTAGGTTTCCTCACGATGTTTTCCTCCACCGAAAAGCGTGTGATAAATTACAATTATCAACTAGACACATAAGATTTTTTTTTAAGAAAAATTTCATTGGTGCCTGCTCGGGTTTGAACCTATGATCGCCTCTAGAGACTCCCACTGTCTCACTGCTGGGCTACCACTGCTTATTATATATTGAAATTAATAGTTGGTAACGATTAATTTATTCGTGTAATGTGATCACATATATTTGCCATGATGTAAATAGGGCAGATTTATGTATTGCATACTATGATAATTCGGCATTACCATGTAAGAATGCTCCTCGGGAATGGTTATTGCGGTAGCCGTGTTAGAATGTTAATGTTAGGAACATTAATATTCTAACAAAGAGAAAGTTCTTTATGCTGTTATGTTTATTTTTTATTATTGTATACATACAAAGAAAAGAAACGGGTACGAAGATGCTGATATCAAACTGTGGTATTTATAAGTAACCAAACAAACGTAGAAATTCCGCATTTCGATAATTGTTACTCCATGCTAATAACTAGACTTATATTTTGTTATACTTTAACTTTACCATTACAGCAGTTTAAAAACACTGTTAAAAAAGGCTAATACAGAAAGCCTTCTATACTATTGAGGATTACTTAGACGATAAGAATGCGTGGATATAACTACTCTTCTACCCTGTACAAGACATTAATAACTATATGTAGCTAGTAATAAGAATTATTCTCTGAAAAGAGCAACCTCCGAGTTTCTTGCTGGTTCTTCTCGGTAGGAACAGCTTTCCGAAGCAGCAGTAGATGTTGACGATTCAAAAGCACTTGTTTACAAGTTTACTTGAATAAATTATATTTTGAATTTGAATATAAATTTTTACTAATAAATTGTAAGTCACACCATGACGGCGGAGTATTGTTCCAGCATTTTGTTGCTCCAGATATAAATTTTACTTGAAAAATAGCAGTATTGTGGTGTAGTATAAACAATATTGTGGAGGAGATATCAGAATTGACACTTTTTTGTCATCAGTGACACGTAGTTGACGTCATACAGATTGCCGAATTACCGGTGAGACCCATAGTATAAATGATTATCGAACTTATTGTCACCTTTAACACCATGTTGTTTGTTCATCCTTGCACAAATAGTAATTACATCATTCTTTATATTGACTGACTAGTGCTCAATATGTCTTGCATTTATGTTTAGCTTCACTGACACGAGTTAAAATATATGTTTCCTTGTAATGCATACATCTTATTACGCAGTGGTGTAGATATTATGTAGACACAAGATTTAACGCTGGTTTGGACGATTGTATCTAGGCTGTGATGATTTTTATTGATGTTAATAAATTTTTGAGCGCAAAATAGCTTTATTGAGACGGTAAGTTGATATGATATGGTAGTAGATCCAATGAGATGTGTGAGTGACGTTCTATTTTAATAACATTTTAGTTTCTTACTCAGTGCTCGAGAGATTATATTAGCGTTGACTTTTGGTGATGGAATTTTAAATGTCAGAGTCTAATCTGATAGTTTCCACGATGAGGATTTGGGTGTATTTAAACCTTCTTAAACTTTTTCATGTGATGGCAATAATACCTAACTGTTGACGTTACTAACACAACCATTATAATTATTTATGACTAATGTTAGGGTTGCGTCATCCTAAAACAAAAGCCTTTTTTTCGTTCCCTCACTTTATTAAAATTTAACACAAAAATTCGGCCCATAAAGAGTTAAGTCGTAACGGTAGTTCCGATAGGACTAATTTGAAATACCGACTTATAGCTGCCTTTAGCAGTAAGAATACGTTACTAACCGCTTACAGCTTAGGTTATATTAATTTGATAACAAATATAGTATTTGAATAATTGAAAAATTAAATACTTTATTAATTTAAAGAGCACAATGGCTCCACTATATGCCGAATACCGCCAGCAATCTTTATTTTTCTATGCGGTGGAAACATTGTGTGTGATCAGACTAACGTCTGCATCATTACTGAATGAAAAGAGCTCGTGTTAAAATGGCTACTCGGCTTAAATTATGAGCGCACGCAACTTAAGCTCCCAGCAAGCAAGTTTTTTAACAACTGCGCAACACAACTCTTCAACACAATATACATACTACCGATATGTACTATATACCTAAACCATTCGGAAGTATTTTAATATCTATTGGTGAAAACCGTACAACAATCCGTTCAGTAGATTTTGAGAAAATCGATTACATACAAACAGACAGCTTTTTGTGACTTTTTTATAATAAGTAGAGATTATGTATATAATGTTATGGAAGAGCGGTGCCTCCTGTCACAAGTACTAGTAGAAATACTAGTAGGGTGGTCCCAGATTCTGTATATAATTTTTATAAGGTATTTGTGATAGAAATAAATATTTTTGATTTTTGTTTTTTTTATCAACTTATCAGCGTACTAGAAGTGAATTAAATTTCTTATTTATTTTACTAGTTAAATAGAGCTTGTAAGTGGTATGTGTATGGCTACATTGGGCGTGCACTGTCTACATTTAAGTAATTATGAAGCATGTGTGAACTGTAGCCAAATCATCGGTAGTTTTTCGTTTTTATTAGCCTTATTTTTTTTCTTTTTACCGGACGTATTGAAAGTCTTTGCTCATTGTAGCCTAACGCGACATAGGATGCTGATATCGAACCGTGGTGTTAAAGTCTTATATATAATCGCCCGTATTTATAAGTAACCAAACAATCGTAGAAATGCCGCATTTCGATAATTCTTACTGCATGCCGAAAAATAGACCTATATTATGTTATAATTTTTTACTAAATTGAAAGTCACAAAGGCTGAGAATTGTTCCAGCATTTTGTTGCTCAAGATATGAATCTTTCTTGTAAATTAGCAATATTGTGGTGGAGATATCAGAATGGAATATTTTTGTCCTTGGCCTAACGCGACATAGGTTCCATATTGGCGTTTATATTGCAAAATTAATTTTGAATTCTCTAATAAATTGTGGTTAAGCGTTCTGGAAAAAACCTTATTAATTCTGTCGTGATTTTAAATTTTTTAGCGAAATCTATAACCAAATGCATAATTATCGGTTTACGTATAAACATATTACATCGCAATAAAATCGAGTTGACTTTAAAAGTTAACTCGAAAACAACTTGAAAAGTTCGATGTTTCGGCAAAGTTATATCCACAGTGGTCACTAACTGCCTGGATCTTAAGTGGTTTGTGCGGTACAATTGCATCTACCCTAGATGAACTAAATAATGACTGTAGTACTCGAGTACGAAGGCGCCGCGGCGCTCCACTCAGTACGTGACCACGGTGGATGCAACTCTGCCGAAGCGTCAAATTCAAATTCAAATTTAAAATATTATTTATTCAAGTAAACTTGTTATCAAGTGCTTTTGAATCGTCAAAATCTACCGCTTGGTTCGGAAAGCTGTTCCTGCCGAAAAGAGCCAGCAAGAAACTCTGTTATCTTTCAAATAAAATTCTTTTAACTAGTTATGTTTGGTTATTACTATCTTGTACAGGTTAGAGGAGTAGGCTTTATACAAAGGTAACTCGATTTTATCGCTGTATCTTTATATAATAATCAGTATCGAAAGCTTAAAATGTACCGAATCGCATTATTACTATTATAACGCTATATGTTGTTTATACGGTATAACGGTTCAGTTGTCAGGTCTTGTACAGAAAATTTTAAGACGCTGAAATAAAACTGATAAGACATCTGTATTTATTTAAACCGGCGACGTAGTTATGCGCGACTAATCACAGCATTGTTATATTGTTGTAATATATTTTAAACTTTCATGATAAAAATTTCTAGAACACATTGGGAAATATCTTATTTATTTATCTATTTAATTAGAATGGACATGATCCACTTGTGCCGTGTGGTATCCGGCTAGATAGAATAAACCATCCTCATTTCTTACCGAGGTGTCGTAAAAGGCGACTAAGGTAAGTTGACGTCAGGCAGGCGGCCGGTCGTAAAATACGTAACCAAATCATGTGACAACATGTTTGTAACATGCTGTGCCGACCCCACTTAGAGTGGGATAAAGGCAGGAGAATGATGAAGGACATGATCCACTTATATTAATTAAACACAATACAGCGAACGCGAAGGTCAAGTGGGAGTATTCCAGCCAATACCAGCGCTGAGTTCAAGGAGACCGTTCGATAGGCTTCAATAGGCGGGGGTCCTCGGTCCCGAGGGAAGCCAGTTGTGCCAAGCTGGTCTAATTTGGCATCAGTCAGATGAAATTCGCAAGAATTTACCATTACCTCCTGTATCACTGAGCAACATAGGTTATATTATATTTTCCTTCTTTCGACCCCACTTAGAGTGGGATAAAGGCAGGAGAATGATGAAGGACATGATCCACTTATATTAATTAAACACAATACATTACATAAAAAAGAATACATAATTTTAACTGAAAAAACCCAAAGAAAGAAAATTTAAAGTGAATAAAATAAAACATTTTTAATAAAAAGAAAGTAATATAATAAAATATCAAGTATAAAATTATTCTATTGTACGAGACGTAGAAAAGAATAATTTACTATTGTACGTAAATAATCAACATATTATTCTCAAACTATTCTAAACTAAGCTTTAAGTAAACATTTCGCCCTATCCGAAGAATAGTCTAACATGTTCTATGTTTATCTTCTTCTTCTTCTTCAATCGATGGACGTCCACTGCTGGACATAGGTCTCTTCATGGGATCGTCACACCACACGGTCTTGCGCCGCTTGGATCCAGTGGCTCCCTGCGACCTTTTTGAGGTCTTCTGTCCACCTCGTAGGGGGTCTACCGACGCTGCGCTCTCTGGTACGGGGTCGCCATTCCAGCATTTTAAGACCCCAGCGCCCATCGGTTCTCCGCACTATGTGCCCCGCCCAGCGCCACTTCAGCTTCACGACCCGCTGAGCTATATATAGCTATATGACTCTAGTTCTTCTACGGATCTCCTCATTTCTGATTTGATCACGTAGAGACACTCCGAGCATAGCCCGCTCCATCGACCGCTAAGCGACTCTGAGCCTTCTTATGAGGCCCATAGTCAGCGACCACGTTTCGGATCCATACATAGTATAAACATAGAACATGGGACTACATCAATTTAATGAACATCTAACTTTATTCTTCGGATGGGGCGATTTTTATCTTTTATTCATATAACGGCGCAAACTTTTATCTATTGTAGTTCAGAGTAAACATATTTCCTTATTTTATCTCTTTACTAGCTATGCTCGCGGCTTCACTTGCGTGGAAATCAGTGTGTCGAAAAGTTTTTGCCGCCGGAATCCTAAACCCCGGCAATAACCCTACTGTATTATTAACCTAAACCTTCCTCAAAAATTGCTCTATCTTTAAATTATAGCCGTACAAACATCTGTTCAGTACATTTTGTGAAAATTAATCACATACACACAGACAGATTTTGTAGACTTTGTTTTATAATATATATAGATTATAAATATACCTTTTTATTTGATGTTATACGATATTATGTTATTATGTCAATTTGGTATGGCAGAATATAAGATTTAATTGTATTTTTTGAAATTATAATTTAAAAGCTGGGTCAGGAAATTTTTAATCGACGCATTGTAAATTATTTGCTATACAAATTAAATACGATTTTTCAATGGCTTTATAGAACTACCATAGAATTATTATACTAGACTAGGCCTAATTGAGAGCGTCACGACAAATAATGATACAAGATGAAACTGGCATACTTATCTTTGTTACAAAAGAGGGAAACAGAAAATAATTCTCATTTGCTTTCTCTTTATTGTAATAGGGCAAATATTGGGCACTAGCTTCCCTACTCTAGTGTAATAACTTCTTGAGAACTACTTGAATTGAAATATTTATTTTTGATAAAAGAGACTGCCGAATTACTTGCTGGTTCTTCGTTGATTAAAGCACCTTTCCGAACCAGTCGTAGCTTCATTGTAAATTGACGATTCTAAAGTGCTTGTAAGGCCAATTTGAATTTGATTTTGCTATGTTGAAAATACCCAAGTTTTTATGTCATCGTTTGCGTCAAATATTTTCTTGATAAATATTTTGCTGCTTATGAGCTTTAGAACTTTTTTACAAAACATCCAATCAGACGTGTTGAAAGAAACCGGATGGCTCGCGTCATTATAAAGGATAAAGTTATACAATTTGCGATTTTTAATGTTATTCAGCATCTTTGGAATATTATAGTTTTTACCGGGCCCGATGGCCGTGAGTTGAAAACAAATTGAGACGTGTTATTTTTTTACACTAATTCATTTAGTTTATTTTGTATATATCGATTGATAATCATTTGTCGGGCTTAGTTTTATAAGCGAAAGAAGGGTGTAATAAAATAAGGATTTTTTTTTACATTTATGAAGTATGGAACAAGTAGGGTCAGCACAATATTTTTTCGGTTTTTCTCTCATGTTATTTGTCAATTCTGGCTTAATTCATTTTATTTGCATGTCATACTTCACACAATCCATTCATCTCTTTTTCAGCGGCCCTTTAGTCACATATCCATCCACATTCATATTTCGTTCGACACTCGTTTGGTCACATGATTTTCACCCCTCCTTTTTACATGTCCATACCCTTATAATCTCGCACTTCTCGTCTTTTCTAAAATGGAAAAACTTTCAGACTCCCCCTTATTTATTTATTTGTTTTGAAGGGAAACAAACAGTACATAAAAAGTATATAAATTCCAAAAAAATAAAGTTTCCACTACATACGTACATATAAAAGCTAAAATAAAAGAAGAAATAAATAAGTTATAATAATAAGAATAATTAATACTAAATAAACAAAAAATTACATACTTACTTTAACCATAATTCACATAAGTATTACGGTTTACTGCAGTCCACGCGAACGCAGTTGCGTTTGAAAGCTAATCTGAAATAAATGTGGCTTAAAAGCACTGGAGAGTCGTAATGATTATTTAATATTTTATAGAGTAGTTATTGGTCTCTCATGTTGCGACGATATATACTTATTCATTTCGTATTTTATGCAATCTTGTCACATAGCACATCCACCTCAACATTCTCATCTTATGTTATCCATCCTGCATTCATTCTATTACCGGAAAGCAGAGCAGACTGGCAATACTTTCCCATGTAAATTAATCGGAACAAAATTGGATAACCCGCTAAAATCAGGAGGAACAGTAAGGGTCCATGTAAGTTTGTTTATTCATTGCTCCGAAAAATGTTGAGATTTTTTATTAAATCATTATTTAAATAATTTCATTAAGAACTCCTTTGACCGTTGATAAAAACCGACTGCAGCGTATATTCTGTACATACGTATATACTGTATATACGGAGTCTATCTCCTGATGATGCTTCGGTTGGGAGGCGAAACGATTGTTAAGTTTGTGATAGTGAACGTGTGTAATGCTTGTGTATTGTGGTGGCAGTGGTGGAGATTTGTGCATGTGTTTTTACGAATCCTGCATGTAACGGGTATGAAAAAACGGATAGTCCACTATACATTTAGCACTATATATATTTTCTATTTACTGTATCGCGGATTATAAAAAAAAAAAATTTAATATTACTTTTGTAGCGTATATACTATTAAAAATATTTTTTTGCAGTATGAATTGAAATGACGCGCAAGCTCGATGTTAAATGCGAGTTAAAGGCCAAAGATCTGCCATTTATTATAACTATGTAAGAGTGACTTGCAGTATATGGTTCTTCTTTCACTACAACAAATGATGCCAATTATTTGAAATGCCAGTAACACTCTTGTCTGTAACCAGAAAGTTTCATTCTGGCCAAATACGGTAATGGTCGAAATCTTGTCTTTTGTCACGGGATTTGAACCTGTGACCCCCGATTAGTGACACAGTCTAACTGTTCGAATATCACAGCTCTCATCATAATATATTCTGTATATGTGTTTCAAATATTCATGTCAATTTATTTTGTATACAAATTTATTTTAACTGAATATACTTAAATTACATACACTAAAACTATTTACAATTTATGAAACTAAAGTATTTTACAAAATGAAGATTTTATAAAAACTTAAAACAAAATTAAAACTGACTAAATAAAACTAAAAAAATAAAATATTATATATACATATTTACATCTATTTACACTAAATCAAAACCGTCGATTCCACTGCAGTGGGGTAAAGTTCCCAAAATACTGGCAGCGTTATCCTTTTGAATGGCCAAACTTATTCGTTGGCCAAGTTGCTGCCAGCTCTCGGGTCCCCGGTGCGCTCCATCATCCTCATCATCCTCCTGCCCTTATCCCACTCGAAGTGGGGTCGGCACAATATGTCAATCACAATATGTTGTCACATGATTTGGCTATGTATTTTACAACCGGCCGCCTGCCTGACGTCAACTTACCTTAGTCGTAGTTTACGATCCCTCGGTAAAAAAGAGGGTAGTCTATTTTACTCATCCGGATACCACACGGTGGGTCAACTTACCTTAGTCGCCTTTTACGACACCTCGGTAAGAAATGAGGGTAGTCTATTCTACTCAGCCGGATAACAGCGGTGGAGATATTATAAATATATTTACCAAAGTGCCTATAGAAACTGGTCGAACTGAACGCATTAGGTTTAAATTTAAAATTAATTCCTTATTAATGTTGTTATAAAAATAAATGTTGTGAAACAAAGTCGCTTCTTAGTTATTATAATCGACTATTATAAACCAGTTTTGTACCAATTTAACGCTATTTATCTAACTATGTTTTTGTTATTACTTATTTAAAATGATTGTAAATTTAAATAACACAATTTTGGCACGGGAAATATTTGGTTATTTAATTTGGAAAATGTGTAAAATGAGAAGAAAAATAAAATTTAATTTTGCCTTTATATCCATCATATCAGCATACAATTTCCATAATATACATACTTAAGTGCATATAAACATTACTTTAGAACTTTATAATTATAACTTATATACACGTTATACTTAAATACAATTTTAAAAATATTTTTATTTAAAACGTTCACTAATAAATATACTAATGGAATAATACCTAACCTACGAAATACTTGATATATTTATTAGCTTGGGTACGATTGCGATTTGAGAATCATATTCGCACCATGATATGATCAAGGGTGACCACGGTGATCGTGCTGCTATTGCGATTGCTATTGTGTACACAAACAAATGTAGGCTTTATATGCGTATGCAATGTATAGAATATAAGGACTACATTTGTTTGTGTAAGCAATAATTTAGTCCAATAATCGCAGAATCGCTAAAAGCGTAAATAGCAGATAGCAAGAAATGCTATCGGCTATTATATTATTCAGCTATCTCTGGACAAAGTTATTGTTATTACAAACAAACGTAATTCTTAAATGATATTCAATACGGTCTTTATTTCTAGGTTATACTTTACACAAACCTCCACCACAAAATCGCATTATTTTTCGTGGAGTCTATCTCCTGATGATGCTTCGGTTGTGGGGCGAAACGATTGTTGAGTTTGTGATAGTGAACGTGTGTAGTGCTTGTGTATTGTGGTGGCAGTGGTGGGGGTTTATGCATGTGTTTTTACGAATCCTGCATGTATCGGGTAAGAAAAAACGGATAGACCACTATACATTTAGCACTATATATATTTTCTATTTACTGTATCGCGGATTATAGCAAAATAATTGTATTATTACTTTTTTTAAATCTAGATATATCTTTATTTACAAATGTTGCAACAATAAACACGTGTATCAAGTACTACATACAACGAGACACCGTCATTAAACCAAAGTCACGCAGCCTTGACATCGCAGCGGCGTCGAGAAAAACACGCTTAATTATTAATTAATAACAACTTTCCGCCGTGAGGGTAAGGGTTAAGGCGGCCCTTATACATAATTGTGTATTCTAGACTTACTACTTGGCTAACAAAAGTATTATAACTTTTGTTACATAAAATATAATTAGCTCTTTGTTTGGAAAAATCGTGTGATGCAACTGCAGGTCGGTATATTAATAATTTATAAATATAAATTAGTTTCGATAAAGATAAATTAGAAATCTAAGATAAATTACAACCGAATAGAATAGAAGGCGACAACATTCCTGCACCGAGACTGTGTCTAGTAATCTGTCTTTCCTTACAGACTTCCTTAATCATATCACAGCAAGCGTTATGGGACGCGAAAATATCTAAAACAGATCTGTTTTAGAAAAAATGAGCATCGGTAGAAAATATGATATATATGATGATGTTGCTAATGGTGATGATGTTAATAGTAATGGAGATCAATAAGCCTTTTCTCTACCCATCATCAAAACAAAACATAAAACTATGTAAGTTAGACGCTATCAACGAATATTTGCGTCCAAGTACCTCCAGTTGTCGCTGTACCTTAGTTATGGGTGTGTCTCAAGGATCAATCCTTGGTCCCTTTCTGTTTTTAGTTTATATAAATGATTTACCATATTTCATTCATAATTCATTCATTTGCGATATTGTACTGTTTGCGGATGATACATCTGTAATTTTTAAAGTAAATAGAAATGACCATAATATTGACGAAGTCAACAGTGGTTTATCGCAAGTAGCCCATTGGTTCAGGGTAAATAATTTGGTACTAAACTCTAAGAAAACAAATTGTATTGAATTTGCATTACCTAATGCTGCAAAAACAGCAAATAGGCTCTCCATAAATAATGTACCACTGAAAACAGAAAATACAACTGTATTTTTGGGAGTGACCTTGGATTCAAAACTCCAATGGAGCACACACATAAAAACTCTTGCAGGGAAACTTAGTTCAGCAGCCTACGCTGTTCGAAAGATAAGACAATTTACAGATGTCGAAACAGCAAAACTTGTTTATTTTGCTTACTTCCATAGCATTATGTCTTATGGAATATTGCTGTGGGGTAAATGCGCAGATAGTGAAAAAATTTTCGTATTACAAAAAAGAGCCATACGTGGCATCTACAATTTAAGTCCGCGTGATTCCCTGCAAGAGAAGTTTAAGGAAATAGGTATTCTTACATTTGCTTCACAATATATTTTAAACAATGTAATTTTTGTACATAAAAATATAAAGAATTATAAAACGATAGGTGATGTATATAATAGACAAAGTAGGAACCGACATAAGCTTGCGACTCCTGCTTTGCGCCTAGCAAAAGTACGTATATCGTTTGTGGGTATGGGTATAAGAATCTATAATAAAATTCCGAAATCAATTTTGGCCATGCCATTACAGCAGTTTAAAACCACTGTTAAAAAGAGGCTGATACAGAAAGCCTACTATACTGTTGAAGAATACTTAGATGATAAGGATGTGTGGATATAGCTGCACCTCTACCCTGTACAAGACAGTAATAAATAAATGTAATTAGTTCTAAGATTTATATTTTAAAAAGAGCAACCGCCGAGTTTCTTGCTGGCTCTTCTCGGTAGGAACAGCTTTCCGAACCAGCAGTAAAGTTGACGATTCAAAAGCACTTGTTTACAAGTTTACTTGAATAAAGAATATTTTGAATTTGAATTTGAATTTACACATATCTCCAGAATTCTCTAGAGATATGCAGGTTTCCTCGCGATGTTTTCCTTCACCGAAAAGCTTGTGATAAATTATCAATGACACATGAGTTTTAATAGAAAAATTCATTGGTTCCTGCCCGGGTATTAAATATTTCATGCGAATTTTCTTCACACTAGTTTGGGGCTCAGAACAATCCACAAGCAAGAGAATGGTTACTACTAGCACCAAGATCCAACAGACATCTAAGTTTTCTTACATGACGGAATAACACAAAATCACTTTTCATGTTATATACCTTTGTTATAATCTCCGTTTCAGTAACCTTGATTGTACGTTTAAAACAAAGAAAATATAAAAAAGTCGTATTTTATTACCCACATTTTATATTTATTGTTCATAAACAGATTTTTTGTTCTTACAAGACCTTCTGTATTACTTATTGTAATAAATCTTTGTTTTATCACACGGTTATCTGTTTTACTGCATCACAACATCTCAATGGTTTGTTAATAGGTTAAGCAAACTACACTAATATTTAGCAGCGAAGAGCCGAAAGGAAGAATAAGGAAACTAACTGTTATTTTACTACAAACTTTCTACAGTATTCTAGCATTCTGTTGTTAAAATCAGTATTGAACGCATTAGCTCACCACCTCATACACCACCCATATAACAAGAAATTTACTCGACTCGAAACTCGACTCTCGTTAGGAGACTGGCCTATGACTATGACAAGTGATAACAAGCTCTACCGCCTTTGATACATATTCCTTGTACTCCAATCTGCAAGCCACCCCAGTTTGTTTATATTATGTACCCTCATAAAATTAAGTTGTTATAATATATATTAAACAAATAACTATACAAAAATAGTTAAAAATTGTAAAATCGCTAAGTATTCGGATGTCACCACGGTCGCATAGCATTTACTTTATCATTAACCTTATATTGTTACAGGTATGCTAAAGAAAACATTGCTCGGATTTGTCTCGAACCCAAGTCGTCTCGATCTGGTACTTTTGACGTTTCATTTTTTAATTAATTCACGCTGCTATCTCATACTGTTATAAGTGCGATACTGAGAAAAATAGACGAATGCATCATCATTCTCCTGCCCTTATCCCACTTAAGCGGGGTTGGCACAACATGTAACAAGCAAACATGTTTTTCAAATTCAAATAAGTCTTTATTCAAATTGGCCTATTACAAGCACTTTTGAATCGTCAAATTAAAATTAAATTGAAGCTACAACTGGTTCGGAAAGGTGCTCTAACCGAGAAGAACCAGCAAGAAACTCGGCGGTCACTCTTTTAAAAAATAAATATTACAGTTTTGTATTGACTATTGTTAACAAACTTAGATTATAATATCGTCTAGTACATAGCTGGTCGCAATTTAGTTCCAAGCTTTCTTATCATTGACATAGTCTTCAACATTATAGTAAGCTTTATTAATGAGAGTCTCTTTAATTGCTTTTTTGAACTTGTGTAAAGGCAAGTCCAAAATTGATTGAGGAATTTTATTATAAAAAAGTATACCGAAGCCCACAAACGATCTACGTACTTTCTGAAGCCTTAGCCTTGTTGTCACATGATGTGGTCTATTCTATGCAGCCGGATACCACACGGCACGTACCTTAGTCGCCGCTTACGACACCTCGGTAAGAAATGAGGGTGGCCTATTCTATGCCGGAAACCACACGGCGTAAAAATAGACGAATGCAACAACACCATTAAAGACAGTTTGAAGTATCTTAATTTGAGTATTTATATGCTTTTATTCTATACAGAGGAGGAGAGTGTGAGAGTAGTGTTGTTAGTATTTTAATTTTTTTTGTTTTTCGAACTGACTGTATGTAGGGCTTGCTAGCCATTAGGGCTAGCAAGCCCTAATGGCTTTTACAGCGTCACCGGGCGGGACGGGCGAGCGCAGAAGCATCGTCGAGGTTGCGAAATGCAGAGAGTAAAGCGCAGAAGCTCTACTTAAGTCGGGGAACGTCGTCCTAAGGGTGCTCCTGTGAGGTCGGACCACGGCTTAGGGCGACGCGTAGTGGAGGTGTTGTTAGTAGAATAGTTTCTTTTAATAGCGGAGTTGTGTGCGTCAGTTTCGTTCTGAATGTAGAGTCTACACGTGTGTGTATAAATTTCCCCACATAAGCGTAACACATGCACTGTGATTTCAGTGGTACCTCCATTTTTTCCCTAATTACCTTAAATGGTGGTGTTCTGCTCCGACTTCCGATACCTTGGTTCGCACGGTGAATGCAAAAAAGTGATGTGTGAGAAGTGGATGAAGTGGCGACCGGTTTCAGGAACAATATGCGACTTCGAATACCTCTCAAACTTAAGGGGGAAAATTTATACAACCATCATTAAACTAGTCGTAATGTATGGGTCAGAATGTTGGGCAATGAAAAAGACGGATGGAAGAAGAGTGCATGCAAATGAGATGATAATGTTAAAATGGATGTGTGGTGTGACAAGACTGGATAAAATACGAAATGAGTTTATAAAGTGAAGTCTGAAAGTTGCGTTCATTATAGAAAAGACGAGAGGTGCAAGCAAGATTGGTATGGTATGGACATGTTATGAGGAGGGATGAAAATCATGTGACCAAACGAGTGTTAAATATGAATGTGGATAGATATGTGATTAGAGGGAACCCAAAAGAGAGATGGTTGGATTGTGTGAAGTATGACATGCATATAAAAGGAGTAGCGCCAGAGTTGACGAAGGATAGGAGATAATGGAATAGAAAAGCACGGCACTCTTAAGTGCCCAACCCACTTAGAGTGGAATGAGGATAGGAGAAAGGGAAGAGAAATTGTAATTTTATTAATATCGAAATCAGATATTGGTAGTATTATTTTTTTATTTATCCCACTCAAAGTGGGGTCGGCACAAAACATGTTGTCACATTATTTGACTACGTATTTTAAGACCTGCCTGACGTCAACTTACTTTAGTCGTATTTTATGCTCCCTCGGTAAGAAAGAGGGTGGTCTATTCTACTCAGCAGGATATCACACGGTATGTAGTATTTTCCCATCTGTTGTGTCATAATAATACGTAAACGAATATATTTTTATCTCTTCTACATTTATGTTACATTGAAAGTCTAAGATAGGCTTAACGTATAAACTCAGTTAATTTCTCAACTTAATTCCAAGGACAGTTTATTCAAACATGGTTTTTATGCAATTAGGCCAGTGATTAAGTATTGTATTTTCCCAAGTGTGTCCGTTTTAATTATGAAAATCTTAACACGCTAAGATTGACTCGGTCTGTTGTAATTTGAATATTATACACGTTATAAATAAGTACCTGAACGACCGTGCTTTGTTCGCCTTTTTTTAAGGTAAATCGTGTTTTTTCGAAATTTCTCATATTGTTAAGTTCAGGGGTATTCGTGGATTTGGATAAAAATACCTGGTGACACTTTATTCAACTTTTCACTACAAACTTAGTACTTACAGCTTTGGTCCGTTGTTCACTAAGAAAGCTGAGGTCACTATTATTTCACTTTTATTTTTGCTTCCTTATTCGCTATTGATCGCTATTCGCAAACTGAACGTCGAGGCGCACGATACTATATATCGAACGAACCGATGTTCGAGAACGTTCGCGAGTCCTTAGGGAGATCGTAAACAAATCTTTTGTCAAGAGAATTTGGACTCTATGACATGCAGATTAGGAATTCTTTTCGCATGTTTGTAACAATATATTTAGTACACTTTTTCGTATATTTATATACAAATTCTCACAAAACATGAGACTTGAAAAATAGGGAAATATTATCGTACTGCCGTCGTACCGGTATGCCTACTCGGTAACATCGGTTTGCGGTCAATAGATGTCGCTGTGGCCGCGTGATACAAATTGTCATTACACTAACGCGATCAAGTACGTTAAAAAAAACTGTCATCACACACACTAGACTCTAATAGGGCCTTTGGTTTTGAGACCACTCGATTTCCCATCTAAGTTTTCGCCATGTAAATGGCGAAATTTACCCTTGTATTCTAATGATATTGTTTTTCAGCAGTTTTTCATTTCACCTGCGTACCAAATTTCGTAAAATAAGAATGGCCATATCTTTCTTAGAAATTTTTATTATAAATTTAAAATTCTTGTCTCACTATGTTTATTACCATACTCCTCTGGAAAAACTTGACCGATTTTGATGAATGTTTTTATGCGTATTCATGAGATCTAAGAATTTCTTTACCCGTAAGTGATAAAGGGTTGTCCACGCCTAAAATTTTTTAGACAAAATTGTTTATTTTATATAATGTACACTAGAAGTTCCCTAGAAATAATTGACAAGACAACGTTCCGGGTCAGCTAGTTATTTTATGAAATCCTGTCTCTTGTATGTTTGCTTTGTGACCACTCGACTATTACTAGTAACAATGAGAAGTTATCTTAAACAATAAAAAAAAATTTGATCTGCTGGCACGCGTGTTCATAATTTAAAAAAAATTACAATCGAATAGCTATTAGGAAACTGCGTCACAAACTAACATGTTGAAATGTGTTCTAGATGCAAAGTAATTATACACGAATAAAAAAATTATATAAACGAAACGGAAAGGACTAAATATTTTTAAATGTCAAGGTATATTTTAGGCAACACCAAATGACTCTACTGTGATCGGATCATAGAGTTATTATATTTAGAGTAGGGGAGCCAAGTGAGAGTGCCACAATAAATAATTAGAGGGAAGATGTTTATGCTTCGTATACTTCATCTTTGTCTAATCACACATAAAAAAGTGGGACAGATAGATACACCTTTATTTTCTTTCTCTTTATTGTAATATGACAAATTTTAGGCTGACTTCCTTAATCTAAGTATAATAACTCTATGGATCGGATCGTAAACAAAAAAGAAAATAAATAATGTAAAATACATGTTCAAATATTATGTCATTCACGTTAACGATGCTTTTACGTTTCACGGAACACAAATAACACTTATTTTTATAGGCGTAAATTTTAGTTTTATTATACATAAAATATTGCTAAAATATTTATTATATATCTATGTATTAGGCCTACCGTGTGGTATCCGGCAGAAAAGAATAGACCACCCTCGTTTCTTACCGAGGTGTCGTAAGAGGCGACTAAGTTATGTGCCGTGTGATATCCGGCTGAGTAGAATAGACCACCCTCATTTCTTACTGAGGTGTCGTAAAAGGCGACTACGGTAAGTTGAGGTCAGGCAGGCGGCAGGTCGTAAAATACGTAGCCAAATCATGTGACAACACGTTTAAACATGTTGTGCCGACCCTACTTTTTATTATGGGATCATTACATAGAAACCGTAGGCCCACTGTCCCTTTCCCCTTGTTTATCGGTCGGTGGCGGTCGATGCATCGATTAGCGGAGGGACGGTCCACTTTCCACAGGTAGCGAACTCTTGGGATCAGAGTTGATGCTGGCAAAGATGGGGGCAATTTGTCCAACGGTACCATGTACAACGACACCAGCAGCGTGGTGGACCACTTAGGTTGTTTTAATCGCTGCCATAAGCGTTTTACCTTATAATAAAAGGTCCACTGTCCTTGCGTCCTTCCAACACAAGTGCCCTCGTTCATATTGTCTGCAACGCGCTTTAAATTGTTTTGAGTGCAATTTGGATAACTTAGCTTTGTATCGGGACTGAGGGCTCAATGACCAATAATAATAGCGATTCCGATATATCAACATATAAAACCATATGCATAAATTATTAAATCAGATAACTAACAGACTTTTATAAATATGGACGAAAAACTTAAGACGTGATTGACCCGGCGTTATCTTGGTTTCAAAAAGGAGATATCGGCATCTCAAATATTCGCAACAACCTTCAGGTGGCTTTCAACTCAAGTCTGGTAGCTATTTCTCGATATTGCCTTGGTAAGTACTCTTTTTACCGCACCTAAAATGTAAATGACTATCTGTTTGACATTTTAATAATTTCGATAAAGCAATTAGTTATTAATTTGTTTGATTAATAATTGAATTTATCATGCGGAAATTATTGCTACTGTTAAGTATTAACTGTCTATAAGTATGCATGTTTTTTATACATTTACTTATAGGTCGGACGTCACGAAAAATCTACATGATTTATAGAAGCAGGCGTTATTTTGCGGGATTACATATTACAAAAAATATAATCCGCCTTTAATCCGCGTTTGTTAAGCGAATTTATGTAATTGTAAGTGTATAAAGCAGGCTAAATTCACGTAACTTACACAAGTCACCACACGTATCCCAAGACGCCTCCACCAGCGAGAATGCACACAAGCAATACAAACAACCACCACCAAAATCTCTACGACTGTTTCGCCCCAAACCCGAAGCAACATAAGGAGGATAGGCTCCACGACAAAATCGTAATGCGATTACGATTTTGTCGTGGAGCGAGCGTAGAGATTTTAGTGGTGGTTTTGTGTATTGCTTGTGTGCATTGTCGCTGATGGAGGTGTCTTGGGATACGTGTGGTGATCCAACCAGATCCATATTTAGCACTTGTTTAGTCGTTAACATCAATTTTGCACTTCTCCTCTATTCTATAATGGCCGCAACTTGTAAACTTCCCATCATATACTCATTTGGTATTTATCACAAATCTTGTCACACACATCCACCTTAACATTCTCATCTCATTTGCATGTACTCTTTTTTCAATCGTCATTTCCGAACGTTCTGATCTAGACAATACGACAGGTATTTTCCCGTTTATAATTTTTTCTTTACTTTAGGTACTAACTACTTCTTCCATCCTGCATTAATTATCTATACTTATTATAAAACAAAGCCCCACAAAGCAGTCTGTCTGTATGTAATCGATTTTCTCAAAATCTACTGAACGGATCTTTGTACGGTTTTCACCAAAAGATTGTGCAATACTTCCGGATGGTTTAGGTAAATAGTACATATCGGTATTATGTAAATTGTGTTGAAGAGATCGCGCAGTTGTTAAGAAACTTGCTGTGAGCTTTAGTCGCGTGCGCTGCGTAAACTAGCAGAGATACGCTAAAGATTTGTACTAGAGAATTGTAGATCTATAAAACTACTACAAAGAAATCCGCGATAGGATGTCTCTATCTCTTATGGTGAACTCACAATAACTACTTTTATGTTTAAAAAAATTGTGACACGCAGTTTTCCATGCGGGCGAAGCCGCTGGCACAGCTAGTTTTATACTAAAAAAACATATTAATTTTCGAAATTAAACAATTTTTCATGATTAAAACAAATTAGGCAACAATTTTTCCCTACGTCATCGTAGGTCAAACATATTCAAAGTATTCAAAGTTATACATGTGTAAGCACTGTGTGTGTTCTATTTGAATATATTCAATAGCTGCGTTTAAAATAGTTTTAATTTAAATTGTAAAAAATAACGATTCACTAATGTGTATTTTTAATAAAAAAAAAGTAGGCCCTACTAATAGGCCTACTCTATCCCTTTTTTGGAGCAAAAGTTTCGAGTTAAGACGTACCACGCTGCTCCAATGCGGATTGCTAGGTCATACATATCCCCAAAGTTCTTTAAGCACATGCAGGTTTCCTCAAGATGTTTTCCCACACCGAAAAGGGTGTGATAAATTGCAAATATCAAATAGACATATAAGCAAAATAAAAAATCTAATTGGTGACTGCCCGGGGTTGAACCCGTATCTCTTTCTAAGGAGTCTCATGGTCTCACCGCTTGGCTATCACTGCCTTTTTTTTATTTTAACACTAAAAATTTAATATTCATATATAATACAGTATTTCGATACATAATTTCGATGTCTACAATTATATAAATTAAAATTTATATAATTGGGCGTTTCTTTGCGGAGATCCATAATATAAAAATATAAATTATTTTGCTATAATCTGCGATAAAGAAAATATAAAATATATATAATGCTAAATGTATAGTGGACTTTCCGTTTTTTCATACCCGATACATGCATGCAGATTTCGTTAAAATACATGCACAAACCTCCACCACCGCCATCACAATACACAAGCACTATACACGTTCATTATCGTTTCGCCTCGCAACCGAAGTATCATCAGGAGATAGACTCCACTACAAAAATCGAAAAGCGAAGCATTACCCAAACAAGCATAGTTATATACTAATCGGCTCAACTAATGCATTCGCTTAACCCGTGCGGATTATAGCAAAATAGATCTGTTGTAGATTTTGTATGTAATACGGAATTTGTCATTTTTTTTGAAAATTATTCAAAGTGGCTGTTAATTTATGTTAAATATTAGGAAATTTAGCAAAACGATACTTTAGTGAAATTAGCAACATATCAGTTGCGAAATTTTATTTTAGTGCTTATAGTAAACGTTAAAACCAAATATAAAATTTTGTTCTTCGAAAAAAATCATAAAGATTTCGTTCTTGTTTGAGATTACCAAGCATATTATAATGAAATAACAGGATGTATGTCAGCCAAACCCTTACCAATTGGACTTCGACTTAACTATAAATTAGCAAGTTTTAAAGTTACAATTAACATATGACATTGCGGTATATATATTTAGATTTATATAGATGCTTTGTTAAATGGAATGTTGCCTTACGTAAATTAAAAACATAATTAATCCAAGAGATCACCGACTTAATTTACTATTTTAGTATTAATTGAAAAGTTTTGTGTTACTGACCGTTACAAAAAGCCTTATAATTACATGGAAGTGTAAATTTTATTCAAAGATATCTTATATACGTATATTTAGAAACTGAATTTCGGAAACGGCTCCAATGATTTTCATGAAACTTAGTATGTAGGGGGTTGCGGGGCTGATAAATCGATATAGCTAGGTTTTATTAAAAAAAAATGTTATCCCGGTTTTGAGGCTGAAGAACTGCTTAAATATAAATTGAATGCAAAGGTTAATTTTGGTATCCTTTGCAGAGTTGTAATGGCTCAGTGGGGAACGAGTGGGCTTTAGAAGTGAAAATACACGGAATTAAGTCGCAGATATACTTGCCGTGTCTTTTTTTCTTTTTTTTTATTGCATTTGTTATATCTTTAAGAAAAATGCCGAGCAAGGCCTCCGGTCCGGGCCTCCGGACCGGTTACCTAGGTGCTTTATTTTTATATTTTAGAAGATTTAGCTAGAATGAAATAAAATAAGTCCTAATCTTTGGTATATTTAATGCCATCTGTTGGTAAAAATATATATCAACTCATTGTAGCTTAATGTGAAGCACCGCATGTACATAAAGAAAGTATTTTCACAAGTGCATCAAATATTTTGAGTATTTTACACACACAGTACAATTATAATACATACAATTATAATAAAATTAGACTTTTCTGGATACATGCCGAACAAAATTACACAAAAATGTGATGTCGAAGTAATTTATTTATTTTAATTTATTTTTAATTTATTTTTAATTTATTAATTATTACTTTTGTATTATGGATCTGCGCAAAGTAACGCCTAATTCTATAAATTATTTATGGAAAATTAATTAATCAGTTGAAACCTCATGGTGTTTCGTGATACGTGCGGTAACTAATCTTGCATCTTAAGATATAAGAACGATTTTACTTATTAGATTTTCTTAACAAACGCGGATTATAACAAAATAATTCTATCATAACTTTGTACTATAGTTGAAATGCCTTATTCTATAAATTATCATGGTTTTAAGTTGTGCTATAGTGTATGTAATACGATTTAACTTGTCCTCGACCTCTAAGCCATACTACGCTACCACGTCATAAGTTATGCCATCATATTTAATGCTGTATTTTATATCTTGCAGCCATACACTATCGGCTCTTACACTATTTTGCAATTTGTTGGACCGTGCACTCAGTACTGGTTTATTATCATTAAATTGTTATGTTACTCTGGTATTTAGATTGGTAATGTAGGTGATGTTCAATCAATTTATTATTACAATTTATCCGTAATAATAAATACAACGAGTGTTTAATTATACATATATTTTGTTTATCTATGTATTTTAACCGTAAAATGCTGACTCAGAATATTTTGCTGAGTCCTCGAGCTGTTCCCGTGATGTAATTATACTTAGATTTGGGAAGTCTGCCTAGTAAGAATATAGTGCCATATACTATAAAGAGAAACCAACAATGTCTACCTGTCTATCTTTTTATGTGTGATTAGAAAAAGATAAAGTATACAAGTTTCATGTTCCCTTATTTATTGTGACACACACTTACAGGCCTACCTATTGCTCCCCTGCTCTAAGTAAAATAACTTTATAGTTGTGCCTTACGTATTACCTACAGACATCATCATTCTCCTGCCCTTATCCCACTCTAAGTGGGGCCGGCACAACATGTTACGAACATGTTGTCACATGATTTGGCTACGTATTTTACGACCGGACGCCTGCCTGACTTCAACTTACCTTAGTCGCTTTTTACGACACCTCGGTAAGAAATGAGGGTGGTCTATACTATGCAGCCGGATATCACACGGCACATACCTTAGTCGCCTCTTACGACACCTCGGTAAGAAGGAGGGTGGTTTATTCTATGCCGGATACCACACGGCAACGTATTACCTACTGATATGGCCTACATATACTAATGGGAACTTATTTACTTTACGTATTACTATTTGATTTATGTATTTTATTTACTTATTAACTTTGCATATTTGCATAACATTGACCCCGAATGAGAGTGCAGCAATAATGTGCCAAGGTAACTCCTAAGCTGGATTAATATACTATGATTAACCAAATGAACTTTATTTACATAGTTTTGCAGTGGATTGTCACTTGCGTTGTGTAATTCGTCTTAACTCTTTCGTAACAGCTTGAAAGTTTGCGTAATCTCGTAACACACTAGAAAATAACATGTATATGGAGCTGAATAAAGGATAAAAAGTAACAGCCTGTTACTATGCCCACTGCTGGGCTAAGGCCTCCTCTCTCCGTTTTTGGAGAGAAGGGTTGGAGCTAAGACCTATCACGCTGCTCCAATGCGGATTGGTAGGTTACACATATCCCTAGAGAATACTCTAGAGATATGCAGGTTTCCTTATGATGTTTTCCTTCACCGAAAAGCGTGTGATTGCAATTATCAATTAAAACTTATGTGTCTAACATAAGTTTTAATAGAAAAACTCATTGGTGCCTGCCCGGGGTTTGAACCTATGTCGTCTCTAGAGAGTCGCACGGTCTCACCGCTAGGCTATCACAGCTTAGAGAATAAAGGATACTATGCTCTATCTATTTTTAATAGTTTATAGAAATAGACGTTACTTTGCGGAGATCCATAATACAAAAGTAATAATATAATGTATTTTGATAGAATCCGCGATAAAGTAAATAGGAACTATATATAATGCTAAATGTAGAGTGGACTATTCTGGAAACATGTAGGATTCGTTAAAACACATGTTCAAATGGTGGTTTGAACATGTGTTTTAACCACCACCGCCACCACAATAAACAAGCACTACACATGTTCACTATGACAAATTCTACAATCGTAACGCCCAATTCGCGATAAAGTAAACAGAAAATATATATAATTCTAAATGTATAGTGGACTTTCCGTTTTTTCATAACCGATACATCCAGATTTTGTAAAAACACATGCACAAACCTCCACCACCGCCCAAGCATCAGGAGATAGACTCTACGACAACATCGCAAAGCGAAGCATTACTCAAACAAGCATAGTTATATACTAATTGGTTCAACCCCCACCATTTATTTTATTTTGCCTCCGAACACGTGTTACAATTTTAAGCTAGAAACATTTATCTGACCGTTAATGAGGTTGCCATTATTATGTTTAATTATCTCCACTACGCTGCCCCAACGCAGAATGGTCAGTTACACATATCCTCAGAATTCTCTTAAGATATGCAGGTTTCCTTAAGATATTTTCCTTTACGAAAAAGCATATGATAAAGTGAAATCATCAATTATAAAAATAAGTTCACCAAAAAATCTCATTAATACCTGCCTCACCTCACAGCCATATGTAAGATAATAGAATTTGATGATAATGGGTAATCGTTGTAGCATTTTCATCAACACCTTTTACTAATATCTTTCTATTTATCTATCTTTTAAAAGATAATTTACAAAAAATAGATAAAGATTTCTTTAAAAGATAGCACTGTCTTTTATCGTTTGCGAATACGAATAATCTAGCACGCTTAACGCCGTTACGCGACGATACGTGTATTACGCGTAGGTATGTATGATCCTTAAACATAGGAAGCTCACCGAGGTTAACAATATAATATTACATACTTCGTTTATACTATTGTTGTAGTTTTTGTTTCTTGGATTAGATCAAAAAGCGACCGTTTTTATTTTAACGTGAACTTAAGCTCTTTTTACATACTTATATCAAAATGTTTGATTTCTCTGCCACATCCCACATGCCAAAATACATCAATACTTTATATCTATTCCTATTATAAAATGCAGTCGTCATCGCTGTCTGTCTGTATGTGAACGATTTTCTCAAAATCTACTTAACGGATTTTTATACGGTTTTTACAAAAAAGTAGTGCAATTCTTCCGAATTGTTTAGGTTAACTACAGTCTTATGTATATTGTGTTGAAGATGTCTTACGGTTGTATAAAAGACTCACCTACTGGAAAATTAACTCGGGTGCACCGTGTAAACTTGCACAGATACACTAATGTAACAAGAGAATTGTAGATCTACAAAAATACTACAAAAAGAAAAACAATCAAAGTTACATAATTTATAGAATTAGGCGTTACTTTGCGGGGATCCATAATACAAAAGTAATAATAAAATTATTTTGCTATAATCCGCGATACAGTAAATAGAAAATATATATAGTGGACTATCCGTATTATCATACCCGATACGTGCAGATTCGTAAAAACACATGCACAAACGCAAAGCTTTGCGATTTTTTCGTGGAGTCTTATCTCCTGATGATGCTTCGGTTGCGGGGCGAAACGATTGTTGACTTTGTGATAGTGAAAGTGTGTAGTGCTTGTGTATTGTGGTGGAAGTGGTGGAGGTTTGTGCATGTGTTTTTACGAATCCTGCACGTATCGGGTATGAAATACGGATAGTCCACTATACATTTAACACTATATATATTTTCTATTTCCTGTATCATGGATTATAGCAAAATAATTTTATTATTACTTTTGAATCAAAGTTATTTCCTTGTGTATACGAGTATAAATGTTTTTATTTTAACAAGGAATCATATGTTCAGAAGTCATTATATCATAAGGATTTTGATTATGCTTGCTTATTATAATATTTTTATTATTACATTTATTTCATGCGTACATAGATTAAATATTGTAAGGTTAGCGGAAATTTAAGAAATCTCTTTTTTAAAGTTAACACAGGACAACGTCTGTTGGGTCAGCTGGTCTTTTTATTTGCAAAAATGAATGTTCGTCTGTATGTCCTCTAGTCCGATCATAGTCCTCCACGACACGTCGTTTTAAGCCGAGGTTCGGCCTCATAGGAGGCACCCTTAAGGCGACGTTCTCAAAATATCACGAGTCTCTCCCGGACACGCCCAACCTCGCCCCCAACGATGCTGCTGCGCTCGCCCCATATCTCCCGGTGACGTTGTAAAAGTCACTCTGGCGAATAGCATATTGTCAAATATGTATGTCCTTTATAAACTCCGCAACTGCTGTACTGATTTTAATAAAATTTTAAGACAATCTTTAGAATGACGACATGAATGATCTCGTAAAATTTGGTTGCGATCGAAGTGATTTTTATTATAGTGTCAATGCCAGTTTTTTTACTACTGATATATTTAAATTAAAACCAGTGAAGCGGGCTGGGTATGCTAGTAAAGTTATAAAATGTTATGTTATGTTATTCTCAACGAAAAATAATGATAACCCTCTTAGCGCTTCGGAGATTTTTATCTCATAAAATATTAGTGTCAGACATACCATTACGGTCTTATTTGTATTATTTATATTCCGTGAAGGGCAATTTTTATCTCCAGATTATTTGTTTTCCGATTATCACATTCATTTTGATATAAGTATGTATTTGAATATGAATTCATGTATGATGCCATCCAAAATTTTATATTAGCATTAGGTTTTTTTATTCCAAAAAAAAAATTTGTATATTGGTATCAATAACAAGATAACATGTAAATAACTTAAGTCATTGAATATTTTACGCTACAAAAGTAATAAAGATATTATTTTGCTAATATCCGCGATAAAGCAAATAGAAAATATATGTGTACTATTCGTTTTCATATCCGATACATGCAGAATCTGTAAAAACGCATGTTCTAAAAACCTCCACCACTACTACCACAGTCATTTATCATCACAAACTCCGGAATCAAGTGCGTAACCGACGCATTATCAGGAGATAGACTCCACGACACAATCGCGTCGCTTTCCGATTAATTTTCTACAAAAATAATTATGATTACAACACTTAAAAAAAGCATACAATAATATGTGAAGTGTGTAGCTAGTTGTTAAGAACATATTACCTATTTACAATTTTATTGAAGAACTAAGTAACTAAATGGTTATTGCATTTGATGGCCATTCCACCAGGAGCCACGGCCGGCCTATATAGTTCAAATGACTAGAGGATAAAGTTCACGAACTTAGAAATTGAAAAAAAAACACGAAGCGCCTCGTGGCCATAGAGGTTAGATCTCTTTGATCTAGAAATGACGTAAAATGTAAGCGCCATTTTAACACGGGTTCCGCCATATATAGTTTATAAAGCGTAAAGGAAGTGATTAAACAATGTAAGTTTATATATTTTACTAGAATAAGCGAAACTCATTACAAATCATTTAATACTTTTCAGCTGACGAAATCAAACGGGTAACGCTAAAATGGCTTCGTAACGTAGCGTCGTGTCGCTCGGCTCGTTTTCCCGCCATTGTCGCTGTGACATTTGACCGGCGCATGCGCAATGCGTGTCGCGACCTGTTACGTAGCCCCACTTTACATACAATGAAGAAAAACTGAACAACACAATTGAAATTAGTTGAATTTTTGCGTTTTTTTTTGTCATTGTACACGCTACATAGTAAACGAAACTCGGTAACGAGTTACAGTTTATAATATTATTACTTATCACTTAATAATTTGCTGAACGTTTACGTGTACGTGTATCGGACAGACTTCTATTTTGGTCTTTACAAACCTCCGTCCATTCTCGTATTATAATTGGAATGTCTTTGGTCCTTTTTTCAACCTTTGTTAGGTTTCTAATCAGATTATCTTCAGGAGTTCTGTTTACTGATTCTTTTACTTTCTACTTTCCCAGTTATAATTCACTAGAGCATGGTTGCACAGACTTATTAAGACTAGGGGCCACTCGGGCAAATCATGAACTGGGCGGGCCGGCCGCCAGAAGTATAGGTAATTAAAGACAATAAAGAATTGATAATAATTTATTAAAATTGAAAAAGAATTAATTAATTGGAAGCGTGGCACTGCATAGTGCTTACAATCTTTTTTATGTTTGGCGTAAATTTACTTGTAGCAACACGTAAAACTGCTTCCAAACTTTCATTTGCAAGGCGGTTTCGATTTTTTGTTTTATTATTATTGAGTATTGAAAAAGTTTGTTCACATATATAGGTAGAACCAAACAAGCTGGCACATTTCAGAGCGTTTATGCGCAACTCTTCGTACATATTTTTATCAATGCAACGGTAAAAGTTCAGCAAGTCTCCTTCGTTGAATTTGTTGCGTAAATCTTGGTCGTTTTGAATGTCGATAATTTCTAACTGCATTGACTCTGGAGCATTCTCAACTGAAATCGTGAAAGGATTGCTGAATATGTCCAACAGAGGTTTCACTTTTTTAAACTCCGAAAATCTGTCTTGAAAAGATT
This sequence comes from Morpho deidamia, assembly GCA_947086505.1. Classification (NCBI taxonomy): domain Eukaryota; kingdom Metazoa; phylum Arthropoda; class Insecta; order Lepidoptera; family Nymphalidae; genus Morpho; species Morpho deidamia. The sequence goes on along the minus strand of CAMTZC010000004.1, from coordinate 3,790,987 downwards.
GAATCAATATATCTAGCTTTTCTACATAACTGAAATTAAGCGCAGTTTTGTTAAATTTTTCTGCCATTTTCTTATAATTCGGAAAATGATTGTAATTTCCAGAATTCAATTGTGATTTGAAAAGTGTCAGCTTGCATTGAAAGGATGATACATGAGCGTAGAGCTGGGATATCAGTTGATTTTTACCTTGAAGCCGTGTGTTCAAGACATTCAAATGATTTGTAATGTCAACTAAAAAAGCCAAATCACACAACCAATCAGGATTTTTAAGTTCCGGGACATCCCTTTGCTTTTCCGCCAGAAATATTCCAATTTCTTCTATTAAATTTAGAAATCGTTCCAGTGTCAATCCACGACTTAGCCACCTTACTTCTGTATAATACAGTAAATCTCCGTATTCGCTTTCGATGTCATCAAGGAATTGTTTGAATTGTCTGTGGTTGAGTCCTCGAGATTTTATGAAATTTACAGTCGAAACTACCACTTTCATGACATTTTGAAATTCAATTTTTTTAGAACAGAGGGCTTCCTGGTGTATAATGCAGTGAATCTGCATGAGATCTTCAGCGTTTATGTTTTTTACTTGCAGATGCTTTTTCAGCAAAGTAACTAACCCGGAATTAACACCAATCATCGAAGGAGCACCGTCAGTCGCAACTCCCGATAATTTTGATAAGTCCAAATCAGTTTTTGAACACTCATCCAAAAGTACATTGAGTATATCAACTCCTTTGGTTTGACCTTTCAATGAACACATTCCTAATAACTCTTCTAAGACTTCAAAATCTTGAGTAACACCTCGTATGAATATGAGAAGTTGAGCTGTGGAACTAATATCAGTGGATTCGTCGAGAGCTAATGAAAAAAATTCAATGGTCTTAGTTTTTTCAATTAATTGTTCCGCAATATTACCTGACAAAGACATAATTCGTCTTTGCACAGTCATACGATTCAGTTGAATTTTCTCAAACTTTTTTGCTGCTTCTGGACACATTTTCTTAACGGCAATTTCTATGCATTCTTTTACAAAATCGCCATCATTGAAGGGGCGACTTCGCTTTGCTATCATTCGAGAAATTTCATAACTAATTTCTGTAGCTGTTTCTGAATCTTGAATGGGTTTTGTAAACATAGCTTGCTGACCAATAAGCTCCCGTTTTAAAGACAACATTTTTTGCTTTCTTAATTCGCCTGTAAACTTGGTAAAAGAAGGATGCTGCGTTTCATAGTGCCTTTTTACATTATATTCCTTTGCAATCGCAACAGAATTCTTGCAAATTAAACAAACGACTTTGTTATGCGACCATACAAAAAAGTATTTCTCAGTCCAAATTTCTTGAAACTGCCGATTTTCATCTTTAACCTTACGTTTTTTACTAGGTCCTGGCTTCTCCATGTTGCGTTCTAATCCTGGCTAGGATTAACAAAGCACCTAAATACAATTACAGTACCTAATTAAATTACCCATCCTTTTTTAAATTATCAAAAATAATTGGTTGAATATTATTCCTCAGAAATTTTAAGATTTTTATACAGATTTTATATCTGAAATAATGAAGTAATTAAACAGTTAAAGAAATTCTGATAAAAATAGTAATTTATTTGTTTTATTTTAATATTTGGCCAATATTAAAGCTAAATTGGATTAAATATGATTAAATAGGTAGGGAAACACTTAGTTGTGGCGTGGCGTGTAAATAGCCACAGTCCAGTAATCGTAATTAAATAATGCGTGGCGGCGCTGTGGGTTCTGGATTCTACTAATCTCGACAAGTGGTTAATATTAAAGCTCCACTTACCGTTCTGAAGACTGCTGATGTCTCTTCAGGCTTCAGGATGTTGTTGCGACAGTATAACACGACGAAGGAAGGGAAGGAATGCGGACAGTATAAATTAGGTTATATAAAGGTGCGGGCGCGTTACATCTAGCACAGCGAGCGAGGATACGTGTGCGATGCGTTGGAATATTGCGGTGCGAATGCGTAACCTCGTAAGGGTCGCTAAGGGAAGAAAAGGGTAAAGGAGGCGGGGGCGGAATTGTGCAACAAAGGCACCAAATGTGGGACGCAGACGTGGGAACAACTTACCCGGAAAAGACAAAGTATCTGCGAAACAAATTAGCGCCCCAGGTGGTACATGTGAAAGTCAATAAATAACTCATTTGTCAAGACCAGTAAAAAATCTACCCATCTTGGCGTCACCACACTTATTAATGACAGAGTTCTACTTACGATTTCACAACAAAATTATACACGGCACTTGACGGGTTAACACTGCAACAGGTAATCTACGTTGAATGTGGATCAAAATATATGACACCGGCCAGTAGAGTTAAAATCTACTCTAGAACTATTGCCTCCCCAAAACACTATTAAACTGCACTTATTCTCAATCACTTATACTTCGCTTTGTATTTTCGAGCTTATTTCTTTCTGTTGACACTTCACTCAAATTAAAACCGAACTGACGCGAGCAATCAGGACTTCGTGACTATTTCTATCTCGCTTGCTCACACCGCGATAGAAATTCTTGATTTCTCTACTATTTTGAACTTTATATAAAGGCGGCAAGCGATGTTACTTGACTTAGCATTTTTGGGCGCTAGATCCAAATAGCGCGCGCGCGAGATTCAAATTACTTTTCGAACATATTTTGTCTTGGAATAGAATTCGATATTTCGGAATGTACGAGAGTATTATTTTTGCTGTCGGCGGGCCACCAGTATTCGACTGGCGGGCCGCATGCGGCCCGCGGGCCGCGGTCTGTGCATCCATGCACTAGAGGGTTCGAAGTAGCGATCTTTTCTTCTCACCTATAATTCGTTTATCGGGAATGTTAATGCTAAGTTTGATACATAAAGCTTACGAAAATTGAAAGAAAAAAGCTATAGAGACTACATATAAATGTGAAAATATGTTTGTTTGGCTTAACAAATCGATGTGATCTTTTGTATGGAGATGACTGGAAAGTAGTTTTTTACCGCAACACTTGAAGCCAAAGTAGGCGAAGTTACGGGAAAAGGCTAGTTATAAGATTACAAGGCGATCGGATTTTAGATTTTAAACAATCAAACACAGTGTGATATAAACTGAAAGATGCTTTCAGGTATTATATAACCATCAAGGCCACCTATTTACCTATTAAACTATGGCAACCTATTTTATATACCTACTAAGAGCTTATTCGCGTATTCTGTAACGCTCGTGCATTGGTATGTTCCCTACATCATTAAACGGAACATGAGCCGCGCGTTTCTAATTTCAGCTTGGTTCAACGAATGAGACGAACGGCACTGCGCATGCGAGCCAACAACCAATCAGAACTGGTGACATTTGTAAACAACATGGCGGATAGAGTTTAAAATATAGACGAAATAAAAAATGTAAATGTATATTTTATAGCGATGAGAAGGGACTATTCGACCTTAGACATCAAGATATTAGTACATTATGTCTTATCAAATAAAAAAAGTGCAGTTAAATTTTGTCATATAACGATTGCAGATCTATAATAAAAATAGTTGGCTTTCTAAGCTATAGCTCTCTTACCTAGTAAATTAAGTGTACCTACATAACGATATTGGATAGAATATGAAATTATGCTTTGAAAAATCTTTAGATTTTTTGTCACCATAGTTGATAAACAATTAAAATGAATAGTTATTTTTTAACTATTCATTCTTCACCCTTTCTTGAAGCGCGTGATGAAACATCTAAAACCCTGAACCCAAAGGGGGTAGTTTAATATTATTACTGGATGTCAAAATCCATGTCAAAATCCTGGTACTAGAATCCTATTTGTCAAAATCTATACTTAACAAAGTCCCAAAAAGATGTTTGTCTGTATGTAATCGATTATCTCAAAATCTACTGAACGGATTTTTGTACGGTTTTCACCAAAAGATAGTGAAATACTTCCGGATGGTTTAAGTAAATAGTACATATCGATATTATGTGAATTGTGTTGAAGAGATTGAGCAGTTGTTAAGAAGCCTGCTTGCTGGGAGGTTTAATCGCATGCGCTGCGTAAACCAGCAGAGTTAAGCTAAAGAAATGTACTAGAGAACTTTAGATCTATAAAAATACTACAAAAAAGTCCGCGATAGCATGTCTCTATCTATTACTGTTACTCACAACAACTACTTTTATGTTCAAAATTTCAATTTGGATTTTTTTGTGACATCTGATGTCGACGCGGGCGAAGCCGCTGGCACAGCTAGTACTAAATAATTGGGAATGCAATAACTAGTTCGATTCTAATAGTTCGAAATTCTGTCATCCCTTGAGAACTTTCATGAAACACAATAGTTCGCTCTTATTTAGAATAATAACACAATTAAGGCACTATTTACTATACTCAGATAGATGTAGGAATGTCGGAATATTTATGTATTTATGATGGTGGATTTATGATAGAATCAAACTTTTGTTGCAGATTATAGGTGAGCGGGAATATGCTGTGAGGCCCACGAGAAGGCCTTCCGAAGAACTTCAAACGGGACAACCACTTGAAGTGGTAGTTAAACAGGTGAGCACTTTTCATCACAGTAATAACATACTCAGATACATACTTATTCGTGAATTATTTAGTTGTATTTCCTGATGATCTATTTTAAATTTAAAAATTTATTTCCGGCGAACTTCACTCCGCATAACAGTCGATTCTTTCTTTTTTTTAAATACTTATTCTGCTATTCGGGACATCGGGTCAGCTAGTAAAATAAAAAAGAAAAAAGAAAGTTGATAAGTCAATAATTACAATAAAAAAAATAAATTATAAAACACATAAAATTCTTTTTAATAGTTACTAAAAAACCACAATGAAAATTACAATTTCAGATTTTATATTTATAAGATACTTATCAGTCAATCAACTGTTTTGCTTTCCCGTAACCTAAAACTTAAACTTTATAGTATAGTATTAAAGTTCCAATTGACTTTAAACTATTATTATTATTATAGTGTTGTTTTTAGACTTATTAAGGCGATTTTTAATTTTTCTCTCTCCGTGAGAACTATCCTCGTACTCTAACGGAATATTATTAAAAAATAATTAGTGAAATCGGTAACGCCGTCCTCGAGATTTGCGCTTAGCAACACAATGAGCGTTTCATTTTTATCTTATGGATTATATAAATATATTTCAATGAACAACATCGTAATAGTAAAACTATTTTGCTAAATCCGCGATAAAGTAAATAGGAAATATATATAATGCTAAATGTAGAGTGGACTATTCCTTTTCATACCTGGAACATGCAGCCTTCGTTAGAATACATGCACAAACCTCCACCACGGCCACCACAATACACAAGCACTACACACGTTCACTATCACAAACTCAACAATCGTTTCGCCCCGCAACCGAAATATCATCAGGAGATAAACTCCACGACAAAATCGCAAACCCTTTGCGATTGCAAGTTTCATACCTGAAATCATATCATATTTCCTACTTACTCTATCGCGGATATAGTAAATAATTTTACTATTAATTTGGTATTACGGATCTCCGCAAAGTAACGCCCAATTCTATAAAATGTATTTTAATTAATAAAGCTCGTACTGGGTATAATTCTGAAATTCTGATTCATTTTTTCTTTTACTAAGCTAAAATATTATTAATATTGCGTATCCATATAATTAAATGTTAAATTATATACTTTAAGTCTTAACGTATCATTCAGTATATTACTTAATCAGTACTTTTGATGGGATGGGATGGGAAAGGTTTTTAACCTAAAAAAAATTCTTAATATTATTTATTATTTAGGTAAGTAAACTTGCGAACAAATGCTTTTAAATCGTCGACTGTGGTGCTGTTTCGGAAAGCTACCAAGAAAAGCCAGCAAGTTTCTTGCTAGCTTTTCGGTGGCTCTCTGGCTCAGTGGTGGCTCTTTTCAAAATAATTCTTATATATAACTAGTTTTACCCATTTAGTTATTACTATCTTGTACAGGGTTAATGGATAACGCGTTTACGTTAGTACCGCGAATCAAATTAGAATGCGCTGCATCGAAAAAATGCCTGCTAGCGTTTGGTTCGCGGAACATGTATGTATATAAATAAGCAAGACAAATAATCTTTAAGAACCTCTTTAATTAGATTGCCTTTGGCTTTCTGTATCGGACAAAACATTGCATTAACCTCAAACCGAATCATATGTCATTGGTAAAGTAAAATAAAACGTGTTTCGGATAGCTGTGTGTTATTATACATCGGCTGTCCTACACCCTGTTCGACCGCACCCCAGGAGGTTGTCAAATCGATTTTCAGTTAAATATTATGCATCATGGAAAATTGAGTAGTCAAATGTATCTTTGTATCTTAAGAATCTAGCATAAATATAAAACAAACTCCCAAAAAGCTGTCTGTCTGTATGTAATCGATTTTCTCAAAATCTACTGAAAGGTTTTGTTGTACGGTTTTCACCAAAAGATACTGCAATACTTCCGGATGGTTAAGGTCAATAGTAAATATCGGTATTACGTAAATTGTGTTGAAACGATCGCGCAGTTGTTAAAAAACTTGCTTGCTGGGAGCATTAGACGTGTGCGCTGCGTAAACCAGCAGAGATACGCTAAAGTAATGTAGTAGAGAATTGTAGATACATAAAAATACAACAAAAAAGTCCGGGATAGCATGTCTTTATCTCTCACGGTTAACTCACAATAATTACTTTTATGTTCAAAATTTCGTAAATTCGGGAAAAGTTTCATAAATCACTGAATTCGACGCGGGCGAAGCCGTTGTTGGCACAACTAGTCTAGTATAAATATAATTGCAAATATACTGCCTTGAGACAACTAAACTACAATGTAACTATGTCGTAACCCGTCTGAAAATTATTTTATGACTGTAATCGACGCTGTTTACCTACTCGTGTCAAAGTTCAGGGCGCTCATAAAATGGTTTATAATAATGCAATCGGTTACATAGCACAAACTTATGCTTGTAACTTCGGACTTCAGTTAGAGAGCGTTCGAGGAATACATTAGCCAAAATAGCTTTCCTGCAGGCCTACCATGAACTCTTATTGCGACTCAACTGAAGACGTAAAGTAAATTGTTTTGCTTGTTCGTACCATGACGTCTTATAGACGCACACTTTAAGTCGTTGCCGAGTGAGCGTTCGGAATTCGTCCTAAGAACATGTGAGTAAAAGAGACAGAGTTATCTATAGTTCATATAACGTTATCCTTTTCAAACATTACGACCCCAATGCAATTCACACTTCATGGTACGAAAAGAAAGCAGTTCGCGGTCGTCGTTTACGTTTTCAATTGAGTCGCAATAAGAGTTCATGGTAGGCTTGCAGTTCTTAAACTGTCTATACTGTAGCGCTACGCCGTATACCAAGCTACCATGCCATGGCATGCCGCCTCAGATACTTCCGTACCGCCAATATGGAGATGACGTCAGCCGTTCCGCTATATTGTCCCTCCCTACCAAGAGAGTATATGAAAATAAAACATTCAATGTAAACTGCCGCACGCTATTGATAGACGCCATTTGATACAATAAACGTATCTAAATCGTTACTCCGCGTGTCTTTTATTTCTTTTCACAATCATTACAATACCGAAAATCAAACGGAGTCCAAGTAATTATCCTAAATCCGCGTTAATATTATAAATGCGAATGACTGTCTCTAACGCTTTCATGTTAATCTGTTTGAACAATATTGCAAGTGCAATTCAAGCATATATACCGGGCAGACTTACACACACGGTCGTCCGTCCCCAAAGTTAGTAACTTAATACTTGTGTTATGGGTGACGAACAACATGTATATTATACTACATATATAATTTTTAATACATACTTAAATACAAATATACAGCCAGGCTCGAAGAACTAACAAATTGTTTATAGAAAATGTTGGATGTCGGCGGGAATCGAACCGCGGAGCTGAAGGCAGGGTCACTACCCATTGGGCCAATGGGCTAGTAACAGTTAATCCTACACTTCCTTCGATATATACTTTTCGCATTTATTACCAGTTGTGAATATCATGTTAAAATTGTCATCATTGGAGTTTAAGAAATACACAAATTACTTTTAGCGCCGTGCTCTCAATTTTTTGTTATCTGAGATCGATACTAAGAAACTGCGTTGGCAACACGTGCACATACAAAATGGCGTCGCTCCCACATTTCCGCCTTCGCCTCCTTGCAGTATTTATTAACAGTTAGGAACCTGATTGTCCTGTTTTCGAGATAATGAAGGTTCGGCCAAATAAAAAGTAGAGCACTTGTTCGAATTACATGTAAGGGCTGGGGCACTTTGAGAAAACACTTAAAAAAAATATTTTGGTGTAAATATTGAACATACTATCATTAGATGTAATATAATCATTCGTTATAGAAAAAAAAAATTTTTCGGAAACTAGCGATATTTTCAGTAGTAAGTAAATTTAATTTCAAAATAAACTTTCACAAATGTTTTAAAAAAAAAAACTAACGACGAAATACAGAGAAGATTACCAGCACTTATTTTGTAGTTAACAAATGAAATAGTAAATTATTAATTTCAAAATTAGTGTATGCTACTTCTTCTTTCTTCAATCGGTCCCTCATTAATAAGGATCGTGATCACCTGTAGGTCTACCATGAACTTTTAGAAAACGATTCAATTTAAAGTCAGTACCTAAACCTTTGTACCTTTTCTTTCTTTTTGTACCATGAAATGTGGATTGCATTAGGGTAATGTTTGAAAGGGAAAACGTTTTATGAACTATAGATAAAGCTGTCTCTTTAACTCAAATTTTTTTAGGACGCATTCCGAACGGTCATTCGGTAACGACTTAAAGTGTGCGTGTTTAAGACCTCATGGCATGAAAAAGCAAAACAATTTAAATAAGAGTTCATGGTAAGCCTGCTGAGCCCTTCTTTCGTACGATCCGCCTCCATCTATTCCGGTTTAAACTAAAAGTTCATGGTAGACCTACAGGTGACCACGATCCTCATTAATGAGGCACCGATTGAAGAAAGAAGAAGTAGCATACGCTAATTTTGAAATTAATAATTTACTATTTCATTTGTTAACTACAAAATAAACCCTGGTAATCTTCTCGGTATTTCGTCGTTGGTTTATTTTTTTAAAACATATTTTGTAAAAGTTTATTTTGAAATTGAATTTACTTACTACTTAAAATATATCTAGTTTATTATTATATTACATCTGCTGATAGTATGTTTTAAACTAGAAGTCCTCCCTTGAAGAGTTTATTCTATTATCCTCGACACGTTGGTCAGGATAACACGCTCTCGCCATTTCTTTCACCTCTTTACACCTGTGTAAATATAAAGAATTAAAAAGATTTTGAAACTAATAATTTGTTTATTTATAAATTTTTCATATTAACCTTTATATATTTCTGCTTATACGTTAGGAACAAGTTATATTATGTTACATTAAGTTTTATTTCCATTTCGACACTTTTAATATAGCTTAAAAGATTTTCAAATACGAATCACCTGTCAAGATTATCATTAGTAATGTCAACGGGTACATTAAATGTAATTTTCTTCATATTATTATCCGCTATGATAGACGTAACATAATATACATGCATTATCTACGTCAACAATTTAATTATTCTTCTAGACTTAACCTTTAGGTTACTGCAGTTGGTTTAAACTTATATTATTTATTATTGCTAATTTATTGTTAAATAATTTAAATTTGCGTTTAAATTTGCATTGACTGGCCCGTTGGCGCAGTGGGTAGTGTCCTTTCTTTCAGCTCCGCGGATCGCGGGTTCGATTCCCGGTAAGGGCCAACATTTTCTATCTTAAACTATTTGTTGGTTCTTCGAGCCTGAGTGTATACTTATTTTAGTATGTATTTAAAATTATATATGTTGTATGGATATACTACATATATAATTTTAAATACAAGCTGTGATAGCCTAGCGGTGAGACCGTGCGACTCTCTGGAGGCGACATAGGTTCAAACCCCGGGCAGGCACCAATGAGTTTTTCTATTAAAACTTATGTGTCGAATTGATTGATAATTGCAATTTATCACACGATGTTGGGTGAAGGAAAACATCGTGAGGAAACCTACATATCTCTAGAGAATTCTAGGGATATGTGTAACCTACCAATCCGCATTGGAGCAGCGTGGTAGGTCTTAGCTCCAATCCTTCTCTCCTTTCCAAAAACGGAGAGAGGAGGCCTTAGCCCAGCAGTGGGCATAATAACAGGCCGTTACTTTATGTAGTATATCTACCAGTTGTCCGTCACCCATAACACAAGTATTAAGTTACTTACTTTGGGGTTGGACGACCGTGTGTGTAAATGTCCCATATATTTATTTATTTATTTTATCTATTACTTTCGACCGTAATACTTCCGTTCTTTAAACAATTTATGTCGAGACATAATCGTACTAAGTTCAAAATAAATGAAAAAATATTGAGTGCTTGACATTTGTCAGGACAAAGATATACAATGAATATTTCTTTATATATATGTATTTAAAATACATATTATTAATTTAGCTGGTCACGGGTTCCCCAGGCAGGCACTTATGAGTTTTTCTGTTAAGACTTATGTACCTAAGTGATTTATTACACGCTTTTCGTTAAAGAAAACTTACGTGAGGAAACATGTATATCTCTGGAAATTCTAAATACGTGTAACCAATTGCATACCAATTTGCATTGGAGCAGTATGGTGGGTCTAAAGTCCAACCCTTCTCTCCAAAACGGAGAAGGGTTGGACTCATGCCCATGCCCAAGCTCATGCCCAGCTGTTTTACTGGTCTTCTTCGCTATATGAACATTAATAATGCTAAAACACTCCTCCGTGGTTCCAATGTCTTTTAAAAGGGGTCCAAAGTTTTTTTTATGTATTTATTATCCTATTCGTGTATGTGATCAAATATTACTATTGGCCTGCCAATTTTGCCATAATTAATGTAGTATGATTGTTGGTGATAAATAAAATAGTAAAAGAATTAAGTTGTTTAATTTCATCATTCAGTTTTAGTAAAAGTCAAAGAATAATATTTTCGTTGCTATAGAGACCGAGATGAAGTGTCTTCGCGGTATCGCCGCCTTTTTCTAGGTAAAATTCCCAACAATGATTTTTTAAGAATTTGTTAAAGTTCCAGTGTGTCCACAACTTTGACGGAGACCATTGCCCGCGAAACGTTCTGGTAATTTAAATTAAGCTGTAATTATGTCAGTTTCGGTAAAGGTGGACGATCTTGTTCTCAATGTAAAACTTTTACCTACAGGTACGAAAAATACCTTTGGATGGTGCAATAATCGAGTAAACTAAAAGCGTGTAGGGACACTGCATACTCGTAAAATTGACTTGCCCAATTGCGTGGGTGATAGTGACCCTGCTTTCAGCTCCGGGTGTCGCGGGTTCGATACCCGCATTTTCTGACTACAATTTTTAATTGTTCGAGTCTGGGTGTATTTGTGAATTTGAAATTACAGAGGGGATCGGCTCAGAGGATTTTTCGTCTAGTTAAAATATTAAACAGCACTTTTTAAAACTTATTACTACTTTTATTTCTTTTACAACACATTACACATCTTCACCTTTAGCCATCTTGTATCTTCATCTTCCGCTTTTTTCGCACACATCCTTCCTATTCCCTCACTCACCACTACGTTCCGTGCTTATACAAGATTTTCTACGTATTAACTTTTTATAAAATAATAAATGATTTTTTTTTTCTCCTACATGTGTATATTTACAAGTTGAGTGTCACCGATAGCAGAAGTATTAAGTTACTTTTGGAATTGACAACCGTGTATGCAATTCTCCCATACATATTTATTTTATAAAAAACGCGCCATTTCAATATACATTTATATATAGAAAGAAAGAAAACACATTTATTCATCCGTACGCTACACACGGTGTTACAAAATAATATAAAATCTTACGACTACATAAATATAACTTATTATAACAACGTGTACAAAATATAACCAAATAAAACTAATGAAAAAATAATATGCATCCGCATATAGCGCAGCAACGAAAGGTCGGCTCAGCATGGTGCCGTATTAGATGATTAAATCAAAATATGGATTCATCATCAACATAATGATGATTGACATTCACCATATGGGTGGAGTTGGCAAAAGACGCGCTCGACATGTCCCTAAAAACTGTAGCTCATAAATAAAATCGTCAACACTTGCCAGTATCTATGTATACTTATTATAAAACAAAATCCAAAAAAGCTGCCTGTCTGTATGTAATCGATTTTCTCAAAACCTACTGAACAGATTTTTGTACGGTTTTCAGCAAAAGATAGTGAGATACTTCCGGATAGTTTAGGTAAATAGTATATATCGGTATTATGTAAATTGTGTTTAAGAGATCGCGCAGTTGCTAAGAAAATTGCTTGCTGGGAGCCTTAGTCGCGTGCGCTGCGTAAACCAGCAAAGATACGCTCAAGTAATGTAGTAGAGAATTGTAGATCTATAAAAATGCTACAAAAAAGTCAGCAATAGCATGTCTCTATCCCTCACAGTTAACTCACAATAACTACTTTTATGATCAAAATTTCGGGAAAGTTTCGTAAATAACTGAATTCTACGCGGGCGCAGCCGTTGTTGGCACAGCTAGTGACATATAAAACTTTATTATTTCTGTATCCTGCTGCGTACGCTCACATAAATGATGTACTTAATAAATTTACCGTCAAATAACATGGTAGGTACAACTAAGCAATTATATAATCAAATAAAAACTAAAAAACCAATTTCAATGCAAATAATCCTTTCCTAACAATCGTCGAAGCAGCAAACGTAAAATAATGTTTAAAATTTTCATAATATCAGAATATATCGTACCGTAGATAATAACTTACAGTTTTATTAAACAGACTTCGCCCCGTTCCACCTTGAGTTATTATAATTAGCCTCCATTAACATTTTAAATATAAAGTGAGCTGTAATTAAAGTAAATAAGAGGCCAGAAATCTCTTATTTACTTATGGATATCTCAATGTACAAGTCTATTCAGTTACAAGCTGATAACGCGTACCACAACAACCTCTAACGAATTAATAGAATTAGGCGTTACTTTGCGGAGATCCATAATACAAAAGTAATAATAAAATTATTTTGCTATAATCCGCGATACAGTAAATAGAAAATATATATAGTGTTAAATGTATAGTGGACTATCCGTATTTTCATACCCGATATGTGCAGGATTCGTAAAAACACATGCACAAACCTCCACCACTTCCACCACAATATGGTGAGATTGTGGTAGTGAATGTGTGCAATGTATAGTACAGACAGACTTTCGCATTTATACTTATATTACTATGGATGTCATGCATGTTAATTCAGACTTACATTAAGGAACAATTAGTGTAATAGGCACCGGGAACACAGGGCATAATCCTAGTTGATCATTAGTGAACAACCGGAAACAATATGTCTGATTTATTTTGCAATTACGAATACCAGACATATAAGTAAAAACAAAACGTGCAATCATAGTAATTAGCCGTCTTGTTTTAGCTTAAATTTTAAAAAATTCTAAGTATATGTACTAATAATTAATATTTGAATAATTTATAGAAGTAAGCTGTAGAGCTTTGAGGAGTTCCATAGAATAAAAGAGTGTGAAAAACTAAAATAAGTCGAACTATATTCCGAAATTATTAAAATCTTATGCATCTGTGAAATAATCTTTCTAGAGACATCCATTCATTCATTCTCCAGCCCTTATCCCACTCTAGGTGGGGTCGGCACGAGATGTTACAAACATCTTGTCATATGATTTGGCTTCGTATTTTACGACCGGCCGCCTGCCTGACGTCAACTTACCTTAGCCGCCTTTTACGACACCTCGGTAAGAAATGAGGGTGGTCTATACTATGTAGCTGGATACCACACGGCATTTACCTTAGTCGCCTCTTACGACACCTCGGTAAGAAAGGAGGGTGGTCTATTCTATTCTGCCGCATACCACACGGCAAATAATCTTTCTAGAGACATTTAATTATAGTGTCTCTCATATATATTTTTACTTAATTACTACGCATCATCTATCGGACAATGGCAAAACAGTCACGTCCAGCAAACTGCTACACGCAGTTCCCGCCGCGATAACGCCGCATAAAGAGCTCATGAATAAGAGCCCTACAGGCCTACCATGAACTCTTATTGCGACTCAATTGAAGACGTAAACGATGACCGCGAACCGCTTTCTTTTCGTATCATGAAGTGTGAACTGCATTGGGGTCGTAATGTTTGAAAAGGATAACGTTATATGAACTATAGATAAATCTGTCTCTTTTACTCACATGTTCTTAGAACGAATTCCGAACGCTCATTCGGTAACGACTTAAAGTGTGCGTCTTTATGACGCCACGGTATGAAAAAGCAAAACAATTTCGTTTACGTCTTCAATTGAGTCGCAATAAGAGTTCATTGGAGGCCTGCTGTATGGACTTGAAATCAGTCGGGCTCATCCGATGAAATAAGACGTGAGTATAACCGTTTTCTATACATTAATTATGAACAACACTAATGAGTTTTCAATTCAAAAATAGCAAAACCCTTTATCAAATTAAATACATTGAGGATTTATCTAAATAAATCCTTTAATGCAACCGTTGAAGTCAGTATAGCTGTTTTTTATTTGTTTATACAATGGTGGCTGCTAACTCCAAACCTCTCCAAGGAGAGAGGAAACTTTTGACAAGAGGTTAAATACAGTTTGATATAGTATGCCTCTTTCAACCCCATGACCCCCTAGTAAAGGTCACAAGATCCCACAGGAGTCCCCACTTTTTGTATTATAGTATAAAGTTAAATTTCTGTTCGTAACTTGGATGTGAAGCTACGAAAATATATGGGCATATATTAACATGACATTGAGTTAACTATTTTTATTTTTAAATCCGCTTCTAGCCGGTTCCATTCAACCAAAAGCTTCTATAAGAAGCGCGATGTTTTGCGTCATTGCAAATACATAAAAATTTTACTTACAAAAAAGCGTTAACCTTTTGGAAGTCCGTATTTAAAACGACTTACAGTGTTCCGTATTGCTGTAAGTATATGACTGGCCTGTTGGCGCAATGGATAGTGACCCTACCTTCAGCTCCGCTGGTCGTGTGTTCGATTCCCGCCGAGGGCCAATATTTTATATAAACAATTTCTAGGTTCTTCGAGCCTGTGTGTATAAATATACACACAGGCTTAAGTATGTATATAAAATTATATATGTTATGTTATATATGCATTTACCAGTTGTCTGTCACCCATAACACAAGTATTAAGTTACTTACTTTGGGGACGGACGACAGTGTGTGTAAGTGTCCCATATATTTATATTTATTTATATAAAACATAGAGTTATTATATTATAATAGAGGGACTATAGACAGGCGTATAAGTGAGAGTATCACAATAAATAATGAGAGGGAATATGAAACTCGTATACTTATATACGTCATGACATATAAATAAGAGACATAGATACAGTCTCTTTTGCTTTATATTTATACTAATAGGTCACATTTTCAGCTCCACTACGCTCATTTCTTATCGAGGTGTCGTAAAAGGCGACTAAGGTAACTTGAGGTCAGGCAAGCGGCCAGTCGTAAAATACGCAGCCAAATCATGTGACAACATGTGTAAGATTTTGTGCCTACCCCACTTAGAGTGGGATAAGGGCAGGAGAATGATGAAGTCACATTTGGAGCTGGCTTCTTTACTCTAGTGTAATTACTCTATTATCCCATCCTCGTTACCACTAATCCACCGTTAAGTTATATTAAACATGGCATACAAGTCTGCGTATACTCTCGAACAACCAAAAAATCAATAATTACACTTATATAATATATGACTATAATCATAGATATACTTTATATAAGTAGTTTTCTTCACTTGTCTCTGTGATAGTGCCTTGATATTACCACATTAACTGTAATGTGGTTGATACTGATCAATACAATTGTTAACGAAATTAGTATCATTCCTTTAGTAACGATAATCGATATACGCCACGCTAATAAAAAATATGTAATGCTCATATTTACTAGAAATCTTAAAGGTCGCATCTATATTCACCTGTCACGGTCTCTTTCTGCTGGGCTATCACAGCTTTCTTTTGTATTGTACCAAAATTAAATAATAGTTAACAAATATTTTTGAATTTAAACTATCATGAGTGGTATTCATTATTAATGTTGAGAGACCGGCTATACTCACTTTTTATTTTATCGGATGATTATGATTATTTTTTAGTTAACAAAAAATTACTGTAGTTTATTAAGTCTACTAATACCGAATAAAATTAAAATTAATGATTGTCTGTACGTCCTTTAAAGGCTCCGAAACGGTTAAACCTATTATAATGAAATAAAAAATGCCAGATAATCTTTAAAATTACCCAGTGGATGATCCTGTAAAGTTTTGCGATCGGAGATTTTTTTAAATTGTTGACTTCTGTTTCGAGACGAATTCGCAACCAGACTAAGCCACAGCAACACATGATCGGGCAATTAGTACCGTATGAAATAAAATTTCAACTATCGTCGATTATTAATCGATTAATTTTACGCCTAACGTTGTCTTCACTAGGTTCTAAAAGTTACTTGTTTAATAAATACAAGTGTTAAGTGCCCATTAAACCACGTGTGGCGGAAATGGTACACGGATGCACAGTCAATACCTTTTGTAGATAGTACTTCGAGCGCTCTGAGTGTACGCTTTACATAAGCAAACCTACGTGCTGTAAACACATCTCTTCAACACAGTTTTCTTTATAATTACCTAGCTTGTCCCCGCGTCTTCGTCTGCACGATAAATACGAATAAAACAGTTTACATTACGTTCAGAGTAATAAAATATGTGCCATTACATTTTACGTAAAAAATCATTCTTATATAACATGCAAAACATGTAAAATTTGCAATTTTTGTGCAGTTTTTACTTAAAGGTAGTGCAACTCTTCCGAAATGTCTAGCTTAATAGTACATTACGGTTTTATGTAAATTATGTTAAAGATATCGATATAATATTAAAACTTTGAATTGTTCACTTAAGAAAGTAAAATGCAGGTTTAAAGAAGAATTACCAAATTTGTCATCGAAATCTTTACTGTAAAATGGTCAGGCGCAAAAGGGTTAAACTTGTGTCGAGTCCATCCCCCCCCCTGAATGAAATTAACCCTATGTGGGGCGTGGGCCCCTACGTTGGGAACCACTGATGTAGTCGATAGTAATGACTAAATGTAACTATAAGAATAATATTTTGAAAAGAGCATCCGCTGAGTTTCTTGCGTGATCTTCTCGGTAGGAACAGCTTCCTGAACTAGGATTAGCGTGGACGATTTAAAAGCACATCTTTACAAGTTTACTTGAACAAAGTGTATTTTGAATTTGAATTAATTATTACTGATTTTAACTGAAATTTCGTATAAGCTTAAATTAAAACGGCAAGAATTGAAAAAAATAACGTTCGCTGTGGCTAAATGGTTCTTTAACTGTGGGCGCAATGTAGAACCAAAAATACATAGAAACTTTTAGATGACAATGATACGTTTTTTCAAAATCTTTCCCCAACTATGACGCCCTGTAAATGCAACTTTTAAATAATTTTATCTCCAACTAACACTTAATGCATTATTATATAAAGTAAAAGTAAAGTAACAGCCCGTTGTTATGCCCACTGCTGGGCTAAGGCCTCCTCTCTCCGTTTTTGGAGAGAAGGATTGGAGCTAAGACCTACCACGCTGCTCCAATGCGAATTGGTAGGTTACACATATCCCTAGAATTCTCTAGAGATATGTAGGTTTCCTCACGATGTTTTCCTTCACCGAAAAGCGTGTGATAAATATCAATTATCAATTAGACACATGAGTTTTAATAGAAAAACTCATTGGTGCCTGCCCGGGTTTGAACTCGTGTTCCCCTCGAAAGAGTCGCACGGTCTCACCGCTGGGCTATCACAGCTCCATTATTATATAATTTAACTAAAATATTTGCAGTGGCAAAGAGTAGCTGCTTGGACACAACTGTAAAAACTACAGTTTTAACAGTGACATTCCTTGCTGTTGATGTCATATGAAAATTGTCATTTCTAAAGAGCTCGTGCAAACCTGTTTCAAGTTTATTTTGAGCTCGACTAGAATTCCTGTTTGAAATTTACATAAACATATCGATGTAAGTCATTTTCTCTTTGGCATACAGTGTGAAAGACAGTTATGACGCGTCTTAGGCACACAATGCCTCGTAAACTGTATTTTTGATATGAGTTTGTATGTTAATAGAGTGTGTGAGTGTTACCGTAAAGGAATATGTTATTACTACAAATATAAAGCGAAAATACAATCCTCATCCTTACTGCTTACTAATATCATAGATGGTGAAGTCGTTTTTACTTGTATCTTCTGAAGATATATTGAGGGAATTTGGTAGAATTAAAGTGTATATAGGCCCACAAGAGAGCTGTGCTAGCCCAGCGGTGAGACCGTGCGATTCTTTCGAGGGGAACACGAGTTCAAACCTGGGCAGGCAACAATGAGTTTTTCTATTAAAACTCATGTGTCTAATTGGTAATTGCAATTTACCACACGCTTTTCGGTGAAGGAAGACATCGTGAGGAAACCCCCATATTTCTAGAGAATTCTGGAGATATGTGTTACCTACCAATCCGCATTGGAGCAGCATGGTAGGTGTTAGCTCCAACCCTTCTCTCCAGAAACGGAGAGAGGAGGTCTATTCCCAGCAGTGGGATTGTAACAGGCCGCTACTTTTAGGCCCATAAATTACCGTTTACCCTTTGAGAATATGATAACCAACCACATACAAAACAATTGAGGATATTTAAAAAGGTGGCGAAAACTAAATCGTTACTATCATCGGTTATACATGTACAGACTATTTTACTATAGATTTCGTTTCGGTCAATCTATATATATCTTTACTTATTATAAAACAAAGTCCACTAAAGCTGTCGGTCTGTATGTGATCGATTTTCTCAAAAACTACTGAACCGATTTTTATACGGTTATTACTAAAAGTAATAATAATAATAATAATAATAAAACATTTATTCTCTGATAGGTAATATACAAGAAAATAATAAACTAAAAAGTTGGCAAGCTAATATTACCCCAGAGAAGAGGATGCGTCTCAGTATTTTGCTGCAATATGATTATTGCAGCACTGATTTTCAGAAAAAGTACAATTCTTTCAGAAGGTTCCGATGAATAATACATTACGGTCTTATGTAAATGGTGTTGAAGAGGTCGCGCAGGTGTAAAAAAAACTCGCCTGCTGGTAGCTTTGATCGCGTGCGCCGCGTAAACAGACAGAGATACACTAAAGTAATGTACAAGAGAATTGTAGATCCCCAAAAATTACTTCAAAAGTCCGCGATAGCATGTCGCTGAAAACTGTAGGTCATAAATAAAATCGTCAAGACTTGCCAGTATCTATCTATACTTATTATAAAACAAAGTCTCAAAAAGCTCTCTGTCTGTATGTAATCGATTTTCTCAAAACCTACTTGAACGGATTTTTGTACGGTTTTCAGCAAAACATAGTGAGATACTTCTTGATAGTTTAGGTAAATAGTACATATCGGTATTATGTAAATTGTGTTTAAGTAAGTAAGTTGTGTTGTGAAACTTGCTTGCTGGGAGCTTTAGTCGCGTGCGCTGCGTAAACCAGCAAAGATACACTAAAGTTATGTAGTAGAGAATTGTAGATCTATAAAAATACTACAAAAAAGTCTGCGATAGCATGTCTCTATCCCTCACGGTTAACTCACAATAACTAATTTTATGTTCAAAATTTCAAACAAATACACTTGTTTCCGCGCGGGTAAAGCAGAGCTAGTGTTATTATAAAACAAAATCACCAAAAGCTGTCTGTCTGTATGAACAGATTCTTGTACGGTTTTTATTAAGTGGCAGTGCAATTCTTAATGAGGGTTTAGATTAATAGTACATTACTGTTTTACGTAAATTAAAATAAAAAAAACTTTGTGAAAAACTGATCTCGATACGGGCGAAGACGACGGCACAGCTAGTTTATTTATAAATGTGTAAAAACTTATTAATAAAAGGGCTGGTTCTCCTTCACACAGATTGTAAAAAATCTAGGAAGGAAACCAGTTCTTGGTTTAAACCCGTTTCTGATTAATTTGTTAATAACAAGTTTTAATGTTAAACCTTATTCATCATCCTCCTGCCCTTATCCCACTCTAAGTGCCGTCGGCACAACATGTTATAAAATACCTTAGTCGCCTTTTACGACACCTCGGTAAGAAATGAGGTTGGTCTATTCTATGCAGCCGGATACCACACGGCACATACCTTAGTCGCCTCTTACGAGACCTCAGTAAGAAAGGAGGGTGGTCTATTCTATTCTGCCGGATACCACACGGCGTGAATATAGGTCTCTCTTATTGTGAGATAAAAATAAGGAAAAATTAAGCAAATTTTCAAGTTAGTTTCGTTATAAAGTATCCATGAAATGTTAAATAATGTCGGATTATCATATTTTTTTTAAGCGGAGTTCCGGATTAAACTTAGGTTAGGCCATTGCGTTGATTTAATTATTCTGTTTACCATCTCAATGCCAAAGATGATATAATTACACATACTTCATAATTAGAGGGATATTTTGATTATTTTGTGGATTTAATTAACAAACAAGGCATATAGCTTACTGGTCGTTCTATATATTTTACCAAAGTTAATTTATAAATGAATTTGATAAATTTTAATAAATTTAATATTATCTATATTGTTTTTTCTTTCTTTTGTGTATAATGTGCATATAATAATCTATGTATATAGGTTTTTGTAGTTTTAATTTCTAACATAGAAAGGAAAACTTACAAATTACACTATCCATATTTCACTTCTTGTCCTTTTCTTTCTGTCACTCAA
This sequence comes from Morpho deidamia, assembly GCA_947086505.1. Taxonomy (NCBI): domain Eukaryota; kingdom Metazoa; phylum Arthropoda; class Insecta; order Lepidoptera; family Nymphalidae; genus Morpho; species Morpho deidamia. The sequence goes on along the minus strand of CAMTZC010000004.1, from coordinate 3,770,084 downwards.
AAGGACAAGATCCCTTATAGTGATAAGTCCGCCTTTGTATATATTCTTTTTTTTTCTTATATATTTAATATAGACTAATGTTGTATGAATGATGATGTAAAAAAAAGCTCAAACACAAGCTCAAACACGCGCTAACAAGTAACCACATGTACACGTTTATTCTCATCAAAGGCTCTAAGTGTTACTGCTGTGTGTGCATTTGAGACAGTGTAATGTTTCCTTTGTACATTAGTATTAGTGTTAGTTAGTGTGAGTTCATATATGTCGTGATATTCATATTAGGTCCTTACATATGAAATTGGCGTTTTGTCGTACTGGCCACTTTGATCTCAAATATTACCTTTATGGTTAGGAATTCCAATTTCAATTTCATACAGCTATTTACTCATGCATTTGTGTTTCAAACCCCCTAATTCATTTGTTTTTTCTTCTTTTGTTTTTTTCTTTGTGTCACTCTGTTTACAAAATGGAAAACATGAAATATCGCGTTATTTACGAGTATGAGTTCCAGCGTGGCACCAGTGCTGCAGAAACGGCTCGAAGGATTAATGACGGTGTCGCAAAAGAAAACACAGTGCGTTTCTGGTTCCAACGTTTTCGTTCTGGAAATTTCGACCTGCAGAACAAGCCTTGTGGACGGCCGGAGATCAAAGTTGATAATGAAGAATTGAAGGCTATTGTGGAAGCGGATCCATCGCAAACCACGTCCGAGTTAGCTGCAGGCTCCGGTGTTAGTGATAAAACTATTCTAATCCACTTGAAGCAAATTGGGAAGGTGAAAGAGCTTGAAAGGTGGGTACCTCATGAATTGAGTGAAGCAAACCGACAAACGCGCGTCGACTGCTGCGTTACGTTACTCAACCGGCACAATAGTGAAGGAATTTTAAATCGAATCATTACCTGTGATGAAAAGTGGATCCTCTACGATAATCGGAAGCGCTCATCGCAATGGCTGAACCCTGGCGAACCAGCCAAATCCTGCTCTAAGCGAAAATTGACTAAAAAAAAGTTCCTTGTGAGTGTTTGGTGGACTAGTGCCGGTGTCGTTCACTACAGCTTTCTTAAATCTGCCCAGACGATTACGGCAGATATCTATTGTCAGCAACTGCAAACCATGATGGAAAAGCTAGCTGCTAAACAACCGAGGCTGGTCAATCGCTCTAGGCCACTGCTGCTTCAGGACAACGCTAGACCACACACTGCACAACAGACGGCTACCAAATCAGAGGAGCTTCAATTAGAATGTCTTAGACATCCACCGTACTCTCCGGACCTTGCTCCAACAGATTACCATTTTTTTCGCAATTTGGATAACTACTTGCAAGGAAAAAAATTCAACTCCGATGGGGCAGACCAAACCGCCTTCAAAGCTTTTATTGATTCCCGCCCGAATGGTTTTTTTAGTAAGGGGATCAATGAACTACCTATGAGATGGTAAAAGTGCATACATAGCAATGGTACATACTTTGATTAATTAAATATATTTCATTAAAAAAAAAACGACTTTATGTTCCTCCCATAGAAAACGCCAATTTCATATGTAAGGACCTTTCATATGTGTCCGCATACACTATAGTGAGGAAACCTGCGTGTTACTGGAGAATTCCGGGGGTATGTATAACCTCCTAATCTAATTATCCCTGTAGGGAGGAAAAGGCCTTTGTCCAGCTGTGGTTTGAAGTTATAGTTAACAATTTATATAGTAATGGCCTGTTACTATCTAATGGCTGGGCATAAAGCCTCGTCTCCGTTTTTTGAAGAGAAGAATTGGAGCTAAGACCCACCGCGGTGCTCCAATGCGGATTGGTAGGTAACACGTATGACCATAATTCTCTAAGATATACAGGTCTCCTCATGATGTTTTCCTTCACTGAAAAGCGTGTGACAAATGTCAAACACAAAAACTCATTGCTACCCGGGCTACCAGTGACCCCCTCGAAAAAATCACACCGTCTCAGATTAAAATCTATACTTATTATAAAACAAAAAACAGACAGAGACAGACAGCTTTTTGGGACTTTTATAAAACAAAGTCCCAAAAAGCTGTCTGTCTGTATGTAATCGATTTTCTCAAAATCTATTGATCTGATGTTTTTTTACAGTTTTCGCCAAAAGATAGTACAACACTTCCGGATGGTTTAAGTAAATAGTACAAATCGGTATTATAACTATATAAATTGTGATGAAGAGATCGCTCAGTTGTTAAAAAACTTGCTTGCTGGGACCTTTAGTCGCGTGCGCTGCGTAAACCAGCAGAGATACGCTAATGTTCTAGAGAAATGTAGATCTATAAAAATACTACAAAAAAGTTCCCGATAGCATGTCTCTATCTCTCACGGTTAACTCACGATAACTACTTTTATGTTCAAAATTTCGAAAATTCGGGAAAAGTTTCGTATATCACTGAATTCCACGAGGGCGCAGCCGTTGTTAGCACAGCTAGTAATAGTATAATTATAACTTCAAATCATTAATATTCAAGTATAAATCTGTTATAAACATAAGAACTCCAATACCTACCCACTAGTATTATTAGAACTCGCGAAATCTAGGTAAGCTGTCTTACTATGAACATACTAAGCTAAGATATAATAGTGCTCCTGACTGACACGTTTTAGTTTACATCGAATATAAGCTAAAATTAGCGACATCCGTTATACACAGGAAAATGCAGAAACTGTTAAGTGATAAGGATAACCGTTCATTGCAAGATATGCTATAACAACAAACAATTTTCAGATCTGTACACATAATTTATAGAATTAGGCGTTACTTTGCGGAGATCCATCATAAAAAAGTAATAATAAAATTATTTTGCTATAATCTGCGATAAATTAATAAATATTTTTATCGCGGATCATAGCAAAATAATTTTGTTACTTTTGTTTTAGATCTGTACACATAAGACAATTAAAAAGGCGTAGGGGGAGAGGTTTTGTAACTCCAACAAAACCCTAGTATTACATTGATTTGTTTATTTTTTTTTTTCATTTAATTTGTACCAAAATAAGTTTTGAAATGACTGTTCAGCATTTTTTGTTTTTATATATCAGACAATAAAGTTAGGTAAAGGTAACGGCCTCTTATTATCGCTGCTGAGAATAGGCCCTCACTCCGTTTTTGAAGAGAAGAGTTTGGGCTAATACCCACCACGTGGCTGCAATGCGGATTGCTAGTTTACAAATATCCCTAGACTTTTCTCACGATGTTTACCGAAAAGTGTGGGATAAGTTGCAAATTTCAATTAGACACATAAGTTTTAACAGAAAAACTCATTGTTTTGAAAACTCGGGGTCTTGAACCCTTGACTTTGAAAAATTCACACGGTCCAACTGTTGGGCTATCGCTTGTAAATACCTCAACAGGTTTTAGTAAAATTCGATATATTATCTACCAATAAGTATATAGCGGCATATGCTCTACAAAAAAAGAGAAAAAGACTTTTCTCCAGCTTTGGATAATAAACATTCTTGTGTTGTGATGTTGCTTAATTAAAATAAATATCATTTTATAGAAATTAATTTAAAAAACGTTTAAGTTTCTAAACTTTGATTCTTTTATGAATATTAATAATTCTTAATCTTAATTAGTATCATCTCACTATAAAAATCGTAATGCCTACCATCTTGTTTGATAAATGTTATAGCACTGACACTGGAACTGGGTTTTAAGTTCCTTGAACGTCTCACACAGGTGCAAGTTGTCAGTCATTCGCATCCCGGAGAACCAGTTATACCCCGGACACTTGTGTAACCGTTGCGGGTTCGATGCCCGTTAGAGATGACGTTCATTGCTTATTCTAAGATGACATTTGAAATATATGTGACAATTTCCGCTCTTTATCTTGGAATGATTGAAACGGATATCGATTAATTTATACAAATACGCGCTACTTTGCAGACCTAAGTACCTAAAAGGTAATGATATGACAATATTATTTTGAAAAATCTAAGTATTGTTAAAAGTAGAGTGTATCGTAATGCGATTTTGTTGTTGAATCTATCTCCTAATAATGCGTCGCTTACGGGACGAAACGATCGTTGAGATTGTGGTAATGAATGTGTGTAGAGTTTATAGTGTATGAGGTTCCTGCATGCATAAGTGATGAATACGAATAGTAAAAAAAGGCATAGCAAATAATTGAAAGTATTTTAACATTGAAGTTGGGTTAACAAACAACTACAAATTGCAGATACATTTTTCTAATCATATTTTAGCCATACGAGAGCCGAATATTAAGGCGGTTGAAATTCTCTATTAAATATTTCTTCTTATATACGCATAAGAATAAGGATTTTTTGGTGAACACGCATATAGAATTATATTATATACGTTAATAACTGTAAAGATGAGTGATTTATTATATATTCCTATTTAAGAATCTGGAATTGTAAATAAATATATCAGATTAAATAAATAGGCGTATAGTATTAGTAATTAGTAAATAAACTTGTTAATAAATGAATATGAATGAACTTGATGATAACAAATATACTACTACTACTGTATTTTGCGGTTTTGTGATTAGTTATTACACATATGGAATATTTCCTTCCATGATTCATGAATAAAGCATGTGTGTATATGTAGGTATTAGGTTACCTCAAGGTTACAAAGTTTCGCAGGTGAGGTCTGCAAAGCCGTTTACACAATTTGACAATAAGGCCGTCAGTTCACGTTTTGAACGTAGATTCATATGATTGTAAGATACCGTGTTGTCCATCATGCAGTTAATATTTGTAATATGACGTAACTTTCAAAAGGTTTAGTTATTCATTGTGTACGCAATGTCGCTAGATAAAGTGTCTATAGTGACTATGGTAAAATTCACTTAACTTAAGTAAAAGGTGCGTAAATTTTGTCTGCTTCATACACTTAGCTTATACATTATATAATACATTAGCTTTGCATGCATTCAGTTACCCGTGCGGATTATAGCAAGGTAGTTCTGTCATAGTGCCTGTAATATGGAATTCCGCAAAGTAACGCCTGCTTCTATAAATAAGATTTTTTTTAATTAACTTGTTCGTTATAGTATTCGATTGAATTGTGTGCCTCTAATTCATAAAGTTTATTTGGAGTGTGCATTACGATATCGCAAACATTTTAGGTAAGCGTAAGAAAATTCCAACTTCACATTGTTCTAAACCGTGGTCCAACGTCTTAGGCACTCTTAGGATGCGTTCCCCTATGGTAGAACATTTTAAGCTCATCACATTTTGCGTTCTTGACGGTGCTTTCCGCTGCGAGTTCCTTCCGATGATGCTTTTAAAATCTTGTAGAACTAACGTATTGTCATTTGGAATAAAAACAAATCTTTACGTTGCCTTTGAATCCATACTGCAAGAAGCGGTTTAGCGTCATATACCACTATATATAATTATAGAACAAAGAATATACACAATCATTTAAAAAAATAGCGATGTATGTAATAGACAAAGTAGAAACCGACATAAGCTTGCGACTCCTGCTTTGCGGCTTGCGAAATACGTAAGTCGTTTGTGGGTATGGGTATAAGATTCTATAATAAAATTCCGTAATCAATTTTAGCTTTGACATTACTGCAGTTTAAAAACATTGTTAAAAACAGGCTAATACATAGAGCCTACTATACTAATGACGATTACTCAGATGATAAGAATACGTGGACGTAGCTACTCTTCGACCTTGTACAAGACAGTGATGACTAAATGTAACAAGTAAAAAGAATTATATTTTGATAAAAGCTTCGCCGAGTTTCTTGCTGGCTCTTCTTGATAGGAACAGTTTTCCGAACTAGCAGTAGAGATGACGATTCAAAAGCACTTGTTTCCAAGTTTACTTGAATAAAGAATAGTTTGAATTTGAATATAACCTTAATAACATTCTATTCTTTATCATTTTCCTCAAAAGTAAATTTATCGAAAGGCCGTACCCTCTTTCAGGACCGTAGCATATGGTCTATGAAACCACTTTGAATATATAATGCTTTTTGCACGGTTATTAAACACGTGTAAGAGCTAGTTTGAAGTAGTTTTTTTTTCAATAAAGTTTAAGTAAGCCTTAAATGGTATTCATATTATTATGTAAATACGCAATATTCCTTCTAATTGGTTTATAGAGATTATAAACGATTATAACTTCCCAAAAATGTGGTATATATTGCGGATTGCAAAAAAATGTTATTGACGTTAAGGTACGTTTGAGGATAAGAAAATAAAAGTATCACACTTATTTGGGTTTAAACGATGCAAAAAACTTATGTGGAAGTCATAAGTTGAAATTACGATACTTGCCTAAAACATTGTGTGAAGCATTTTAAAAATATTTTAATTGCTATAATTATTACTTGTATGATATAGCCATTATATTATGGAACAAAACACGATGTATATCATAGATATATCAGAGGTCAAAGAAAGCTTTAAATTCCTGTTTCGCAAGTCGGCATAGTTACCAACTAACTCATTCTTTGTTCTCGTTACTCGCTTCTTCAATAAAATTTCGCAATCGATATTAGACTTATCTACAAAAAAGTGTAAATTAAGTGTAAGAAATATGCTTATTAATAAAGCATATTGGACAATTAAAGATTATTTGAATGATCAAAATGCTTGCATTTCAAAATCCTTTTAGACAATAAATTGGACATGTTTAAATTATTAATAGCCAAGTTTCTTGTTGGTTCTTTTCGATAAGAGCAACATTCCGAATCAGTTGGAGCTTCATTAAATTTTAATTGATCTTTGACAAATCAAAAGTGCTTGTAAAAAGTTTACCTGAATAAAGATTATTTTGATTTGATAGATTCCATGTCAAAATCACACAATCACGAGTTGATCGTGGAGTCTATAATCTGACGATGCTTCAGTTGCGGGGCGAAACGATTGTTGAGTTAATGATTAGTGAATGCGTGCAGTGCTTGTGTACACATTCACATGCTTGTGTAGTGGTGGCGGTGGCGGTTGTTTTTAGTGCTTGCGTTATTACGAATCTTGCATGTATCAGGTATGAAAATGGATAGTAACCTCTAAATTTAGCATTACATATATTTTCTTTTATCTGCTTTATCGCAGATTATAGCAAAGTAATATCATAATTTCATTTGTGTCTAAATACTCTCAATTATGTAGAATTTACATGATAAAATATACTGAAATATAAATGATCTCCATCCTATTCATTTTTTTTATACAAAAAAATCACAACGATATTTTGTTCCGTATTTCGTTCAGGTGTTAGCGCCGTGTGATATCCGGCAGAATAAAATAGACCACTTTCCTTTCTTACCGAGGTGTCGTAAAAGTCGACTAAGGTATGTGCCGTGTGGTATCCGGCTACATAGAATAGACCACCCTCCTTTCTTACCGAGGTGTCGTAAAAGGAGACTAAGGTAAGTTGACGCCAGGCAGGCAGCTGGTCGTAAAATACGAAGCCAAATCATGTGACAACATGTTTGTAATGTTGTGCCGACCCCACTTAGAGTGGGATAAGGGCAAGAAAATGATTATGATTCGTTCAGGTGTTAAAAGAGACAAACAAACGAACATATTTTCGCATCTTAAAGGATTTTGTTTTGTGTGTATATTGATAAACCTATTCATAAAACTGGTGTATAAAACTCCGTTCGGCATTGAGATTCATAATATCCGTTTGATTACAAAAAATCATAAGCCATTATTTTGTGTACAGTTCATGTAATAAGCCAAAGTCGTACTATGCTAAATTCGCTACTTAAATGTGATTATATTGACGATAGATTTTCCGTACATTTTACAAGGCCACCTTTTAATTGATTTAACCTCTACAGACCTTTTTAGAGCTTCCATCGTTTGAAATTCTAATTTGTTATTTGCAATATATTTAATGCCCTGAAACCCGTTAAAGCTGATATTTTCCATTCATGGTTGTGGTATCCAGACCACCCTCATTTCTTACCGAGGTGTCGTAAAAGGTTGACTAAGTTAAGTTGACCCAACGTGTGGTATCAGGCTGAATAGCATAGACGACCCTCATTTCTTACCGAAGTTTCGTAAAAGGCGGCTAAGGTAAGTTGACACGCCGTATGGTATCTGGCTGAGTAGAACAGATCACCCTCATTTCTTGCGGAGAGAGCCCAAGTTATTTTTTTTTTCAAGTTGCATCTTTTATCTTCTAAAACAAATACCTAAGCTAGGTCACATAGTGGATTATAGCGAAATAATATTCCCTTTATTTTTATAAAAACGAACGTTTTACTTTTTTTAATGTTTAAATTACAAAATCAAAATAATCAACAAAACATTTAAAAATATGAAAAATCGTTGTCCGTCGGAACCGTGGCAATTTATCTCAAGCTACCGGTTATTAGACCTCAAGAGTGAGGAACTTCCTCACAATACGTGCTGTTTCATATAATACTTTTACTGCCTTCTGCATCCAACTCTCGATCCAACAATTACGCGAAAGCTTCTGAAGATGTTGTTCGAGGCTCTTCGCAATAACCTTTGACCGAAACAACAACAGGAACAATTATTGTTAAGTCAAAATTCCACATGACAGTCTCATAAGAAAGGTCATAAATATTTGGTCAACTTTTCTTTTTACATAGCAGAATAATTATTATTGTTACATCTGTATTATAGACGCAATTATATAAATTACCTAAGAGTTATATTAATTTATGTTAATAATATATGTAACAAAAAATTTAATTATCTCGTGCTCCTAGGCCACTTGTTACAAAAACTAACGGAATCCATTCGTTGCAGTTCGACGAGTTCGTACGGTCCGTACAAGTGGACCCCCACTCTCCCCTCTTCAGGCTCGTCACGGATGGACAACCGCCGCTCAGGTAATATTACAATCATATATATAAGAGATATCTATGCATATCTACCAGCGCTATTATACTTAACTAGCTGTGCTATGGGCGTATAGACGTATGTTGGCCATAAGCTGGACTCACAAAGTTTCCAATGTGGAAGTACTGCGACGTATTAACCAAAAATGCGAACTTTTGAACACCGTCAAGGTCAGAAAAGTGTCATATCTGGGGCATGTGTTTAGGCATGAGAGGTATGAACTTCTACAACTGATAATGATAGGAAAAGTAGCAGGAAGAAGAGGTGTTGGTCGCAGAAAGAAGTCCTGGCTACGCAACATCCCAGAGTGGACAGGAATCGCGAGTGCTGGCGAGCTCTTCCACCTCGCGAAAAATAAACGGGATTATACGCTGCTGACTGCCAACCTTCGTTGACCAGAGAGGCACCCCAAGAAGAAGAAGAAGCTGTGCTAGCGGCTTCGCCTGCGTGGGACAATTTTTTTGTAGAATTCAAATTTTAAACATAAAAGCAGTGATTGTAAGTTAACCAGTAGAGATAGAGGCACACTGTCCCAGACTTTTTTATAGTATTTTTATAGATTTACAATTCTGTAGTACATTACTTTAGCGTATCTCTGCTGGTTTACGCAGCGCATGCGACTAAAGCTCCCAGCAAGCAAGTTTTTTAACAACTGCTCGATCTCTTCAACACAATTTACATAATACCGATATGTACTATTTACTTAAACCATCCGGAAGTATTGGAATATCTTTTGGTGAAAACCGTACAAAAATCCGTTCAGTAGATTGTGAGAAAAGCGATTACATACAGACAGACAGCTTTTTGAGACTTTGTTTTATAATAAGTATAGATTAATTAAAGGACATAATCCTTCAATTTTTTTAAATCATAATAGGCGTTAGCGTGGTATATATGGTAATATTTCGCGGAATATTAACAGAAATATTACGGAGTGGTCATATTTCGGGTAAGTCGATAAGTATCTTATATCGCTCATACACAGTTGTGAATATTTAAAACTTTCTTAAACGTATACTAAACGTAAACCTACTTATGGCTGCCCTGAAAAGTGTGCGTTATGGACTTGTTAAGTAACTCATGCCTGGTACGGATATAATAAAGAGATAGTATGAATATATGTTTCTTATAGACTCCGAAACGACAGGGCCTTTTTAAATGAAATTTTCAGACAATATTTAACAAACGGTGTCGATCGGAGCATTCTTTTGAGCTGTCATTGACAGTTTTGTTTCGACGGGAAGTCGAAGCCTGACTGAGCCACAGCAATGTGTGGCCAGTGGTTTGAACCAGTGACAATTTGAAAAGAGTCACACAGTGAGGAAATAATAATATAATGAAGAAGTATAGTTTGAATTTACCTTGTAATAAAATAAAATTAAACCGTGACCACGCAATTATGGTCAAAAGCAAAAGTTAAGCAAAAAAATCACGTGTCGACCTTAGTATAAAAACTTTTTTTAACATTGAAAGATATAAATAACTCGCTCCGGACGTAATTTCGTACACACTACATATACAGGATGGTACCGATCTTAGGACATTGATTTTAATTTTAGTTACTTACACACTTCAGCACCCTAAATAGAAATATCAATTAATTTAGAGAAGTATTATATTTCAGCCACAGGAATTCTTTTACGTTTTTTTAAAAATAAACACGATTAATAGAGATCAACCACCGTACCCTATTAGGACATACGAAACGAAAAATAACCCAAAAACTAATGTGAGGGAGAGAAAAAAACAATCTTATTGTTTGCTTCTGTTTTTCGAACAAGGGCGCTGCGGCAGTTCAGTCAACCATTACTAACAAAGCCAGATCTCAATTAAATTATGTTTATTTTCTAAGATTTTTTTTCAACTATATTTAAGAAGATTGAATTATGTTAAAGTTACGTCATCATCCGCCCCCCCCCCTTCTCTCCAGAAACGGAGAGAGGAGGCCTATTCCCAGCAGTGGGATTGTAACAGGCCGCTACTTTACCTCATCATCCTCCTATCCTTATCTCACTCTAAGTGGGGCCAGCACATGTTAACATGTTGTCACATGATTTGGGTCGTATTTTATGGCCGGCCGCCTGACTGACGTCAACTTACCTTAGTCGTATTTTACGACCCCTCGGTAGAAAGAGGATTGTATATTCTATATGCTAAAGTTACCTATTACAAATGACCAGTGTATTCATTTAATGTTGTATCCTAGGTACCACCCTGTATAAATATAAATTCCCATCGATACACCATACCATCACATCATGGTTGGTTGAGGAAGGTCAATGCCGTAACACACAAAAGGAATCGATTCTAAATACTGATAGAGATCTGTTTTGGCATCCGGTTAGCGTTTAGTGTGAAAACACCATGTAAATATGACTACGAAAAATACATGGTTAGATTTTATCACGCGAGATCGGAGATCAGTTTCCTATAATCATAGCTAACGATCTCAATGACTCAATATTACGGTTTGACGGTCTTTTAACACGAGTCACAGGTTCAAACAACGGGCACCTATGAATGTTATGTAATGTAGCCCGTAACTATCCTACTGCTGCGTTAAGACTTTTTCCCTGTTTTGGGGGTTGGAGCTTAAAGCCACCGCACTGTTCCAATGCGTATCGTAATATCTTTTGATTAGGATGTCGGATTTTAATAATTGAAAAAGTATTTTACAGGTATTGAAACAGTTTTTTAATAAAATATCATTTAATGGGATAAGGATTAATACAGAGATATGAATAAAATGGCTTGATTATTGTTGGCAATTTTTACAATATAAAAAGTAGTTATATTGGCGTAACTATAATAGTTAGACATATGATATATGCGTTCTATAATACTGTAGAACATTTTTTTGTTCTATCATCAATAGTTTCCGCAGCGCTCGCGATGAAAGACGTTTACGACTAAAATTTTCCCATCTTATTCCAATTTTATTAGGTATCTCTATTTTTTTTTAAATAACATATAGCCTATGTTGCTCAGTGAAAAAGCAGCTTTCCAAACGTGAAAGAATTTTTGAAATCGGTCCAGTAGTTTTTGCGTGAAAACGTAACAAACATACATACATACACACAAACAAACATACAAATATTTCCTCTTTATTATATTAGTAGGTATAGATAAACCAAACTGGACGATGTAACAGTGCCTTTTTCAAAGTGCAAATAACTTCTTATCGTTTTGATTCGATAACTTTTGTATGGCGTTCAAAATTCACTTGCTACTAATTAATATCAGCGTTTATAAATTTTTTCATAATATGTATATTAATACCTTAAGTGTGAAATATTTCGCGCCGTTTTCTAAAATACAATAAAAACTTTAAGATTACCTCTGATTATGGTTATGAGCGCTAAGTAGCCTCAAATTAACGCCATTTTAGGTTCTTGCCTAAGATTATTTTTGCGGTTGATGAGATGATATATTTGTAAATCGTGTTGTAATAACTGCGTAATATTATCGACAGAAATCTTTAATGCTAGTACACATTTCATATGTGACGAAAATAACTTTCTTATTTACCTCAATTTATTATCAATTTAAGCTGTGAAAGCCCAGCGGTGAGACCGTGCGACTCTTACAAGGGGAACACGAGTTCAAACCCGGGCAGGCACCAATGAATTTTTCTATTAAAACTCGTGTCTAATTGCAATTTATCACACGCTTTTCGGTGAAGGAAAACATCGTGAGGAAACCTGCATATCTCTAGAGAATTCTGGAGATATGTGTAACCTACCAATCCGCATTGGAGCAGCG